>JARUPZ010000007.1:9881457-10583957 GCA_031213475.1 Nereocystis luetkeana
TGTTTGCACGTAGGTGCTAAGACCACTAGTGGTAAACAGCTGTGTTCTCACGCTGCCATGTACTATTCATGAACTTGCATCAGCCGTGGTGCATGTCTACGAGGATTCGTGCACTACTGCTGCCGTACCCCGGCTGCTACTGCCGCTGCTGCCGCTGCTGCTACGGCGAGGCATCGTCCAGGGACAGAAGGGAAGTCAAAACGTTGTCACCGGTGTACAGTAGTTTTTCTGGCGTATACATAAAATTGCCGATGGGATCAAGTTTTGTCTTTGGTGTTCCCAGCGGCAATCAGGTGGTGTTTTTTATATCAAGGGCGATCGTCTGAAAAACTTCGAGTTACCTTCACTTTACGTCGGCGGCTGTCGCTATGCTTCTTTCACAGCATACCAGGAACAGGTACCAAGGTACCAAGGTACCAGACATAGTACAATCAGTACAATCAGTACAATCGTGCTTCTAACAAGCAAATGCGCGGAGTGCGGGATATCGCAGGCCCGCCAAGGGTACGGACTTGCGCCGAAGCCCCCCCCGCCCCGCCCGTCCCCCCTCAGGAGAAAAGCTTTACGATACCAGGTGCAGCAGTACAGGACACCTACGTAATAAAAAACAACAAAATAGAAACAGGCTGGGTTTCTTATTCGAGGATGGGGTTGTTGTACACTAAATTCAGTATAATATTTCCGGAACTTCTGATTTTCCTGTAAATATCAAGCCTGCCTTTCCCATTGCCCGCTCTGTCAGTACGTGTCTTGTGTAGTCCTTCTTATATGCCAGGTACCTGGTAATGCACTTGCGTTGCACCAGTATACACACGAAGTGATGATGTAGTATTGGATATTTTGTTTGATTATTTTACAATATACCTGGTAGCTTCTCAACACCGACTGCCCCCGAACGCCACCCGGCCCCCGGCGCACCAACGACAGAGCCACACCCGCCCCACACATAAGCCCTCGGCGACCCCGGTGAAAGAACGGGCGCCGCCGCCCAACTCGGCGAGCGGGGGGCGTGGGAAGTTAGTCGCGCTCCCGGGGTTAGCAAATAATCCCTCTGCCTCCGTTTTGTTCAGAGGTAGAGCGCTCGATTGCTGTTGCCGACTGCAGCAGGCACAAGCGTGGGCTCGAATCCTACCTGCTACGCATAGAGCGTTTTTTTTTTTTTTTCTCGGATTTTTGTTTTTAGTGGGTGGGGTGAGTAATCGTATGGGTTTTGGTGTGATTTTTTTGTTGTTCTATTACGGGGGGGGCATAGTTAACAGGACCAAATATTGTTAGTAAAAATGGTTAAATATATAGTTTTTTATGTACACCATAGGTCCTGTTAACTAGGGTCCCCCGTAATAGTTGTGTGGCATTTTAGTACGGGAATGGCAGGGCTTGAGTGTGCCTTCGTTTCATCGAAGAGCAGTACTTGGCATTGGGTAGAGCGCTCGACTCTGGAAGACAAAAGAATACCTGGTAGGTTTAAATCCCACCTTCTCTGCCTTCTCGGTTGTGCTTTTTCTTGGGTGGAGTCAGTAATCGTATTGCACAAAGTACTACCAGGTACTGTTTTTCGTTTTCGCTTTATATCATTTATAGTGTATATGACGATTGTATGGGTTACAGTGTCAGTACCACTTTCATTTTATCGTACCTGGTACAATAGTACTTGGCTGGCTGGTTGGCTGGATGGGTTGTTGACCGTATTATTACGTTACGTAACAGCAGCAGTGTCTTTGAATCTATATGGGGGTGGGGGGGGTGGGGGGGTATACGGGTGAGATGTTGGATGGGTGGGTGTGGATGGGTTGGGGCGATGGGTGGGTTGGTGGGTGGTGGGTGGACGGTATTTTTTGTCCACTGGTGCTCCGGCTGACCAACTACAGCAGTACTGCTCTATGAATACTGGTATCCTACGATCGTACGACCCCTTCACACGAAGTACAACAGGACAAGAACACGAGCCAGAGGCATCATACCGGTAACCGTGTAATCGGGCGCACCTATTTACAACCCATGGGTGGTTAATGTGAAGAACCACCCGCACAACCACGCCCAAATGCTGTCAATAATAGGGATATCGGAGAACAAGTGCCGACCTGACCCGACCGAATCCTAACCCGGTGACCTACGTATACACGTACCGCATCCGCAAAGGCCGTCCGCGCGGCGGTGCTGTGTTCCGACTGTGTTCGAAAAACAACTCATGCAGCTCTCCCTGCAGTCCCCGGAAGCTGGAGCATGGACCCCAAAATTCAAATATTGAAATTCAAATATATCGAACTTTCGGTCTTGTAGATTGGTCAGGAGTGGAGCGCGTACACGAGCTACGTTTTGCCAACAGGACAAGGCAGGGTTCTACTAGTAGTGCGAGGGTATGGCGTACCCGTTCACGGGGGTGTAGGCCGCATGCCTCATGGCAGCTCGTCTGCATTGGTGACAGCAGAGGTAGTAAATGAAGGTAACTTGTCATTTCTCGGAGACAGCAGACACTGCTGCTGTGGTGGTCCTAAGACTCCAAATGACAGCAGGCCTCTCTCTGTGGAGGCATCGTAAGGTACATATGACCTAGGCGCACACGTTTGGTTGCCTTTAGCTGGTTGTAACGCTCACCTTCATCGTCACACACACGTAGCAGACACACGCACGGGGCAGGGGCTGGGGCTGGGGGGCGCGGAGAGCGCGTTTTGCGTGCTACGTATACGAACGTGGCTCCCTACCGAGGCAACGCCTCCATATCTCAATAAATATTATGCGGTGCAATACCCTCTTGCGCGAATTCCGATCCAAACTCCAAATTTGTCAAGATTCGCCCGCCAAGACAATTTCGGCACAAATTGGCGCGCACCTCGTTGCCCGCTTGCCCAGCTTCACCACCCACCCACCCTCCCACCCACCCCACCCTTTCACTACCCTCGATTTCTTCCACTCTCTATACTCCCCTGCCTATATATCACCAACTACATACCACCAAGCAAAGAGACATGAGTGCCATGGCTGACCAAACCGACAGCACCACCAAGCGCCCCTCTGCGGGTCTGGACGCCTGCCAGGGAGAGTCCAACAAGGCTGCCGTCGAGTCGTGCTCTCCGGACGCCAGCGAGGTGAACAGAGCGGTTTTGGGGCCTCCGTCGGTTGCTGTTTTGAGTGGTGTCCGAGTACAAGCTTTAGACTCGAGCCGCGCGCTGACGGATAGGCAGAGCTTCGTGCTGCGGCTAGCGGTTCCACTCTGCTTTTAGGAACTACATGCGCCGGTCAAGAAAGTCCCGTCCCATGATTCAGCAGTATTATACAGTTTGATACCCTCCTTCTATCGAAGTGAATGCTCTCGCCGCTCCCAACGGGATGATCGACTCTGGGGAGAAGAAGGGGGGTACTTGATCAGAGCGGGGCAGGGCGACTATCGAAATTGTAGCCTATTGTCGTGAGGCTGCCGCCCACTCTCTCACAGTTCGCGGTGGACTCCGTGAGGGCGCAGGCTCACGAAGCGGCACTACAGTATTATACGCATCTAGGGGGCTCATGTTGCTTTTCGAAATAAACATTTTGGCGTGGGCTGTGCGCGAGGCCTTCTGCCTTGCGCTTATCATGACGAATTCCCATTGCTCCAGAGACAGGCCGAACCATGCTAATCTGCTGGACTATCTCCCCAAACACACGATCGGGGCTCCTCCCCGCCTAACCTCGCCCACCGGCGCTTCTTCTCCCTCTCTCCTCCCCGTAAAATATTCTGTTTCTTTGTTCAAAAAAATATAACGAAAAAAAAAAACGAAACAATATAGCGAGAAGGCGAGAACCCGACCTCGCCCTCCGCTCGCTCTACAAGCAACGAAAATGCCGAACCACGGGAGGGACCCAAACTCGTAGCAATCTGAAATATCTCCCGACTCCAAGTCAGGGTTTTTGCACACATCCTTTACCTTGCTTGCCAATGTTCACCTCCCCGACTCCCTCCCCCCCCCCCTCCCTCCTTCTCCGCAAACATTGTGTTGATGTGCACTTTTTCACGTATGATAAAATCACGGAAACACGAAAACGTCCAAAAAAAAAAGAGCCTGCCGTCCCGCCGAGGCATCGTCGTGGACCTCATCGTCGACAACGCTGACAAGTTTGTGGCCTTCATGGGCCAGGCCGCGGGATCCAAGGAGTACTTCCGCTTCGCCGGGGACAACGGCAAGGTGCTCCATCTGGCACTCGACATCGACGGCGTCGCGGCTTACGTCGAGGAGCTGGGCAACGACATGGACACCGGTGCGGTCGCGAAGCCGCACGTGCAGCTCCACCTCAACTCCGACGACCCCCAGAGCATGGCGCAGAAGCTGGTCGCTGCCGGCGCGAAAGAGCTGACCAAGTGCGAGAAGCAGTTCTGGGGCGCCTTGTGAGTAGTCGTTGTCGTTGTGTGTTGTGTCGGGTGGATGCATGAATATCATACTGTAGTACTGTTTGGGTAGTGGCGGGTGCAGATTCATTTTCGATCCGGTACAGTAATTGGCGAGTCTGGGTCTCTTGTTGTGGGTGTTCTGTTTCGTTTTGTTTTTTTGTTTTTTTTGGCGCGCGGGTCTTTGCAATTCTGTCTGCGTTGTAAGAGCGAGTTTGTTCTTGGCCCAACCCGGACTTGGGAGAGCAGTCGTGACAGCATTGGCCACACCAGGCAGCGGCTCTCGTCCAGGCGGTTGGGGCGCTTGGTGCGTCCGAATTGCTACATCAGGAAGAGATCCATGACCCGCGCGCTCTATGATGTCTGCTGCTGAGGTGTACATTACTCTGCATGCTCGCCCTCATGATGGATTTTTTGTCAAGAGCGCACTGCTGGCGTGTAAGGTCGCTGAACCTACCCTGTACCTGGATACTGAGGGGTGAATGAACCGTAACTTCAGCCGCCGACTTGGGAGTCAACCAACTGAATGAAGTTTTTATCTTACGGCAGAGGCATCCACGGCTGGTTGACTTTTAACAGGGTGTCTTTGGGAAGCAGACACCGTTCGCACGCCGGGCCCCGTTGTGGCTGGGCCTGCGGATTACGTGATTGTAGACGAGGCCGGTCAGTGGCGGGTTATATTCATCAGCCGCCCACCCGCGTTGCTGGTCCATCACTGGAACCACTACACCAACATCGCTCTCGCTTACATCGCAACCCCCTTAATCCTCTTCCTAGCGCTCTTGTTGGAACTTCCGAGAGGAAAAATCGACGGTAGGAGAAAAAGTGACGATTCTAGGCATCCATTGTGGCCACAAACAACGTGATTAGGAGATGATACGTACATTGGTTGGTGCCCCAGTTACGTTGGTTGAAAGGAGTCGTATGGCACGGGCGCCGCATGATCCTCTCCGTACTGCTGGGCGCTCTCGCTATATGCTCGTTGACCGTCGATAACGCCAAAGTTGTCAACCATTGTTTTTGGTCGCTATACCAACTATTGTTTCCGAATGGGGTGAAAGTCTGCGTAGTGGATGTGTTTGTAACGGCAGTCGGTCTTGCAGCTTTTCAAGTCACCCGTTTTGTGGTTGCGGGGATTGTTGCGTTGATGGCGGTGCGCATCGTAGGTAGGCTCTGTGCGCACGCGCCCACCATTGTCGGCTGAAAATCGACTCTTGTGCACTCAGCAGCTACCACTCTACGGCCTCACTAATTCCCGCACGCTCCCAATAGCTACACTGCAGTACCTCTACCCTGCTCTGTATGGTGCCAGTAGTTTTTGGTGTTGTTGTTTTTGTGACCTGCTTGCTGCTGGCGCTAATCGTGATTTTCGCTAGGTATTCAAATAGTGGAGATATTTACAGTAGTATCGAAGGTGCATGCTGGGTTGGTCTTTTCCCGTATGTGTCCATTTGCCTTTTTGTTCGACTACGCGCACCTGCAACGTAGTATCTCTGTGGCGTAGCTTTGTGACCACAGAACTTGTATCTCTTCTAGGATTGAAGAATCGGCATGGACACTGGTTGTGCTGGATGTCGACGGGTAGAAAGAACGGTTTAATGTGAAGAACACACACACACACACACACACACACACACACACACACACACACACACACACACACACACACACACACACACACCTGAATCAAAGTGTTTCCCTTGTCTCCGCTTCAAATACAACATCATCAGGCCATTTTCAATCTTTCGGTAGCACAGCTTTCGCAAATTGACGCTTCCACATGTGGCCAACCTATTAATAGTGTTTGTAGTACCTGGTATCCAACTCTCTCCCCTCTCCCCCACATACCCTTCTCATTTCTCATCTCGTTTACTACGCTGCAACAATACCACAACAGCTACTACTAGGGCTGTTTGCAGGCCCACATCCCTGCCCGCAAGCTCTCCCGCCATGCCCCCCCCCCATCGCCTCCAGTCCCCATCGCCTCCGTCACCCCTCCCGCTCCCCCCACCCCCCGCAGTACACGTGGAATATCCAACCAATTACCCGAGCTGAACCTCTCCTCTCCTCGCTCTGTTTCGTTTTCAGGTACGGGAGATACTTGGACCCTTTCGGGCAGATCTGGTCCGTGTCCAACACCACCAAGGCCCTCCACGACGTGCCCGCTGAGCTGGCGCGCAAGATCATCCCGTTCGTCAGCGTGCGCGATTGCGCCGCATACATGACCTTCCTCACCGATGTGTTCGGAGCGGAAGTTGTCTACCCCCCGGCGAAGGACCCCACCGGCAAGGTACTTTCAACAAGACAATCTGAGCTCTTTACAACTCATTTAGGTGTTTTCTTTGTCCATGCCTACGGTTTGGGGGTGGACTACTGCTGTGTATCCCTCTTTGCATATGCTTCTATGTTTTGCACGCAATCCCCGTATTTTCGAGTTTTTTATTTGAAGACTCTCTGTAGTGTTTCTTTACAGTCTCTAACCGCCCCACGCTTTGGGCATACCGCATTTGTGCGTCCTACAGCACTTCGTAGTGCGGTCAGTTTTGCTTCACAGTCGTGGTAGCTACAGGGTGTACTCACAGTCGACTTGTATGTTGTATGTGCTGTATGTGTTGGATACGCACCCCTATATTTCGAAGTATCTAACTTCGGTGGCCATTACGCTCCTCCCAATACTGGGCGGCCACGTGTTAATCGCGATATCTAATCTTGGGTGACTAACGCCTCTCCCAATACGTTGCCGCCCCCCACGTACATATATCGCTGTGAAACGACCAGATTATGTGCGCCGAAATGAAGATCAACGGAGGCATTATCATGCTCGGTGACCACTGCGGCGAAGACGCCGACAAGAAGGAAGCGTCCGTGACAGTCTCGTACGAAGTGGCCCCGGGAAAAGCAGCCCCGCTCTCGAAAGCCTTCCAGGCTAACGGAGGGGAAATAATCGAAGAGCCCACCATGATGTTCTGGGGGCAAGGTAAGGCTACGTAGGTAGTGTATTTGGCTCGAAAATGTGGAAGCTTTTTCTTTCCCTTGAAGTTGTTAAATGAAAAACGACAGGATGATCAGTCCCAATAATTGTTGTCGTGCGCCAACAAGGGCGAAATTTTGTTTCTTCCCCTGTTGTTGCACTTTGGAGCTTGTTGTGATTCCCTTTTGAGTTGTTGTAGGAGCTCCGACCCTTGTATGGCTCGTGATCTACACGTGCTTCTTGTTGTCTCCTCGGAGATGGCCGCCGCCCTTTTAAAAGGGCCTCTGTACCTGCGCCTCGTGTGTTTTTTGCCCACTTCGTTGTAGCAATGTCGTTCGTTTTTTATCTGCCTCAGTAAACTACAGTACCTCTTTTCTATCTATTCTATCGGAATACACACCTATATACTAGTGTCTGATCATGACTTTGGGTTCATCTGCCGTACGCACCCTTGTGGAAACTGTTTTAGAGTTAGATGCGGATTTCTCACAGCTGTGCTTTTGTGCCGGGCGTACGGTCGCTTTGCACGGGAAGCTTTCCGTCGATCATGACCGACGGTTTCGGCGGCATCTTCACCACCCTCGTGGATGTTCCGCTGCTTCCCCTATCCCCTACCGGCTACAGAAACACGACAGTATCGACGACCCATCCCTCTGTCCCCTCGCCTCTCATTGTCCTGTTTTGTTTCCATTTCCCCCCCTTTCCTGCACCAACTACAGCAGCAAGCACATAAACGACTCGTCCCTCCGCCCTCCCCCCCCTCCCCTCGCCCCGCCGCCTCTCATTGCCCTCCCTTCTGTTGTTCGTTGTGTGTGTGTTTGTTATGTTTCATGCATGTTGGGCCGTCCTCGATGCTATCACGGTATATTAAACAGTGTGGGGTCGCTGCAAGGACGCGTTTGGCCAGTCCTGGGGGCTGTGCGAGGTGCAAGCGGGAGCCACTCCGACTGAAGAAGAGATGTCGGTGGACATGCAAATAGGCGCGAAGCACAACTGGAAGTACACCTGGACTGTCGAAGACGTGCCCACGATGCACTGCTTCGGGGAGGTGAGGAAGGAGCGGAAGTATTCACTCACTCGTCGGTCGGATGATTTCATCGATTCCCACTTCTTGATCCAGCTATTTCAGCGAAGATAAGGCCCTGATCTTTGTTGGTCGCCGTAGCTCATGCTCATGCTCCCGCGCGAGGGAACCGTGTATTTCTGCATGGTCTAGTTCTCTGGGGGGCTTTTTCTGTATCATGCAGATCCTGCTCCTCATATCATGACGGCAGAGGCTAATAGTCTGTTGCGTTTGTTCGAGTGTTGAATAAACAAGGCCTCCCACGGTTACGTAATGTGACCCCCCCACCGCCCCGGCCCGCCCCGTGGTCACACTGTACCGTCACCAGGTCCGTAGCTGCGTCGCGAAAGGTCCAATCATCGCCGAGGAGATGAAGACGATGCTCCCGGCAGCCTTCGCGGGGGCGGCAACGGCCGGAGTGGCCCCCATCGGGCCTCCCATGACCGCCTATCTTACCTGGGAGTGCGACGCCAACACGCGCTTCACGTGCGGCCCCTCTGTTGCCGCCGCGGCCGCCGCCGCCCCGGCGGGCGACGGCCTCGGGGTGCGGGCGGCCGGGGGTTGCAAGTGCGTCACGGTTGTGCACTTGGGTCCGTACGAGGACCTGAAGAAGACGTACGACGCGACCTTCGAGTGGGTGGAGGCAAAGGGGTACGAGAGCCGGATGCCCGTGGTGGAGGTGTACGAGAACGACCCCAAGGAAGTGGAGGCCGCCAAGCTGAGGACCAAGCTGTGCATTCCGATCGTGCCCAAGGGGACCCCCAAGGCTTAGGTCGGCAGGCCTGGCTGGTGTGTCAGGTCGTATCAGATCAGAGCCCTCGAAGATTCCATCGGGCAGGTCTTGAGGTTGGATCAGGATCAGAACCCCCCGAAGCTTTGATGTGCAGGCCTGATACGTCAGATCAGACCAGACCAAATAATATCAGATCAGATCAGAGCCCTCAAAGCTTTGATAGGCAGGCATCGGCGTCGTAAGTCAGATCGGATCATCTCAGAACCCCCGAAGCTTTTTGATGGGCAGGCTTGCTCTGTCAGATCACGTGTCAGATCGGGTCGTAACCGACGTGACCGACGAGCGTTTCGAGTAAATATGCGAGGGTTTTTTTTTCAAAGAGAAGTGTTTTCTGCGATTTCAACGTCCTCGCTCTTCCGCAGCCTGTCTACGCAAATTTTTCGTGGCGTAAGGGGCTGACTCACACGACCTGGCTAGCGGTGTGTCTACGGTCGCTGCCGGTAATTTATCTTCGTAGAACGGCTTGTAGCATATTGTTGCCTCTTTGCGGTAGATTGTGTTGGTGGGGCTGCGGGAAGAGACAGACTCTCGTCGTCGTATATGTACCTGGCAGGCGTTTTTTCTTTTGGTGGTTTGTTCAGAAGGATCTTTAGTGTCATCGTGATGAAGGGGGGCGGGGACGGTAACAAATGTATCGCATGTACAGTAGGTCGTGGCTGTGTTATCGTGCCGGTATTTATTCCAGTAGAAGGTGGTAGAACGGGTAGGAGACGAACATCTTCTCGCGCGCGGGGCAGTCATGATTTTTCCCCCCGTTGCGTTCGGTGTAGCCTACTGTAGTATGTTAACTGCGCACCGTGTTGGGTGTGTCATGTACCGTGGGGGCACCCGAGCACCGTGAGCGTCTCGTCTACCGTGTGCAAACAAGTGTATCGTGTACCGAGCGCAAGCCGAGTGCCATGATCAATCCTTTGGTTCGTACACTTTTCGCGTAACCGCGTGCTCCGGTACCTCCGTGTGCCGTGCGTGCACCGTGCGCATGCTTACATGAATGCCCTGTGCGTAGTATCGGGTGCAAGCCCGTGTGCGGACCGTAGGCCGTGTGCATTTCGCTCGACTGCTTGTGGCTCTTGCCAAACCGCGAATTATTTCTAAAAATCGGGAGCGGTTTCTATGTCGGACCCTATTGGTCGTTTTCGACGTCGTCGCTCGTGTCTGCGGCGCGGCGTGTTCGTCTGGGCTCGCGTTGAAGGATGTACGGCCTAGTAGGGGTTCGTCGGTGTCTTTGCTCGGACTTCTTTTTGTTTCGTCTTCTGTTCGGTTTGTTGCGTTAGGTGTACTTGTTGAGTAATATTACAGTAAGGTCGTGGATGGGTTGCTTGAAGCGTGGATTTCAGCGGGTAGGCTACGAGCTTTTAGGGAATGCACAACTACAAAATATCCGTATTGTTTCTGTCGCAAAGTGTAGTAGTCGAAGTGCCCTCGAGAGCTGTCTTGTAGGAGACCGGAGTTGGACGTATCGTGTACTGGTAGGAGTCTTCTACCTGGTACTTGTTTTCCGCGCTGTTGATAGTATTTCGTTTCTTTCTCGTACTCCTACGTATTACTTTCGCATGGGCTTGTCTTAGCCTTCCTTTTTTTTTCTGCGTAATACTACCGGTAAAGAGGGTTGACTTCTCACCAGATGTGTGTGCGATCGTGTCTACGCTTGATTTTTTCAGAAGGGGAAGGTAATCATTTTTTACCGAACAACAACCGTGATGTTTTTTTCGGAAAAATCTGGTCGAGTAAGAGAGGAGAGAGAGAGAGGAGAGAGAGAGAGAGAGAGAGAGAAGGCCCTTTCCGAAAATGTGACGTCTGACCTTTAAGTCAGCACTCCCTCTCTTTTTTCCGTTGTCGTTAAAAAAAGTGAGCGCTGGGAAAAACGATCGCACACCCCCCCCTCTGTGGGAACTCATTGCTCTCTTTTACGTGCGGTAGTAGTGTCGCGTGTCTTCTCGTATTCAAAACTCGTTTGTGTTATTCTAGCATGGCCTTGGCCGTATTATTTGCGTTTTATGTGAAGGTGTCGCTCGCGATAGAGAGTGCCAGTTGTCTCCTCCAGGTGCGCAGCTCATGGAGCCGAGCCACAGGCAAGGACAGGCGGCGGGGGAGAGGGGGGGGGGGTTGCGGCAGGGTTGGTTGCTGTAGGGGGGGGGGATGTTGGGGTGTACTCATGTCATGCATGGCCGTAGTCGTATGGCCTTAGACCCTTGTTTCTCTATAATATCGGCACGGAGCACGCCCGGTTTTCACCGATCAGGCGGACATGGTCGCTGGAGGAGGATAATTTCGGAGAAAAAATGGGATCCTTCGTACCTGGTATAATATACCTGGTATTATTTACCACTCTGGCCGTAAATATAAGGAGCGTGAAAACGCTACTATAAATACCAAACCGTCCTTACATTTCGGTCTACAGTAGTGAGTGGTGTCTCTTACTGAACGTTTTGAGGTTTCCACCGAATGGAAAACTACGGTACGTACGAGTTATGAGGGACGCTGTCGCGCACATTTTTTGCCAGCTTGTTGTGGTGACTGTTAAAAGTTATTGGAAATCGAACCACCGCAGCACCCTTCTTCCATCGGGACGCTTTTTTGTTGAGCCCTGTTTTATTTGTGACCACAGGCTTCATAGTTTTTTTTCATGGGAATGAGCTACGTCTGTCTGTAATGTGAGAGCATCATCATCATCAGCGCCCACAGTCAACTTTTGATCACCTGTCTTCGTTCAATCAAAATAGCTCAAAGTTGGCCGTGGATCGTATCGGGTCGTCTCCCCCAAGTCATTGCCCACCTCTCTTCGTTCTTGCTATTACGGGGGACCATAGTTAATAGGACCAAATATTGATAGTAAAAATAGTTGAATATATAGGTTTTCATGTATGCCATAGGTCCTATTAACTATGGTCCCCCGTAATAAGCGCCCAGCGTAGGGTGTGATCTACTCTTGACTACATGGCATGCGCTCTCTACAGGGGGGAAGATGATGTCGCGTCCCAGGGAGGGAAAGTGGCCCCGTCGCTTTTGGTGTTTTTTCTTACCGTTACTTTTGCTTTCGGCATGAATAAGTCCTTGGTCATGGCGGTACAGCTAAACAGGCGAGCAGGCGGAACCTGCTTGTTGTTCCCAGGGCTTTTCGCGGGTAAGGTCAAACCTCACGGGTCGGCTCTGACCCGACCCGACCCGCGAAAATGTTGAGACATGTTGATTTGACCCGACCCGCGAGATTTTGGAAACCTCTTGACCCGACCCGACCCGTGAGATTTCAAAACATTCCTGACCCGACCCGACCCGCCACCTTCCGATTGACCCATGAGACACGGGTTTCATGCGGGTCACGCCACCTCGACCCGCGAGGCCATTTATTATCTTGACCCGAAGGTTCGATCCGCAGATCTGGCTCGTGGATCGGCACTTCAAAAACCATCTATTTAATATTAATAATGTTCATGTTAGTGACGCGCAGCAATATATGACCTGGCTGTAGTGAGCATGAATGGATGTGGGCGTGCGTATTTGAATTTGGCGGTGTTTTATTGTTTGAATATGCTACCAAAGGAGTAGTATTGAGTATTGGTACGAGAAAAACCTTTCGGTGAGGGAGCGGGAAGTTATTCGAGTGTCGCGAGCCGAATGCGCGGGTCCGACCCACGGGTCAGTAGAAAACAACTCGCGGGTCATTGGCCCGACCCGGGAGTGGCCCGCTTCTCGCGGGTCATAACCTGACCCGACCCGTGACATTTTGAACGCCACGCGACCCGCGAAAAGCCCTGGTTGTTTCCAATACGAAATGGCTCTGATGACCCACCACCAGCAGCTGCCCACCAGCCACCAGATTGCCGGCTCCCGCGACACACCAACCACCAATCCATCGTACATCGCGCAATCATGCATCTTAATCACGAGCATATACTATAATTACCGGCATCAATCCTACTGCGACAAACAACACCGCCCGCGTACGCCCCCACTCTCGGCCTGGCGTTACTTCTTGATCGGGCTGTGCATGTGCTGGCATGTAGGGGTTTCCATACTGATACAGAGGCGTTATATGGGGGTAGGGGATTAGGGGACGAAATAACCGACCGGAAATAACCGAACCGGTTATAATCGTTGTGGAAATGGCCGATGATCGGTCCCAAAAACCGGTTGAAAAACCGAAAAACGGTTCCGGTGCTCAACACTGGGTACGAGGAACGAACGCCTGCTGCTGCGCTCTCCCTTTTCAGCTTGCCGCACCCCTCGGCACTTCAAATCACCCCCAACCATGACCCAGAAGGAGAACCTTGTATACAATATACCTGGCATATATTAATATATACAGTAGTAGTATCACTCATTAATAATCTAAATTACGGCAACTCCCCCTTTCGACGATACCTGGCACCCGAACGTAGTCCATAACGTATTACATTGATGCAGGAGCTACGTACGGGGTTCGGCCCACTTATGGAAACACCACGGCGAGAATAAAGGTCGATCAGCGCACAACAGGCGAAGCACGACATCGGCATGACCAACCATCCCAGCTGACCGCTAATAGTTCGTATATACCGGGTACACTCTATCCTCCGCATTGGACAACCGTCGACGGAATTCTCCACACCGACCAAATAAAAAAACTCAAACACAAAACGCTCAACGTAAAACACACACGCATAGGCACTGCCTGCCTGCGTATGCGGTACGTGTACATAGTCGTAGAGGCAGCTTTTTCACAAAACAAAAATCGGCCACGGAGAACGACGGAGAACGACAACAAAAAAGACAAAAAATCAGAGCCGTCCGAATAAAGGACTATGATAACAAAAAACAAAACAGCCCACCCCCCCCCCCCCCACCCCCGCAGACCGAACTCTCAGGCAACGCAAAACGAACCTAAAAAGCAGACGCCCAAAAAACTTCCGGACCGGAAGAAGAAAGAAAAAAAATAACAAACGCCCTGCCCTTCCCTCCTTCCTTCCCTCCCCTTCCGACCGCTCATGTAGCCCTCCCTCTACTCCCGGCCGCGCCTTTTCGCTGTCACGAAGACCCAACACGGGCAGTAGCGCCTGCGCCCGGCCCCCGCCCGCCACACCACCCTGTCGGCCCCGGCCGGGCCAACCGAATGCCACAGCGTCAACGCCCATCCCACTCTACGAAAACCGTGAAAGTGCCCTGTCCAATCAGCAGCTTCGACCCAGTCATCATTTCGTACGGGTGGCCTTGTTCCGCCGGCACTCTTGAGATAATAAAAACCGCGGGCAAAACAAGCGGTGGCGCGCGAGAAACAAGGAGAAACCATGATGAAGCGAGAAAAAGAAAAGCGTGCTGATAAAATGCGGCGACACTGCGATCCGAGGACGAGGGAAACAACGGCAAAGCAAAGGAAAAGGAAGCTACTATTACCGGGGGCCATAGTAAAACGAGGACCAAATATTGTTATTACGGGGGAACATAGTTAACAGGACCTATAGTACACATAAAAACCTACCTGGTATATGTTTAACCATTTTTACTAACAATATTTGGTCCTGTTAACTATGGCCCCCCGTAATAGTAAAAATAGTTGAATATATACCTGGTAGGTCTTTGTGTGTACCGTGGGTCCCCCACTGACTATGGCCTTCCGTAATAATAAACTACTGTATGTACACTTGGAAAATCCCAGCGTATTTAAAAAAATATATATGCACGTATACACGACCCTCGGAAATTATCAGAGACGTGGTGGCACCTTGTCAGACAGCCCGGGAAGACGTGGCGATCGTTGATATTTGTGTGGTGGTTTTTTCGGTTCGATTGCTCTTTTTTCACAGCATGTCCGCGAGTCGTCACTCTGACAGCACCCCAGACAGCAGGCGTCAACCCCTCTGTGTTCACGACGAACGTGCGTTTCGTGCGGTGCAGGCAGCACTCCAGACAACAACAGCAATACTCAGTAGCCACGAGTTGGTTAGTTACGGGAGCGGGGGGAACTCTACATGCTTGTAGTTGATCGGGTGGTACGTACCCGCGGTCATGTCACTGCAGTAGTTCAGTTTGCACATTGATTTCATTGCGTGTATGCACGCGTGCGCCTCCCTCGTCAAGTGTGTGTTTTAGCTGGAGAAGCGTCGTGCTTCCCAACCGAATTTGTTTTCTCATACCTTTTCGGATCTTCATATCATAGGGCTCCGCGGACTCCTTGATTCGAGAGTTAGCCCCTTTAGAACCGCAGTCCCGTTCTGGGAACAAACTACTATTAATAGAAATTTGACTGGTTTGTCCCCATAACGGGACTGCGGTTCCAAATGGGTTAACGTAAGAACAACATACATATAATACGTGGCCCAGAACACACTATCACCGGGGGCCATATTAACCCTTTTAGAACCGCAGTCCCGTTCTGGGGGCAAACCAGTCAAATTTCAAGTAGTTTTGTCCCCAAACGGGACCGCGGTTCTAAAGGGGTTAAATAGGACCTACGGTACACACAAAAACCTACCTGGTATACATTTCGCTATTTTTACTAACACTATTTGGTCCTGTTCACTATGGCCCCCCGTAATACTTAAAAAAAAAGCAAATGACGAACCTTAAGGTTTCGAGAGGGGGGAAACGTGACGCACAAAAAAAAGACGATCACACCGTCAACCACTGGGGTCGCTATAACCAACCTTGACCTTGTGTGCATACCCGTACCCTGCAACAAGCCACAGCCTTCTCACACGGCCCTATCACGATCATACCAATACTTGTCTAAACCGCTGCTTGCCCACACTGCTGTTATTAGGAGGCTGGGACGTACGTACGACCGGACCCTCCTCATTTTCCGATGGTCGAGGACTTTGTCGGGAGGAACTCCCAAAAAGGCCTGCAAACAGAAAAAAAACAAAACAGAACAAAAAACTGCCGTCGCTCGCTCGCTCTCTCTCTCTCTCTCTCTCTCTCTCTCTCTCTCTCTCTCTCTCTCTCTCTCTCTCTCTCTCTCTCTCTCGCCCTCTCTCACCCGTCAACATCGGTCCCATTGGTGCTTCCCACGTCCGTGAAAGTAACCTTTCCCCCGATGTTCTCGAACTTGCCGTGGGATATCGACACCTCCGAGTCCTTCGACAGACTGATTCCTTTCTGCTTGAACTGTGCGGTTGGAGAAAGGACCCAAAAAAAAAAAGAAGCGTTGTTTGGTCTCCAGGTCGTCAACGCGGATGGCAGAGGCTGCAACAAAAACCCAAGCATGGTACTCGTGTGTACTCGTAGTCGAACCGGGATGACGCACGCCCAATCAGGATCACGCCCTCTCTGGAATACCGTAAAAAAATAAATAGCATGTGCTATACCACCTGATATACGATTTTGAATACACGTTAAAGTGTTGAATATCGATATCGGAATCAAGCTCAATACGATACCGAACAACGCGAACAAAAAACTAATACGGGGGGCCATATTAAATAGGACCTACGGTACACACAAAAATCTATATATTTCGCTAATTATATCAACAATATTTGGTCCTATTTACTATGGTCCCCCGTAATACCGTACGTGCGTAATCGAAACGAAGTTCGATACTTCGATATTGTACCACTTTGTACCTAAAAAACAAAAAAGGTTCATTAACACTCAACGCAAAATATCCTTTTATTTTTGGGGACAAGAACTGATCATCAGCTTAAGAAACACGGTAGGGGCGCCAGGGGGTGCAGGGAGGGCAAAACGCGTCCGGTACGACATACAGAAAGCTCTTCATTTTCATCGCATCGGAACTTTTTCGATGCGATCGATACCCAACACTGCAATAGCGTGTGCGTACCAGGTAGGACCGTAAGCTGACGGTAGTTGACGAAGCGGGGAGGGAAGGCACCACATCCAACTATAGCGCCTACATATTTATAGGAAACCAACCGCACGCCATTGGTGGGAGGCATAAAAAGCACTCGACGCAAGGCACACCGGGTACTATATACATGTTGGGAGCATCCTCTACTGCACCTGCTCCTCTCGGAGATCAGGTCCGGTCAACACGCATACAAACGCGCCCGAGGTAGCAGCATCAGCTTCTTCTGCCATCATGACGGGTTACGCCTGGCACGCCAGACGTACTGCGTACTGGTGTGCGCAAGTGTGGTGAGCTCAGGCATTATTTACCCCATACGCACCTTCTTTCCCGTAGATCGCCCCAGCATGCGTGCCTCCCCCTCCTCTTCCAGGGACAGCTTGAAGACGCACCCATTGTAAGGCCCTCCCTCCGTCGAAACCTTAATCTGAGCAGGACCCCCCACCGCCATCACCTCCTCCTCCCCCCCCGCCCCCCCGTCCACCTCCTCCGCTTCCTTCTCTACGCCGTCAGCGAGAGGGGACGCTTGATGGAGTCCCCCCTTGGTGATTTTTCCAGAAGACGCCGCACCCCCCGAAGCAACTCCCGGGATCGTGGCGCGTAGAATGACGGACCCTTCCTCGAACTTTCGGCGAAGCTCCGCGCATTGCTCCCCCGCCTTGAGAGGCGCCTCCTGGTACCGGCGTGTCAAGTCGGATCAGGACATGGGATGGATGGGGGCGGGGGTGGGTTGTTTTCTGGTGAGGCCTGGTCAATCGTGAGTCGTTTTACTGATTGGTGCGTAGAAAAAAAATGAAAAAAAAATATCTGCCCCATACCACCAAGATGCTGCTACTAGCAGAGATATAGAATATGACCATTGAAAAAGGGGGGGATGGGTGTATGTGCGGATAGCGTATGTGTGCGTGTGTGTTAGCGTGTGTCTTTGGGGGGGAGGGGGGGGCGGGCGGTAGGAGAGATGTATTCGATCCCACGCACATCCGTAGTCGTATGATCATAGACCACCCCTACAATGCCGGGACGGAACATGTCGGGTATTTACCAACCAATCAGATATTGCTTACACCAAGCGCGAAGCGCCGTGAGGTGTCTGGCGAGTCGCATGAAGGGTGAGCTGCACCCTACTATGAACCGCTTGTGAGGCGGACTTGCATATGGATGACAGCTTCAATGAAGTTAGTAAAGCTTCCGGTGTCGCCACTTCCAGAGACAGCAATGGGAGTACTATGTAACTGCCTCTTGGGTGCCTTACCATAAACACTACGTGATACGACCATTCCCACTTGTGCGGAGTAAAGGTTGTTCACCTCGCACAAATGATCTAACTCGACAACCAGCTGTGACCGACCGCCAACAACAAAAAAAGAATAAAAAAAAAGAAAGCGGTACCCTGATTGTCTAGCTCACATTGTGAGCGGCATGTTTTACAGTGTTGTTGCCAACCGACGCCAACCCAACCCAAGTAAAATAGAGAGAGGGGAGGGGGGGGGGGGTGAGGGCAGAAAGGAACGGGCAGGGGGTTAGGGCTAGGGCGCGGTGGCCGGAACGCCACTCTAGTAAAGGAATCGAACGCCCCATGGTGCCCCAAAACCGTGTATGCTGCTATATACCGGCACCCACCTCTTTTTTCCCACATGTCACTACAGTAAAAATATTCGCCCATCTCTTCGCTCCTACTCTCAGTCGTATACCAGATCCGGGCCCTCCTTTCCCCCCTCCATCCCCGCATATCGCGCGAGCGCAACAGCAAACTATAGACTACGATGCTCACATCGATTCTCGATTGGATTATCGAGTCCAGGAGATCGTGCACGGTGTGCTTGGGGTTCGCTCCTACGCACACCACGAAAGGGCAAGGAGAGGGAGGGGGGTGGTGGCAGGGATCAGCATGAATACACCCCCATCATTTTTAGCAATGCAGAATGAATAGGGTTCCTCCCATCTCCCATGCTAAGGCGGTCTGAGTAAGGCGGTATCCCGATATATTGCGGTCGAAGCCAATTGGCGCCACTGGAGAATTCAACTCTTCACCTGGAACGAGTAAGGCAACTTTCCTCTATAAGGCATTTCTTTCCTCTATAAGGCGGTCGAAATGCTCTCACAGGCACACCACCACCGCCTTACTGGGGTACGGACTCCTACTGCACTACCATGGCAGAGCAGTAGAACCTCTGCCTTCACCTACCCTCACCGTTCGACCAGAGTTCCGCGGCTTCTGGAACACCCTCATCATAAATTCCCTATACAGTACTACAACAGACAGTAGTAGCAAAAACCTCTTCATTTTGTGCGTTTACCTACGGTTACCATTCGACCAGAGCGCCGCGGCTTCTAAAACCGCACCCCCTACACAAAATAACAAACAAAATACAAGAGCCTTTTGAAAAAGCTGCATCAAAAAAAGAATAGAAAAACCTTGAGAAAAAAAACAAGACAAAACACACACACACACCCTGGGGGTACGAGCGAGAGGGCCCGTCCGGCAGAAAGCGAGATCAGAGACGTATCCCAGACGATGGGTTACAAATGGCTGGAAACTCTCGAATAACTCACTTTTGATTAGCTCCGAGATGACGCCAGCTGGAAGCCCTGCGCCTGCTGGCAACCCTGCTATATCCTGCCATCGAACAAAACGCAGTCGCCGAGGGGGAGGGGGAGGGGGGGGAAGCGAAAGGTAGAGAGGCGTGGTTAACCCTTCTACACTTCGGACAGAACATTAAACACTACCGCTGCGTGATACGATCATTCCGCTTGTGCGGAGTGAAGGTTCTCCACCCCGCATAAAATGATCTAAAACTCGATCGCCGGCTGTGACCGACCGCCAAAACAAAAACAAAAAAAG
Organism: Nereocystis luetkeana; assembly: GCA_031213475.1. NCBI lineage: Eukaryota > Phaeophyceae > Laminariales > Laminariaceae > Nereocystis > Nereocystis luetkeana. The sequence goes on from JARUPZ010000007.1 coordinate 9,901,267, forward strand.
ACAAAAAAAAAAAACGGTACGTATACACCCTGGTTGTCTAGCTCACGTAGTAAGCGGCATGTTTTACAGCAGTGCCGTTGACAACCGGCACCAACCCAACCTCCATAAATCTAGAGCATTTACAGGGGTCTTGAGGGGGGCAAACAAAACAAAAAATTGTGGCCTTGGAATTGTCTCGATGCGATATTTTCACAATAGACTTATCCCTCGGCGTTTGCACCTTCCCCAATGTCGAGTAAATCAGCTAAGAAGTTCGTCCTAGGGGAAGTATTTTATCATCACACGTGTGCTGTACCAGGTACGGGTATGCGGCGTGCGCGGACAAGGCCACGATCATCACTACTGCTGCCTCAGCAGCGCAAAATTTCGACGCGGAGCAGGAAATGGCTGGCTCAATGGGGCACTCGTCTCACCCGAGCTGCCGCGCAAGACGAGGGAGCCCCCCCCTAAAAAAAGGAAAAAATCAAGGACTTCATTCATCCATGGAAAAACTATGCACGCATCGTAGTCGAACTCCTTTCTGTACCTCAAGACAGTAGGTGCGTCTTAACCCTTCTAAGACAAACTGCAGTCCTGTTTTGGGGACAAATCAGCCAATTCTAGGCAGTTTGCCCCCAAAACGGGGCTGCGGTCCCACCGCTGTGCAAGGGTCAACAACTTCATCATCGTTTGTTATCCCCTTGAAGGCTCGGGGTGTAGTGCCGAAGTGAAGGAGGTCGGAGGCAGGAATCGTATACATCGCACCAGTCACAGCATCGGCCGCCACTACCGCCAATGATACTATTAATATCAACACTACAGTACCAACTACTACTATCACTACTACTGCTACTACTACTACTACTACTACTACTACTACTACTACTGATGCTACTAGTACTACTACTACTACTCCTACTACTACTACTGCTACTACTACTGCTACTACTACTACTACGACCACTACCACCGCCACAACTACTACCACTACTATTATACTACTACTACTACTACTACTACTACTACTACTACTACTACTACGACCACTACCACCACCACAACTACTACCATCACTATTATACTACTACTACTATACTACAACTACTACAACTACTACTACCACTACTGCTACTACTACTACTACTACTACCACTACCATAACTACTACTGCTGCTGCTGCTACTACTACTACTACTACTACTACTACTGTTACACAAGTACTACTTCCGTTATTGCTGCCACATGCTGCTACTAATGCCACAACCAATAGTAGTAACTTTCCGCTACCACTACCACTACCACCACCACCACCCTCACCACCTACTGCTTCTACCGAAAATTCTATACACAACTCCTACCACAGCTGCCGACACACCAAGGCCGACCTAAACCATGAAACTCGAAACCTAAACCAACTCAGGTACACAACTGCCACACCAATCAGCACCCGCCCCTCTCGCACCAAACACCAACTAATCTCTTGCCGTACCCACCATGCTTTCGCTTGCCGGCGTCGGCGCCTCGTAGCCCCCCGGCTTAGCCTTGATGGCAGAGCGCATGATGCGCCCACAAGGAGGTCTGCCCCTGCCCGAGGGGGTTGACGGCACCGCCCGAGACTGCCGCCCTCCCATCGCCGGGAACGCCACAGGCTTAGCCTTCATGGCAGAGCGTGTCACGCGTCCAGCCGGAGGTCGACCCCTGCCAGAGGGCGTCTGCGGCACCGCTCGGGGAGGCCGTCCCTTGATGGTGGTGCTGCAGAGAGGAAGACGGGTTGTGGCGTTCATCCAGAAGAGTGGAAGGGAGGTGCCGGAGGGGGGGGGGGGGGGGGACGACGGGTCAGATATAGGAACGATTGGAAGACTGATTCTTAGATATGTTTTCCCGAAAACAGAGGCGGGGGAGGGCGGTGGCATGGCGGATTTGATATCGGAACGGTCGGTGGACCGATTGGAGGACATTTAGTCTCGAAAACAGCGAGGTCGGAGGGCGAGACTGAGAGAGCAATCACCGAGACGAGAGTGAAAAGGGCGAAACACCGACGAATATTTTTGTGTTTGTCATGTGTCTATGCACGCCTGACGCGTGACCTGAAGGTATCTGAAGGCAAGGCCACCGGGGAACCGGGCTTGCCGTATCAAACACCAAGATGGTAAGACCTCACATACATACGAGCTGTGAGACCCCAGGGGAGGAGAATAAAACGACCATATAGCCTCATTCTGCCTCCAGCAGGTGAAAAGGGGCCTACGTTGTTATTGTTGTTGCGAGAGCAACTACGAACGCAGCAACGAAAGCAGCAACAGCAAGGCAACAGCAACAGCACCACCACCACCACCGCCATCAGCAACACCAACAACAACAACAACAACAACTGCGCGACGCGCGAATGCATTATGCCTGTTCACAGTTCACCTACCCTGGGTTGTTCTCTTCGTCCTCGTCCTCCTCGTCGTCCCCCTCCCCGTCCCCTCCAGCTTCGGCCACCTTGGCCATGAGTGCCTCCTTCTCCGCGACAGGGGTCGCGTGGAACAAGATCACGCTATAATCCTCCCCGTAGTTCGAGCAGTACTCCGCCAGGTTCATATCACGAAACTGCCTGGGTATAGACGACTTGGCGCGAGCTTGGGCCCTAATGAGCGCGTCCGTGGAGAGAGCCTGCTCGTACATGATGGAGTCGCACTTGTTCTCGACTTGTTGTGCGCGCAAGGCATGGAAAGAAGGAAGGAAGGAAGGAAGGGAAGGGGAGGGCGGGGGGGTGTACTCATGTCGTGCATGGTTGTTGATAGTCTTACCCAGTGCCGGGACGGGTCCTTTTTTGGGTGGTGTGACGCTTTGTACGTATCCTACTACTCGCGCATCTGCTGTAATACCAGTACGTACACCAGTACGTACATGCACCAGGCACGCGTTTTCATCTCGCCGCCTTGTCGTGGTACGTACCAGGCAGAGAGGATAAAGAAACCGATGCTTCTGGAGTGCCTCACGCGGGACCGGCACAGCGAAAAATATTGATACGTAGGTATACATGAATGCTAGGTTCTGCGTTACCAGGTACCACACGACCGTCTCGCCGCCGGCTACGTAGTGCGCTGCGAGTCGTCTTCCAGCTTGCACTATTTTCGACATTGGGACTGGCCGTTGTCATGAAACGCAGGCCGTTCGGGCCGTGCGCCAACCGGGCAAAGACGTCGGATTAGGAGTAGGTAAAGCTATCTGGGAGAAGGGATCTTTAGGGATGTTTTCAACCTGAAAAATGCGTAGCGTGGTCTGCACTTCGGAATCGTCGTCCGCAACTGAGAAATTTCCTGGTCCGATGCAAACGCGGCGCGCAGCCGCGTTTATGGCGAGTTTCGGCCCGTTTAGGCTGCGGTTTGGGGTCAGGGTTAGGGTTAGAGTCAGGGGTTCGGTTCGGTCTTCGCCCGTACCTTGATCCTAACAGGAACCAAAACACCCTGAACAGCCTGCCAACCTAAAGATCCCTTCTCCCAGATTGTTAAAGGTCCTCCGGATTTGTCTACCGCATTACGGCGAGGTCATATTCTGTGTCTGGCCGGAATTCGCTAAAGCGCAAGCTATTTTGTTGGTACTCCCGACATCTTCGTTCATGGGGGCCTAGACTGCGTAGTGACCAGTTTTCAGTTTTCAGTTTCCAGTTTCCAGGGGAACTTCGGGAGTGTTTGTCGCTCTGTCCGGTATTTACATGATCAGCTACTGCGCCAGGTAATGCCTGCTGCTCGTATTGTATACCAGGCTACGGCTCCAGCTTCCAGCTAGAGGGTGCGCATGGTGCGGACAATGCGAAACTGCTAGGGCTGGGCACTGGCACAGTATATACTGGCTGTAGTCATCTACCGGCAGCTGGTTGACCGGACCAGTATATTGGCCAGTAGTTTTTATCTTACGTACGCCCAATAAACACGCCATACACTATAGTACGGAAACCCACTACATGCGTTTCGGGAGGAGAGGGTAGAGACGAGAGACAGTATGCCGCTGCAATTCAGTGTACTAATTGATTTTGAATACACTATAAATGCTACTGACTGAGTCAGCCAGTGCCCAGCCCTCGTAGTAGCACTGTTCTTGTCGTTCGGCGTCGACGATACAAAGGAAGTGTAGCGGTACTTCGGCAGAACGACTGTCTCGCACCTGCACGCATTTCCTTAACGACTGTCTGCCTATATATCAGTCGCCTGGTGCCCAGCGGCGCAAGGTCGTGCGTTCTGGCTTGAAAAGGCTTCTTATTGTCTTTGTGTGGTCGTTCGATGAACTGATTGGTAACAGACAGACAGGCGGCAAACGGTGCCAGAGGTGCCGCCTAGCGCCCGTGGTGTGTGTGCAACACTACAGCACAGGAGCAGCACAGTTTTTGGACGTACCAGCAGACGGGAGAGCTGGTAGGCGTTGCATACATGAAGCACATGAAATACTATATTCCACCCTGGTATAGGACAACGAGTAATGGGCGAACTCTCCCCCCTCCCTGCCGCGTCTTTCGTCGCCTATCCAGCCTCTACTGATGTAGGTCTCTCTCGTAGAGCGGTTGGGTGCTATCTATCACGGGCCGTACGAGGGGTGAGGAGCCAGTAGTCAAGGGTCGATCGCGAATCTTCCTATTAATATTAATAGGGTAGCATTTTTGGCACTCTGATTGCGAGAGGGTGTATTACAGGGGTGTGTTCGGCAAGGTACGTGCCAAAGTGTACCTGGGGTACTATCTCGGTAAGTGCCGGTACCCGACACTTCTGTACGCTCGGTAATTTTGTCTACTGTATACTGGTACCTGACACTTCGGTAAGTTGGGTAATTTTTCAATACCGGCACCCGACACTCCGGTAAGTTCTGTATTTTTTCGATACCGGTACCCGACACTTCGGTAAGTTCGGTATTTATTCGATACCGGTACAAGACACTTCGATAAGTTCGCTACTTTTTCAATACCGTTACCCGACAATTCGGCAAGTTCGATAGACTCACATAAATATACCCTGGGTACCACCGGTATACCTTCGACCACAATACCGGGGTATCGGGTAGTTCGTGCCGCAATATGGACACATAATATGATATCGTCACGAGAGATGGCATAAATTTGTGGCTGCGTTGGCACCGTAAGAGAGCAGCAGCAGTCTTTTTACACCCTTCTAGGGAATTGAGCGCGACATTTCGCATCCATCGCTGCTCCAATTATATTCTAACACACTGCCGGCAGCAGCAGCAGCAACGCGAGGTCGCCGATGATCTCGACTGCATACCGCCGAGCTTCGAAGTTGGGGTGTAGAACGAACGGGCTTCAAGCGGGGCACTCGGTGGCAGTAACACGCGTGGACTGTACAACAGTGGAGCCCACAGCAGCAGCACATTGCCCAAATTCAAGCTGCTGCTTCTGCCTCTCTACTGACGTGGTGATATGCTGTTGTTGCGTCTTGCTGGTGCTGCCAGCTCTTGCTGCTGCTAACCGTGCTGTTGCTTGCTACGTGGTTAGGATGGCGGCGGTATTGCTATTTTCCCTGCCGATACTGCCATCTGTTTGCTCTTGCTACATGCGCATACCCGAAGTTCAAGGTGCCGCGTGTGTATGTATTCTGCACCATTGAAATATCAATATATCTTCGGTAAGACCTCGTACTCTATCCCTGCCGATACTGCCATCTGTTTGCTCTTGCTACATGCGCATACCCGAAGTTCGTGGTGCCGCGTGTGTATGTATTCTGCACCATCGTAATATCAATATATCTTCGGTAAGACCTCGTACTCTAGATTGCGGTAATATTCAGTACCAACTCGATGCCGGTACCCGAGGCTTTGGAATGCTCCGCACGCCAACCCCAAATTTCCCCCCGGGTGCCGGTATACCCTGGAAAAAAATACCGGGGGCACCAGTTTTTGTTCGGTACGGCCTCGATACCGGTACCCAACACTTCGGTAAGTTCGGTAGTTTTTCGATACCGACACCCGACACTTCGGTAACTTCGTTAGTTTTTCAACACCGGTACCCGACAGTTCGGTAAGTTCGATACGCTCAGTCGAAATACCCCGAATACCGGCATACCTTCGACCACAGTACCCGAGGTACCGGTTTTTGTCCCGTGCAACCTCGATGCCGGCACCCGATGCCTCGGTAAGTTGGGTATTTTTTCGATACCGCTACCCGACACTTCGGTAAGTTCGGTATTGGTTCGATACCAGTACCCGACACTTCGGTAAGTTGGGTATTTTTTCGATACCGGTACCCGACACTTCGTTAAGTTTGGTACGCCGGCCAAAAATCCCCCGGGTACCGGTATACCGTACCGAACACACCCTTGGGATACTATATACGGCTCAATCACCCTGTCTTTCCAAGCCACAGCCCACAGCATCCCGAGCCGGCCGAATTAACCTACCGAAAATAGTTTCCAAGCGCAGCACCCAAGACGGCCGAGTCAATCTAGATTATCGCGAAGCACAGCATCCAAGCACTGACCACTGGCATAGGGCTCGGATCGAAGGGTCGACTTTAGGCGTCAAGCACAAACCTCCGTAAATATTCACTACATATCAAGGTGTGACCAACCCTCACGGCCGCTTAAATTATCGGGATGTTTTCCTAGGGGAGAGTTTTTCATTTAACCCTTTCAGGACCGTAGTCCCGTTTTGGGGACAAACTACTTGAATTTTGAGTGATTTGTCCCCAAAATGGGACTGCGGTTCTACAGGGGTTAAGTTGGTTTCAGGCTGTTTCCTATGCGATTCGATTTCGAGCTTCAGATTGATGTTTTCCGATCCCAAAAATGAGAGCATTACGCAGTCCGAGTATGCGAAATCCGACCGGATATTTTTCGATTTGAGAATTCGATGGCCCTCGTAGTCGTCAGCTTTTGGCCCAAAAAATCGACGACTTGAGCCATCTGATTTTCAAAACGAAAAACGGCAGGGTCTCTAAATTCAAGATGTTATCCACGACAGCATGCAGCAGCAGAACCATCGATGAGTTGGATGGTGACACGGCTGCATAGCCACGTTGCGGCGCGCCCGACGCGCTGTCGACGGGCGGGGCACCTCTCCGTGGCGAGACTGTAGTCAGCTGGCGCGGCTCGGGCCTAGAGACCAAGAGAGGCGCACTCGGCGCGCTCCTCTTCGTGGATACGTAATCGTAGGCAGCAGCAGCGGCCAGTCACAGCAGTGTGTCAAAAAATGAAACACCAAGACGTACTGACTCTAGCGCACTCGTCACATCTCTTCGCCGCCAGACCAGAGATGGTCAGCGTGGGCTCAGACGCTTGCTTGGGTGTTACGCGCAGCGCAGCGCACTCAGTGCGTCTCTTCGCGGCACCAGACCACATCGACACCAGTTGGTCTCGGCATTCGCTCGAATATCTGCACACACAATAAATCCGATTTTTCCGCATACTCGTACGTATGAAGGCCGTTTCCTATGCGGTTCGATTTTTGAGCTGCAGATTTTGGCTCGATCGCATTTTCAGATGTGAAGTTGGCAAATCGAAACAGCCTTCCTATGCGGAAAAATCAGATTTATTGTGTGTGTAGAGATTTGAGCAAGCGCCGAGACCAACTGCTGTTTTTGTGGTTTGGCGCCGCGAAGAGACGCGCTGGGTGCGCTGCACTGCGCGGAGGACCCAAGCGTCCGAGCCAAGGCTGACCATCTCTGGTCTGGCGGCGAACAGACGTGGCGAGTGCGCTAGAGCCACCTGTCTTGGTATTTTGGGTTCCATGTTGTGACTGACTGCTGCTGCTGCTGTACAGCAGTGTACGTACAAGTACTCGTACGTATCCACGGAGAGGTGCGTGCCGAATGCGCTTCTCTTGGTCTCTAGGCCCGAGCCCGCGCCAGGCGACTGACGTCTGGCCACGGAGGGTCGCGCCGCCCGCCGCCCGAGCGTCGGGCGCGAAACAACGCCGCTATACAGCTGTGTCACCTTCCAACTCATCGATCGTTCTGCTGCAGTTTGCTGTCATGGATAACATCTTGACTTTAGAGAGCATGCCATTTACCGATTTGAAAATCTGATGACCCAGGTCGTCGGATTTTGGGCCAAAATCCGACGACTTGGGTCATCGGATTCTCAAAATCGAAAAAATTCCGGTCGGATTTTGCATATTTCCAGGGCTTTTCGCGGGTCAGGTCAAACCTTACGGGTCGGGTCGGGTCGGGTCAACTAACCCGACCCGACCCGCGATTTTTTTTAGGTATGTTGACTTGACCCGACCCGACCCGACCCGCGAGATTTTGAAAGCCTCTTGACCCGACCCGACCCGACCCGTGAGATTTGAAAATCTCTTGACCCGACCCTACCCGACCCGCGAGATTTTGAAACCTCCTGACCCGACCCAACCCGACCCGCCACTTTCCGACTGACCCGTGAGACACGGGTTTCATGCGGGTCGGGTCACCTTGACCCGCGAGACCATTTATCTTGACCCGAAGGTTCGACCCGCGGATCTGGCCCGTGGGTGGGCACTTCAAAAACAATTTAATGTTCATTTTAGTGCCCCGAAGCGATATATGACCTGGCTGTAGTGGGTATGAATGGATGCGGGCATGCGTATATGAATTTAGCGGTGTTTTAATGTCTGAATATGATACCAAAGGGGTGTTATGGAGTATTGGTACGAGAGAAGCCTTTGGGTAAGAGAGCGGGAAGTTATTCAAGTGTCGGGTCCGCGAGCCGAATGCGCGGGTCCGACCCGCGGGTCAGCAAAAAACTACTCGAGGGTCATGCTGGCCTGACCCGCGAGTGACCCGCTTCTCGCGGGTCATGACCTGACCCGACCCGTAAGCTTTTCATCACCTCTTGACCCGACCCGACCCGACCCGTGAGATTTGAAAAAATCTTGACCCGACCTGACCCGACCCGACCCGACTCGTGAGATTTTGAACACTTCCTGACCCGACCCGACCCGACCCGTGACATTTTGAACATCAAGTGACCCGACCCGTGGGTCGGGTCATGACCCGCGAAAAGCCCTGCATATTTCGACTGCATAAGCAGGGTCATTCGTTTTTGAGATCGAAAAATACAAATTTGAAGCTTGAAATCGAACCGCATAGGAAACAGCCTAAAAAGGCAGAACTGTCTGTCTGTTTCGATTTGAGAACTTCTCAGCTGAAAATGCGATCGGGTCAAAATCTGAACCGCATACCAGGTAGGAAACAGCCTTACGAACTTCGTTTCTATTATTCAGAGTTTTTCGCGTGGACCAACCTGTCCGATAATGTAAGCACCGTTTGGGTATTAATATTAGGAACAAAAAGTTCTTACATTTCCGGACCGGTAGTGCTGCTGCTTACCACTTTGTCCGAAAATGTAAGGACTTTTAGCGAGTAAATATGAGTATCAAAACCCTCCTACATTTCCGGACAGTGCAGTATTAATTCTGCAGTGTTTGTACTGCTCGCTGCTGTTCGAAATTTGAAGGGAAAGGCGTCCTGCCACTGCAAGCACAGGCTTCGTTGGCTGCTGCAGGCGGGGGCCAGAGCTTGGATCCACGGAGACGAATCTACTGCTGCTGGTATTGTAGTCTGGTGCTGGTGTTGCAGTGGTACATAACGCGCACGCACTCTAAACGTTCAATGCTCAAACGTGTGCCTCTACACGTAGCCTCTCGGCGGACGAGGGGACGTATTTCGACAGATGGGTGCGCAGGCCCCGACTTTCTACCCTCCGACAGGGACAGAGATCAGGCCCCGAGAAACACAACAAGGCACATAATACAGGGGGGAGACACCGTCCCACCAACATGGTGTTGGACCACCCTCTACTCCGTCGATTGTCTGAGCTTGCGAGCTGCAACAGCGGTCTCTCTCTTCCTCGCGAGCGCGACCTCTCAGCTAGTCTGACAAAAGCGGCGCGATCGTGCTGCCTATCATGTACAGGAGCGGTGCCTCCTGTTCTCTCTCACCCTTGTCTTTCAATCCTTGCACAATGTCCTCGATGTATTGCACACGCTCCTGGTGCTTATCCTCCAGGTCGCTGCGGGCACCACGAGCCAGGACACTGCTCGCGGCGGCTCCTGCCACCCTCCCCCCCGCCTTTCGCTTCATGCCTCGTCGTGGCGGCATTTTTTTGCTTGGCTCTGGGTGCTTTTTTCGCACTTGTATAAGTCACGAATCGGCCGTCTTTTGGCTTGCCACCCAGCTGTTGGGGCTACTTTTCTGTGTTGACACCGATGCCAATCAGAAAGTTCTTGCCTTTGCTAGGTGATAGCTCTGTTGCTCGCTCGGGGACAGGGACGAGGCAGCAGATCGATGTGTCCGAACGACAAAGTGGCCGTTGAATTTTAGTTTCTCAGCGGGGGGTTCCACACTTCTGGAGGCGTTATGCCCGCAGTCAAATTAGGAGAGCAGTCTGCGACTTGCTTGGCTTGGGTTGCAGTGGAGAGGCAGCATAGAGGTTGTGCAATGGGGTTTGCGCTCGTGGTAGGCTGCGGCCTGATCGCTTTCGGGCCTTCGATGATGCTCTGGTTGCTTCTTGTTGGAAGACGGCCAATTCTCGTCATCATCGGGATAGTGAGGTGAAACCTGCTGCTCGACATGCAAGGCAATTACTCCACCTCTGAGTCTTGGGTCTTCTTACCTTTGCATAGATTCAACAGGATCTGTTGTCGAGTGCCGACCGACCCTCTTGGGGGCTCGTGTTTTGGTAGGTGTGTTGTTCCAGTCGCCGATCGGAAACACACAAGCAGCAGGTACATACCCTAGGCCACTGCGTATAACCGATAACAAAATACGATTTGGGTGTTCGTGTTGATGATACCGTGTACCGTACCGTGTACCGTACCGTGTCACGAGGCAGTACCTGGTACACTTGGGACGTACCTATGATACACAGCATGTATTTATACTGCTGTACGAGGCTGTACGTGCGAATTTCAGCAGTACAGCTGCTGTTCAGCACTGACACCAGCTTCGTACTGGTATGGCACACCTGGTACATACCTGGTATCCCGGTACAACAGCATCTCGTATCATGCCCACGGGTGGAGATCTCTTCAGACGGGGAGGTGTACTCACTATTTTACCTACCAGTGTAGATGCGAAGCTCTTCCTACGGCGGCCACCACCCCGACCCGGAACATCAACGCTAACGCTGACCTTAACCCTAACCGCAACCGCAACCAGAGGCCTGCTTGGTTGGTGTGCCGTGGGGTCGTTGTGTTCGGAAATGATCTACCGTAGCTGCTTACTACTGTGCGGGCGTATCTGAAGGACTTCGTCTATGTGGGCAGATCTGCGCGAGATTATGATGACGACATGTCCTCACTTATTATTAGTAGCTCACTTCCCTGAAATCCTACCTGTGATCTACGCGAGATTATGCAACGAGATGATCCACTAACTCAGAGAGCAGCGAACCACATAGCAATGGTGCGGCTGATGCTACGTCGCCTTTACGGGTACAAGATCGCGGCATACAACTGTTATGCCTGGTATGATAAGAGTCCACGATACTCACACGTGTAAACGCTTGTACGAATAGAAGCCTGCTGTGCACGGCACAGCGGCACAGCAGCCTGTACAGCAGCACTGCGCGTGCGCGTACGCTGGGTGTCTTTTGTCGGGGAACTTCACTTTGGCCTGAGGAGCGCGGTTCTGTTATATTTCGTGAGACTGACCTAGAGCATATTTTTGCCGTCTATTGTCCACCAGCAACGTTTTGTTTCGATGGTTTTTGTTGTTTGTTTCTCGCGCAGCGCTTTTTTTTGGCTGGCGTCATTCACGCTGGCGTCTGTTCTCTGGACCATCGTTCCAGCGGCGCAGGTGAGCATTTTACCCGTGGTACTACTGGCTGCAGGTGGCTCCGCGAGAAAGCAAGCACATCAGCGTACAAACCCTTCACCGCGTCCGGGCCGTTACCGCAACGCTGAATGGTTCCCCTTTCCCAGAAACCGTGTCACTACTACGAGTATCGCATTTGAGGCGCAAGGCTTGAAATTCGCGGTTGTTGGAGTGGCGTTTTTTCTTGCGGGGAAAACTTGCACCAACACCCCGGCGAGGGCCCGCGGGTGAGACTCTTTTAATACTGAACATGCAGCAACATTCCGTTATTGAAGGTAGTCCGTAACATGCCCCCCCCCCCCCCAAATGACAAAAGGCAAGCAACAAATGAGTACGCCCTCTCCCCCGCCCTTACCGGTATCCTGTTTTTTACCACGGGTGGGCAGGGTCGGCGGTAAGGATGTCCCACCGGTATACTAGCCAAGCCTTGTTCGCCGCGCTATTTATAGCGGTAAATTCACCTCTTGCGTCCCGTCCTGTTGTCTTACCAAAAAAGAACACATGCGCCACGAGCGCGCTGTTGTTTTAATACGTTGAAAGCCTCTATTAATAGGGCTTCGGCCAGAAAGAAGGAACTAAAAAGCAAGGACGATTAAAACCATCAACTATTGGTCCCACGAAGCAGTCTGGGCTGCTGAGGCAGGGGGTGTACCCACGCTGTAAACCTGGTGTCATGCAAGGAAATCTCGGACCCCCTCTACGCTGCAAGATGTTATTACTAGTGTTTCTGGTGACGCTGCCCGCTCTCCCTCACCTTTGATAAAACCGTACCTGGCGTGGTGTGGTCGCTAAGCCGGGGCTCCTAGAGGGCTGGCTATGTTGTGAAACCTCTTTAGAGAAGGCCCTTTGGGGGCTCGGAGGAAACTTGGTTTGGTTGTTTTTTAACCCTTTTAGAACCGCAGTCTCGCTTTGGGGACAAACCAGTCAAATTTCAAGTAGTTTGTCCCCAAAACGGGACTGCGGTTCTAAAGGGGTTATGCGGCGAGTACGGTATCGACCAGAGGAAGCAAACCTGGGCTGCTGAGGTATGTAGGGGACTAATACTATCCCGGGGGGCCATAGTAGATAGGACCAAGTATTTGGTTGGAAAATAGAGAAATATATAGGTTTTTGTCTGTACCGTAGGTCCTATTTTCTGACTGTAGTCCCCCGTAGTAGTTCGAGCTTTAAATTGACACACGACACGTATTTTTGTATTATGTGGGAGTGTGGCTGGTAAGCTTCAACCCTTTGAGGGTTAACTGCGGCCCCGTTTTGGGCACAAATTCACTGAAGGTCTAAGTAACTTGTCCCCAAAAGGGGACTGCGGTCCTGAAAGGGGTACCTAAGCTTTCGTTTTTTGTTTTTCCAATTCCGTCGGAGGATTTAAAAAGAGCAGCAAAAAATCTAGTGAAAAGGATCTGTCAGATGCGCTCACAGCATGGTGATACTGTTGTAGTCCTTCCGCACATTTTCCTGGACGCTTGGTTATGTCGCACTCCGACTTCTGCTTGGTAGGTATGCACAGGTCCAAAAGGAATAACAGTGGGTCCGCTTTTGGAAGGAGCACCGAGGGGCCGACACCAAGGGGAGAATGATTGCACGCGCTATGGACATAGACAAAATGGAGTGGAGTACGGTTCGCTCGACCGCTTGGCGAGAAATAGCGGCGTACTCCCATTGTAGAACAAAAACACCCACGACATGCGCAGCTAGCTATAACTACAGTAAAATCTGTGGCGGGCAACACGCATCAACCGTGCCCAACGCTCAAACCTCGTTTTTATCTCATATCTACGCTCGCTGTTTGCCACCTGTATTGTGCCCCCCACCCCCCCAATATAGCCTCCCCCTAATTATATAGGTTGGGTTGGCGTCGGTTGGCAGCGATAATGTAAAACATGCCGCTCACTACGTGAGCTAGACAACCAGGGTACCGTATATATATTTTTTTCTTTGGCGGTCACCCACAGCTGGTTGTCGAGTTAGATCATTTGTGCGAGGTAAAGAACCTTTACTCCGCACAATTGGGAATGGTCGTACCACGTAGTGTTCAAGGTAAGGCACCCAAGAGGCAGATACATTGTACTCCCATTGCTGTCTCCGGAAATGCCTACACCGGAAATTAAATCAACTCATTGAAGCTGTCGTCCATATGCAAGTCCGCCTCAAAAGCGGTTCTTAGTAGGATGCAGCTCACCCTTCATGCGACTCGCCAGACACCTCACGGCGCTTCGCGCTTGGTGCAAGCAATGTTCTGCCTGGTCGGTGCAAACCCAACATGCTCCGTCCCGGCATTGTAGGGATGCGAGGGTCTATGGTCATACTACTACGGCCATGCATGAGATCAAGTACACCTCTCCTATCGAGTACACCCCCCCCCCCCCCCCCAATAAAAAACGCCACATCTGAAATTAAATTAACTCATTGAAGCTGCCATCCATATGCAAGTCTGCCTCACAAGCGGTTCTTAGTAGGATGCAGCTCACCCGTCATGCGACTGGCCGGACACCATACGGCGCGTCTTGTTTGGTGCAAGCAATGTCTGCCTGGTCGGTGAAACCCGACGTGCTCCGTCCCAGCAATGTAGGGATGCGAGGGTCTATGATGTGGTCATACGATCACGTCCATGCATGATATCGAGTACACCCCCCACCATCCAACGGAAAATATTTTTGAGCGCCCAAATGTTGAAGGTGTTTCTAGGAGTAGGAACTGCGCTAGGAACGGTTCTTCGTCTCGACGGGGATGAGTGGTCAGTGGTCGAACGACTAAGACAAGCAGCAAATTAGAACCCACATTCCCCTCGCTACTACGGCCATGCATGGCATGGGTACCCCTGCCCCCCCCCCCTCCGCCTTCCGTTTGTATCACCCTGTTGCAGGAGGTGTGGATCTTGGCCATGACGACAGGGGTAGGCCTGCAAGGGTTCGGTCGACTTGCTCTTGCGAAAGTGTACATGAAAACGGAGAAGATCGTTAACGAGTCATACGCTGCCTCTGAAGTCGACGGGTTCGACCGAATTGGCCACGTTGGGGAGGGCGAAGGCAGGAACGGAGGCGGGTGGGGGGGCGGGGGTGAGGGCGGGGCAGTTTCATCAGACCTACGGCCAGGATATGTGAGGCTCAACCGAGTTTCCTCCTCGATAGGTGAGGAAGACCGCCTCGATGCAGGGCTTGGATCAAATGTGTTCGGCCTTCTGATAGATGCCGCCCCGTCGTTTCCGCGGCAGTGTGTCGTCTGGACGGTCCATGTCGATAGAGGCGACGCCCGACGCCTCGAGTCTCGTGAAGGAAAGGCCAAGGCCGCCCCGTCGTGGCGCAGCCCCCTCCCCTGCCCCTACATATGATATATAATATAGAACTACATACTTAGATCACAACCCCTGAGCGTGCTCGGCTGGTGCATCCCTGGCCTCTCAGAGCTCCCACTTCCAAACCGCCTCCTTTCATTACTTGCCGGACCTTTCCAGCAGTTCTTTGTTTTCTCGGTCCTTTCTTCCTTTTTTCTTCTTTCGTTTCGTGTGCGTACGTGTTCTCCGAGCACGGCATCGTGGGAGGACCCGGCACCGTCGCGGGTGTCAGCGGGTGCTGGCGGGTAGAGGGGGGTTGCAAGGAGTGCGGTCGCCGCTTTCGTGCCTAGGCGTCGCATGTGCCTCGAGACACGAGGGATGCATGAACGGGCTTTGTCTGGCTTCGATTTATGATGGTTGATAGAGTATGTACGAGTTATCAAGGTCGTTCGGGAGGGCAAGATAATATTCAAGCGGTGCTTATTTTTGCGACCACGCTGAAGTTGACAGAGGGAGGTGTGCAGTTTGAACACCAACGTTATCGAGCTGGCGAACGACGGCCACGGTGAGCACCGGGCTTCACGCGAGGCAGGCGACGGGGATGATTGTGGCAGAGAGTGATAAAAGCTTTACCCGGACCGAATCGGTGGCGAGGTGGTCGCGAGAGGGGCGGGCGGCGTACGAGGCTGAGAGAGAAGCTCTTCTTTGCGATTTTTTTCTCTTCTTTTCGACCGGGTGTAAGAAGGCACTCCAATCAGGCAGAACATTATTGCACGAGAGGGGATGGGGATTTTTTTTTCTTTCCGAATTTTCGGTTTCATTTTCATTGTTTTGGCTGCTGTGCCGTGCTGTGCTTTCGCTTTCTCCGTACATACGAGTACAGACAGCATATCAAAAGAAGAAAATAAGTACAGCAGTAGTAGTACCCTACCTGGGGTATGTACGTACGTACGACATCCGCGACGCGAAGCGTATGTGGCGTCCGAGCTGACGTCGGCGCTGTTTTTTTCTGAAGCATGGCGGCGGGACTCTTGGCATTATCAAGTCGCCGGTTTGCAATTACGATCCTTGAAAAAACTAAACTCAATCGTGGACCTCTGTTCGCTTCGCATAATTTGATGTACTTTTTTCCTTCCTGAGCGAGCGTAGCGGGCGGCGTAGGCCGCCCGCGGAGCGAAGCGCCTTGTATATTATAAAAGTATAGGTTGGGTTGGCATCGGTTGGCGACGACGCTGTAAAACATTCTCCTCGCTGCGTGAGCTAGACAACCAGGGTACCGTTTTAATTTTTAGATACACAGTATTCTCATGTGGCCTCGAGCGGAAAATTAATCAATTCATCGACGCTGTCATCCATATGCGAGAAAATCTGCCTCAAAAGCGGTTCTCCGTATCAATAGGATTCGGCTCACCCTGGATGCGACTCGCTCAACTCCTCACGGTGGTTAGCGCTCGGTGCAAGCAATGCCTGTTTGGTCGGTGGAAACCCGACGTGCCTCGTCCCGGCGATGTTGGGATGCGAGGGTCTATGGTAACACGACGACGGCCATGCGATGACATGAGCACACCCCACCCTCGCGCTCCCGCCCCCACCCCCTCTCGTTTTTTCTCAAGCGCGCATTTGGGGTCTTTGCTTTTCTTTGAACGACGCGCGTTTGTCTCCGTAACCCCCCCGAGGACCCCCCCCCCCCCCTCCTCTGTCCGCTCGTTCAGTCGCTGGCGTAGGGTGGGGTGCGATGCACGCCGTCATCATGGTCGGCACGGCCTTGTCGAAGAACACGGGGCCCGGGGCGGCTTTCTCTCAGGCTTGCCCTCGAGTGCCCTCGGCCCTCGTTTCGGGTGAGAAGAGATAGAGAGCATACTCGCAGCAGCGCAGAGCGGCGCGAGACTGCGTGATGGTGGCAGATACACATCGCGGAATACAATGGATGTATACGTCAGCGTTGGAAGTTCGTCCCGGCTCTCTCGTGGGCATGTCCCGAGCATGAGATGTACAAAATGCACCTATGCGCGACGTATAATACCCCGCGAGAGATCGATCAAACGAAACACAACACGCACGTACGTAGTAAATGACGCTTGACACGAAACGTTAGAGAGCTCAACGAGCTGCATGCGGAAACGGGTACGTACCCTCAACGAAAAGAGACCGACATATTTCTTCTTTTTTTTTCTTTCCGCGGGGAGAACGTTTTTTTACAGCCGAGACGAAAAAGCCATATACCGCACGCGAAGCTACTACGGGGGAACACAGTAATGATACCCAAACATGGCATGTGCACATAGGGGGATGGGGGATGCCTGGTTTTTTGGGTACGTCGTGATTTTCTCATTACTATGCCTATATATAAACACCGTCAAGATCCGATATGTGAAGGCTGTACACATAATGGCCCAGCTTTTGATGAAAATTCCCACTTCGGGCAGAAATATGAGGAACGTTTAATGATCAATATGAATACCGAGCGGTCTTTATATTCTCGCCCAGAGTGATGGTTGAAATATGCTTGACTTTAACCCCTGCTGTACGGACCACCAACCGCCTGGGATTTTTCTCGGAATAGAGATATCATGAGGAATCAGTGTGGACAGGCAACCATTTGATCGGAGCTGTGGCTAATTTGTCAACACTTCTGCAAGCTGCGGCGGTACTCATTAACCTTGAGCGGCTGCTCACTTTAGATTGGAGCTGATACACGATCGCAAGGGCTTCTGTGTGCGATTATGGCTTCGCCAGGAGCAGGAGAGGTTTGCGTTCCTTGTCACCAGGGTCCCGCCCATGCAGTGGCCGACTGCGCGGAAGCCGCGCCTCTTTGGGTGAAATGGTGAACCGAGCGCTCGCACCCTGACCCCCCCTGCACCGCGCCAGTTCGGTGAGAGGGGTGTACCCAAACCCCAACACTGACTACACACTCGACAGTTTGCGCCCGGGCCACGGGTTCGCGTCTGCTTCGCCTTTCCAACGCCGCCGCCGT
The DNA here is from genome assembly GCA_031213475.1 of Nereocystis luetkeana. Lineage (NCBI taxonomy): Eukaryota > Phaeophyceae > Laminariales > Laminariaceae > Nereocystis > Nereocystis luetkeana. The sequence goes on from JARUPZ010000007.1 coordinate 9,919,270, forward strand.
CGCCGCCGTTGCCTCCCAGCTTTCAGCGCGCAGGCTTTTGTGCTGTTAGACCTTCTGCTCATGATTGTGGCTTTCGCGGCGGTCCGGTCAGGAGACGCCGTGCTCGTGTCCTCCTCGTTTGGGCTGCACTACCTCGCGGCTCTTGCGGTGAGTTTTTCGTGCGTGTTTTTTGGTTGTGAAGGGATTTGTCTCCGTGGTTCCCTCCCCTCTATAATAATAACAACGAGTCCCGATCGAGGCCTGCCGCAACGCTAAGCACGCGCGTGCGCGTTTTCGCGCTCCTCGTCGTCGTTCGCGGATCGACCGCGCTTTTTCCTTCCGTTTGTGTGGGAATGGATGGACCCCTTCTTGCGTCGATGGTTCGCGGACGAGTCCGCCGCGACTGAGACAGAATGAGGGGTTCGTAGCATCCTCGAGCTTGACGCTATTTTTGTGGATAACGGTAGCGCGAAAAGGGTCAGATACTTCGAATTTTCGTATTTTTTCCCCGCCCGAGCCGACCGCCCCTCCGCTTCCTGATCGGCAGAATTCTGCTTCCCTGGGGTGTTCGTGGTTGCCCTACACCACCCCCCCCCCGCGCCAGTCTATGAGCTACCAGGTACGACGTAAGACGTTCCGTAACGTGACTCCTTCGCCCACAATGTCCGGCCGGCTGGCGTATTCGTACGCTTTATTTCCACAGACGGGTTTCAATTTCATCGAAGGCGGATGCGCGGTGTCTCTGCCTCTGCTCTACGGGGTGGTGGTGGTGTCTGCAGTTTCTCTCGAGCGATTTGGCCCGCTTGAATATGCGATGACGCGTCTTCGTCGGTGACACCGGGCTGGACGAGGCGATGGGGAAATCTCGGTAACTGCTGGAGTGGGCTGTGTAAACCTTGGCCCAGCTTCGAAAAAAATGATGGCGATATACTCGACTCTAACCCACCCCGACCGCCTGAGAATCTTCTCGGAATGTGGCAGGGTGTATTGAGCAGGTTAGTGGAGACTGTCAGACAGACCATTTTGTCCAAGCTAGGGCAAATCTTGCATACGCAGGCAGGCATCTCATTGGCCACACATTGAGCCTCCTGCAGCGAGAGGTCGGTCTTGCCAGTGTAACGTGCTGTGTTGATGTAAATGCTGGAAAATGTGGTTACGGGGGCTGGTCTGTAAGGCGCCTTAACCCTGAACAGAGTGTCGTGGGTACCTTCGACTTGCGGGACTCCATCCACATGCCTACGTGAGCGGACTGAGGCGTAATGTTTGTTGCCCACGTCACTACGCGCGGGTCGCAGTTGCAGCAGCGGCAGTGGTTCGCAACTCACGTTTGACGGGGGTCAACAACCAGCAGAGAAAGAATAAAGAAAGTACTGGAAAACCCGCGCTTCCGCCGACTCGTTTTTGTTCTGTTCCTGTAATCAGCACAAGATGAATAAAGGACTTGCGCTCCGCGCGTCGCCGACTCATTGTTTTCATTGTGTTCCCCGCCACTCGGGGCAAAGGCCTATCCAATAACCTTCCCCTGTACGTAAGGGGAAAGGGATAGCTCATATCATAGTATATTCCCCACTGCTGTAATTTCCTCTTGAGTATTGGGATTCTCTGGCTAAAAGACAAAATGTGTCCGACGGGCGCGAAAACGCCTCAAAAACGGCACCTCGTGCTTGGCTTCGTCGAAATCTCGTCACCGTCAAAAGCTTACGCGGAACGAAATACGAGGACGCCCCTTTCGAAAGGTCTTCAGTCGACCAGGGCGATGGCAAGTCTTAAGTCCAACCTCAAAAATAGTAACAATTGGCCGTTGGGTGGTTAGTGTATCACGTCGCTACGGCTTGCGGTGGAATTGAGTGCAGCGTTCCCCGATGACAGGGGCGAGCACTTTCGAATTTCACCAGGTGCCTTCTTATGGGTTTTCTTGACGACGGGCTAGGTTATGCCAATGCTAGTTTGTTTTCAACAATCACGAAAAACATGAGGCGATAGTTGTGAGATCCAGCCGGGCACATCCCGGTACCTGGTACACCATAGCAAATCTCTTTGGGCACGCTATGTCATGGAGTGATTCGTGTACTACGGAGAAGATTACCTTAGACCGTAGTTCTCGGATCCACATGCGACAAAAAAAACAAGAATGTTCAGTTTGCGTGCGCCAGCTCTATAACCCCCACGAAACTGGGCATGGCTCGACCACGAAAAGCAAACACGTACACCACAAAATCCAAAAACAAAATTTGACGTCATGAAATGAAAATCGTTGCCGTGGGATGTTTATTTCCTCAATGGATTAGTGGGACTGGGACCATAGTTGCAGCTCAACTCGAGGCGTTTCAAGACACGACGGAGAAAAAAGGATCAGGGGCAAGCAAGGGATTCAGTATCCCTAACCCTTCCCCTCCTTCCTACCGCCTCGCTAGCCATCGATTGGCCAATACCGAACGGAGGCCAACCAATGCTCCACCTCGTCAACCAATAGAGACCGAGCTACGACTCGCGGGGGCTCCACGCCTGAACGCTAAACTCTTGCTGTCGCCAGTGGTACTGATGGTAACGCTGCCGCTACTGCTGATGATGCCGCTGCTTCTGCTGCCGTCGACGCCTCACATAGCGGCGATCTCCGCAGCGCGCGCCTCGGCGGCCGCTTTTTTGCGGTCCTCCTTGCGCTCGTTCTTCTGCTTCGCCTTGAGCTTGCGAGCCTCCGCCTATGGCAAGCGAAAAAGAGGTCAAGGGGGTTCAGGTTTAGATAGAGGGGGGTGCGAAACATCAACAAAAAAAAAAAAACAGCTTTCGTGCGCGCATCGCGGAATCGAGAGCACTTGGTTCGTCGGTAGTCAGCGTTGGAGAGAAAAACGCAGCTCAAAGAAACACTCGATCAGGACTTGAGATAGTTGCTGAAACGCGGTATAACTTGGACAAGTATATTTTTGCAATTCCTCAAGCGATTTCGAGGACAAACCACTCAATCTTCCAATCGGATAATTGAATGGTGAAAGGAATAAAAAAAAAAACATTCAAGGCCACTGATCGACCCAAAAATAATACGCGTGACGCACTTAACTCGAAGGGGTCGCTCGGTCGTTGAACACTCGTCGCGTCATAATCGTTAAACGCCCAAACTGGGCAGCTCGTGGGATCGAGAAAACCTTTCGGAACGTAGATATACTCGAGAAAGGCGTTTCACGCGTTTGTACACCCACGGAAGAGGCTCACACCCCGGAAACAAATAAAACAATAATTCCGCCAGAGAACACCGCGAAACACAATACCAAACAAACGAGTGACAGGGTGACCGACGTGTCTACAGAGGCTCCATGCTTGGCCCCCACCTGCTCCTTGAGCGCCTTGACGCGCGCGGTCTCCCCCTTCTTCTTGTGGATTGCCTCCATCAGCACACGCTTGTTCTTGAACTGGTTACCCTTGCATCCCAGGTAACTGTAGGCAAACGGCAACGGAGCAGGACCGACAAGGGTACGTGCAAACGAAGACAATTGTGAGATTGCCACGACCACAACCAATCCCGAAGCTCGAGCAATTGTTGGACTGACGTAGGCCGTCATCCCAAAACATAGAAAGGACTTTGCATTATGTGACAAGCAATACTAGAACGCAGTATAAACAGGTGGGAGACTGACCTGTTACAGCGAGTCGGCTAGCTAGATCAAAAAGCGATACCTTCGCAATCCCGGGCAGAGCGCATCAACGCTCCGCCCTCCCTGTCAACACAAATGCACGCACTTCAGACATCGATCGAGACAGAGAACCGAGGCAATCCCTGTGGTGTACACCAAACACTGTGAGTGTCCACCACGCCGCCCTCGGCAAGACTTGAATTACAATCACATCGGACAACGGAGCCTTCATGGCCGGGACCGCCCGTGCCTCCGTTTGATGCACAGCCACGCGGACGCCACAACCAACATTTTGTCGCTGCTCGTAATACCTCTCCATGTACGGCCCTTGATCGCCTACTGACGGGAGTACGAGCTATATAGCAGATGATTTGCGTTGCGTGAGCCCTACACAAACTCAGAACATCCTCTCTTGTCAGACCTTCGTGCACGCGACACACGCGAGAACGGTATTTTCTCCCATCTCAGCGAGAGACAAAAGAGTCGTTGCTCTCTACCACAACACCAAAAATCAGGCAAATAAATAAGGGCAAAACACTAGGACTAGACACGAACGCGCACGCAAGCACGCACTGCACTCACAGCTCGTGGTAAAGGTGCTTGTCGATCTTCTTCGATTCGCGGTACTTGCGGAGCATACGGCGGAGGATACGCATGCGGCGCTGCCAGATAAGCTTGAAGGGCAGGCGAGCGTTGGCGGTACCCCTGCGCTTACCGGGGCCAGTGTGCCTCCCTTTCCTGAAACCAACAGAAAACGAGCGCAGGGACGGTCAAGAGAGGACGAGCGAACGAGGGCCGCAGCGCCGCATATCAGTAATGTGTCTCGCATCGTGAAAGCTGGAATATTCGCAGCAGTCAGAGGCGGCGAAGCGGCAACACTTTCGTACAATGTCGCGAGCGATTCCGAGAGCCGTTCCCAGTCTACTTTGCACCATGCAGTACGTAGTAAAAAAATACCAGGATTATTGGTGCCAGACGTGCTCCATCTTATAGAAGCTTTTGCAACAAGATAGAAAGTTTACCGCCAAACTCGCCCTCTCATCGCGCGTTTGCCTTTTTTCGCTCCTTGAGAACAAAGCTGCACCCACCCACCCACGCTTCCGGAACAAAAAATACTTCAGTGCATTCGGTCATTTTTGCGATGGGAAAAGGTCGAACGTCTCACAGGAATACTGATATGGTGAATATTGAACGTGTTTTCATGTACCAAGTTTCAACAGGAGCAGTATTTTACCGGGAACGGGCGGTTGCGGCTCATGTTGCGCAAAAACTCCACGGCGGTAAACAAAAACACAATCACCAACATAGCGCGACTACAAGGACGAGCACATGTCCTGGGTTTTTTAGCGAGAAGACACTGGAGATAAAACGCCCCCTTCCGGTCAAACGACTACGGCCATGGACAACGACACGGGTACACCCCTCGGGAGAAAAGTAGCGGGGGTATTCAGAGCTCTTGTTTTGCCTTCCACAGGGGGGAAAAAATTCCGTCACGGACAAGCCAATGTTGTCACGAACAAGGTGAATGCAAAACGCTGGTAAGTTGCGGGTGAGGACGGAGTTGGACAGTGTGCGCTCAGGTCGAACAGACACCTGCTTACCCAGGTACCAGGTACATCAATATACCTCGACACACCCCGATCAGTGTTGATTGACCGCTCCTTGGGCGTGCCCAGGACAGCCTTAACCCTTAGACCACTGAAATAATTCCAAACTATTTCCGAGTCATTTCGTCACCAGAAAAAAGGGTGCAGTTCTAAAGGGGGCTTAACCAGCACGCACAAGTACAAAACACTGGTCGAAGCGAGGTCCGGGGCATCTTGTGACGGCAGCGGCACAGCCAAAAATTCATTGTGCAACATGTCACAGCACGGACAGATAATGCACCCCTGCTCCGTCATCTACGAGTAGGTCTTCCAGGGAAGATAAGAGATAGATTCTTCACCTGTATGATCTAGCTCATGTTCATCGGCGGGAGCCGAATAACCTGCATGATCTACGGTATGTTTACTGGGTTGGATGTGTGCTACACATATCCTAACGGTAGGTCAGAATCTAGTCATGTGTATTAGATAGATAGATCGTGGTCTGTCCGACCTTTCCTCCCGGCAGTTTGGGCCAAAACTCGAGCGCATGTCGACCTTGACGGTCAACACCCACTTCGCAACTACAGGTCTTCCGCCCTTGCGGCGGTGTCGCGTCTCCTTGTAACCGTTTACAGCTGTATCTCGATGGTCTCGTGCCACGCCGCTTTAAATTTGGAACGCCGTACGTCTGCTTCGGACTGAGGGGGCAGTTGCATTGGAACCACCCCGGCAGTTCGCAGCACACAGACAGCGCTCAAAACATACATCGGTGTGGCACGACACCGAGGAGATACAACCTATATAGACGGCCAGAAAACGACCGGTATATACCTTTTGACACTGCACGCCCGTTCTGGGAGACGTGACTATTGTATCGATAGTTGGAACTGGTGTAGGATCACTTCCGTAGGATAAGGGCTAACAACCAACGAATGTCGCGGCGCAGAGGGCGGCAGTTGCACATGCTCTCGTTTCGAGAACGGCAGCCACGTGGAAGGCAAAACACCCCCGACAACCCACCCTGTAACCGCGACTCCTTCCTCTTCGCCAATACATACCAGGTATATACAACGCACTGCACAACCAGCCTCTCTCCCCCCCGCCCTCCAAGCGTCTTGTGCAGTATAACTCTGTCGCCAAGGGTCGGGGAATCGACTCATACCGGTAAACGACAACTATGATGCGTGAAAGCGCCAATCTGTAGGCTCGATCGACTACTGCTAAACGCCTGGTAGCTTCCAAAATCATGACAACATAGAACAGCGTACTCACTTTTTGGCCTCGTGGCGCAAGTTCACACGAGCGCGGGAGTGCACGACCTGCGGCAACCGGATCACCAGGCCATCCTTCACCAGCTGCGCGGGAGGGGGGGGGGGGGGGGGAGGGGGAGGAAGGTCATGACATCAGAAGGTGCCAGGTAGAAGCAGGCAACGGCGACAACTCGTCACAATGATGACACTGCTGCTGTGTCTCTAGGTTGCAGCAATTCGGGGCTACTGTTACAGAAACGACCAGACTATCCGTAAATGTGAGGAGCGCCCGGGTATAAATATGAACACCAAAATGGTATTTGCATATGCCAGGCAGAGAGGTACGTAACGGGTGCAAGGTGTTACTATTAATAGTTACTGCCGACATATTGATGGTGGCTGTTGCTGTCGGCACTCGATCCCATCGACGGCAAATACAAATCGAACGACGGTAAACCTTGGCGACAGCGCGAGATACGAATTCCGCCGCATTACTACGAGCATGGAGACTACAATACACGTTATTAATAGTAGCGTACACAGCAGGGCACATGCCAAATAGAGCAGTAGGGGTACCTAAAGCAGCACAGCCTGCAAACGATAGCACTCCCTAATGCTGCCTTTTGCCCGCCAGCAGATAGAGCTTTGGGAAGGACACCCTGTGCTACCGGTATTACATAGGAGCGTAGTGCCGAGGCAAACACAAACCGAGAAGCTCTCTCTGTACAACTCGTGGAGAAAACACTATTAATAAAAAATAAGAAAACATATTAGGCTCGTACTCGTTCGTACCTTGCGGATGTTCTGGCGAGAGTTGGCGAGGGAGATCTCGTTGACCTCGTTGGGGTCGAGCCAGATCTTCCCCTTTCCGCACTTGAGTACGGAGGCGGCAAGCCGCTTTTGAAGCTTCAGAGAAACCTTTACAACACGAGGGAGGAAGGGCGGAAGGGAAGAAGAAAGTGGCGGGGACGATTTTCCGTAAAGAGTCACAAAACATGAGAACCGGTCCCTATGGTGCAAGCTTTCCGGACGCCAGAGCGTAGATCTGCACCGCCGTATCGACTGCGTACAGTTAAATTGGGACTCAACCTAAGTACCTTGTGAGGACCTGCGAGTTCATGGCAACGTTACTTCAAGCAGACTCATTTGGTAAACTTTTATTGATATTGATATTATTACGGCTCGTACGGAGTCTTACCATACGCTACAAGGATGTGCTGATTCATTCCACCACGTACGGGGCGAGCATCGAAATGGGCACATTCCGCAGGCTGAGAGAAGCAGCTGAGTAGAAACTGCTTTTATACCTGTGCGTAAGTACTACCAGGTACGGAACAGCCAGCACACTAATGCTTTGACCGAAACCAGGTACAAGCAGTACTTACAAGTACAGTATTAATAGTAGACACCTGGTACCTGTTATGTAGGTGAGGTTCTCCTACTTGCCAGGTACCTGGTACACAATAAGTATCGACGACCGGGCCGCAACAGCCTTCAGGAGGAAGGCACCTCACTATATCAACTCAGACATGGCCAGGAAGCCCTGGCTTCGCGAAACGGACAGAAGTCAGAGGTCTGCACGTGCCAAGTCTGTCCTGCCTGTAAACGGACGTGTTGAAAGGAACCCGTATCTACAGCCAGTAGAAGTGAAAGCAAACACAAACATACGTTTTGCCTCTCGAAGCAGTTTATTTACAGCTCCGTGCTGTACATGGCTCGGTGCTGGCCGGTGTTCCAGCGTATTGATAGCTGTAAAACCAAACACAATCAAACATTTTGCACTGGAAGAGGTTTACAGCTCCGTGCTGTATATACATGGCTCGGTGCTGGCCAATCCAGTGTGCCAGCGCTCGCAAGTTGCCCGCCACGAATGACTGCCCTATTTTCAACATATTTACGGAGGTGCGTACAACCAAGAATTTCCGGACACCCTATCAAGCGAGCGAGATGCGGTAAGGGAATCCGAATCAACGTCAGCCGTCACGATTCGAAAGAAACGGCAAGGCTGGGTGGTCGACGGTGGCGAAGTCGACGGTGGCGAAGTCGAGGCTTGGCTCGGGCCGGGGTCTCGGCTCGTGGCTAGATACTTTTACTTGTGGCACAGGAACCTTTCGATCGATTCGATTTGTCGCTCGGGGCAAGAGAAACCAAAACAGGTAGTCCGCCAACAAAACCACCCCCACCCTTGCAGCACAACACCAGTGCCCACACTATGCAAGCCTACGAGTCCATGCCCTTGCCATGCTGCCACGCCTTGGCCATATATATATATATCTCCGCTAGCCATTGCCACATTGCGCCTCAGCAAGCAGGTGTCCGTCGACCCACAGCCAACCCAAAAAAAATAGCTGCTTGCGTCGTTCCGTGGCCACAACTCCGTAGTTCCAAACGATCACCGCCGTGATTCTACATCCTGCACCGTCGCCAGACCACCAGCAACCAAATCACGCCATGGTTACCCGAGTTACTCACCATGATCGCACGGCAGCAGCCCACTAGTCCGGTCCTGGGACTGTGCCTCTCGACCACTCCTCGTACTGTCAACTCTGGCGGCGTTCGATCATAGGGGGTCATGCGCACCGTCCCCAATATTGTTTCCCGAAGCCCTGTATAGACACGCCTTCTAACATTTAGTGTTTTTATGACGATCCAAAGCCAGAGCATCGTACGTGGCCTCGACGCCTCGATACTACACCCTCGACTGTGCGTACACACCACAACGCTACAGCATTTTCAAACGCGCTTTGACATCTCCTAGGAAAAGAGAGCACCAAGGGTCCCTCATCTCAGCTTTCGTCAGGTGATTGCTGTTGCTCGTCTCGCGTAGTATTGGAAACTGGCAACTCTTTACGTCCGTCTGCGAGCTGAATTCCGTTCGGTCAAGCAGGAACGCATTCCTGTACCAGCAAGGTGCAGCACAGGGGGCTACAGACGGAGCTGCTGTTGGGTAGTACATGTATTGACCTAGCAGTTGTTGTGTTAGCCCTACTTATTATTATATTGCAAACTAGCCGCTCTATGGGGCAATGCAACTGTGCGGATGCTCTCACGTACGATTTGATATTCAAACCATCGCCAACCTGGAACCTGCCGTGTACAACATCGAGTTTAAAATTGGACGAAGGGTTCCACAGATAATGCTGTGCTTCAAGTCCAAAGCCCTCCATGACCCAGGACGAACCGCAGCTCCATCTGGTACAGTAGTACAGAGCAGCTGCAGACCCGAGACACAAGCGTAGTACAGCAGTAGACACGAGGCACAAGCGGCGGCCGCGATCTGCTTCTCTTCACGCATGTGTGATGGTATTAGCTGTGAGTGGGTGCAACAAGGTGCAATACGTACGAGTATGAGAAGATAGGGCAGATATCATAGAACCACTTACTCTCACTCTGAGGCCAAGTATTATGGGAAATTTTTGAGACGTTATTTCTGTCTTTTTATTTTGTGAGTTTTCGGGCTACAGAAAAGTGTGGGTGAAAATATATAACGTGTATTATGGGTTCTGATTTTTAAAAGTGGTTTTGTATAAAAGTGGCTTCGTCTGAGGTGGGGTCCAACAGCTTGGCTTCGGCCTGTAGCATCTTCATCCAAGTTGATTTTCTGTAGTCTGGGCGTGGCTTGGCACGTCGCGAGCGTTTTACGGCAGGCGTCTCAGCGTCCTCCTCGTCGTCTTCAAACGTTGCGAAGGCAGCGGCGGCCGCGAGCGTGGTTTCAGCATCCAAACACGGGAGGATTAGCGCCGGCGACATCGAGTCGCCATCGCTGCTGCTGCTGCTGCTGCTGCTGTTGCTGCTGCTGCTGCTGCTGGTGCTGCTGTTGCTGCTGCTGCTGCTGCTGGCGGTGCTGCTGCTGCTTCTGCTACTGCTGGTGCCGCTGTTGCAGCTGCTGCTGCCACCGCTAATATTGCTTCCATGTGAAGGAGAAGCCATCTCTCTTTACACAAACGCCGTAGTTACCGCCCGCCGTCGGCTTGATGCTTTCGCGTGGTGGGTGACGGGTGGCAGGTGCGCAGGTAGATAGGTGGGCTGGCAGTAGTAGTGAGATGTAGCACCCAAAATACGAAAAATCTCAGTTCTCAGAAATCAGCCAAACCTCTCAGAACTGAGCTCAGTTCTGAGAGGTTTTGCTGATTTTTGCCCCCTCCAGGAACTGAGATCAAAAATATCGATGATTTCCTGTCCCATAATAGATGGTTCTGATTTTTGGGCTTCGGAGATCGCTGAAAAAGCCAGAAATAACGTCTCAAAAATTTCCCATAATACTTGGCCTGAGCGTGCTCGGTTGGTACATCCCTGGCCTCTCAGAGCTCCCACTTCGAAACAGCCTCCCTTCATTACTCGCCGGACCTTTCCTGCGGGTCTTTGCTTTCTCCCTTTCTCTTGGCACTGTCGGTGCTTTCTTACTTTTTCTTCTTTCGTTTTGTGTTCGTGTTTGTACGCCGAGTACGGCACCGCGGGTGAGCCCGGCGCCGTCGCGGGTGTCAGCGGGTGCTGGCGGGTAGAGGGGGGGTTGCAAGGAGCGCGGTCGCCGCTTTCGTGCCTAGGCGTCGCGTGTGCCTCGAGACACGAGGGATGCATGAATGGGCTCTGTCGGGCCTCGATTTACGATTTTTATAGGGCACGTACGAGTTATAAGGGTCGTTCGGCATTGCAAGAAAATTTTCAAGCGGTGCTTATTTTTGCGACCGGGCTGAAAATCACAGAGGGAGGTACCCAGTCTGAATAATAACATTGTCGAGCTGGCGAACGACGGCCACAGTGAGCACGGGGCTTAACGCGAGGCGGGCGACGGGGCTCACTGTGGTAGAGAGTAAGGAAAACTTTACCCGGACCGAATCGGTGGCGAAGTGGTCGCGAGAGGGGCGGGCGGCGTACGAGGCTGAGAGAGAAGCTCTGCTGTATGATTTTTTTATTTTTCGACCGGTGCAAGGTGTTCCAATCAGACAGAAAATTATTCATGAGACCTATGCCAATGGTACAGCGAAGTTGCAATAAAAAGTTTGAATTTCAAAGATACCCGCCAAAAAAAATCAGAACACGCTTCCTATGGGCCACCTAAAAAAAAACAAAAGTTCCTAACTTTTGGAAAAGCCCGAAAAAAGAAAATCTGCCAACATCGGCCCGAGAAAAACTCAGGCCGATCTTTGGTTCGAAGCGGCGAGATTCCGAGTCCTCGACAGACATCGATCAACAAAACCAACGATTGCGTCACGAATTCTGAACGGAGTGCGCTCGTTAGGGGCTCCGACCCACCCTAGGGTCACCGTCTTCACACCATGGCCGGTGTCATGTGGCGGGAGCTGACCAGGCGTGTGATAAAAAAACATTTGGCCGCTGGTTTGCACAAAACAGAAGACAAAACTTCTCCATCCGTCTCGAATGGCAAAAAATAGACTTTTTTTCAGGTTTGGGAGGATACCGTACGACGCCGCCGGCAAGCTCTCGCCCCCTAGACCATGGATCCGCCTGATATCTTCGAGGCCGTCATCTATACTCGTTGGGCTTGCCAGATACCGAGTGGGTTGGCCGTGGGCTGAGCCTATGTCGAGATCGAGGGTCGATCGTCGCACGAGCTGGTTTCGATCACCGTGTTGACAATTTGCGACCAGAAAAACACAAATTGCGCCGCCTGCAGCCGTTGAGGGAAAAAAAAGAAAAAATCAAACAGTTTTCTCTTTTTTTCCCACAGCGGCGGTACGAGAAAAATTTCGGCTGTTTTTTTAAAGCCATATATTTGAAAAAAAACTTTTCAACTTCGCGTTTCCGTTGGCATAGGTCTGAGGGGGCGGGGATTTTTTTCTTCCCAATGTTGGTGCTGCTGTGCCGGGCTGTGCTTTCTCTTTCGTACAGCAGTACGTACAGCTAGCATATCAAAAGAGGAAAAGGATTACCCTACCTCGGGTATGTACGCACGTACGGCATGCGAGCGAGCGTAGAGGGCGACGTACGTCCGGCAACCGCCCGCGACGCGAAGCGTATGTTGCGTCCGAGCTGTTTTCTCCTGAAGCATGGCAGGATTCTTGGCATTATCAAGTCGCCAGTTTGCAACTACGATCGATCATGAAGAACTACATTCAATCATGGGCCTCTGTCCGCTTGGCATATTTGATACCAGGTACCTGGTATATTTTTCCTGCCTAAGCGAGCGCAGCGGGCGGCGTAGGCCGCCCGCGGAGCGAAGCGCCTTGTACGTACTATTATTAATACTGCTGTACGTCCGAGATACCTGGTGTTGTACGAGGATGAGAGATCGCTTGGCGTCCTATTAATGGCTATTAATGGTATGATATCGCAAACGTCTGCGACGATCGAACATGGCGACGTAAGAGCAGCAGCAGTAGCAGTACAGCTACAGTTCACACCCCGGACAGATCATGATCTATCTATCAACTGTAGATCATCTACAGATCATCTAGTTTGTCACCTGCCGCTTTGAGAAGTTGTGCAGGGTCTGTCTGATGGTACAGATCCAACCCACAGGCAAAATGTGCTACGAGATAGATCCTTCAGATTGTACGGTTCCCACCCGGCTATACATGAGCTACGAAGATAATATCTAATACAGATCAGGAGTCTATTTTCCCTGAAATATCTAGATGACCAAGTGGGAATGATCTGTGGATGATCTACATACGAACTGTCCAAAGTGTGAACAGTTGACGTTTGCAGCAACGGCAGTACCAGGTATGCATGACGCGAAAATGAACTCCCTTTCGCATAGCGACGCCTAAGCATGTGCCAGAGGGTAACAGGTACCAGGCAGTCGGCATGTCGGCATCTGGGGATACTGCTGTATTGCGGACGAGCGGCTGAAAAACATTCAGCTATACACGTACGACGTACTCTTACCTATTCATCTAGAGTAAACTGTTAGTACGTATACCAAGTAGTATCGTATGTAAGTACCTGGTACGTATATATACCTGTTACGTACAGTATAATAGCAGGTAGTCCACTTTTTACGGTGGCCGACTACTGTCACGTTTCGTTATTCACAAGCTCACTTCCAGACCCTCCTTCGTGCTGCTCGTTTGTCGACACTCCCCCTTTAAGCCGCACGCTGGGACCAACCAGCGGTAAAATATCGAATTGCGACACCACAAGGGAGTCAACCTAAACCAAGGGCATGGCTTGCAGACATGACCACGAAGAGGCGGGGGGGGATGGGGGGGCAGGGGACGGCCATGATCACAGCCACGGGCACGGGCACGACCACAGCCACGACCACGAGGACCCGGACGGGATGTCCCTCTTCGGCCTCATCGACACCACGCGGTACGATTATTGCTGGTACGATCGCGCTATATTTCCAAGTGCTACCAGGTGCCTGGTATATATTGCAGCATAGGCCACCCAACAACAAGAAATAACCTACAGGTTACAAGAACGTGAGGCTCGATTTTGGGAGGGGCACTAAGCAAATGGGATCAAGAAATCGTGCTGAGCGGCGAGCGCTACACCAAACCCTATACAATACCCTATGAGCAAGGTTCTTCAAGGATGGTATCACAATAAAGTTCCAAGACTTGATCAGATTACTAGGAGTTTCTCAATAGCGGGCCTATACTGTAATCAAGCAAATATACCTGGTTTGTTATACGAGTAATATTAGTGTGTCCCGGATACTTCCGGTAGGGGGGCTCATTGCAATTTTGTTCACCGCGATGAGCCAACGCTCTTTCATCGTGTCCGTGGCCCATGATGAGAGACCCGGACTCCTCTAAACAGCCAGTGGACAAACGGTTCGATCGTTTCTTCGTTTTCCCGAGGCTGGCTGCGACAGGATCTGCCAGTCCTCAGCTGCATGGCGGTGTTCTAGCTGTCGCCGCTAGCACTCCCTTCCCGCCTCCAGAAAGCATAAATTACACGCAACTACGGGTATTATTCCATGGCGGGCGAGCATTCATGCTTACACGCACGGGCTGTTGTTCGTATTTTCTGGCCGTCCTGCCCTGTCCTGTCCTTTCCTTTCCTTTCCTGTTGTGTGCACGTAAACAGCGTCCGGTGCCTGAACGAGAGCGCGCCCGGCGGCGCTCTGAATTGCCTGAAAGCGTGGGACAAGCGGCGAGATCCTCTCCCCCGCCTGGAGAGCGAAGAGGACGACCCAGAGCTCATCATATTCGTGCCGTTCACGCAGGTGGGCGGGCCGCGGGGAGGGACGAAACCGCGCCGGCGCTCGAAGCTTTTGCGCGAGCCGCCCGCGAGGTCTCTGTGGTCGTTGGATGGTTGCGCTTCCGGGAGGACGCCGATTTTTTATGAGCAATCCCCGCGGTATCGTAGATTATGGCATGTAGGCTGCGCTTGCGGCCGTTATCGGCAGTCCAGAAGCGGGTCGGGTGACTAGAGCCATACCTGAGTTTAGTTCCCCTGTTCGGCATGTGTTTTCGTTTTTTTTTCGTTGTTTCTTCGACGGGGATGGGGGTTGTTTTATGTTGTAGGGTATCGGTTTTACTCCTTTTCTGCTCGACGGCGCTGACGACCTCTAGCAACGGGGAAGCACGCACCTGAATGGTGCCGCCCTAGTTCCTGGAACGTACTATTTGCCGATATGGTGTCGCCTCAGATGGCTGTCCGCACAGGCTGTTCGCCCGCGTTCATGCAGTCGTCGCCGAAATACCTCCCTTGGGCTGCGTCTTAGCTGGTCTTGACGCACCGTAGGGTCGCTCCTCCACCATCCCTGCGCCTAAAACATGTATCTACTTGTTGGCGTTACGCCTGGAAGACGCGCAAGATTTCCGAGTTTCATCCTCACCTTGTGTGTGTGTACTGTGTGCTTAGCCTCCAACCGTTGTTTCCACTCGTCGACATGCAGAAAATCATGTGCCCGTGCTTATTCTTCACCCTGTAACGGGGTGGGCATATGTGGTAAGAATCAGAACCCCGCGATGGACCCAAAAAAACATATATCCACTATGTTTACCCGCCATACTGTATATAAGCTCTGCGGTCGCAAACTACGAGACAGAAACAGATGCATCGCAAAATGAAGGAAGGAGACTAGACAATGCAATGCTAAACCAACGCGCTGAATACGACCTGAATACGAAAAGCAGAACCTGGTGCACCTTTCCGTCCACAGCGACAGAGTTAAATAGGTGCGACCGTTTCGTGTTTTCTTGGTCGACGCCGATAAGGAACTCGTCATGAGTATTATCCGTCGTTCACAATGAACACCCCATTTTCTCCTTCGAATCGGCTAGTCTTACTAGTTGTCCGTGGGGGTTTGGTGGGGTGTCCCTGTTGTGCAGGTTGTGAAGATTCGAGCCGTCAGCGTGATCGGTGGGTCTGAGGGATCCGCACCTTCGGCAATGAAAGTGTGAGTTGTGATACCTTTCGCGCCATGCGTCCCTCCAGCGAATGGCCCCAAGTCGGAGGGGGATTTTTTCTTCCGGGTAGTTTTTTTTCGTGTGCCCCCCTCGCCCTTGTGTATCTAGGTCGGCTTTATCGCGCTCTTTACCGGGAGGGACGCTGTCACGCGAGGGCGTTAGTATATCTATGCTGTGGGTTCAGCAGTGCCACTTCCATTTGGAACGGCTGCGCCACGCTCGTTGTCGAGGGGCGATGATGTGCGGGAAGGTTAGTATAGGTGCAGCTTCGGTAGCGCTGTCAGTAGTATAAATTCGATAGGAGGTGCCGGTGATAGAGGTGCGATAGCGCTGTCGGTAGAAGAGGTTCCCGCGGCGCCGTTGTTGACTGCCCGACGCCATGTGCATCACAGGACAAAACGCCTGCTCGCTCCTATAACACCACTCTGTTTCGGGAATAGAGAGTGCTTCTGGATATCCACCCCAACGCCCGAATGCCACCTTGTAATATTTCCGAAAGAAATGGCGTAAAATACGACATCCAGCATTGCCCCCGAGGTGCGGTTGAGATTGCGTACGCCTTTGTTTTTTCGTCGCCCGTTGCTTCACGTCTCGAGACAAGCTTCTGTAGCCGCCGTCATAATATAATTTGGTCGTATCGATCGGCAAGAGGACAAGGGATCACGAGACGTCTCTTTGGTTCGGGGGGTGTCCGCGGAAATTTCAGGTTTGTAAATCGGGACGACATCGATTTTGGCCTGGCGCAAGACCTCCCGGCCGTTCAGACCCTGGAGATGGTCCGAGATAGCGGAGGCGTAGAGGTGAGCCTGTGGATACTGTGCTGTTAGCTTTTCACAGATCGGACCGAGCATGATCTACAGTAGCAAATCGTGGAACTATCTTCCCCAAAATATCTAGGTCACGAGATAGGAGATCTGATTTGAATCTGCCCGGTGTTTCGAAGCGTTTGACCTTCTGCGTTGTCGCCGCGACGCTGTGAAGAGTCGGATTGAAAAGGAGGCAGAGGTGTTTGCCCGCGCGGGGTGCGGCATCTGTGTGTATTTCTTGTTGTGCTTCCAGATGTAGGAACAAGGGGGGGGAGGAAAGCATGGCTCGTGCCAGGTGCAAAAAAGAGGCCTTCTGCAGGGCTATGGAAAACTTAACCTTTTCACCCCTCGTAACTCTGACGGCGTTTTCTGTTTCGCTGATGCATGCTACGATATACCGGGGTGAACCTTACTCCTCGGCGCGGGTTTGCCTCGCAGGGGTTGCGCCTAACGTTCCTGAGGATCTTCCCACTTGAGTATACTATTGGAAATCTATACCCCCGCCCAAAACCTGACCTAGTTGAGAAAAATGAGAGTGACAAACCCGATATACAATGCCATGGCCTGCTGTGGGTAGGTACTGTATGTACCGAATTATAGTGTAATACCCAAAAGATATTACAAGGTAGTTACCGGGTAATTCCTCAGTTTAGGAGCCCCGTCAGGCAGAAACATTTGCCTTGGAAGGCAAAAAGTGCTACCCCTGTTGTAGCACGCGTCCCACATAGACTTTATAACCTTTTACTCTAACAAGTAGTTTGTCCTGGCCGCACTTGATTAAAAGGCCTTGCTGCGCTCTCATAGCTCCCACCAGGAACACGCCTGCCTAACTCCCACCTCTCGGAGAAGATTTCGGGCGTCCGTTTCCGATCACGTGCGGAACATGCGGCACCAGTTGCTGCTTCTCGTTCGAGCACCCGAGAGTCCTCCTCCCCCCCCCGCCAGCCGACTGGCCGGGGCACTAACACACGCAGTCTCGGACGATGGAGACCCCCAATGGTAAAAAACTATTGACATACCCCCATCGCCACCAGCTATTCGCAAACAATAATGATAAAGGTAATACGGTGTGGCCCACACCTCGCAGTAACATACAGTGCATGCATTGGTAGAAGAACCCGGGCTGTCCGATTGTACCTGTCACCTCGATGTAACGGTCTCCCGGACGGCGACGAACAGACAACGTTGTAACATTATACGATACGCGTATGATATGTCGCCGTTTCTTGGCCGAAAAAATGAACCGGCCTCCGGGGGCTCTCCCGGAACTCCTGCGGGGTGCGTAGCATCCGCCCCCGGCTTTTCTGGACAGGGCTGTAAGGAGCCTTTGGGCTCTCTGCTCTTAATACCACTTTTTCCTTTTTTTTTGTTTATTTTTTTCCCCCATCCCATGTATTTACCTTTGTCCTTCTTTCCCCTCTTCCTCTCTAGTCGAAACTCAGATTCGGGGCCGCATAGCAGGCTCTCTCCTACCTCATCCCCACTACGGTTCGTGCTTTGCATTTTTTTGGTCACGAGGAGACTTGAGCCCTTTCTTGCCCTCGTCGACTCGCGTCTTATCTTTCAGTGGTGGCCTCCTCGAACGAACGCCCAACCTTCGCTATTAGTCAGTACACTGGGGTATAGCAAGGCAACGCGTATCGTTGCCTCTTCTCTATAATAACGTGTGCCTGGTATGTATGGTTTGTCGCTGGAATTGACTGGGAACTGGTGATTGACGCCCCTAGGTCTGGGTTGCACGGCTGCGTCGCTTTTTCCAACGGGCCAGCAACTGTATACATGCTCTCCTGAAATGTTGTGGTTGCTGTCGCGCGACCGTGTAAATTGCTCCATGAAAAAAATAATCTGCTTTTAAAACGCTCTGCCGCGAGGGTGGGAAGCCCGCAACTTTGGAACTCCGTACGTAGCAGGCTGTGTGATTCGACTAGCCTAGGGCTGGAAGACAAGTCGTCCGTTAGACGATTCGTTGGGGCGACACTCTTGGTAAGCGTGGCCTCAGGCCAGCGCTGCTTACGCGCGACCTGCTTCCAGAAAGGCTCCGCCTCTGTTTCTGCTGTTTCTGCTGCTGCTGCTGCTCTGCTGTAGGCGTGCGATTCGCAAGACCGATTCACGTGCCAACACTCTAGTGCGCCCCCCCCCCCCTCCCTCCCGCCCGCTTCCACCGCCCGCTTGAACGCGTGCTCGCCCAGGTAGACTACCCGACGAAGCTCTCCAAGATGCAGAACGTCAGCGACATAACGCTTTTCGTCCCGAGCAACTTCGGAGACAAGTCGACCGTGATCACTTACCTCGGATTCAAGGGCGAATGCACCAAGGCCAGTAGCACCACAGCGAAAAAAAAACTGTACGGTCTGTACGGTAGTTTTCATGAACAAAGAAAAGGGCATTGGTGAGAAACGCCTACCCCCCCCCCCCCCCCGCCCCCCCCCCTCCTTGTTGGATGCAGCTCGCCCTTTATGCGACTCGCCCAGCACCTCACGTACGTTTCGCTTCGCAAAGCTTGGCGCAAGCAATGTCTTGCCTGGTCTGTGAAAACCTGGCGTGCTCCGTCCCGGAATTGTAGGGATGCGAGGATCTATGGCCATACGACTGCGGCCGTGCATGGTATCAAGTACCCGCCCCCTTATCCCCCCCTGCACACCGTCAACCAAAGCTACGTAGGAGGCTGCGGTTTAGCCCCTTGATTGTACCTCCCTCCTCACGTGGTGAAATATAGCTCAACCGGTTAATTGTGAATTGCCACCTCTGCTGGGCATGAGGGACGGGGTTTCGATACCCGGCGGGTTCCCTCAAAAAAAAAAAGAAGTATACTTTGTAATTTGTGCCTTTTTCTCATGTCGCGCATAGCGCGCGCGAGATAAGTGAGTTGGCAAAACTCGATGAAGATCGACTAGCAGTGGGAATGCTGAACGCTATGTGCGATAAAAATGTAGGTATGTATATATCGGGGGGGGGGGGAAGGGAAGACGCCTGTGACCACGGCTTGTCCAGAGAGCTGTAAAGTAAAAGTGATGAACAAAAAGCAAAGTGGTAACTCAGCCCCTTCTAGACCCTGAGACAACGCCAAAAAAAAAGCGCTCAACTTTGAGGTTATCGGCGGTCTGCGAGCAGCGTGAGCGGCCCAGCAGCACGAGCAGCATCGTACTGCGTCCGAGCAGAATATGCGGCCTCCTTGCATTGCAACTCCGACACCGACTTCGTATGTATCATCCGTCAACCGCGCAGCAGTGTTCGTTGCTGTAGTCGTCACTTTTTTTATCGTCGTCGTCCCCCCCCCCTCATCTTAAGTCCAAGAGGGTTAACTAACCAGTTAAAACAAGGCCGAAAGCGCGCGCCCAGAAGTCCTGGTCTCCTTCGTACAGCAGTACAGCAGCAAGACGTTAGACGGTGACGCTGGGATAGACAACCATACTTCAGAAAATCTCTTTGTTCTCGTCTTCCGTTTGGGTGGTGAGGACGGTTCGTTTCGCCGGAACGGAACGGACTCCTCATACCACTCTGCCTCGCTAGATAAGGGCATTTTCGATTAAATATGAATATTCAAACATTTCTTATATCTTGGGGACAGATTGGTATACTGTACCGTACCAGGTATTCAGATGTGGGAGTTGTGTCCTATTGCTGGGGTGTTTTATTTGGTGCCCCTTCTCGGTTGCCGCTTCGCGACTGTGTCGAGATGCGGAGTCGGCCCTTCTTTCATAGATAATGGTATGTAGCATTTTGGCGCGGTACAGCGTCTGGCACCTCTCGGTGGCGATTGCCAATCTGTAGCCTTATGTGCGGTGGAAGCGATGCCGTGAGATACGGCGGGGGCTGCTTTAACCCCTTTAGCACCGCACTCCCATATGTGGGGACAATTCACTCTAGTTATAAATATGTAGTGTGTCCCCCAAACGGGACTGGGGTCCTAAAAGGGTTAATACCCATCAATGTTTGACCGGCGGGGCCCCCTTCCCAACTGAGGAAGTGCCCAGTCCTATTTGCAGTCCTGTTTCTGTTTGCAATCATGATCCTATTTGCAATCCCACTTGTGTTTTCCACGTGTATTCGTCGTCGTACGCCTACGAGTATCTCGTGAAACTTTTCGCCGGGTAGCGCAACCAAGGGTACACGAAAGTATACATATCTACGCCCCACTTTTTTTCATTGTGTTTTGAATCCCAGCGAGGGGAGGGTCGTTATAATCGAGTAAAAAAAAGGACTCGTACACACCTACCTACACAAGCATGTTTTATTTTATTTCTGAAAAACTCCCAACCCCGTATTAATCACGTGGCGTTTTCTGTTTTTTTCGTTTACCTCTGACCAAATATACACCGTATACTGTCCCGGTACCTGGCTATAACAAACAACGGTAGCGGTAGCAGTACTTGCCGTCTAACAAACACGCTAGCGATAGCGCACACCCCCCTGGGTTTCGCGAAACGTTTTTATCAGAAAAGGTCGTTTTATTGGGGTGAGCTGCGGAGCTCTCCTCGTGTACCTGGTAAGCACGAGGGGCTATAGTGATCAGGACCTACCGTCGACCCGAGAAACATACCACTTTTTGTCTCTGAATATAAGGAACGTTTTATATTAATATTAGTGCAAAAAATGTCCTTATTGGGTGGCATACCCCCGTACGCTTACACGTCGCATTTGGTTCTGACTGCTCGTGCTGTGTTTCTCCGTGATAGTAGCCCATCTGACGCGGCCTATCACTGGCGGGAGCTCTTGAGCTCTCGGCCCCTCGCCTTGGCCGTTCCTTTACTGACAGGCCAACACTGGTGTTTTTTTTTTCGGTGAAATATTTTCTTGGAGGTATAACCTCGTCTTTGTGAGCAACACGCCATCCTCACGTCCCTTCGCTTCTTCCCTCCCGCCGCTATATAGAACACCCGTGTTAGCGAGCGCGTGGTGGGTTGATTCTTCTCCGGTGTATTGTTGTTCGACGTTGTTCGACGGCTTTATTGTTTCACCTGGAACCTGTGATAGGGCAATAGGTAGGATCGGACGCTGGCCAATCAGAGGGAGGGCCCGGAAGCCTTGTCTTTTGGGCGATACTTGTTTATTACGGGAGACCATAGTAAATAGGACCAAATATAGGTTTTTGTGTGTACCGTAGGTCCTATTTAATATGGTCCCCCGTAGTAGTATTAAGTGTACCTATAAATGACTCGAAATGCATAGGTATACCCCGTTTTTGTTTTGCCGTGCGCATGGTGCCCGTGTGTGGTGTATGAAACGATCCCCTACGACGAGAGATGCCCAGGAGGTTATTAAGTGTTCTTTCGCTTTCGAATCTGAAGGGTGTACAGCCCAGGTGTCAGCTCGAAGGTTTTAGAAGAAAAACAATCCCTACGCGTATCTTTCTCTCCCACGCTTTGCCCGCTTCCCCTTTCTTGAATCTATCGTTTTGGTTGGCACCTGTAATAGCGCCGAATAGACATGCGAGGTGCTATTACGGGGGACCATGGTTAATAGGACCAAATATTGTTGGTGAAAATGGTTAAATATATAGGTTTTTATGTATACCATAGGTCCTATTAACTATGGTCCCCCGTAATAGAATAAAGAGAGAAATAAGCGGACTTGAACATGAGCCGATTCGATACGACACGCCACGCCACCCCCTCCCCCGAAGCAGGGCCAAAATACGTAAATGCTTCGTGTTCGAAAAGTGAGAGAACAGACTATAAAGGGTCGTTTGTAACGACAGGTATGTGGCAAAAATTGGCAAGTTTTTGGAAATTTGGATTTGCCAATTCAGCTAACTTTTTTCCACGCTTTTTTTACGGTATTCCCCAAGCTCCTCGTTGGCAAGTTTGTGGAAATTTGCACTTGCCACTTCATTGGGCAACTTTTTAGCAAGACTTGAAAATCCAAATTTCCAAAAACTTGCCAATTTTGCAAAATTTCAGTGTCGTTAAAAAACATGGAGTTTACCAGGTAGGACACAATATTTTATTATGGCGGCGAAGAGAACATGGCGTGTTTTTTCAAGTCTGGAAAAGTGTGATGGCAGGCCCGGGTAGGTAGTGCTTAGAGCAATCGCTGTGTGTATAGAAGCGCGAGCACGCTTCGGAACAAGCCGTGACCAGAGAACAGCCTGCACGAGCATAAGGCACTCTCGTATACAGCTTTAAGGGTGGGTTATCTTGCTTGTGGTACGATATGATACCAATTATGTCGATAGTGTTTCCAAAGAGCGCACCAGTCTCGTCGGAAAACTTGCCGAATTGTTTCTCGGTGAGTTCTCGGTTATTTTGGATATTTTTTTTTTCTGTCCGATTGGAGTTCCCCGCCCACTACCAAGGAAATTCTTCGACCGAGTTTGTCCCTCTAAAAAGAAGTTACCAGGTACCTCATTGGGCAGAAATATAAGGGCCGTCTATACATGAATATGTAGCCCAAGGTGGTCTTATATTGCCGCCCGGAGTATTTAGAGTACATACTATAAATAGCTAGATGGTCTGGAATTCGGGGAGAGGCACGGTGCCGCCTTCCTAACATCCTCGAGCTCCGATGTTTCCGCTCTGCCCTCTCTCTTCGCGTGACAGTTTCGACACGGGGTGGTGGAGTGTGTTTACGAGGCAAGGCCGATGGCGGAGGACCACAAGGCACCCACCGACGAGGCTGCAGGGAGGAACGTTATGTAGATCGTTCCGCAATATCCGCTACCGGTAATATTATTATTTTCGTTTGCGATGGTAAACGTAAAACACGCTACGTACCTGGTAAGCACTAAGCAGCTCTGGCTAGGAACACGCGCTGGTGGGTTTTTGTAACTGCCGTCAACTGTTGTCTGTCTGCTGTGTGGGCTGGTGGTGGAAGGCAGTAACTTTGTAACGTTTTTTCGGACATTGTTTTTTGGGGGGGGGTCGGATTTCCGGACGTAACTTTTTTTCGGGGGGGGGGTTCGGATTTTAGAGCATAACTTTTTTTTGTGGCTTTTCGGCTTTTCGGACGCAACATATTTTCGGGGGGTTTCGTTTTTTCGGATATGGCGTTTTTTCTCGGGGGGGTTCGGTTTTCGGTGGGACGGCGCAGATCTGTGGCTTCAGGCCTTCTGTAGGATCTCCGGCTGCACCCAGCTAAAGCAAGGCATTGCGTTATATTTTTATGGCGGCCGTGTAGATACGCGACTCGTAAAATATGTACCAGTAGTAGCCTCTCTATTGCGCTGTAGTAGATAGTGCCTGTTGGGACGCTTGGCACCGATGGGATTAACCAACCAGTGTGGTGGTGTGCGGAATATGATGGTGCCGGTTGCCGCTACAAATTGTGCCGGTATTGTTGGCTGGCGCATATGTACCGGCACTTTATGGAGGAAGCACTACTGCACCTGGTGGCACATGTCACGAAAAAATATTTCGGGGTCGGGCTACGAATATATACGTACGGAATACTTCCAAGCCTGAACATGTGTACAGCAGTAACCAGGCGTGTTACATCGGCGACGCGCCAGATAACACGCTGGAAGGAAGTGTAAGGAACGCTTGGTATGTGTATTCATGTCTTAACGCTGGTTCTATTTCCGTCCAAAGTGGTCCTACAGCAGTATCACGGCGGTTCACAATCAATCTTGGAGCAAATACGAGGTCTTGCGCTGCTGTGTGCGTTTGCTTCTGTGGGGTTTCCGTGCGTGGGTCGTGTGTGCGTGTAAAGTGCGGCCGCGATTGACTTTTTTAAAAATAATTTTTCTCTCGAGTGACCCCCGTTTTTTGCTTCGAATTGCACCACCGGCCCACGCTTTTGGGGGACAAAACACTTGGAATTAGTGTGGTATAACTTTTGCAGTTTGTCACCAGGTAAGTAGTGAGAGAGTCACTGGGTGCGTTGGACGGTGTCAACTAAATGCGTTGAGGTCTGTTGAAGAGCTATGACCCGCCAAGGCCTTTGAGACTTAATTATACTAGTTTTTGTGTGGGGATTTTCTCGGCGGCTGTCATTGACTTCTGTCCTATCTTGACGGCTGTCCGTCAAGGGGCAAGAGTGCCGTCAACCGACATCATACCACTCTATCTGAAAATGTAATGAACGAATGCATTTTACTTTTCATTCTAAATGGTACTTATATTTCAGGAAATAGTGGTAAATATTTGGCGTCAACCCGACGCCCTCCACGGGCGATTTTGGCGGGGCTGACTCTGACGTCGGTTCCGGAGTTTTACATGCTCCGCATGCATCTAACGGTCTTCCAAGTTTGGCGCTCTAGTCCGTGGGAAGCAGAGCTCAGCGCTGCCTCGTGTTCTTGTCGACGACTCCACCAACCGACGCATCTCGTGTCGCTAAAACTGTCGTCATTATCCGTCGTTTTATATTGATTCGACATAGTGTTACAGGGGGGGGGGAGCGAAAGAGTTTGTCGTTGTGTTTGGCCAAAAGGCCAGAAGGACAAGGATTCTAAAGCTGTAAGTACACTCCAAAGCGGGATAAATATGATTCTTACACTTTTTCACGCCGAAGGAGCCCGCCTGCGATCCAGCGCTCCGTGCCTGACCTATCTTTTCCGGGACTTTTGTGCAGCAAAGAGTTTACACCTGGGACAGATCCGTCGATTTCCCACATCGTGATCTGCTGCTGCTGTAGATAATTCAAAGCAGATGTATTCCCGACGTTGTATGAGTTACGCCGGTATTAATATTAATAATAGCTAATGTTGTCGGGTGGGGTCGGGTGGGACCCGGATAACCCGTACCTGCCATGATCTAGAGCTTGTTTGCTGGGTTGAATCTACAGCAGTATCTTTCTTCGCTATATGCAGATCCTGGACAAGCTCTCAACGGCAAGCGAGGAACTAGATTATCTATTCGTAGATAGATCAGATAGATTATGAGCTACCCGTCCGAGGCCGAGCCACCCCACGGTAGGGGTTGCACTTTTTGGGCCGAAGGTTTCGGACCAATTGAGTTCCTTAAGTGAGGAACTACCACAGTAAGGATGAAAATATTATCGTGTATTCGTTTTAGGGCTAGCGCATACAAAATGCCGGTCGGGTGGCACGAACGATTTCTTCCGAGTATTTTATCGGGTGAGATATTGAGCTCCTACTGTGAGGGGTTCAGGAACGCCTGGTGCACCCCTACTGTGGGATGGCTCGGTGTGAGATGTTCGAATCGGGATGCTTCCATTTATTCACTAAAACCAAAGGCCAACTTTCCTCTCGCTTTTAATGATTCACTCGAACTATCGGGTCAGGGTCGAAGAAAAGCCGCCTGTATTACCTATCTATGCGTTCGCTCCTTGCCTGCACGACTACAGTAGTAGGTGCGCCGTGCGTCGCCGTCTCGCGAGGAGAGCGAGTAATATGCTCATCGCTTGGTGGGTGGGGTCAAGTCCAGAAGGATGAGGAACACACAAAAAACACACAACACGCCAGGATCATTTCTTCCCGATTAGGTAGAAAAAGCAGCACCAAATATTCGACTTGGACTACGTAACACCAACTAATAACCGCGGGTCGGACGTTTTATTTCCCGTCCCCTCGTTAGTTGCAGTGAATGGGTTATGCTATTACGGGGGACCAATAGTTATAAGGACCTATGGTCTACCAAAACCCCTATATATTTACCTATTTTTACTCTCAATATTTGGTCCTATTTACTATGGTCCCCCGTAATAGCAGCGTACATACTGTAGGTTGTTTCCACCCTGAGGCCCCCCGCGTTTTTTTTAATTGAATGCTTCGTACATACCTGGTATTCATAAAATTAAAAAACAACAGCTATAGCTGTGTGAGATCGAGGATTTGGTCGCAATGTTCGGGTCTTAGTCCGTAGGGCGTCATGTCCGAGTAGCCAAGGGAATGGGTTGGAAACCCATGGTGATTTCACGCGCAGGTTCCCGTCCTGCCGATGACAAATGGTCGTAGTTTGTTGGGCTACTGGTAAGAGGTTGACCGGTCGCCCACCCCTATTTAAGCCTTATAACAGAAGCTCATATTTACAAGGTGTGTGTGGTATAAAGTGAGTGTTTTTCTTGAATTTTGATTTGACAATAGAGTGCTTTTGCGTTCGATCCTGAATAAAAAAACCTGCGGTCGGAATGTATCATCACGATGATCATAATTTTCATTTCGAAGTATATAATAATAGTGTGGGTGGAGTTTCTTGATTTTGGCTTGAACAGAGAGTGGATTTGCGTCATTTCCCGACTGAAAACACTGTGGTCAAACGTGTCATCACGATATCAGTGGAATATGCCCTTCATGCGACGCACGGGAGCCTTCCCTCCGTCAACTATTAATAGTGAACTTGGAGCTGTCTGGCTCTAGGTCGGTCGGTGTGTCGCAAAATGGAAAATACACCACACTACTTACTTGGTATACAAAGAGCAAAAAAACACACTAACAAAAAAACAAAAACTGCTCAGAACGGCCTGCGACCACGGAAGGGTGTCTTGTCACAAAAAAACTACTACTACAACAACAGCAACGAACGACAGCCGCGAAGTCGAGCTCCGCCCTCTACAATAATATATGTTACTAAGTAAGTGGTGTGTGAGAAGAGTACTATTATTACTATTAATACTATAATACCTACCGCGCTCAAAACGTTAGAATCGTTGTGAGTGCTGCTTGCATAACATATCATGTCATTTATTTCTATGTAACAAACCGGCGTCCCCGGTGTCTTGGTAGGTGGTCCGCGTGCCTATCAAGATCAATTTCGTGGGTTCAAGTCTCACCGAGTGCATGCTCGTAGGGACTTTTTCTTGCATAAAAAAATGATAAGCGGAAAGCGCGAGAAGAGCGTGAGTTAGCTACATTCGATGAAAGTCGACGAGCAGTGGGGATGCTGAACCCTATGCGCGACAAAAAATAAAGGCACGTACCGGGGGGGAGAAGGGACGACAAAAAAAAACACAGAGAGATTAAAAAAAAAAATGCCAGCCATTCGAGTTCACTTTTTGAGAGTCAACAAGAAGAGTTTACCGACGTACTATGGGCTCAACCGACTCAAGTAGGGGGAGGGTTATGCTGATAGAAGGCAAGGAAGACCGAAAGAGGGGTCACTCTCGAGTTCCTCGTGCTCGACGTGCATAGCTGCGCGTGTAGAGCAGAGGCACACGACGAGCACACGGCACGGCACCGCCCGCTGCCGATTGATAGGTCTAGACTATTGATAGGTCTACATGTATGTGTCGTGGTATGAGGCAAAAGACCAGCGCACTGCAGGAGTAGTAGTAGTAGTAGTAGTAGTAGTAGTAGTAGTAGTAGTAGTAGTAGTAGTAGTAGCAGTAGCAGTAGTAGTAGTAGTAGTAGTAGTAGTAGTAGTAGTAGTAGTAGTAGTAGTAGTAGTAGTAGTAGTAGTAGTAGTAGTAGTAGTAGTAGTAGTAGTAGTAGTAGTAGTAGTAGTAGTAGTAGTAGTAGTAGTAGTCGTAGTAGTAGTAGTAGTAGTAGTAGTAGTAGTAGTAGTAGTAGTAGTAGTAGTAGTAGTAGTAGTAGTAGTAGTAGTAGTAGTAGTAGTAGTAGTAGTAGTAGTAGTAGCCAAAACAATAGTCTGCCACGCGACGACAATTAGTTCGAGAAATCTGCAGCTCCAAAAATGACAAGCCAACAACAATGAATGGGTGGGACGACCGGCCGGTGTTGTCATGATGCAACATATTATGGGTGTCACCCGAAATTTTGGTAATAATCGTTCGTTGTTGTGTTCAGTTTCCAATTCCGCCTCTGAACTCCCAATTTTGACATCAGGATTCAAAAGAAAAGCGTGGCGAAAAATGTAAAGAACGCCGTAAATCACAACGACAGCAAGCAGCCATCGTCCCAAAATGAAAAAACGCCAATAAAAATATAATATTATTAATATTAATAGTACCTATACGAACCGCGTGGCACTAGAGTACTTATGGTAGCTCTGTAGCCGGGATCTCCCCTGCCATCTGTGTACTATGGAGCTACTGATTATACCGCTACTTCGGTAGGTCGTATTAATAGTAGTAGTCTAAAAGTATAGCCGTGGGAGAGCTGACACTCTAATACACGCCTTCTTGCCGGAACTCCTGCGATTGTCGCCAAACTCCCCTTCCCGCCTTCTTGTAGGAACTCCTGCGATTGCAGCCAACCTTTCCTTTCGAGTCAGATCGCGCATCGCGGGGCGCGGAAGGGGAGACTTTTTTAAGCCGCATCACATTCCGAGGCAAGAGAAGAAAGAAAAAGAGCCCCTCTACATCGACGGCGCGCCCGGCTCCTGCTTGCTGTGCTGTCTACTACCAACACTCCCACGCCCGCAAAGTTGCATGCGCTTTTCTGGGTGTATATACCTGGTACCAAGGTATACAGTAGTAACACAAAAAAGTCCCACGCTACCAGAGAGAGATGACTCCTCCCGGGTGGCTATCTCTACCGCACCTGCCCCTCTCGGGGGTCAGGTCGGGTCAACGTGCCCAAGCGCCAGTAGTAACAGCAGCTTATGCTGAGGTTGCAACGGGAGCTATAGGTTGAATTGACACACGACACGGTTACGTGGAAGTGTGGTGAGCTTAAGCTTTATTTTGACCAATCCGCCGGAGGATAAAAAAGAAAAAGAAAAAGAAAAAAAAGAAGAACATCTCCGCCCCTTGTAGAAAGCTAAAGAGAGCTCGATAGTACATCGAAAAAAAAACACGTATATATTATCAACCTGATCTATTGATGAAAATATAGAAAATACAACCACCCCCCCCTTCCCCCATAATTCCGGAAATATACACCGACCCACCCACCAAGCCCCCGACTCTGTATAGTACCTCTAGATAACCTGTGCCCACCTTACACACTGCATGCAGCAGGCCAGGCCGTCCGGAAGGGACAAAACAAAAAGAACAACCGACAATCCAACATGCGTGCCCGCCGTCCCGAGGCGTCCGTCGGCGGTTGGCGCGACCTTCTGGCGGTATCTCTACAAGAACACTCTACCGCTCGTTTGCATCCGACCTCTGGCCACACACACCAAGCACAGGTAGGAAGACATGTATATATAGGTAACGTCACGAGAACAAAAACAAAGCGGCGTCACGCCACAGCCAGCCAGCCAGCCAGCCAGCCAGCCAACCAGTCCACAGGACGGCCAGACATGCTCAGCATCGGTTGGATCGATCGACGTTTTGATACAACCATCGGTCGTGGGCCACGCCTAGTTCTGCTTCGAATGAACGACAAACTCAACTGCTCCTCCTTGATCCCTGCTCTGCATAATACGCCGCGCAAACTCCAAAAAATGCGGGCGCAGGTCTGTCAGTCTTAACTCCGACTCAGCAATAATTAGCTCTCCACTCGCTCGTACAATATTCTTAGTTTTTTTCGTGCCTATCATCGTCGCCGCCGAACCCATTATGCATGCACACTATTATGATAGTATGCCATGCCGCAAAAACAAATAAAATCTTGCTCGCTCCCCCTCCCCCCCATCCCCCCCCCCCCGGTCAACTCTAGAAACAATGCGAACAAAAAAAAGATCTCTCTCGTAAATCTATTTCCGTATGTATGTGTTGCAAAGTACAGAAAATTGTTTCGTTCGCTGGACGTTTCTGAACTCGACCGGTCAAACCAGAAAACAAAAACAAATAAGAAAACAGCATCATGGCCCTGCACCGCTGCACCCACCATCTGTGCCACCATCCGTACATCGGGCGATTCTGGCGCCGCACAGCCGCGGTAT
Organism: Nereocystis luetkeana; assembly: GCA_031213475.1. Classification (NCBI taxonomy): domain Eukaryota; class Phaeophyceae; order Laminariales; family Laminariaceae; genus Nereocystis; species Nereocystis luetkeana. The sequence continues at coordinate 9,949,468 of JARUPZ010000007.1, forward strand.
TCAAAAAACAAAAAAGGTCACATGAAACCACACCAAAAAAATCCCCGGCCCGTAAACCGCAAGGGTAGCGTAGAGGGTGCCGCGTGCTTCTTGTACACCAGCCACTCTTCTTACCGCGATATCGGGTGAAACCAACAGCTTCCCCGTCCCGTTCAGCTAAAACACTTCTAAGTACTACAAAGTACATTGTTTGTAGACTAAACCATTCGCCACCCCCCCCCCTCCCCCCCCCTCACCCCTCCCCATCGCCAGCTTCACGCAGGCGCCCCGCCCAAACACACGGCCATCAACGAGCACCGCGGGCAAAAACACAAAGGCACATCGACTCTATACTCGTACCTGTAAAGTAGAGACCCTCCCCCCACCCCCCCCACCCCAGTCCCCCCCCCCCCTCCGCCAACGCCTCATCAACCCGCCGACTCTCAGACACCCCGTTCGCCTCTGTACGAGGCGGTTCATAAAAAACGAACGCCTGTGCTGCGGCGAAGAAAACCCTGCTTGCACCTTGTACCTGCGCCACAACACCCCGCAGACAGCGAATCCCTCCCCTCCGCTATCTCAACGTGGCAATGTCCCTAACCAAACACCCGTTATTCCAATAAATACTCACCCACCCTCCCACCCCCGCTACAATCGGATCGGTCGAAATCACGGCGCAGAGACCAGGGGCGAGTGGAAGAAGCGTGCCATCCCAACTGTAGCCCTCCCCCCCCCCGCCCCCCATGATGACTACGGCTCTTAACCGCGGTTCGTACTGCCCTGTCAAACCCAACCCAGCTTCAACCAAACCTTGTCCACATTAATCTAACTCTCTATACCCCCCCCCCCGCCGCGCCCAAGTGGCCACACCAGAAATTAAATAAAAAAATTGACGTTACCATCCATAGGCAAGAAAATCAGCCTCGAAAGCGGTTCTTAGCAGGATGCAGCTCCCCACCCTTCATGCGACTTGCCCAACACCTCACGTTTCGCTTCGCAAAGCTTGGTGCAAGCAATGTCTGCCTGGTCGGTGAAAGCCCGACGTGCTCCGTCCGGCATTGTACAGATGCGAAGGTCTGTCTGTGGTTATACGACTACGGCCGTGCATGAAAATGAACACCCCCCCCCCCCCCCCCCCAGCCCTCCCCCCCCCCGCGCCCACCGCTTGCAACCATCACGGAAAATGAAAAATAAAAAAAAACGAAACGGGAAAGGAATCGTCAACTCCCACCCACCCACCCAACAGGTAGAGCGGAACACGCATACACCAACAACAACGGGACAAGAGTGCACAGTCAGTGCCTATTTTCCTTATCCGAATTTACGCCACGCCACGCCGTAGGTCACGTCACGTCACGGCCCGCCCACGTCAGCTCTTATTCGCACCACCCCGACATTGCCAGCAACACCAACCCCACCCCCCGCCCCTGCCGCCATCATCATTCCGCTGCCACCGACACCAACAACGGCCCCGCAGCCGACCCCGACGTCCCCCACGCCGCCGCCGGGCCCGGCGGCAGCGAGACCGGCGCCGCCGGCCTCCATCACGCAGATGCAGAAATGAAGCGGTCGCAACGCCTCGTCCTGGACGACGGAGATCTGAACCACGCCCCCCGGGCTCCCGTCCCGGTGCTTCCCTAGGACCTGGAAGAAGGGGGGGTTTGCCACTCCGCGGAGGCTGAGGATCGAGCTGATCATGCTGTATGAGACAGGAGGAAAAGGAAAAAGGAAAAAGGAAAAACGGGGGGGGGGGGACGAGTGAGAGCTGTACAGAACAGCACCAGTGTGGTCGTTTTCGTTCGCGCAATTCTAGCGCTTGAGAGAGCTGTTTTGGTTATGCTCATGGGCCGCACAGAAGAGCGGGTTTCTATCGTAGGGTACTTTACCACTCTGTCAGGAAACGTAAGAATCGTGAGGTTATATATACGTATGAACATCAAAAACGGTTCTTGCATTTCCAGATAGAGTTGGTGCAATAGAATCACTTGAACTTATGATGAGTACATTTCCGGGCAGTGTTGGTGTAATAGAGGACCGACTTTTACTTTAGAACTGGTTTTCCGTCGCCGCCGAAAGCTATGATTCGATAAATATCGAAACGATAAAAATCCAGTATTTCGCGTGATGGGAGGTAAATCGCGAGTGCTCTCTCTCGCCCTGCCCTTATCTTCCCTCCCTCGTCCTGCTTTGCGTCTGTCAACACAAGCGGGAATCAAGAGGTTAAGCGCGGTGTGCTTGCGTGGGCGCGAGAGGCGTGCTGCGCTGTACGCACTCTAGACATCAACCCGACCAATCAACCAACCCACTCGAGCAAGCAAGCTTCAGGCTTGCAACGCTCCTATTTAATATAATACGGCACTTTCCATGAAGAAAAAAATCCAAAAAAATCGGTGATCACCTGAAGGTGTGCTGAAGGAACGCGTCGGCCACGAGGTCGAAGATGGTCATGAACAGCACCTCCTCCTTCCGGAACCCTGTGACCTGCGTCAATCTCGCGTTGCAGTCCACAAGGTTGCCGTTCACGTTCGCTATCGCCATCGGTACCGGCACCGTCCGGAACACCCTGTCGTAGTTGACGTGCGAAAGGGCCCGCGCGGTGGCGTCCAGGTCCGTCGCCCCGCCCCCACCACCGCACGCCACCGCCGGCGCGGTCACCGCAACGGACGCCGCCGGTGCCGGCATCAACCCCCCCGGCGGTGGCATCTGCATCGGCACAACCCCCTCCACGCCACCCCTCGCGGCCACCGATAGACCGGGGAAACCCGGTACGTTCGCCTGCTGCGGCGCAACGCCCGCCGCCACCGCCGCTGCTGCCGCGCCCTCGTCGTTCATCCACGACTCGGACACCGGCTCGACCCCGCACACGCTCATACCCTCCATAGTCGCGAACCGCGCGGCCGTTGGTCTTGCCCCGTCGGAACCGGCGGCGCCAGCCGCCGAAGCCGGCGCACTTAACGGAATCGTCCTCTGCTGGGCACCAGACGGAGGCGGCTTTACTGTTCGACCCGGATGCGTCGCGAGGGTAGGTGCAGGGGCGCCTACCGCCACCGCAGCCGCGGACGACACTGCCGCCGCCGCTGCCTTGGGCACAGCAGGTGCTGGACCACCTGCGCTGGCGCCGGTAGCGCCTGCTGCGGCAGAGCCGGCGGCCGCTGCTGGTGCTGCCGCAGCAGTCGAGGGCTTTCCATCAGCCCCCGTCCCACGTTGCGCGTTCTGCAACAGCTGAAGAATTCTCGCGCGCTCGGCCTCCGATTGCGCGTGCTGGCGCTGTAGGTGCGCGATGTAGTCCGTAGCCTCCGACAGGACGGCGGACTTGCTCGTCTTCACGTCCACGCCGAACTGGCTCAGCATCAGCCGCAGCTCCTCGATGCGCTGGCTGATCTTGAGCGATCTGCGAATCGGCGCGCGTTGCGCGGGGGGAAGGGAAGGGCAACCGATGGTGGGACGGCGCGTGAGTGCCGCACGGCCTTTCCCGTGACGGACGAAGTGCAGGGCGCTACTGAGCAACACAGCATCTTCGGAAAAACACGAGCCGAACAAATCAGAAAGCAACAGTGGACGGCGCTCAAGTTCCCCAGCATAGTATATGCACAAGTTTTTATTCCAGCGCGATAACTCTCCGAAAAACAGCACCTTACGTTCTGGTGGCAAATTACCTGGAACTAGAGTAGGATCATTCGTTAGTACCTCATGCTTTACGTACAAACTACTCGGGAGTCAAGAGTCCCAGTCACGTGCTGCGGTAGTAAAACCCCCCTCCTATGGAGATCCCAGTCCAACTTCCCAATAAATTTGCCCACAAAAAAACGGTTGCAGTTCGTTCGGAAGGATGGCAACAGCCAGTACACGCCCTCACCTCTTCTGCTCCCGCGCGTTCCGTTCCAACCGCCTCTTGTTCTGAACGGTGGGTGCCTTTGGTGTCGCGCCCCCACCCGTCCCCCCTTCCCGGTCTTTGCCCGACCACGGCGCCGCTTCCGATCGGCTCGTCATGCCCCCGACGCCCCCGGCCATCCCACCCGCAGGCGCGCGGTGCTTGCTCTTCTGGTCCCCTCGGCTGCCGCGGGAGCTGCGTTTGGCCAAGGCGGACTCCGCGACCAGTCTCTTGAGCTCTTGCTTGGAGTGGACCTTCTACGAAGGCAACGTCAAGAATGGTTTCGTTTAGCGAGTTGTTGCAGAAGAAATTCAAATCGTGAAGGCAGTCGAAAGCAGGAAACAGATGGCGGCGGCGGTTGGAGGGGGGGGGGGGGGGAGGTGTACTCATTATCATACACGGCCGTAGTCGTACCGCCAAATCCCTACAATGCCGGGACTGAGCGCGTCGGGTTTTCATGGACCAGGCAGGCATCGCTAGCAACAAGCGCGAAGCGCCGTGAGGTATTCGGCGAGATGAAGGGTGACCTGCATCCTACTGAGAACCGCTTGTGAGGCGGGGGGGGGAGGGGGTGTACTCGATATCATGCATGGCCGTAGTCGTACGACCATAGACCCTCACTTCCCCACAATGCCGGGACGGAGCACGTCGGGTTTTCACCGACCAGGCAGGCATTGCTTGCACCAAGCGCGAACCGTCGTGAGGTGTTCGGCGAGTCTCATGTAGGGTGAGCTGCATCCTCTTAAGAATCGCTTATGAGGCGGACTTGCATGTATGGGTGACAGTTTCGGTGAGGTAATTTATTTTCCGGTGTGGCCACTTCCAGAGACAGCAATGCATGACAGCGTTCCAAATCCCTGACCCCACACCCCCCCCTGCCTCCTCCACTGCAAGGTCTCGCGCCATGCATGCGAACCCAGTTTGGCACCGCCTGTATCAATAGGCGCAAAATGCTAAAAACAATGCCTTGTACTATGTAGGCACATACGCCTCCACAGCTTTTTTTATCTCATTATTAAACTTCTTATAGTGGAAGTGGGTAAAAAAATAACTTAATTTTGTTTTGAAACATTCTGGCCTGGCATACAGGGAATCGGGGATAGTTCTGATGCCATAAAATCACTGAGCGAGCAATGTACGAGTATCTATCGATATCTGCAACTTGTTTTGGCTCAACTCGCCATATTTGTTGAGATACGGCGATGTCTGTGCGGTGAAGCGCCTTCTGGGGCGACGGTCGACACTCGATTGCGAGCTTCACAGCGCGTTCCCTCTTGTTTTTACAGGCTGATGGGAAAGTTCCTGCCAAGAGCTCTCTGATGTAGAAGGTGGATTTTCTCAATTTTGGTACAGGGGAGTATACCCGTCATATTTGTATCCAAGACTCCCAAATCGCGGTCACAAGTTCCCGCACCATACAAAATACATGGTACATGGTACAATTGTTACAATACCTGTACTCGTACGAGTGCAACAGCAGGTCGACCAGGTATACCTGGTAAGTGTACCTAGCATACCAAAAAATTAAGTGTATATGTCTCACGATAAAACAACCGAGACGGAAGCAGCATCAGCAGCACCAACACCACCACCAGCTACCTGGTACCAGGTACACAGCCGCACGCAGTAGCTCCGGATACATGATGTGGCAACCCCATCGAAAAAAGCGGAGCAGTGTGTCCATCGACACCCACCACACTCACTCGAAGTCCGCTAAATAATACGTGCTGACGTGCTGACTCATCATCCTACAGCCGTAGCAGAGAGATACCAACTCTGTGGCCACAAAATACCCGGCAGAGAAAACGAGGAAAAAACATCGGGTGGCAAACGTACTGGGTACGAAAAGCAGAGCATGCACGCCACAAGACGGTAAAATAAAACGAGAACAAAGGATAAGGATCGCACGGCAAATCGTACTGAGTACGAAAAGCAGACCACGCGAAAAAATATTTGAAAAAAAAAAGAAACAAAACTATCAGTTTGACACCAGCAGCTGCAGTGTCCAGTGTCCAGGGTTCAGTGTTAGCTCCGTGTACCCTGGCCAGTGTGGCTGGTACCAGGTACCAAGCAAGTTTATTTTTCAAACTCGTGCGTAGAAGACCCGTATAGCAGCAGCAGGAGATCGTAGTCTTTTAGGCTACACCAGCAGTCCTCCGTGGACTAAACGCAACAGCAGCAACAAACTGCAGCAGCAATACTGCAGGAGCAAGAGAACAGCAGTAATCGTACGAGTATTTACTACTGATGTGTAGTAGACTGCTGCTGTACTATACCAGGTACCTGGTAAGTGCCTCAGTGCCATCGTGCGGGTAACAAACGGCGGTGCCTGCCTGCCTACCTCTCCGAAAATCAAATCACCTCTTTCGCCTCGGCCTTGACCTTATCCAACCTCGCCGCCTTCGCCGGCGGGACCGATACACCCTTCGTCCCCGGCCGCTCCTGCTTCGGCGCGGTCACTCCCGCGTTGCCCCCACTCTTGCGAACACCGCCGCCGCCGCCCCCGCCGCCGTTGCCGCTGCTGCTACCGATCCAGCGAGGTCGAGCGCTGCTGCTGTCGCTATTGCCATCGCCCCCACCCGACCCGCGATCGGGAGGCCCCGGACCAGAGTTCCCCGCCGTGCAACCCCCATCGGCGTCATCGTCCTGGTCCGTTTCTCCGTCATCCTAGAAGTTCGGGAAGGTTCGTGTTGCGGAATGGAGAGGAGGAGGGGGAGGAAGAGGAGGGGGAGGAAGAGGAGGAGGAGGAGGAGGAGGAGGAGGATTGGCGGGGGGGGGGGGGGGAGGGAGGAGGGAGGGTGGCAGCACGGGCAGAGAGACAGTAGACGATTGAATTTTCACTTTAAAGTTCTATTGCAATTGCTCTCATTTTGGATTCGATTTTGCGTGTGTTTTGGGTTCCGTGGGTTCGTGCGTTCAACAACTTCAACATATCGGAAGTTGCTCTGACGCCCAAGCCGGAGGTGTGGCAGCCGAGCGAGGATGGTATATACTACATCCTAGCGTGTGGTACAAGAAGAGGCGAGCTGTGAAGGCGGGGAGGGGAGGGTACTTGTGATGGGGGGGGGCGGGGGGGGGGCGGGGGACGGGGGGGGGGCGCTCGGTTTCCTGGATACACAAAGAGTGTCTGCTGGTGGCGAGGCTTCTTCCCATCCTTACAAAAGAGGCCGCTATTCTGTGCCCACACTGCTTAACATCCGAGGGCAACACAACAAAGCAGCGGGAGGTGGAAGCGGTGCGCGAGTTCTTGCCCATTTCGCCAGGCTGCAGGGTCGGCAGGGTTGCCTCTGCCGCCCAGAAGCACGAGTGTCTCCCACCGGCCCCGGCCACGCGCTGGCCATGCCTATTCCGTGCCGGTATCGGCCATGATCAGCGGCTTGGCCTTGTGTTTGTGCCTCCTGTGCCGCTGAACCCTTTTTACAAAACGAGACGCAAGACAGGCAACCGACAACCGAGCGAGACCGAGCAAGCGCACCTGCTCCATGGCGTTAGAGTCTTGCTCCAGCGGGGTGCACCCGCGGTCCATCTCGAAGTTGTCTAGCGTGAAAGGGAACCACTCTTCTCCGTCCTCCGTCATGACGAAGGGGCCCACGTCACCCTCTTGGTCGCCGAACAGCGCCATGCCGTGGCCGAGGCCAAGTTTTCTTGAAAAAAACAAACGCAAGACCTCTTTGCGCGTGTGTATAAAAAAAAACGAACCTCTGCTGAGTTTTTTTCCGTGTATCTCAGCCCTTCGCGCCTCGATAGCACTGTGATCTCCTCGAATGGGTGCCTTGCTCCGTCCTCACCTCGCTGCTCCTTACTCGCAAAGCTAGAAAGAGGTTTTAACTACTCTGGTGTCGCAAGAGCCTAGGGTTGTTTGATTTCGAGTTCCGCCTTTGGAGCCCCCTCTCTTCCAAAATTTGTCATCTAGTCATTCCTCTCCCTCGTACGTACATGGCGGTCTATTCGTGGCGATGACAACGTTCGAGTCACCAAGATTCGGGACAATTGCACCAGTCTCGGAATATCTTGGGCCAATCAGCGTCCACACAACCGATTGGTTGGATTGTAGCTTCATTCGTACTTGTTTTTCGGTTTTCGGTCTTGGACCACGTCATCCACGTGTCTTTTGATCTTTGTCGCCTTTGCTTCGCAGTTCGCGTCCGAAGCATTCGTGATCACCCCCGATGGGCTGTCTACCACATACATACAGACATACAACAACAACAAGTATAGGTTGTGTAACGCGTTGAAAATGTGGGAAGCAATGGGCTCTCAGAGCGTGTGACGATGATTGGGACGTGGAGAGATGAGAGACGAGAGCGCCTGCGTAACGTATAAAGTGCGTTTTTCGAGTACGTACGTACGTATCGCTCTGCTGGTCGCTGATGTTGCTGCACGAATAAAAACTGCTGCTGCTGCTGCTGCTGCTGTTTCTGCTGCCAATTGATGTGGTCTAGACTGCCGGTCGCCCCGGTGGTTCAAGTGGTTAACCTCGAATTCTACTTGTTTGAGTCCTGGGTTCGAGCCCCAGGAGGGTCGGACTTTGACTTTATTTGCAAAAATAAAAAAAGGGATTCAATTGTTGAGAGCGCCTTGCAGCGTGGGTAGGCACAATTCGATGCGAGTCGACGAGGGAAGAAAAGGCTGAAATCTTCTCGCGATAAAAAATGAAGGCACGTACCGTAGCGGGAAGGGGGGAGAAGAGCCTGCTATGTGACCCCGGATCTGAGTTACGAGTTGGAAGGAGAGAGAGAAGAAGATGTGCGAAGATAATGAATGGGATGAGGAAAAAAAAAAAAAAAAAAAAAAAAAAAAAAAAAAAAAAGACAACGTACAGCAGTGGGCAAGTCAATTTGGTGTCCAGGCTCAACTCAAATGTCTTCTTTTTTTTCTGGCCTTGATCTATTTCAATAAATCTGAATACGTATAGGATTCAGCTGCGGGCGCCCACATTTTATAAAAAAACGTCAATTTATTATGATAACCGCCTTCCGCCAGCAGCACACTCGTACAACAAAACACGACAACAATGAATGGGTTGGGGTCGCCTGCATGGTGGGGCCTGGGTTGGGGTGTGTTTGGCTCACGAGCTGACGAGAAACTACAGTCTGTTGCGCTTTTGCAAGTAATGTTACCCTCCCTTATCTGGGTTATATAGTATCAGTGTGAGAATGATTATGTGTATTGTCCTGTTGACCCGGGCAGCATCCAGGGGAGTCACTGGCCTATATCCTTGACAAGGGAATACATACATTGTTGTTGTTGTTGTTGTTCTCACATTAACTCACAATTCAATGCAGTCCGTGGTCGCAGGACAGGCTCCAACAACTCTTGAGTGGAACATGCATACCAGGTATAGAATACGCGCGGACGGCTTATCATAAAATTTTGGAAATTCAGTAAAAACGGGATATAGACGAGACATATTACGCAGCTTGCAAAGTTGAGTACCAGTATCGACTATGGCAGTCAAACTCAGCTGACGTATTTCATCATTTTATAAAATGATACTGACTGGTATAATGATAGCCGTTGATAACGTTGTCAACGAGTATCATTATATTAATAGTATTATTTTAAGTCAACAACCTGTCGGTTCTCCCACAGGGTTCTTCCCCCCGCCAAAGCACGCGTTGGAGTCGTTCGTTGCTGCTGCTGCTGCTGCTGCAGCTGCTGCTGTGTGTGTTGTTGTGACAAAACATCATACTCCTGGGGGTGCATCGTGCGGCACTACACAACAAGGCGACGCCGAAAAACCCGGGCGTTATGATGCGGAGAGAGGAGTGTATCGTGCGCATGATGCGTGGCGGGGGGGGGGGGGGGGGGGGTTAACTTGCACGCAGACCGACGTTGATTCTGGATGATTCGAAGAAGGAAAATAACGAAATGATATGTGCCAGAGGTAACCAGGTATGTACCGTCGTATTTATAGTGTAGTAGTACGTCGAGTGTCGTACGTACAAACAAAGAAGAAACAAATTCGTCGCTGCTGTTTGTTCGTACGAGTGGAAGCATATATATACTTCAGTATAATATGCTTTGCGTCGTACCTGGCGGTATGTATCTGCTTGACTCGCTGAAGGTTTTCTTTACCCTCAGCGATATTCTGGACAACAAGCCGTTGTCACTGGTGCCGTCCCTTCTCCCCCCCGGCTCGTGGCTTCGTTTTTATCGTCATAGGGTTCAGCATTCCCACTGCTTGTCGATTTCCATCGAATGTATATAACTCTCCTCGCTCTCGCGCTTTCCGCAAATAAAAGTATACTTCGAAGTATCATTTTTTTATACATGCAAGAAAAAGTCCCTGCGAGTTCGTGCAGCATGCTGTGTACCAGGTACAGCAGCAGCAGTATAGTAGTAGTTTTATTTTTCTCTTTCGATTTGATTTGTCCTTGTTTTTTTTTTCTGCCCCGGAGAGCGAGAGGAAACCCCTGTCCACACTTATTTCTCAAGTTTTCGTGTACCGGTTCGAACCCGGTTCGTTTCTTCCACCTTGGTCGGGCTGCCTGTGGCCGTCATTAAAGTGTGGTTTACTCCGAGGACGTAGGCACCTGAGTCTAGATATTATCTCTTCTTGTTTTGTTTTTTCTTCGTACTCGTACGAATACCTTTCCTTTCTCCATTTCATAGAATGTGTGTGTCGTGTCTGTCGTATCCAGTATACTATGACATACTGGTATCAGGTATGGCATTGCATTGCTGCTGTGCTTACTGCATACCTGGTACGTGGCAACCTTTTAATAGCATATCTGTCTGTGGCGTAGCTTTGTGACCACAGAACTGGTATCTCTTCTTGGATTGAAGAATCGGCACGGACACGAGTAGTGCTGGATGTCTACGGGTAGAAAAAACGGTGAAGAGCACACACAACCAGTACTATTAACTATTATCAGCCGGTATCAGGCAGGCGGGCACGAGTGTGTGTGTTCTTCACTCTTCTTTCCGCCGACATCCAGCACAACAACCAGTGTCCGTGACGAGGACGTACGTACACGTACGTATGTATGTCTATACGTACGCGTGTACACTACCAGTACCTGCTACCAGGTACGAAAGTACGTACGCGTACGTACCGCACACCACACCGTACTTAGTTATTAAAAGTTAGAGATGAAAATGTGTGGGGGTGGAAGGGGGGTGGGTGTGGAGTTGTACAACACACGTGGCCAATCGGCTACCCCCAAAAACCCTCCAGGGAACAATTTGACCCTCCAGAGGGCGTGGCCACCCTCCAGAGGGTGTTTGAGGCTTGGAGGGTCAGGCCTTTCGCCCTCTAGAGGGATTTTTTTCCTTTGGTACCCTGTACAGGCTTGTCATGTGCGCTAGCCTCTAGAGTGGGCTGTCTATATACCGCTGGAGGGCCGTGCGGCAGGTTTGTTCCGGAGGAGGGCAATGGCCGTTTCAACCCTCTAGAGGGGTTTGTATTGAAAGCTCTGGAGGGGGGTCGGCATTTCACCCTCCAGAGCGCGTTGGCGATTGTCTAGGGTATGAAGGTTCGCCCTTCTAGAGGGAGCTCTTTTCTGATGCGACGGCTGGAGGTCTCTACTAAATGCTAGCCTCTAGAGTGGGCTGTCTATATACCGCTGGAGGGCCGTGCGGCAGGTTTGTTCCGGAGGAGGGCAATGGTCGTTTCAACCCTCTAGAGGGGTTTATATTGAAAACTCTGGAGGGGGGTCGGCATTTCACCCTCCAGAGCGCGTTGGCGATTGTCTAGGGTATGAGGTTTCGCCCCTCTAGAGGGAGCTCTTTTCTGATGCGACGGCTGAAGGTCTCTACTAAATGCTAGCCTCTAGAGTGGGCTGTCTATATATATACCGCTGGAGGGCCGTGCGGCAGGTTTGTTCCGGAGGAGGGTAACGACCGTTTCAACCCTCTAGAGGGGTTTGTATTGAAAACTCTGGAGGGGGGTCGGCATTTCACCCTCCAGAGCGCGTTGGCGATTGTCTAGGGTATGAGGTATCGCCCCTCTAGAGGGAGCTTTTCTGATGCGACGGCTGGAGGCCTCTACTAAATGCTAGCCTCTAGAGTGATTGCGTGCCGTTCGCTCTGGAGCGCCGTGGGAAATAGTTGCTCCGGTGGAGGTCTATGAGGATGGGCAGCCTCTGGAGGCACATTGACATTGCACCCGCTGAAGGTGGAACAACATGCTACCCACCAGAGGCATTGAGATTGCGCACGCGTGTGAGGAATGGTCATGTCGCCCCCCAGGGGCATTGTGACTGCAGCGATTCGATCAGTTCCCCTCCAAAGGCTGGCTGTACCTGCCCTCCCTTGAGTGATTCGTGGCTTGCTCGAGTCTTTCTTTGGACGGAAATTATCCAAATTACCTCCCAGTGTCTTACTTGACGAAACCTCCGGCGCTTGCGAATTGAGCATTACACGACATGGGGTGGCCGTGGCGTATACACCAGTAACAACGCGATCCTTTTGCCAAGGCTCGCGAATTGTGATGCGAACATCGAGCATAGACAGCCTATAGAATGGCGTTTCTGCCTGAGCACAAACGCTTCGCTGCAATTCCCTATATCTCGAAATATTTCAGCCTGAATTCTTGACTACTTGATTCTCGACATATGTCGCGTACTATACGCTCCGGGCCCAGACCGCACATACACACATACCGCTGCACAGCGGCAGCCTGTACCCAGCGGCGATTTTTTTTTTTTTCAAAATACGTTGCTTCAACCCCTATGAAAACAAGCTTCACAAGCATTTCGAAACCCTCAAAAACCGCCAGTCCGTTGAAGCCACACGCTGCACGCCACAGCTCTTGCCGATGGCAGCACTGGCAGCAAGCAGTTACAGGCGATATACACATTCCCGTCGCATATACTCGTAGCTCTGAGCATGTGAAATCATTGAGTCGAAACGCTGTGGGTGAGGGCGTGGAGGGGCACCTAGGCCGACAATTTGAAATACAACTACCAGGTACCAGGTACAGCAGTACGCGAGCGTCCCTCCAAAACAGAAGCCTTTTTCGAAATGGACGAGACTGGAGAGCTGGAGAGGACAGCTCTCTCCATGGACTAGACGACCAGCGACAGCGTTGATGGCAGCTATCCCAAGGTGAGAGTACTCGAATGCTACTTTCCTTGTGGGTGGGTAACACATCATGGCTTGGAGTGGACCGCGTGATATATACAGCAGTGGGTCCCCCTGTCTCAACTATTAATATTACTACTCGTGGTACTGCGCTGTGGTATCGTACAAGGGGGTCACGCTTTTTGTACGTCTGATCAGTGATAGCTCTCCTAGCCAATCGGAGCGATGCTACCAGATTTCCTTCTCGCCACCTAATTCTATCCCTCTTGTTAGACCCACAGCAGCAAGGAGATCACTGCTGCGCTCTTCATTTTGTGATGCCCTGCTGGTGTACCTGTTGTACAAAGTTTTTTTTTACCCCACGGCATAAATTTAAAGACCCAACGGGCTGCATTTTGAATTTTGAACTTCGAGCATCTTTTTTTCGTACGAGTATTACGTGCCTGGTACGTGTATACCTGGTACGTACATCCATCCTGGTACTGGTGTACTCTACATCCACAAGCGGAGATTTTTTGTACAGTACGTTTGTTTGTATGATACGTATGTTAGGCATCACCTGGTGTTTTCCCATTTGGTACTTTGACCCCGCAGTGGGCCCATCCCATTCGACACCCGGCTCCCACTTGGAGGTTCAGAAAAACATGTTGTACGAGTTTTTTTATGCTCCACGGCATACATTAAAAAACCCAAACGGGCTGCATTTTTGAATTTTGAACTTTGATTTTTTTCACGTACGCACATCCTGGTACTCTCTCCGGCCACCCGCGGAGAAAATGTACGTACGTTCAAACTTGAAATTTGAGTGGTTTGTCCCCAAAACGGGACTGCGGTTCTAAAAGTTTTTTTTTTTTTTTTACAGCAGTAGGTTGGCACGTATATGTTACCCTGGTACATTGTATTTTCCCATTTGGTCATTTGACCCATCCCATTTGACACCCTACTCCCGCTTGGAGGCGCAGAAATATGATCAACCCTCCGCAGGAACCGCCGAACGCCCACCTGGCATCCTGGTCTCATTTGGTGCCATGTGTATATAATAGGCCATGCAGATCTACAACAACTCCAATGCTATCTGCTACATTTTTTTTTTTTTTTTTTTTTATCCTCCGACGGATTGGTAAAAATAAAGCTTAAGCTCACCACACTTCCACGTTCGTGTCGTGTGTCAATTTAGCCCAGTTGGGCACGTTGACCCGACCTGACCCCCGAGAGGAGCAGGTGCGGTGGAGATAGCCACCCGGGAGAGTCATCTCTCCCGGGTAGTGTGGGACTTGCGTTTGCTCACCCACCAACAAAAACCAAGGCTATGAGGCCTTCCCGCCGGACTCGGACCAGTTACGGTCCACCCTACCCGTTGGGGCGTTGGTCCTCAACACATACAGCCGTTTTGAAGCTACGTGCACTGAAGAGCCTTGGACGTTCGTGGGATTTCTCTGTGTCTCAGTCCTACGGGTACTGCTGTGCTGTTGTACTGCTGGAGTTGTCTGGTAGACGTCTGCCACGGATACTCTACTTTTCTGTCTCGCCCATTAAAGGTTTTTCAACTACAGCAGTTCAACCGCATAGCGCTACCCCTGTAGCGTGCAGTTGGGGAGTGATTATCTGCAGGCGGCTTATCCCGATGGCCATGTCGGCGTCGAGAGTGACAAACACCTCATCGACGCAAACATATTCTTGTGGTTGTTTTGCATCCTTCTTACGCTGAATGCTGTCCGTATTGTGTACCAGGTATTTTTTTTGGTGTGGCAGATGCTGCGTCTGTTCGCTTTCAGGAAAGGCCGGCTTGCGTTCAACCTTCCAAACAGACGTGCAACCTACATCGGCGAAGAGGCGGACGCCGTGGCAACTTTCTGCCGCTGTATCTGACCTTATCTCCTCGGTGAGTGCATGTCGCCACCGCTGCTGTACAAGCAGTTGACCACTGTTGGAGCTTGTTTTAGAAAGAGTTTTACCCAAAATCAGGTATACCTGGTCATTTTTAGGCCAAAATCAATTATACCAGAAACAAGTGCAAAACACACGCCAGGAGCCCTGCTATTGGCCAGACTGACATCGTCACTGATTTTGGTTCGAATTGGTCAAGGGTTTACCTGATTTATCTACAAGTACTCTGTCTAGCTTTCAACGTTCAACTGATTTGGGCCTATTTTGAACCAATGGTAGGGGCCATACGTACACAGTTTTTTCTCCGCGTATGCGTGTGTGGTCCATCGGTTGCACAATTCTTGTGTAGAAACTCGTACCAGGTACGTAGGTACACATTCATGCGTACACTCGTACGCTCTGTGCTTGTACGTACCAGTAGTACTTACGTATTTATGCATACATGTCGCACGGTGATTCCATTTTTCCTTCTTTGGGGTGTACGGCAAGTATGTCAGGAGACCGCATTTTTCACCCCTTGACGGACAGCAACTTTGCCTCGACATGTCTCGACTGACACCAAACTACTGTGGTACAGTACCTGTTAGGTTTTAGTTTGGAACATCGGCCCTACATCCTTGACAGCGCACGTTTTACTCCTGATATCTTCGGGGTACGATGTACTTCAGTTGTTATGATGTGTAATCTGTTGTTTTCTATGACCTATACCCTAAATAAAACAAAATAATTCAGATTTGGGAGGCCACACGATATATATGTTGAGGCGCAGGTTTTTTATATAGATCTCCATGGACTAAACGCTGATTGTGGCGCGCGTTTCGTACTTGGTTTTAGTATGTAACTGATTTTGGCCCAAAAATCGCCAGGTATACGTACCTGATTTTGGTCACAGCCCTTTTTGAAATATGTACCACGTAGATAAAGCTACGTAGCTAGAGGTCGGCCGCCATAGTTGGGATTTTCCGCATCCCATTTGAGAACTATACCGTGCCAGTTGTTGAAGTCGCGACGACCCAACTCAATTCCGTTGCATCCTCCCAAACGTCGACTATGTACTCTTGATTGCACTCGCACATATTCGGCCCGGCCCACGTACTATATTTCAGGTAGAACCGATGACGATGAGCCACAGCCATCAACCGACGGCGACGGCAGGTTAAAAACAAGAGCTCATAGAAGTCAGAGTGGCCCCGTCGACGACACGGAGGAAATTCAGAGGAATCCACAGGCGGGAGGAGTAGCGATGGCGAGGGCTATAGCCAAGACAGCTGTTGCGATGACGATCACCGGGGCCTGGTCGAAGAAACCTCCACTCGCGGGGATAACTTGCCATGGACGAAGACTCTTCTTGTGTAGGTTACGGCCTTTCAGCCATAGACGACA
Source organism: Nereocystis luetkeana (assembly GCA_031213475.1). Lineage (NCBI taxonomy): Eukaryota > Phaeophyceae > Laminariales > Laminariaceae > Nereocystis > Nereocystis luetkeana. The sequence goes on from JARUPZ010000007.1 coordinate 9,965,615, forward strand.
AGGAGGGGGGAAGGGGGTGAGGCGGCTGGCGCCTGAACAGTCGTGGATGATTACTAGGATTCTGATTAGTCGGGGGGAGGGGGGGATCAGAGCATCAGGGCATGTCTGTTTTCTATCTATTGGATTGCGTTCATATTCGTTGTTTTCCCGTGCTCGATGGTGTGAGTAATTTTGTTGGGATGTCCCTGACCCATGTGTAGTGGCATCTCTGTTCCGTTGCAGTGCCCGCAGGGTGTGTTTTGTTCAAAGCGCGTGTTTAGCTCACACAGGTTGCCACAATGTGATGCCCCCTCTTGTGTTCGAATGATGATACCGTCTTCGTTTTTGTATTCTGGCCATCAGTTGATGCTGGGAATTTCAATATCCACATCTCTGTGTCTGGCTGCTGCCTATATTGTAATTGTTTGTCGGCGAAAGCTCAAGACAGGGGGGTTACTAATTTTTGTGAATTACGCATGATACTCGCTCAACCACGACATGTGGGGAGTTGTTATACTGTTGCCTCATCGTGGCGCATTGGTTTAGAACTCGTCAAAGAGAGGCACGGGCTTCCCCGAAGCATACGCACGTAGATGCATTGAGCAGGGAGGAGGCAGAAGGACACGCAAGGGGAAGGTTAGGCGGGTACCACGCCGCACGGTCGACATACTGTACCCATTGTTGTACATTACATGCCCGCAACCGGTGTTTGTATGGCGTAGAATAGTCTCGAAAGGCGTGGCAGATATAGGACATCGTGTGTAAACAACTGTCCACACAGGGCCAGTTGGATTGAGCAAACATGTAGTAGATTCATAATATAAAGCAAAATATTTGATGCAACAATGTGTACTGTTTCCGCATATATATCTATAAATACAGGGGGCGCGTATAACTGTCAGCGTCTTGTGGCGGTTCACCGTACAAACCCACTAGATGTCGGTGTGGTGGGTGCGTTTTCGACTGCACTGTAGGGTCGCCCTTTTTTGGGCACCCTCCAGCGGGTACGGTCGCATACCCTCCAGAGGGTTTTGGGGGGTGGCGTCAGCCTCCACAGCGTGCGCGCCGGAAAACTCTGTACGTCGATGTGGTGGGTCTGAAAATTGCCGCGCGATAGTGTCACCCAATTTTGGGCACCCTCCAGAGGAAAAGATATTCTGCCCTCCAGAGGGTTTCTACTGTGACGCCGGCCTCCAGAGCGTGCGCGGCCGACCACTCTGTACGTCGGTGTGGTGGGTCTAAAATTTACCGCACCATAGTATCGCCTAATTTTGGGCACCCTCCAGAGGGAAAGATATTCTGCCCGCCAGAGGGTTTTTGTTGTGACGTCGGCCTCCAGAGCGTGCGCGGCCGACCACTCTGTACGTCGGTGTGGAGGGCCTAAAATTTACCGCACGATAGTATAGCCCATTTTCGGGCACCCTCCAGAGGGTAATATATCTTGCCCTCCAGAGGGTGTTTGGTGGTAGCCGATTGGCCACGTGTGAAGTATATCCTCACAATAAGTTCCTCCATGATCCCAAAGTCCCAAGACACAGACTTCAAATCGTTCTGGATTCTGGAGCAGTGGGCAGAAAAAAAGTTGATCCAGGAAGAAACTCTCGCTCGTGCGGCTGACTCCGGTGTGTCGTTGCAATTTTTGTTTCGTGCTATTATAATAGTACCAGGAGATATTTCGTATATTATTAGCGTAACGCACCCAAGCATCAGATTAAACAAACGTACTATTATTACTACTGTCGTAGTAATACGCTCGCTCGTATAATACCTGCCCTCTCATAAAAAAGAACCCCACAAAAAGGTATCAGGGGAAATCCAAAACTCGCGAGTTGTTGTACTTAATAAAGTTATACTTTGTATAATAATAGTGTACCAGGTAACTACTATTAATATTAAGAACACATAACCATACAGCAGGCAGCTGTAGTAGCCTTGTGCGCCACGGTACTGCATATCATTCTGTACGAAACAGGAAGAAATCGAAGAATCTACGCAATAATAGTACCTGGTAGCTAAGTATGAAGACTTGCAAAAATAAATCATTCGGGAACTATATTTTTATACGCGTGCCCGATGTCTCGAGACGCTTTGGCCTGCCGCAGATCGAAGGTATACACCTCGAAAGGGAATACAAAGACCTCAGCCGAAACCAGAAGGCGAAGACCCTCCCCCCCCCCCCGCCCCCGCGTCCCACCCCCCCTCCTCCCATCGACTCGCCGGACACCTCACGGCGCTTTGCGCTTGGTGCAAGCAATGTCTGCCTGGTCGGTGAAAACCCGACATGCTCCGTTTCGGCATTGTAGGGATGCGAGGGTCTATGGCCATACGACTACGGCCATACATGAGATCGAGTACACCCCCCCCCCCTCCTCCCGTCACCCCCCCCCTCCTCTCGCTCCCCGCGCATTGGTATCGATGGCCCGTGTCGTGGTTGAAGCCTGCTTCGCGTGTCGCACTACCGCTCTGCTCTTTCCCCGCCATGCCATTTCCGCATGATGACCGCCTCTCCGCTCCGTCCTCGACCCGTGTCTGAACCATCTATCTGCCGACTTTCTGCGCTGCCGATTTGCGCCATCCTTTAAGCTTGACCCCCGACTCCTGCAGATCGCTCTTCAGGCACCCCATCCACACTCCTTCTCCCGTCCGTCCCCTAGTGTGACCCCCCCTCGCCCCCGACCACCTCTCCAAACATCGCCCTGCCCAATTCTTGAGCAAGCGCTTCTCTCCAGTACGCGCAACGAAACCTGCGTTCCATATGCGCCGTCTGCGCACTGCGGCCTCAACGCTCTCAGAGCCTGCCTTTTGGCAGACGCATCTCCGCATAGGATAGGGTGCGAATTTCGTCGCGTTTGTTTATTCCCCCCAGCCACGACATATCCGAGAAAACCAGGGAGTGGTAGGGCCGCCTACATAGCTTGTCGATGTGAACCTTGCTTCGGGCTCCCGTGTGCACCACGGTCTTGGCTGGCTCTCGGCTTTCAGCGCCCACACCTTCAACTTCCAGAGAATGCCCGCGGGTGGTTATACTGTACAGGTTGTGTGCTTGGGCGGGGTAGACACAGCGCAGATAGATCTGTCGCAGTGCCGAGGCTGCGCGGCGACTCCACGGGGGGGGGGGGGCTGGTCGTGCTTCCATCGATCGGTATGGGACGAAAATCTATGACCACGCGGATGCTACGAGTATACGCTTGTGGCTGGCTGAAGGTACCGACGCTGAAAGCCGAGGTAAAAATCAAGACGCTACGTACTCTACGGGTGCATGTGTGACGTGGAGCCCGAACAAGGCTGGTTACGATGGGCCGCGGCAGGTCCACCACTCCATGCTCCTCCGATATGCCTCGGCTGGCAGAAATGGAAGCGGGAAGACCACGCCCTAACCCACGCCGCGGCGCTTGTCAAGACTGAAGACATGCTCCAAGAAAATTGAGACGACGGTACGCAGACGGAAGGATACATTTCGCGGATTTCGTGGCGAGTTCAGGAGAGGAAAAGGGCCGCTTTCCCGGCAGGGTGATATTTGGGAGATGGTCAAGGGGGAAGGGGGTACTCCGGGGGGCAGGGGAAGGATTGGGTGGGGCGCCTCGAGGAAGGTCCGAAGGAGCTCGGCATCAATTACGACCGGTGAAGTGATGAGGCAGCACAGAAGGCCTGCAGATGGTTACGACGGGTGGAGGGCGGGGCGGAGTAGGCCTTCATGCGGAAATGGCATGACGCGTAGAGGAGTAGAGTGGCAACGCAGCACGCGATGTTTGCGGGTTCGCGACACCACAAGCGTTGGCGCCAATGCGCGCGGGAGGCGGGCGGGCGGGGGGGGGGGGTGTCGTCCCCAAAAGACCCGTTCCTGGGTGTGGCCATCAATGCGTGCCTTCCTATGGCCACAAGTAGTTAGCGAAGGGTCGCCCGGACTTCCGCGCCTTTCTACCTTTTCCGTTGTGTTTTGGTTTCCGTCGGTCTTCTTCTTCCGGGAAATGTTTATGGATGATCAATGTTGAAGCTCATGCCGCATATTGTGGAATGGCAGACGCAACAATAACAATAATAATAACAACAACAACAACAACAGCAACAACAACAACAACAACAACAACAACAACAACAACAACAACAACAACAACAACAACAACAACAACAACAACAACAACAACAACAACAGCAACAATATATACCTCAATGCCCTTTTCTGTCACGTGGTATTCTTCTTTTTTCCTGCCTTTCGTTTCCCTTTTAGTTTTCTTTTTTCGATTGTCGCTCTCTCGCTTATTTCTGCCGCATGGGTATGTAGTCGTATATCTTATTATTGTCGGTTGATTCTTTTGAGGTTCGCCACCTCTTCCCCTTCTTGGCGATTCTGCGAATCTGCATCCTCTCCCTTGCTTTTGTTCTCTTATTTTTCTCTCATCCCATTGATTCGTGCCATTTTGTTTTTCCTCTTCGAATACGGCCCCCTTGGTTTAAGTTGCAAGTCGTACAACGTATGGCCGACGACAACAACAGGCAGAGGCATGGAGATGGCAATTGGTTTGAAGGCCATAGCCCATGCCGGGAGCTGGGAGTAGGGCTGATGCGTTGTTGTTAGGGCCGATGCGTTGCTATCTTGTGGAGGTGTACAATGGTGCATGTGTCGGTGCGGGCGCGGCGGGTTTGGAAGAGCGAAGGACATATTTGAGAGGGTTGGTGAAGGGAAGTGATCACTCGATAGATGCTCCAAACATCATACCATGTGCATTGAAACATGCTTCCTAATCGTGCACCAAGGTACGAAGTACATACATACAGCAACAATTTTGCTTCAAATATTCATACGCTGTCGAAATTTTTACCCGAGGGCAAAAACCAAAAAGAGAAAAAAACTCTCAGGAAAAAAATAATGTGCCAAGGGTAAGGTGAGCCTGAGCCATGACGTCATCGTTTTGATTCATTACCATCACAAGTCAGTACACGAAGCCACAAACCTAGCCAACACCTCGCTCTACAACCACGGGCGAGACCTTGCTCCGGGGGGTCTTTTCCGTCGACAGAAAAACTCTTAACAACATTCTCTTTGCCGCATGTGAACTCCCCCACCCCACCCAGAAACTTCCGAAATAGGTTTCAGAGCATACCTTCCATCACATGCCAGGATTCTCCAGGTCCTGCCAGTCTCGGATCCCGGAGTGCCCCTCCCCGATCCCCTGGGCCGTGTTAACCGTTTTCGTGTGGCACAGTACAGAAACCAAAACATTACTCTAATTCTAAGCGGTTTGTCCCCACGGCGGAAGGAGTGCGGCCCTAAAGGGGGCGTATACCTTCACCGGATCTTCCTACATAGTGCCGGGTGTGAGCCAACGAGTGCAGCGCGGCTGCTCGAGAGGTAACGTCTATCGAGCTACGCGCCGATTGCTCCACATCTGTGGAAGGAGAGTGCCGTCGGGCTAGTCTACTGTACGCCACCGAAACGCCTCGTTCCCCTACGGACTCTCCGCCCCCAGACATCATCATCAATCAACAGAAAACGGAAGGAAGAAGCCCAGGGACTGGGGGCGCCTGAAACCCGAGCATCATGCCGGGTTCCTCGGCTCCACAGCGACAGAACACACCTTAGAGGGATACAGAAGAAGCGGAAGGCTCGTGAAGCTCGCGCTTCTGCATCGAATGCAAACAGATGACGGATTCGGCGGCAACCCCTCAAGATTTAGTTGCGGCAGAGAGTCGTAATTGGGACGCGCAAACAGAGGTCAAGTATGCAGCGCGAAAGAACGCCTCGTAGAGGAAGGCACCGATTCGGAAGCGGAAAAGGCGGAAAATGCCGGGTTTCTGTGCGTCGACTGCACACTATGACGGAATCGACGGTTGTTATGATCATGCTTTGTAAGAGGTTGAAAGCCCGGTAATTGCCTGGGTTCGGGCACCGGGATCGTATTTGTGGTACTTGGAAGGCGTATCTTCGGTGGAAAACCAGGGGTTTTTTAGAGAGTCGCGAACGTGGTCTCAGTCTCCGTCGCGCATGAAAGGAATAAAGCTGCTCTTCTTCTATCTCTAAGCTAACAACAAACGTGAGTACCAACGAGTATCGACTTACTAAGCATACCTGTTCAGGGACACAAAGTGTCCCGCATGCTCGGATCTTAACACGGTACCCCCCCCCGGCAAAGCAGCTACGACCATCAACAAATGTTAGACTGAAATTTCAAGTAATTTGTCCCGAAGTCGGATGTGTAGTCCAAAATGCGGACGCGTGCTACGGTAGAGGCAATACGTTTTGGCAGAAAAAAACATCGGAACGACGAGGCTCTTTAACCCAAAATCGTCGGAATTTCATTTTGTGTTATCGGTGTGAAAAGGCGTTACCTACTGAACTATACCTGGTAGGGGTAAAAAATCGATCGATTAGCCAGCCCAGGGTAATCCTTGTAACACTCTACCCTCCCCTCTCTGAACACCGGGATCTTTGGGGCGTCGGTTCCGTGCACGGCCGTACGCTGACCGACCCGCTTCGTTTCAATACCTGGGGAACCAGGGAGGTGCGTCTTTAGGGATTGCACGCGCAAGCACTCCTTCGAAGTGAGATTCGAACCCGTGTCCTGGACGACGTCAAACGCGAAGGAGTTACCCACTGCGCCATAGGGGCAAAAGATCGATCGATTACCCAGCCCGGGGTAATCCTTCTAACAACAGAACCTTTGGTTGCGTGCTGAGACCATGGGATTGTTCGTGGGGTAGCAGTTACACTTTCCTCCGAAATCAGTTGCAATGCGTGAGGAATAGAGCTCTTACAGCAGTAGTAGGGTCGTGTGAGGAGACTTTCTCATACCAGGTAAACGAAATGGTGCACCTCTGCCGTCTGGGGTTCAATGCAATGGGACGACTAAACGGTAATACATTGAAAGGGGCGGTCCGAACCACATGCCAAGAGAGGTGGCAGGCGGGGAGGGAGAGGTACATCTCAAGCCCCGATCTATTCCAGCACAAGCCGGCAACGACAACACTGTCATTGGAGGCGTTCTACAATAATAGAGGTTCACCCTAATTTTTCTGAGGCTCCTGACTTAAGGAGCTCCATACCTCACCCGAAAGCTGACTTCGGCAAAAATCACATTGCCTCCCGATGAATAAGCCTATGGCTCAAGCAAACAAAAACGTCATTTTTCGAAACAATATCGGCATTCCGACGATTTTGGGTTAAGGAACCCCGTCATTCAGAAAACCTTTTAGTGGAAATGTGCTAATACTTCTATCGCAGAACCCGTCATTGCCCCGAAACCAAGGGTATAAAAACAATAACCAAGAAGCAAGGAACGACATTCCCGACAACACCGTAAATACGCGCGCAACATTTATTTTGGGCACGAAGCGATCTACCTACCCCTACGCAGATGTTGTCGCCGCCATGCCGCCGGAGTTGGGCTTCCGTATGACGCCACCGTTCACAGCTGTTCCGACGGGCGCTAATGCGGTGTGTAGGCCATACTAACCAGAAGCCACCATGGACCCAAAAATCAAGTATACTCGTATGTTTACACAGCATATATATCTTGGTTCTGGTTACTATAACCCCCCGTAACAGTCGATGCCAATACCTTCAGGTCCCTATATATGTGAGAATCGTCACGCCGAGAGAACGAAAAGTACATGTTAAGATCAAAGTCGGGGAGCAGTACCATGATACACACCAGCAGTTTGCAGGCGACAGGGCTTATTTTCAATATTCGTTAGTCGAATCACGTTGAACCTGAAAACCCCCCAACATATAGGATGGATAGGTGAACGCGGCATGATATTATACGTCTCTACCGTCGTCTGCGGCGGCATCCTCTTTAGAACGCTTCCACACCTCGGACCGATCAGACAAATCATCGGGTTCCACTTCCATGATATAGATTGTTCAAGCTTCCACACCTCGGACCGATCAGACAAATCATCGGGTTCCACTTCCTTGATTTAGATTGTTCAAGCTTCCACACCTCGGACAGATCACATAGATCATTGGGTTCTGCTTCCATGATTTAGATTGTTCAAGCTTCCACACCTCGGACCGATCAGATAGATCATCGGGTTCCACTTCCTTGATTTAGATTGTTCAAGCTCCCACACCTCGGACCGATCAGACAAATCATCGGGTTCCACTTCCTTGATTTAGATTGCTCAAGCTTCCACACCTCGGACAGATCAGATAGACCATCGGGTTCTACTTCCATGATTTAGATTGTTCAAGCTTCCACACCTCGGACCGATCAGATAGATCATCGGGTTCCACTTCCTTGATTTAGATTGTTCAAGCTTCCACACCCCGGACCGATCAGATAAATCATCGGGTTCCACTTCCATGATTTAGATTGCTCAAGCTTCCACACCTCGGACAGATCAGATAGATCATCGGATTCCGCTTCCATGGTTTAGATTGTGCAGGGCAGATGCATTCCTGATGTTGCACGATCTACTACAGCTCACGTTTGCGGATTGGAGCCGTACAACCTGCGTGATCTACTCGTAGGACGTGATTCCTGGCTTGGATCTGTGTCCGTACATATCCTGCACAGCATCTCTGAATGGAAGGTTAGCATCTAGATGATCATAGATGATCATAGATGATCTATCTGATCTTTCCGAGGTTGATCTGTCAGAGGTTGTGAAAACGTCGTTCATTTTACACTGCTGTGAATGGGTGTGTATCGGTAATGATCATAGATGATCTATCTGATCTGTCCGAGGTTGTGAAAACATCGCCCAATTTACACTGCTGTGAATGGGTGTGTATCGGTAACGCCTGCAACAACCGCGCGACCACCCGAGTTCAAGCGATCGGCTGGTGGTCCCCGATGACCCGGCGCAGGTGCATGTGGCACACGAATCGAGACGTGAGGCGCCGGTCCGGGCACTTGAACGTGAAGGCTAGCTCGTGCATCTCTTTCTCGAAAACCTGCACACCAAACAACGAAACAAAGGTTCGTTATTATTATCATGGTTACCTGCGGTAGTTAACGCTTCGAGAGAGAAAGTGCTCGTTTCTGAGTTCGACAAAAGTTTTTTTCCCGTCGACCCCGTGTTTTGTTGAGTTGACCACGCACGCGCGTGAATAGTAAGAAATAGAGTAGGCAAGCCGAAAGTTGGCACGGAAGGGAGGTAGACTTGGTGCATGGGTTTCCTTTTGTTTCCGAGGTTTTCTTCTTTCGGGAAAGTTATTATGAGTGATCCATGTTGAAGATCATGCTGCACATTGTCGGATGGCAAGAGGAATAATAATAGTAAGAGGTGCGTTGATAAGTTGAATCGTGGCAGCAAAAGCGCGATCAGCTCGTTTTTTTTCGTCAGCGAGGCCGAGGGTGTGTGCACCGACTTAATCATCGGCCCATTGGGTAGTGGGTAGTGTAGATAGAAGAACGATTATTGTTGACGTGTGATGCGAGACGCGGAAAAGTAATATTTAGATCAGTTTTCGAGATGTTTTCGAGTTCCCTCGCGATGAGGTCCACACGTCTCGGTGTGCTGTTTCCTCGTCATGCCCGGTCGCGTTCGCCTCGCCCGACTCTGCTGGGGGTGGCCTCGGCCGCGCTCGCGGCGTGTCCCGCCCCTGCAGACTATGGGCGTATGCTTCACCGCGATCAATGCGTAGTTCTCTTGAATCGCTTTCGGAAATCAAACAGGGAACGAGAACTCGATAGAGTTGAATCGCGTTGGGATGGGCGAGCCGTCTACACCCAACGAATATTATGCGATACCCAGCGGACCCGACGGGAAGCAAGCACGCCTCCGGCGCCCTCGAAAAGTGTTCCTAAAATCTCCGTCGGCAGGTGGTCTTACAAGGCCAAAAATGGTTTGGGTCTGGGTGATACCTGGTATGGGGAAACCGTCTTTACCCGGTAGCCCCACAGACTCAATACCGCGACAAAAGGCGTCGACGGCAGGTTTTTGGGGCTTGCCACTCTGGACCGAAATGTAAGGACCGTTTAGCCTTTATATTTATACACAAACAGTCCTTTTTTCCGTCCCTAAGTGGAGGGACAATTTTGTTTTTGAGCGCAAACATTCGTCACTGCTGTTGGAACTCCCTCAGCTGATAAAAAAAAGGTTCCCCCAGGTACACCATTGACAAGTAGATACGTAAGCCCTTTCCGATGAACGCTTTTGAAAATAGATTGCTCGATAGAAACTCCTGCGTACGTACCAGGTACAATATATACCTGGTATATCAAGTTTACGTATGAGTAGACCCCCAACGGATTGTGATTGTGTATACCGGGCCTTTTGGCTACGTACGACGTTTTTTTTGTTTGTCTCCCCTCAGAATCGTCAAGTGAGAGGAACCTCAGAAAAACGAGATGGTATGTACCTCTGCCATAGCGCGACTATATATACGGCATATATCATACATATATATATATATATATATATATATATATATATATATATATATATATATATATATGTTATACATGTACTGTCATCACATTTACTTTCCAGCTTAACTCGGAGGAGGTTTTATCCTCAGCGATATTCTGGACAAGCCGTGGTCACATGTATGTGTCGTCCCTTCTCCCCCCCCGGCTGTGGGCCTTCATTTTTATGGCGCGGAGGGTTCAGCATCCTCACTATGCTCGTCGATTTTCCATCAAGTGTTGCTATTAATAACTCACGCTCTTTCGCACTTACTTTCCGCGAATCAACATTTTACGCAAGAAATATATATATATATAATATATATATATATAATATATATATATATATATATATATATATTATACATACCAGGGTATATACGTATTATATGTTACTTATTGATGCCTAGCCTATACCAGGTACAATATAGCAGCAATAATAGTAGTACTAGGGTGGAGCATCGACAATAACCTACTGTAAGGTCTTCCCGCGTGCCCCAGAAAATGTGACTATCTGTGGATATATATATATATATATATATATATATATATATATATTTATACGAGTATATACACCAGGTATTTGTATCATTAGTACTTGGCACCGCCGCTTTTCCTCCGTCATGTTTGTTGTAACCACCCACTCTCCCTGGCCCTTTTAGGACCGCAGTCCCGTTTTGGGGACAAATTACTTATAATTTAAGTGAATTGTCCCCAAAACGGGACTGCGGTTCTAAAGGGGTTAAGAAAATTTAGCCCTCCGTTAGCACGTACATGGCAGGGCAGTATTGTAGACCACTACGTACAACGACGTCATCCCATCTATGTAGACGGAGTTTTTTGGTAGCAGCAATTCGCGGCTCTGGTATGTGAATTCCAACGGGGGCGTGCGTCACTTCTACTTCAAAAGCGGTTGGCGTTGGGCCATCAACACACAGCGGTAGTACTCGTAGGCAGTGATGGTCGTGGCATCGATCTGAGTTTTCTTTTTTTCTTTTTTTCGAGCTATTTTTGTCACAGCCTTTTCTCTCCTCGCCGTGGGTACACGCACGCACGCACGCACGAGCGTCTGTTCCACGTACATAGCAAACGAGAGAGACGGGCAGACAGACAGACAGGCAGACAGACAGACAGACAGACAGACGAACATGATAAGCCCATCACCACGCACCAGCTCGGCGTAGAAGAGGTCTTCCAACCCCACCGCTCTCGCGCAGGTGTAGATCTTGGTGCGGCCGGAAACGTTTCCTGAGGCGACCACGACGAACCCCTGCTCGCGAAGGTGCGACGCTACGGTTTCCACCTCCGGCAGACGACCTATCCGACACCTGTTGGGCCAGCGCGTTGGGGTGAGAGTGCGGACGGGTACTTTTTATTGCGAGAATGGGCGCGGCGGGGGGGGGGGGGGGTCAGGTGCCTCGTCCGAAGATTGATGGGGTACTTCGCTGGACGTCGAATGCGGCAGGTGGGAACCGCGATGCAGGGAGTACTCTGATTGGGGCTGGCACGTGCGTCGTCTGAATGTATACCAGGTTTATACGTGTGTGAGGATGGGTGGATTGTCGTTTGAACGCCCGACGAAACAAAAGTCGCCACTGGACACCGGCGGTCCGATAACTTAGCAAATGGTCGCCCTGAGTGGCCCGCCTGTGCCGTTTTTTTTTCTTCTGTGTTCCTTTTTTGTCTACAATATGTAGCGTTCTGGGCCTCATCGCCTGAATGGCCCGCCTGTGCCCCCTTGCTTTTTTTCTGTTCGTCTTTCCTTGTTTTCCATATCGCTGTGGCCCTGGACTATGCCATATCCGCCTGGAATTTGACTCCCTTTCACGTCCCGGACATATCGTATGCAGATCATCTACAGATCTTCTACAGATCACTTGATGAACTAGATCTTCAGGCCAGATAGATATGTTCCCGATACAAGCTGCGTATCTAGCTCATCGTGTCGCTGTGTGGGGGTCGTACAATCTGAATGATCTATCTGTGCTGCTGTAGCGCATGTTTCCTGGGTTGGATATGTATTATAGCATCTCATCATAACGGCAGGCTAGGATGTAGATGGTCTATCTGTAGATGACCTATCTGTAGATGACCTATCTGTAGATGATCTATATATATGTAGATGATCCATCCGTAAATTATCCATCTGCCCGACGTTGTGCATCCTTTTTAACGAAATGGTCAATATAAAAATTGTACAACACCGCCTCGAATGCCCGCTTTGATGATCAGTGGGCGAGACTCTCTTACAACCAGCCATGTAATACATATCAGATGCTCCGTGCGGACAAAGAACCAAACATTTTATTTATTTATTTTCAAATCGAACCGAGTTATTGTAATGAGCGCCTACTTTGGGTAACCGCAAGCAAAAACATGGCCCATCAACAGCCGACCTGATCCAATCGCACTAAAGATTTTTGTTACTACTGTCTTTTTGTTATTATTTCCTGGTCTTGCTTGTGTTGTTGTGTGCTCGTACCCGGTACGCTGGCATTTCACTTGCTCTACCGATGAGTTTGCGATTTTTATTTTTATTTTTGCTTTTGGTATTTCTCTGTCACAGTCTGTGACCACAGAAATAGTAGCATCTCTCCAGGATAAGGAATCAAGACGGACGCTGGGTGTACTGACGAAGCTGGGTAGAAAGGACGACTTAATGTGGAGACAACACACATACTCTATCTCTCAATACTAAAAAAAACATATATTAAGTATTACTGTGCAAAAGGATCCTTATTGTTGGGAAGAGAGCGGTGACTATTACGGGGGACCATACGTAGTAAATAGGACCTAATATTAATAGTAAAAACAGCGAAATATATACTTTTTTGTGCGTAACGTAGGTCCTATTTAATATGGGCCCCCGTAAAAAAATGAAAATACTTGCTTTCTCCGACGCGGTCCTTATCTTGCCTGAAGCTGGCGCACGTTTCGAGCGAATCCCACGCCTTCCCGAAATCCTCTGCCGTCCCCGAATACGACTTGTCCAAGGTGACCGTGTTAGGTGGCGGGAGTGCGCCGAAATTCCCGCCGACGATGCTGTCGTCTGACGACGACCTGCGCTCGGTTTTGTTTGCGTCGAATTCGGGCGCAGGCGTTGCGCACGAGGGACAAGGGGGGACCCGTACCCGCGTATGTGTGGGCTGTGTTCGGTTGCAGCATCTCTTGATTACAGGGGCAAGGAGAACCTACCATGCTTTGGGTTGTTGCAGGGTATCACTTGGTCGCAGGGAATAGAGGAAGGAGATACGAAGAAGATCTTCATCTTGGCCAAATGCCATCGGATTACACACGGCACGGCCACTCCATGACCCTATATGTGCATCACGGACATCCCACCCACAGACAGACAGGCAGACAAATAAATCGGTATCAATGTGTCGACGCTCTGTTTCCCGCGCTCCTCGTGCTTGGTTCGTTGCTCGAAATATATCGTCGAGGATTCACACCATCTGCGTCATTGTTGCCGATGTGTGTGTGGTACGAGCCGACGCGCTGCTAAAGGAAGGAACCTATCTACGCCGTCATCAGAAGCGGTACTCTTAGCGATCGAACCAGTACCGTACAACACGGAAGACAACACCCACCCCTTAAGTAACAACCCCCCCCCCCTCCCCACATGGGCTCAATTCATAGACGCTGTCCTTTTGCCATAAGCAAGCAAATCCGCCTCAGAAGCGGTTCTTAGTATTAATAGGATGCAGCTCACCCTTCATGCGACTCGCCCGACACGTCACGGCGTTTCACGCTTGGTGCAAGCAAGCAAGGCCTGCCTGGTCGGTGGAAGCCCGACGTGCTCCGCCTCGGTATTGTAGGGATGCGAGGGTCCACGGTCATACGACTACGGCCATGCATGAGATCGAGTACATCTCTCCTATAGAGTACACCCCCCCCCCCCCACCCCCCCGCCCATGAACACATCTGGTGATACATGTCTTGTATGTACCGTTTTTCGGCCGTCACCTTATCACGGGGGGCCATAGTAAGTAGGACCAAATATTGTGGGCAAAAATGGGTAAATACATAGGTTTTCGTGTACACCATAGGTCTTATTAACTATGGTCCCCCGCAATAATAGTGCGATGCGCGAACACCATCCGACAAGAGTTTGCGCACAATGCTTCTTATTTTCCGCGCGTCCAGATGTGACCAGGGTGTGTACGTTTACTATTACGGGGGACCATAGTTAATAGGACCAAATATTGTTAGTAGAAATGGTTAAATATATAGGTTTTTATGTACACGATAGGTCCTATTAACTATGGTCCCCCGTAATAGTAGGTGTAGCGAGACTCTCCGAGCAATGCGCTGACGTCTTCTGGTTATTTCGCCAGGCACGCCACGTCAGGCAGGCATCTCGCGCTGTGCTGTGCTCACCTAGTACTAAAGGCTCGCTTGTATACTAGTCGGTTCCCTCCTGGTGGGAAGATACTCCGTCGTCGAGGCAAGGGCGACCCCCCCAAGGCTTGGGGGTCAGATGGTGTCCACGCTCCTCCCGCGGGCTGAGCCGTCACTACGCCGCCGCCGCCGCCGCCGCCGCCCCGTGCGGCCATCGCCTCGAACTCCAAGTTGACGCCCGAGGGCCTTTCAACCCGGAGGAGATTTTGGCGGTTGCCGGGGTCTGTTGCATGGCCGTCCTGAGGGTGGCGCGGACGAGGGGAAGAGGGGGGTTGCATGCCTCACCCATGAAATAACTTGCCGTCCCCGACTTTCGAGAACAGTTAGTTCAGACCCAGCCTCCGCCACCACCCCCTGTCCCCCCCCCTGCCCCCCCCCCCCCCCCCCCCGGTCGCAATATATGGAGGCTGCAGTACGAGTTGAGCGTCTAAATGCTGGAGGCGTCTCTATTTGGAGTAGGAACGGTGCTTCGGGTGTGTGGTTAATGGCCGAAGGTCTGAGGCAAGCAACGAATAAGTCCCCCCCCCCCCCTGCCACACACTAAAACAGTATTTAATAGTTCAAATAACTACTGTACATTCACCCCCACTTATGCCCTACTATTTACGGGGGACCAGAGTAAATAGGACCAAATACTGTTAGTAAAAATAGGTAAATATAGAGGTTTTTGTGTGTACCATAGGTCCTATTTACTATGCCCCCCCGCACTAGCAAATACACACTGACTCATCCTGCTGCGGCATCATTTTTCTGTTGCACCCCCTTCTATGCGGGGTGTGGTGTTAAGACCTACATCGTGCTATTACGGGGGAACATAGTAAATAGGACCTATGGTAAACATAAAAACCGATATATTTCAACATTTCTACGAACAATATTCGGTCCTATTAACTATGGTCCCCTGTAATAGCTGGTCATCGCTCGAGCTTACTCTTGCGTGGATATGGGGTTCGTTCGTATCGTAACGTGCGCTGTGTTCGTAGTGACTGTTTTTTCGGAAATTCGTAGGCGAGGCGTTACGGCGCGCACAACCTGGCTCTGAAAACGCACGGTGTCAGCTATTGATATCACTCTATGAAATATTTTATACGCGCGTGTTGACTGAAGCTTATTGGTTCAGGTTGCACCGCGTATATTTGTGTAACGCACATATCGATAATATGTGCACTACGACATAGCAGTAGAATTCTTGGTCGGATATCGATCTCAATAGTTCTTCTTTCGGGAAAATGCTTGTGAGTGATCGACGTTGAAGCTCATGCTGCACATTAGGATCGCGGATGGCACTACGAAATGATAGCAGTATAGCTTACCGACCAAATGTTCACGAGCAAATATGGAGTTATTGTTGTTGTTGTTGTTGTTGTTGTTGTTGTTGTTGTTGTTGTTGTTGTTGCTGTTGTTGTTGTCGGGACATACCAGGCGATCGCTATCAAAAGAACAACCCGTCGTGCAGGCTGGCTTACATCGTCCTGGTCCGTTTCGCTCTCCCCCGTGCTATAGCTGTCGTTGTCGCTGCTTTCCATGTCACTCCCTCCCCTGCCTCTAGCCTCCCCGACTGAAGACGCGTCCGAGCTCATGGGCGGAGAGGCTAACAGGCGCCCCGTTCCCGCACGGCGAGCTATCTGTTTTGTTTTTTTTTCATGTTTTTCGTTTCGCCGCGTATCACGTATCACATTTCACCGCATCGGCTCTCAGTCGGGTGTTGTTCCAGCTGAGTGCTGTAGTAGCAGGAAAGGTGACTTGATCTGTGTAAACACTGCACACACCTCGAATATACATACCACGATCGATCTGCCTACAGATAGATGATCTACAGATAGATATATCAGAGCCATCCCACGGTAGGGGTTCACCAGAAGTTCCTGAGCCCCTCACAGTAGGAGCTACATATATATTTCACCTGATACAATACTTGGAAGAAATTTGTTCGCGCCACCCGACCGGGACTTCTATGTGCTAGTCCTCAAACGAATACACGATTGATATTTTCAATCCTATCTGCTGGTTCCTCACTTGGGGAACTCAATCGGTCAGAAACCTTTGGCCAAAAAAGTGCAGCCTCTACCGTGGGGTGACTCATCATCTAGATTATAACCTGTCGTTATGAGATACTGCTTGTGCAGCACCTACCTGTAGAGTACAGAATAGATCAAACCCACGAAGCGTGTCCTTGATCAGGCAGGCTATAGCGCATCCGCCAGGTAACATGAGCTAGGAATGGTCTTTCCGAGATGTGAAACACGAGTGGCGTACCAAGACACCAGGTATATGTTAGGGAAGAAATATCGTACAAGCACAGACACCACGAGAAACCGCGATCAGCGGCGGTATCATGTTTTGGTTGGGAGGAAAATTGGTGTACGAGCACAGATACACCTTTAGAAAAATAAAAAAACGCGGTAGGTGATAGGTTGTAAGCTCCTATGCTACTTTTTCTGAGCTCTCCTCTCCTGAAAAGAGCTCTCTGCAAAACCCACAAAAACCTGACGAAAATAAAAAGCTAGATGAACACTCTCATATGACCTGGGGTGAAAAACATGGTGTGTAAGCCATGAACGGGATTACAACATTATTCGTGGTATATCTGTCACGGGGTAAAGTATACAGTAATCAGGACCAAACATGCGAGGCAAAAATGCTGAAATGTTTAGGTTTTTGTGTATATGATGGGTCCTGATTACTATGAGCACCCGCAATAGCTTCCCCAGTATAGGAGCCCCATCAGTAGAGATGATTCTGCCTAAAAGGGCTGCCCCTACTTGCAAACCCCAGTCGTGGCAGGAGCCAAACTGTTACCGCTAGTTACCGCTAGTTACCGCTAGTTACCGCTAGTTACCGCTAGTTACCGCTAGTTACCGCTAGTTACCGCTAGTTACCGCTAGTTACTACTTATTGCAACCCCCAACATGGCACGAGTCAAACCGTTACCGCTACTTGGAATCGCTTGTGAGGCGGGCTTTCCTGAATGTGGGTGACCGCGTCAAGATGAAATGAATGATTTTTCTGGTGGGCCAGGAGACTCGCCTCGACATCATTGTCGCCTCCGACGCCGAAGGCGGTCCGTGCAGCGTCCGCCGATTTCTCCTTTCTCAGCAGGTACTGAGACACCAGCAAGGACACCGTGATGCCGAGGAATACAGACCTGTGAACACGCGTAAGATATAGAGGGAGGGAGGGAGCGAGGGAGGGAGAGAGGGAGAGAGGGAGGGAGGGAGGGAGGGAGGGAGGGAGGGAGGGAGGGAGCGAGGGAGGGAGGGAGGGAGGGGGGGAGGGATGGAGGGAAGGAGGGAGGGATGGATGGAGGGAAGGATGGATGGAGGGAAGGAGGGAGGGAGGGAGGGAGGGAGGGATGGATGGAGGGAAGGAGGGAGGGAGGGAGGGAGGGAGGGGGGCGAGTGGGGGAGGGAGGGAGGGGAGGGGTGGGAAGAATCGGAGGGGGTGCGTGTACCGTCCCTCTGATCCCATTGATTAGATGGAATACAGCGCTTCGTCTGCACGCGGAATCTAGTGCGAGCAAGGGAGGCCCTGTAAATAAGTCGACTTTGTGCTCCCACAAGCCCCCACGGCATTGTCTCGCGCGCCAGGTGGTTCGGACAGCAGCTACGTATGAACGTTGTGTCCCATGCAATAGTTTTTATTCCCACCTCGGACATCAGATCATGATCTATCTATCTACAGATAGATGATCTATTTCCTCACCTGCCGTTCTGAGATGTTGTGCAGGATCTGTAAGTACAGATAGATCCAACCCAGGACACTTGTGCTAGATCATGCAGGTTATACAGGCCCCACACGGCAACATGAGCTATTAGTAGATCATATGTACACGATCGGGAATATATGTATTTGCCTTGTATGATCTACAGTAGATGATGAACTGGGGTATCGATGATCCAGATCATGACCTGTCTGAGGCGTAACTACCATACCTGGTATATATTACGGGGAACGTAGTAAATGGACCCACGGTACACACAAAAACCTACATATTTGACTCTTTTTGCTAACAAACTTTGGTATTATTTACTATACTATGGTCCCCCCCTATAGTAGGTTCCTCACCAGACGTCCGTAAGGGTCTGGACCGTGGTCACCGCAATCAGCAGCATCCGGATGCTGGACCGCTCGGCATAGTCCCGGTCCTCGCTCCATGACCAGCCGAGTCCGATCCACAGCCACAAGCCCACCAAGAGGTCAAAAATCTTAATTTTTCCGCAGAGCAGTATGTAGTCCCATTCAAGAATCACCTTTTACGGGAGCGCGCGCGGGGGGGTGGGGGGTTGGGGGGGGGGGGGGGTACTCAATATCATGCATGACCGTAGTCGTACGGCCATAAATGCACCAAGCTTTGCGAAGCACCATGAGGTGTTGGCGAGTCATATGAAGGGTGAGCTGCATCCTATTAATAGTGAAAACCGTTCGTGAGGCGGACTTGGGGGAGGTAGGCACCTATTTTTTGCTTGCCTTGGGCGTTTGACAATGGGCCACGCACCCCTTTCGAGACGAAGCACCGGGGGGGGGGTCAAACTATCGTTCCCAGCCAGTTCCGGGGACGTACCATTGACGAATTATGTTTTCCTTTCAGAGCTACAATTCGTATGTGGATTAAGGGGGTGAGAAATTGTAACTTCTGTTGTGCATGCCTCTTCGGTATGACCCTCTTAGTAGCTCGGAACTCTACTGGCAAATAATAGTGTATGTTGTCAGGCCGAGCGTTCGAAGTACCAGGTACCACTGCACAATGGTTGAACTGGAAAGAAACAATGGCGACAACAACAACGACAACAAAAGGAGAGACATAAGACGTGGATACTGCGTCGTATACAACGGTCATATGCGACATAGAGCTACTGCCAAAGCTCTAAAGCTTGTGCAAAAGCCTTGAGAACAGCGCCCTTTAAAACCCTATACTGACACACCAAGGAACGTGACCAATATGAGGGCTGACCTTGGGGTACGTTATGCCGTGCCTCGCCCTGCGGCGATCCTCCCTCGCGCGATGCCACCCCTGGAAGCCCGCCAGGCACCCAAACACGTTGAGGCAGAGCGCCAGATCCATGTTGCGGAAAATTGCCGCCGACACCAGCAGACCCGACATGCTCTGCGTTTTTTTGGGGCGTGAAGATTCGACGAGGGGAAGCCAAACAAGGAGGCCTCCTTAGTTTCGTTTCCCGCCGGGTTTTTGTTGAATATTTTCTCGTTTTTCTGTGCTTACGAGATCTCCCTATTAACAGCAGCTGTTTATTGCGAGAGATCGACTTGTTGGTTTTGTTTGTCCCTTCACGTTATCATTGCCGGGTGTGGCAACCGCGACAGTCATACCAGGCGCCTCGCACGTATGCGACTATCTGGTTTTCGCACGCGCAAGACCATTTGTTTGTTTCATGCTTTTCCATCGCGGCCTGTGTCAGTAAAGGACACAGGCAGGCACTATTAGACGCGAGTCAACGAGGGCAAAAAGCGCTCAACCCTAGTCGCAAAAACAATAGGACCTATGCCAATGGTACAGCGAAGTTGCAATAAAAAGTTTGAATTTCAAAGATACCCGCCAAAAAAAATCAGAACACGCTTCCTATGGGCCACCTAAAAAATAAAGTTCCTAACTTTTGGAAAAGCCCAAAAAAAGCAAATCTGGGGCCGATGTTGGGCCAACATCGGCTTGAGAAAAACTCAGGCCGATCTTTGGTTCGAAGCGGCGAGATTCCGAGTCCTCGACAGACATCGATCAACAAAACCAACGATTGCGTCATGAATTCTGAACGGAGTGCGCTCGTTAGGGGCTCCGACCCACCCTAGGGTCACCGTCTTCATACCATGGCCGGTGCCATGTGGCGGGAGCTGACCAGGCGCATCATAAAAAAACATTTGGCCGCTGGTCTGCACAAAACAGAAGACAAAACTTCTCCATCCGTCTCGAATGGCAAAAAATAGACTTTTTTTCAGGTTTGGGAGGATACCGTAGGACGCCGCCGGCAAGCTCTCGCGCCCTAGACCATGGATCCACCTAATATCTTCGAGGCCGTCATCTATATTCGTTGGCCTTGCCAGATACCGAGCGGGCTGGCCGTGGGCTGAGTCTATATCGAGATTGAGCGTCGATCGTCGCACGAGCTGATTTCGATCACCGTGTTGACAATTTGCAACCAGAAAAACACAAATTGCGCCGCCTGCAGCCGTTGGAGGAAAAAAAAGAAAAAATCAAACAGTTTTCTCTTTTTTTCCCACAGCGGCGGTACGAGAATTTTTTCGGCTGTTTTTTTAAAGCAATATATTTGAAGAAAAACTTTTGAAGTTCGCGTTTGCATTGGCATAGGTATAAGACGGGCATAACAGGTCTTGAGAGATAGAAAGAAAGAGAGAGAGAGAGAGAGAGAGAGAGAGAGAGAGAGAGAGAGAGACAGAGAGAGAGGAAAGACGCCCCTGGCTGCAGCTGCAGGGCCCGTTATGCGACGTTGTGGAGATACGACGAGGGTGTCTCTTCTTTATTTCGCCATCTTGCCCTGGAGCCAAGTGTGTGCGCACCGAACTGGAGTCTAGTTCAAGAGCAGAACTCCCACAAAGGTTCCTATCTTGCATCGATGCCACGCGTTGGTTCCGTCCCAGCCGGCCCTCCCCCGGTACCCAAAGCGTAACGTTTGAACTTTGCTAACTTATCGCTATAACCATCTCCGCTCCGTACGTAGCACGATGCGTTGGTTGTTTCTACGCGGCGAGCCCTCAGAAACAAAGACTCGTCTTCTCCGGGACCCACAGCTAGCCGAGCACCAACTCACCGCTGTGTGCAGGGTCTCGAAGTTTCCCGACCCACAACGATCCTCTATATCCTATATCGGTGTGTTGTTCCTGTCCTGGACGTTAGGTACCCCCACAGTGAATTCCACCGCCAACGGTAGTCGAACGGTACTCAATGGGACTTCAACGGCATTTTAACGGTACTCTAACGGTACTCTAGCTACCAGGTATACTATAACGGTGCGCTCTATACTTGGGTCCGTTTTTTGTTTTGCACAATGTAAGTTTTGGGATTGAGAATGAGAGCTCCTGGCCGTACAGCTCAAGTCCAACCATCTTCCCGTACTCCTTACTCCTCGGAAAAAGGCGTCCGTCGCCGTCTGCCGCAGTCTATATGTATAGTCGCAACACCAGCGGAGCGTGAAAGTGGTAGCAGCACCCTCGTGAAAATGGTAGCAACACCCTCTACCTTGCTTCCCCCCCCCCCCCCCCCTCGGCCTATCAATTGGTTCGACGCTGTCACAAGCGGTTCTAGGTGCAGATGCAGCTAGCTCACCGTTCGTGCGACTCGCCGCGCACCTCGCGTCGCTTGCTTCGCGCTTAGTGCAAGAAAATGCCTGCCTGGTGGGTGAAAACCCGACGTGCTCCGTCCCGGCACTGTACATAGTGATGCGAGGGTCTACGGTCATACCCACGACTACGGCTCTGCATGGTATCAGGTATAAACTATAAGGTATACCGTAAAGAGGGAAAGACCGTTGAGTCTCGCGTAGGGTTGCGATCGTTTTTCAACGCTATATTTATCGTTTTCTCCCTCGACAACGGATCTATGAGCGCTGAAGTCGTACCAGGTACCGTTATGTTGTATTTTCGGAAGCCTCTCGACCGGACCTTTGCGGCAAACACCATGGTTGTTGTTCGGTATCGTGTTTGCAAACCTATCCCGTTCAGAAAAAAAGCGATTACGTTATTTTGAGAACTCCACTCTCTTTTTACGGCACACCCTCACTAACCTTCAGGAAACAAATCGCGACAAGAGGCACCCCCGCGCCTTGGGAGCTGGCGAACTGGGGGGCCCACCCGAAGCCCAGCGCGCCGACCCCTGCCATGGTGATCAAGGCAATCGGACCCAGAAGATGGATCCAGGCCAGGGCGACTACACGGTTGTAAACCTGGGGCGTAAAATGCGTAAACCGAGGGAGTTGAAGGGCAAGAAGGCGCTTAAGCAGCGGGGGGGGGGGGGAGCCAATGTCCCACCCCAGACCGCGCTTTTTGGGCACGCTCCGTTCATCATACCGGTGCCAGCTGGGTTGGGTAGACAGGTCGAGCAACATTCGGTGCTGCTATATTTATGCTTCATTATGCGTTTGTCATTCATTTTGAAAACAAGGGTGCGAGGTTCGGCTCCATCCGTTGCACTTCGCTGCTGCTTTTTTGTGATACCGGAAGACTAGTCGTATTGCTGCATTTTTTATGTTCTTTTCAGATTTCCCCCCACCTCTTTCGTGAGCTTCCTCGGCGATCCCCACACCGGCAAAAACAGCTTAAACCTCCGCCAGAAGAGGTTGAGGGCGTGTACACCCTACCGGGCAGGTATGTTGCGGTTAGCGAATGAAAGCAAGGCAGTTGGGTTGGGTTGGGGTACGCATATACCAGCAAGAATTCCGAAAAACAAGCGGGCGAAGGGGAGGGGAGGGGGGTACTCATGTCATGCATGGCCGTGGTCGTATGACCAACTTTTTTTTTCTCGCGGGGGGTTAAGACGTTACGCGTGCAATATGACGTGCGTCTCCGTGTGTGTCTTGGCACGCCGCGCATGGGGGAACTGACCGCAGCTGTATTAACTTAGAGTAGGATTTGATCGTAGTAATAGTTGTAGTATCACAAAATATTGCTTGATTCCATGGAGTAATTGGCGGCGATGGTACACTCTCATGAAGGAGTCGGGTGCCACAGCGTCATTTCGTGAAGCGATCGCGACGCTAACGGTGCACTGTGCCTGGTCTGAGTTCACGAGGTGCAACTTCGAGAAGGAATTGGACCGCAGCAAGAGTGAACGAAACTTCACGAAAGAAGCTTGTGACATTGAAAAGGCACACTTTTTCTGAATAAGTGAAACGAGAGAAAAAGTCACCGGAACTAATGCGCGATTTGAAATGATATGGAAAAAAAATGCGCTGTGTGGTTAAGAGCATCTGTTTTGGCTTGTCACGGGGCTCTCTTGACTCGGGGTACCCGCTGCTGTAGGGCGAGCGCGCAGCGGCATGATGAGGAGTACTATATACTGAAGCATACCGCACGTATGTCGGACGCACCTCCTGCATACCCCATTTGGTTGAAAGCATAATAGTAATATATCATACGAGCATAGGAGCTTGATAGCAGAATATCAAAAGCGTCGGCAGGGCTGGCTTCGTGTGGGCGTTGCCGATGCGGTGACAAAATCGTCGTTTCGCTTCGGTCGTCATGTTTTGTTCCCTCTCAAGTCCCAAAAGGGTTATTTCTCCTGGGCTGTTCACGGGGGCGGGGTCAAACCTCGCGGCCCGGGTCGGGTCGGGTCGGGTCGGGTCGGGTCGGATCGGGTTGTGCTGTGTTGCGTCGGATCGGATCGAGTCGGGTCGGGTCGGTTTTGAAGATCTCTTGAGCCCAACCCGTGGATCGGGTCATGAACCGTGAAGAACCCTGATTTTTTAGCCTCTCAAGTCCCATTTTTGTTTTACAGACAAACCTGCGGCGAGGTCGCGAGCAGCCCCTGCCACGATAAAGCTTGGAGCACCGCAACGGTGCCGACAACGATCCTCCCGAAAGCGTGCATATGGTTCCCCACGATCACTCCCTGCAGGTCATCGTCTTCCTGCTCGAGCTCGCTCAGCGCGTAAGGCTGAATGGACGGACGAGCAAACGTCAGAAAGACCACATGAACGCTGGCGAAGGAAATATGTATGCTTCGCTCCTATTTGCTCGGACCATTTGGTTCACCGGGGCACGCAAGATTTGAGAGGTGTTGTGCCTTTTGCTGCTGGTGCTGCTGGTGCTTCTGATGCTGTGCCTGCAGCTGCTATTAAGTTGTGCCTGCTGCTGCTGTCGCTGTGCCTGTCGCTGGTACTGTAGTTGCGCCGATCACGCCCCGGATAACGCCCTTTTCCACTGCACCGCCGTCCACGTTTCCCAGATAAAATTCTTGGAATTACAGCAAGATCATTCTCGCAAGGGTACAAGGGTTACGGTGAGTCGCGCTTTTTCTTTTTTTTATGACACGCAAGACAGCACACCCCCTCGGGTTAAACTTCCCAGACGATTTTACCCCAAAAGCAGGGGGGGCACACGCAACAGACAATGGTGGCTTTGGCAAAATATCTCGTCGACACTTTCCCGTAGACACATCGCTCGGCGTTTGCACCCCCTGCCTGTTATCGAGAGAGTACCAGACCTGAAATTCGCCCGAGGGTGTTGCGTATTTACACCGTAGACTCGACAGTAGCACACAACCTGTCCGAGAAGACAGGCCTCGCTTGTCCTGTTCTTTACCCTGCCGTCCTGACGAGGTAACAACAACTGCCAAACGCGACACCGTCGGTGACGTGGTGTAAATCAAACCCGCGATCGAACGCAGCTCCGCTCTGCCCAGAGATGCAGGCCTGCCACGATATTTTATGAATACGTGGTACCATGTTTTCCAAAGCGTGAACAAAAGCACTGAGCGTGCGCGCTCACCTTGAGCGGGGAAGCCAAAAAATCGACGTCTATGAAGAGAGATATGAGTACTAACGCGCTCAAGGCGTAGGCGAACGACCGCCTCCGGAGTGCCCGCACGCCATCCACGTTGCACGAGGCCCACAGCAATGCGGCGGACAGTGGCACGTTGTGGGAAGGAACCCCCGGGTAGAGGTCGGCCACAAACGATACCGTTAAGGTCAACAGGCAGAGGTTGCAGAGGTAGGTGTTACGGTAGACCTGGTGTACAGCAGGATGCGCGAGGAAGGGAACAAGGAGAGGGTTGCGAGGGTGGAGAGGGTTGAAAGGGGGCGATGGCGTGCGGGGGAGGGTCTCTTGTGTCGCTGGGGTAGCCTGTGAACGAAAATGATCGACAGGTGTAGTTACAAAAGATGCGCACTCCCAACTTCTCAACTAGCAATGGGTCTGGTTTAGGCAGCTCGTTACAACGGATGAACGCGGCATTTGGGCATTGCCATGACCTGCCGTGAGCGTGCCGTCGCTTACTTGAGAAAACAAACGACCACAAGGAGCACGAACCTTGAACCAGCCGCCGAAGGAAGACCAGCCCTATCCAGGAATCATTTCAGTTCGGCGTGATTTAGTCTTTTCTCCATTCCGACACGCGTACACACAGTAGGCCCGCTACAACACAAAACATGTCACAGCGCATCATACATCGCGGCGGGCGCACCTTGTCGACAATGACGCTGGCCACCACCGTCACCGTCATTCGCCGTTTAATGGGGATCGGCACCGTTCGAGGAAGCGCGTGGTCTTCCGAGACCCCTCCACTCCCCGGTTCTGCACCTCCTCCACTCCCTAATCCTGTACCGCCGCCGCCGCCGCTGCCAAGCTTTGCCAGCTGATCAGCGCCGCTATTCCGGCTTTGACCTGTCTTCCCCGGGCCATCGTAGCTGACCCTCTTCGTGGCGCTTACGGCGTCGGGCGTGGTCGAGTTTTGTACCGCACGCGCACGCCCGGAGCTTTGTCGAGACGATGCACGAGAAGAGGCGTCCCCTGCAGCCTTCTGTTTCACGTCGTGCTGTTTATAGTCGAGGGTGGTGTTGGGTGGTAGTGGTGGTGGTGGTGGCGGTGGTGGTGGTGGGGGGAGGGGTGAAGGTACATCGATGCAATGTGCGTCGTTGATAAGCGAGCTCAGCAGTTAGAGTTTGAGTCACCTATTTGAATGCTTGGGATTTTTTTCTCCCCCTGTGCCTTACTAAAGGGGTGCGCGAGTATCTCTCTTACGACTGACAACGTTGTAGGGTATCCCCATTCGAAGTGCATATAGGCGCTTCTGCCGTTACGAAACCCTTGTATATACGGGAGGAAGAAGACCGCCCGAGAACCACGCACGCTCTCCCGGTTGCCATTCCGTACGGAGCCTCCCTTTCTTCGTCTCGGCCGTTGGCGCACCCGCTGTCAGCTGCGTCTCCCCGAAGGTGCGGAACCCGGACTTTGGGTCTTGGCGTGAAATTTTTCCTCAAGGTCAGTTGCACTCCGCCAACATGCAAAAAATTCGATTGTGTCTTGGGTTGCAAATCCCCTCATTTGTATATCATTGAGACACCCGGAGTCTATGGCTTGTATCAAATATGCTCGACACGGATTCGAAAAATCCCACCTGTTCTCGTGCGGAAGCAGGTGCCGCCACCTCCCCGAGAGCAAGCAGAAGCAGGGGGGTAATAGCTTTGTCGCGGCCTTTCCCCTGCCGCTCCGCCTGCACACCCTTTTCTTCGTCGCTTCCGTAGCCGGCGATGCTAGCTGGTGATTGGTCAATCTCTTCCGACCGAGCGCTGTAGATTGCATCACCCCCCGGAGCACCCGCCGCGGCATTTTTGACGAGGCTGTCCGCTCGTTTGTCGGTGAGAGCCTGGGGTTGGCGCGAGCGGTGGCGATACGTGGTGGACGTACTATTCGACTCGGTGCTTTTTTTTACTCGACAGTAGTTCTGTTCGACAGTTTACTGCTGTTAATAGGCGTGTTTCGACTCGACAGTGTTGTTCGACTGGGTGTTTTTTTCACCTAGATAATAATCTTCTACCACCGCAGGTGTTTTTTGACTCGACAGTGTTGCTCGTCTCGGTGTTTTTCGATGAAAGTCGAATCTATTGACGACGTCCAAGCTCGTGCTTAGGATGGGAGCAAGAACTGTGGTTGTGCGCGCGACAAGCTGAGGACTAATGGAGTTTCTTCTCCGCATCTCTTTTGGAAATGTGTGAGGCAAGTAGGGGAGGGGTGCGGGGAAGGTTGAAGGCGGGAGGGGCGCTTTCGAACGGGCATACCACAGAGGCAGCGTCGACCCCTGCACGGCTAGGCAGATACCGAGAACGAGCGAGTCGGCTGTTCCAGCAGCAGTAGCTGATTTCGGGTATTCGGTCGTGGTCGCAGGTCCATCAAATCAGTATTGGGAGGAGTGATGGATGACGTTCAGCGCCAAAAACCGTCTTTTAGTCCAAGATTGCATAGACGCCAAGCCTGATATATCGAAAACCACAGCGATGGTCAGAAGTGTGTCACCTCCCGAGTGGAACGCTGAAGCGATTATTCGCACCTGGTCAAAGCCCAAAAACCCCACCGCCGCCTCCTCGTCCGTCGCCCCGGCGGATCGGTCTACCAACGTCACGTTCTCCCCAACCACTCCGGTCGTCAATCCGATTACCGCCAGACAGAACCCGTGCAGAACTGGCATCGGCGCCGCCACCGCCATCATCCACGATGCATCGCCGCCGCCGCCGCCGTGTACACCGTTCCCGCCGCCCACGCTGTTGTCGCCGCCACCAGAGGTAGTACCGTTGGTGTGACCGTTAACATCGACATCGCTCCCGGTTGGCCGAACGCTGGTGTTGCTGTTGACCCGAACGAGCTGCATCGACGGAAGGCGGCCGCGCGCGCTGGAGCTACCACTCCTGGCGCTGCCGTTACCGCTGGAGGGTTTTGCCACGACGGCGGCGGCGGGCACCAGTTGCATCGTCTCTGGGGCTGGCTGAGACGATTTTGGTGACGATCCTGCTCCGATTTGACCCGGCCTCCACGCCTGCGGTTCTCGTACACGGCGGGAGGTAGTGGCATGAAGGGTGGCGTTATAAATGGGAGGCATCAAAAGAGCGTGCGTGCGGCTTCTTCGCTCTGTC
Organism: Nereocystis luetkeana; assembly: GCA_031213475.1. Lineage (NCBI taxonomy): Eukaryota > Phaeophyceae > Laminariales > Laminariaceae > Nereocystis > Nereocystis luetkeana. The sequence continues at coordinate 9,993,933 of JARUPZ010000007.1, forward strand.
GACCGATTGGGGGAGGGGGCGTATTCCTTTGTTGCTTGTCTGGTATATTCGTAATTTTACCATTTCCCACGCATCGCTTTTGAGACGGAGCACCGCTCTCACTCCAAATAAAGACCCCTCCAACGTTTGGGCGCTCAGTACGTTCTTTGCATATACCTGGTATATATTGCATTTAACACCTATTGCTAGTCTTATCCCCTTCCTGTTCCGCCGTTTGTGGCCCCCTTCTATCTCTTAGGATGCCGACTGTTTTCGCGCTATTATCTACTCCGGGAGTTATGGAGTCGTTCGATACCCGTTTGCCGGATTGCTCTACGTACATCCACGAAAACACAGGAGTAGTACTCGCGGGCTGATTCCGACCCCAGCGCGATACTGAATTATTAGAAGCATTTTACTTCTGCTTTTCAACGGGAAACATGTGAAGGTACACACTCAGGTCTAGGAAGGAAGACGTGACATGCGGAGAATAGAAGGAGATATGTAGTTCCGCGAAGAAACCGTACATGATATATCTAGCCGCTGCCAACCCGAAAGAGATGCATGCCTCGCAAACACGTGTCACTAATGTGGAAGGAAGCTAAGGCATAGACTAAGGGGAGCTCTGACTTTCTAAACAACTCATTGGTTTTTCAGCCAAGCTAGGCGCAACGGCTGTTGTGCGTTTGTGTTGCCTCATCAAGGCTGTGGTTCTGAGACTCAAAATAGCCAGTTTTTTTCCCCTCGCAGAGGAATAACCGAGGGACTACGAAGAGCGCATATGAATTTCATTGGAACGTGGTCTCACGAGCGCTTATTTCCTTGAAAGGACAACCTTGTTGCGTTAAACAGCGATTGTAGCTTTTGTTGGGGGTCGGTCGGCAGCTAAGGGGCCTTAACCGCAGCGGTTGTTGTTCGTTCTCATCACGAGGTTTCATGAACGGATAGAAATACGCTCCTATTTTCAGAAACGTTTTTCGAGCCAAAATGCCAAGCTTAGCGCTTTCAGAACGCTCTGTCGCATTACGTACCTCTAGCAAGTCCAGCTCGAACGACTTGGTCGTCGACGACCAGGTAGCCGCCTTGCTGTGCAGTTCGAAGGCATCCTCGCTAACTTTTCCGCCGCCGGCGGCTTCCCACAGCCCATCGGCGCGGCCTCTGGTTGCGCAATCCCACACGGAAATTCTGCGAGAGCAAGATACACCAATATTTTGGATTCCGGGAGAGACATGGGTGTGCTACGTTAAATCACTGGGTCATAAGTGGAACAGCGAAATTTTTCCAGTTGAGGCTAAACATGGCCCATCGATCTTAGCTTTAAACGAAGTGGAGTTTGACGGTATCTTCTTTTGAGCTGGGCCGAACGGGGAAGAGGTCAGAGGACGCCACCAAAGTCAATTCTCCTCTCGAACGCCCTACTCTTATCCAATGCTTGCGGCCAAGACGCTGTCCGCCCCACTGCTGTGAAAGAGCCCCAAAGTTTCTCACTCGCTTTTCCCTTCTGCGGAGCTTGGCCGGTCTGAACCTGCTCGATGCGGCGACGGTGGCAGGAGCAGCACCGCTCGGACCTCTCGCGGCATCGTCAGTCTCGTCGGGTGCTTCGACACCCTGACCGCCATCATTTCTCCCGCGTCTCCATCCTGGTCCAGGATGACGCGATACACGGCTTCTGCCACGTTGCCGAGAGACGGCGGCGCTTCAATCCGGGCGACAATGCCACCGGCACCCTCGGCTCCTGCCCTACCGGGCCCCGCCGAAGGCAGAAGCTCTCGAATCGTTAGCCCCCCACCCCTGTCATCACAAACAGCTTCCAGCCCCACAGAGAGCCCCATTTCAACTTTTTCCGTCCCTCTGCCAGGCGTCACCGGTAAGGTTTTGTCGAACACCATCCTAAAGCTCTGTTTTCCTGCTTCGCGTCCCAGAGAAGAAGGCTGAGAAGACGACGATGCCCTCGCCTTCGCCTCCGCCCCCGCCCCCGCTCCCGTCGACGTCGAAGAAGTGATAGCGCCCCCGACGCCGCCAGGGTAAGCTGGGGAGGTGACAAAAAGTTGTCGGACGGTGTCCGTCATGTTCACGGTGGAGACCCGCCTCACTCTACCCGCTCTCGGAGTATTCTCTTTCATGGGCGCCGGAGCACCGACGACGGTGTCCCTTCCCGTCGCGGAAGAAGCCAGAGTTGGAGCTGTCTGAGGTTCAGCGGGTTTGTACAAGGATATGGCGTCTTTTTCGGCCCGCGAGATGGACGGGATGCGGGGGGCGAGTTGCGGGGTCGGCCTCGGGGGCTCAGGCTGGACCCCGCCGGAAGAAGACGCTTCGTCCGAGGGGATCTTTGGAGTGCCCAGCGAGCCCTGAGCGTTGGTAGCGGTGTATTATAGGAGGGCGCGGTGTGTGTCGGGGATTTAATTGTTTTAAGGGGGTGGAAGGTGTCACGTTCAGCGATTCTGGGAGTAGCGCCAAGAAAGAGTATTCAACTGTAAACCAAGCTTCGCTGCTGGCTAGTACTGAGTGCTCGTCACTATTGTTACCTTCATTACTTTATAAACGAAAACATATTGTCAGCTGCCCACCGACGTCAAGATCAAATACGTGCTGTAACTATTACGGGGGATCATAGTCAATAGGACCTACGGTACACACGAAAACTATATATTTATCTATTTTTGATAACAATATTTGGTCCTACTTACTATGGTCTCCCGTAACGGCTACCTCGCCCGCAGCTTACAACCCCTTCGAGCCGGGGTGGTCCCTTTCATGCACACATGCACGCATCTTTACAGCGAACGGCCCGTCAATTATCTTACCACCTGTGGTACGGTGTCCTCCATGGCTGTAAGAGAACTTCCGTGCGGGTCCGCGCCAGGTATAGGCGGACCGGGCGACCCGTCTCCTCCCCGATCTGTGATCGCCCCCGCCACTACATTCGAATATGCTGTTTGCGGCATCGCTTTGTCAGAGTCGGCTGATCTGTTTTTGTCTTCGGTTTCCTCCTTGTCTGCCACGATGGTGGCCACCATTGCTGTCCTAGCCGCGACCACTTGTTCGGAGGGGACCTGAAACAGATCTCGATGCTCGTGGTGTCGGCTTCTGTCACTGCTGGCGCCTGGGCTCGCCTAGAGCATACGCTCCTGGAATGCAACCTTCGTCATGTTCTGAATCAAAGCAAAACGTTCAGATTGCGGGCTTAGTATCGCTCTTGTGATGGGTGCTGACCCACAGCAGGTCGATTCAAGCGGCGTGCGATCCACGGGCATCGCTGTTTTTGCTTCCACGTTGGTTTTTACTCGATTATCGCGACAGCATGAGGCACGAAGTGTGAATTGAGTAGAAGACTCCCCAAACACTATCAGGGCGTCAAGAGCGCGAACGAGACAGATACACAGCTACTCTGCTGCAAGAAGATTGGTTCTATCATGCGGGCAAGAGTAGTCGAAAATATGTATGAGCTGCACTTGTATGCGCCAGTATGGTACGTATAACTGTACCAGGTACCTGTACGTACGTACTCGGCCGCGTTTACGAGTCCAGCATCCGTCATGACGAAAATCACGTACTAGTATGGCGGGTGGTGATTGCCCCATTTCATCGCTTAGCAATACACCTACTGCTGTAGTTCGATGCGCTTCTTCAGCAGTTGTGTGTTGCAAATACTGCCACTGCTTGCGCTGAAAATCGCTTTGTACAGAGTACCGTATCATTTTCGTGGAAGGATCGCAGCGTGTGCTACCTCCTTGAAATTGAAATTACCTTGACCCAATTATTTTCCAACGAGCAGTCGACGTGCATACTCGCCCTCCATCCCAATCGACCCTCCATGTACCATACCTTTCATCAGTGCTCTTCGTATTCTCTCGTTGGAGAAGTAACCAAGCCCCAGGGCACCGCTCTCGGGCTGCAGCACTGCCCGTACCCCCTTCGACCAGCGCGGTCGTGCTCGTGTGCACTGGTGTACTGGTGTACTTTACTCGTAACTTTTTTGTGTGGAATGCAAAATTTGACCGTTACACCAGCACGAAAGCTTCAACCACGTGATGGAACTCCCATGGCCCGGATTTGTGCAGAAATTGGCAAAAACCGTACTGCTTTCCAAGTTTCAAGCTGCTCCGAACAAGACGCCAGCCATCACCACACCTTTCCAAGGACTTCCGTGCGTTGAAGCTGCCGATTTCTTCTAGCTCGATGGATTTCGAGGTGCCCTGGGTGGAGAAGTACCGGCCTACCAAGCTCGATGATGTGAGAGGCGAAGGGACACACATCAAACATGAGAGATCCCTCAAATGTTTTTTCTTTTCGATTGCTCCACAACTGCCGCGAAAGCGCCAGCTCGCTCACATACACGTCTGGTCTAGGTTCAGCATGTATGTCGCGCGCGGTTACGTCCCAAACTAGCTACTTTAGCCTGCCCCGAAAGCTGCGTCCAGGCTGGCCCTCTATTGCCTTGTTGCGCGGTACCAGTATTTTGTGTTGAGGGCACCCGAACTTGGTTCGTGATTTTTTTGAATTTCAAACTCATTTCGTGGCGGAACGGAGATTTTTCAGTGTTACAGAGCAGCAGGCAGAGTGCATGCTCGTACGATACGGCGGTGTTGACTCCCTCTGGGCTCAAGCACTCGTAAGGGCACATGATCGGTTCCAGCAGGAAGTAGCAGCAGCTGTGTTTGGGATCTTGGTAGATCAGAGGTGAAGTCATGGTTCACGCCCGAAAGCACGAGTACTCGTACACACCAGGTAGTGCATCCGGTGGTGTTTGAGCCCGGTGGGCGCAGTTTGTGTTTGTGGTACGTACATTTTCAGCAGCACGGATTCAAAGATGCACCATGCACAGGCAGTGCACAGGAAGACAGTATTCCGGGGGACCTATAGTAAATAGGACCTCCGATACACACCAAAACCTATATATCTACGCATTTTTACTGACAATATTTGGTCCCATTTACTATGGTCCCCCGTAATACTGTAGAGATGCAAGGCCGCCAGTAGCCGGTCGCCCCGGTGGTTCAAGTGGTTAACCTCGAATTCTACTTGTTTGAGTCCTGGGTTCGAGCCCCAGGTGGGTCGGACTTTGACTTTATTTGCAAAAATAAAAATGGATTCAATTGTTGAGAGCGCCTTGCAGCGTGGGTAGGCACAATTCGATGCGAGTCGACGAGGGAAGAAAAGGCTGAAATCTTCTCGCGATAAAAATGAAGGCACGTACCGTAGTGGGAAGGAGGGAGAAGAGCCTGCTATGTGACCCCGGATCTGAGTTATGAGTTGGAAGGAGAGAGAGAAGAAGATGTGCGAAGATAATGAATGGGATGAGAAAAAAAAAAAAAAAAAAAGAGTACAGGTGCCAGTCCTCGGGACCCATCCAACAATCGACCAGTCCCAGTCACTTTTGGAGGACCCAGCCCGAAGGGTATATGATGCAGAGTAGCTGGAATGACTGAGTCCTTGCTTGTCCTGAGGGTACGAGGAGCTGAAGCGACTGGGTCCTCGAGAAGCTGAAATGACTGGGTCCTCGTATGTCGCAAGTGCACGAGGAGCTGAAATGACCAGTTAGGTCGTTGCTTGCCCCACAGTAAGGGTACGAGGGGGTGAAGCGACTGGGTCGCTGCTTGTCACAACGGTGCGAGGGGCTGATATGACTTGGGTCCCTGGTTTTCACAAGGGTGTGTGCCACAAGGAGCTAAAATATCTGGGTCCTCGCTTGTACCAAGGGTACTCGGGGCTGGAATGGCTGCGCCCTTGCTTGTCCAAACGGAACAAGGAGCTGAAAGGACTGACTGCTCGCTTGTCCGAAGGGTATAGGTACCGTGAAGAGGTAAAGTAAAGACCGCTGAGTCCGCACGGGGGTGCGTGATCGTTTCTCAGCGCTTTTGATATTAATAGTTCTCAAGACAACGAACGGTAATACGGGGGCTGAAGTCGTACCAGGTACGTTCTATTTTCGGAAGGCTCTCGACCAGCATCTTTCCGAAAACACAGTGCTGTTCGGTAGTATTGGCAACCTTGACGTTCCCGTTCTGGAAAAATCGAGCCCTGGAAAACGATGGCACACACCCCTGTAGTGCCTGCCCCCTGTGCGCAGTCAGCACTTCTTCACGGAAACTCGAGGAGCTGAAACGGTTGGGATTGAGAGGACGGGTGAGGACGGGTATATACCGTGATACAGCAGTACGATAGGATTCCGCGTGTTTACCCCTTGACTGACCGCCCTGACCGCCCCCTACACTAAAACTATCATGTTACGGCCAAAAGAGACCTTGACGCGCCCGAAAAGACGGGTCTCCTACTGGTTATGATGCCACATTTTGGCACGGTGGAGGTGGTGGTGTCGTTTCGAGGAGAAACCGGGATAATGGAACATGACGATCTCTGAGCAGAACATCATCTCGCATAGTCAAATCGCATACGTGTACGTATTGTGAGGGATCAGAATGGGCCTATCCGCCCAAATGGCCGATCGGGCGTAAGTTGGATTTGTAATAATAGCCAAAGATGTTAGGAGACATGTCAAGCAAGGCAAAACGGCTGTCAAGGGTGTAGGGCCGAGTGTTACATACTAAAACCTAGTAGTTTGGTGTCAGTCAAGGCATGTCAAGGCAAAGTTGCTGTCCGTGTCAAGGGGTGAAAGTGCCGTCTCCTGACATCTTTGCTAAATATCGGTACGTCCGAATGAACTACGAAACGTGTGAGGTGCCTACAAAGCATATTTTGCAGGCATAGCAGTAGTGGCAGTCGTGAAGTACCAGGTGTATAGACAAAGACCGAGAGCGGTGACCCATCCGAGCGGTTGCGTAGCAAAGTACAGCACGCCAACTAGAGAGCGCAAGCCCCATCGCGCCACCAAGTTAAAAACACTATGAAAACTCATAGGTGCAAGGTTAGGAGTGGGGCAGCGAGGGGAAACTGCTTGGTGGAAGCTACTCTGACCAAAAGGCGCCACGGTTAGCACGCCGAAAGGATGGATGGATCGATCGATCGATCGATCGATCGAGCGTGGGCTTCTTGTACCTAGGTAGAGCTTACCCAGCGGCGAGCCGGTCGGTCGAGCCGGTCGGTCGGTCGATAGGCCTTGGGGTCCAGCCTTCGTCGTTCTCCTGTTCTTACCCCAGTTTTTTTTTTTCGTTTCGTTTGCTCATCTCCTTTTCCTTGCGATGGTTTTTTAGTACATAGTCCAAGTGACGGTATGATCTGCGTCCTAGTTTGAGGCCCCGAAAAGTTGCCTCTCCGTTTGTTTGAAGAATGCTCAGCTACTGCTCGTACAGGACGTTGGGGGGACTGGGTCTTGTTGTGGGGTAGAGTTATAGAGAACGGTGTGGTGCGCAGACAACATTGCCATCACCACCGCCACCACCAACAACAACACCACTATTTGTAACAACTACAATGACGATTACAACATTGGTTGATGCTGTGTTTGTGTAGCAGGCCACCGTTTTTGTGTACCAGTAGATCATACTATTAATACCTGCACGTGTAGTCTACCAGGTATATTGGGATGCAAACGCTTACCCGTTCCGTTGCGCCCAGGTGGTGGGTAACGAGCAAACGCTGGACCGGCTCAAGGTGATCGCGGAAGAGGGCAACATGCCGAACCTCATCATCTGCGGACCGCCCGGGACGGGGAAAACCACCAGCGTCCACGCCCTCGCACACACCATGCTCGGAGATGCTTACGCGGTGAGACAGCGCGATCATCGGGAGACGCGGGGCTGCCGCGTGCAGCGTAGCAACGCGCATGCACAACTGCTGCTATTGAGCCGGCAGGGATTTGAGTCAGGGAAAAAAACCGACGGGGGGGGAAGATGACGATTGCAGACTCGATCGTGCACACGAACCGTGCACCCCGAACTGCTCTGTTTAGTCAGGAGATTACATCGTATACGTTTCTAAACCCTTTTTTGAGACTTGAACGGACGAGGGAAAAGATGTTGGGGGTAAAGAAAGTATGACGATAGCAGCATTGTCCGGTCCCACGAAGCAGCCCCGGATGCTGAGAGGGTGGGTGTACCCGAGCTACTACAATGCGATACAATGCAAGATCAAACTCGTCTCTGGACACGTGCGCAGCATGACACATCTCTCGCGCTGCTGAGCACTCCCACTATTAATAGAGGGTGCATATGGCCGCACCTGACATAAGTTAATGATGGTAGTGGACACCCCTCGATTGCAAGCGGTCGCCCTCACCAAGAAAGCAGCCCCTTGGCTGCTCTCTTTAGTCATAGGGGATTCTATATATGGTATGTGTTTGTCGGTCGTGTAGTGACTTCACCGCAATGCGAGGGAGATTTCGTGTGTCACGAGCGCAGCACGAGTACCAGCCGTGCAGCTGCACGCTTACACCCAGCGTACACTGGACGGGACTGACAGGACAAAAGATCACCGATTCCCGCTTCCATGATCTAGATATTTCAGGGTTGATAGATTAATTATCTGTATGATCTGTATGCTCTTTGTTTTCTGTATGATCTGTATGCTCTTTGTGGTCTGTATTACCTGTATGCTCTTTGTGATTTATCTGTATGCTCTTTGTGATCTGTATGATCTGTATGATCTAGCTCGTGTTGCCGGGATGGAACCCGTATCGTCTGCACGATCTCTAGGGACAGGTTTCCTGGGTTGGATTTGTATTTTACATACAAGTACTGCACGACATATCATAACGGCAGCTTAGGATCTGTAGATGATCTATCTGTAGATGGTCTATGTGTAGATTACCTATCTGATGTGTGTATCACGTGGGTATTTGTTTTGGTCGCTCTGCGTGGGACCCCCGCAAGGGTACATTAATCCAACACTTGATGCTTTCCCAGAGTTGTTGGTTTGTGCCTTCGAATTTTACGGGTCGTTGATTTGGTCACGTTTTCTTGCCTGGGCTTCCAAAGGGTTAACTGAGTCCCTTAGAGCTGCACCCATGTTTCCGAGACAGACTACTTGGAGTTAGTGTCGGATCCATCTCGTGGTTTGTATGTAGCAGAGACGCGGTCAGCCTGACAAAAGCCGCGCGCGCATGCATGCACCATTCGAGGTAATATGTGTCCACTTTCCGTGCCCCCGTTCTCCACTCTCCATTTTTTATTCACTCTCATGATTTTTTGGTATTGTTCAACAAGGCATTCTGCCTTTATTTCTCCCTCCCCCCCCCCCCCCCTCTCCCTCGCCTCCTCCTGTGGTTCTCTGCTAACACGCATTTGCATTTATAAAACAGAATTCAGGCCGCAGTAGTAGGCTGTAGCAGAGGAAAACTTGGTCCACTTTTCCGCTTCTTCATTCTTCATTCTCGATCCACCCCATCAAATTATCGTGCTCAACAAGGCGTTCTCCCTCCCCCCTCCCCCCCCTTCGCGCCGCCTGCGATTCTCTACAACAACCAACCAACTAACCAACCAACCAGAACGCCGTATTGGAGCTGAACGCCTCGGATTCGCGCGGAATCGACGTCGTGCGCAACACGATCAAGATGTTCACACAGAAGAAGGTGACAACGACGATGCTCTGACATTTTTTTATTTTATTTTTGTGTGAGCGAGCGCGAAGTCCTATTTTTTTTATCGCCGCGCCTCAAAATCGGGACCCCACCCCCCCCCTCCGCCCCATTTCGAGGTGACTGAAGCCGGTTTCATGACCGCCGGCCGTTATCCATGCATGCGATTCCGCCAAAATCACCAAACCAACCACCACACGAAAGAAGATAGGGGTATAGCACTTTTTGGCGTAGTTATCGACTGGGCAGCTCCTTGCCTGCGAAAGTATGCCCCGATGGCTCAGTGGTGGTCTCTAGTGCTGCTATAATAGAGTCTATTCCCGTGAGTTCGACTCAAAATCCCTCCGTTCTTAGAATTTCTGTATTTTTCGAACAATCCCGACCAACCACAGCGTTTTTTCTGTTGTATTTTTACTTTTTATTTTGACGAAACCAACTCGGACTTGGAACATTCCAACGTCGGCAAATGCGCTGCGGGCTCGGGAACACACTGTTGCTACCTTTGAGTCGTCATGTTTCCCAATGGTTGAAAAACCGCCGGACGAAGTGCGCTGTGTTGTCGTCTATGGCGTATTATATTTTGCGGCGACTCTCTCCGCAATATCGGGGGTTGTTTTTTGCTGGTGTTGCTCAAGCAGGTGTGGGCTCGTAGATATTATTCCTCGTACGTTAGACAAATGATGAGCGTCCACCTCTGTTTGTTTTTTTTCGCGGCTTGTAAAGGTTTACATTGCCTTCAAAATTTGGCGGTATGTGTGTGTGTGTGTGTTTTTTTGTCGGCCGCTGTGCTCGGTCGCCCGTCTTCGGCCGTCCCCCCGGGATGTGCGCGTATACAGCTCTGCATATCATACACACATGGCCAGCCCTCATGATTTGTGCGGTATGAGCTATAGTGATATGCACCTGCCTGAACCGTTTTGTGTTGTCCGGGATATCTGCCCGCACGTTGTTTATCGCCGCGCGTTGTTATCGCACGCTGCTGCAACGGGGTGGGCTAATGTAGTAATAAGCAAAACCCGCGATGGACCCAAAAACCGTGTATCCCCCTATCATATGTAGATACACCATATTTGGTTCTGATTACTGCTGTTTATTCCCCCGTAATGATATACCTGGTACTACTGTAGTAATCAAAACCCACCACGCGCCGAAAACACTTGAGTTACGATGGTACTTCCGGGGTGGCAAATGCGGGTGCGACGCAGGTAACTCTCCCTCCCGGCCAGCACAAGGTTATTATTCTGGACGAGGCTGACTCCATGACCGCGGCGGCTCAGCAAGCCTTGAGAAGGTGCGATGATGTATTCACAGCTTCGCGCCTCGTCCGTTCGTGGCAGCGAGGATTATTTTTTTTTCCCTGATGAATGTGTCCACTATGTTGTCATCTGTTTATTTGTCCGTATTTCTGTCTGTCTGTCTATCTGACTGGCTGGCTGGCTGTGTGTCTGTCTGGGTCTGTCTTATCTGTTTGTCTGTCTGCCTGCCTGCCTGCCTGCCTGTCTGCCTTTCTGTGTGACCCCCTCCCTCTCCCTCCCCCACCCCCCCACCGCCGGTTGCTGTCCCACCACCGCCCGTTGCTGTTGCCTCCAGGACAATGGAGGTCTACTCGCATACGACAAGGTTCGCCTTGGCCTGCAACGTCTCTACCAAGATCATCGAGCCCATCCAGAGCCGATGCGCCATCCTCCGCTTTTCGAGACTGTCAGAAGAGGAGGCAAGCTCTCTTTATTTTCGTCGATTGTTTTTGTCCATTTTGTTTCGCCACTTGAGGCTTAGTCTTCACTAAGTTTCTTGTCGTGGTGATCGTAGAAGCGATAGTAGTAGTCGTAGTAGTAGTGGTAGTAGCAGTAGTAGCAGTAGTAGTAGTGGTAATAGTAGCAGAGTAGCAGTAGTAGTGGTAATAGTAGTAGTAGTAGTAGTAGTAGTAGTAGTAGTAGTAGTAGTAGTGGTAGCAGTAGTAGTAGCAGCAGCAGCAGTAGCAGCGGTAGCAGGCCGTAGTAGCAGCAGTAGGTAGTAGTAGTGGTAGTCCGCACCTCGAACAGATAGAACAGATATATCACGATCTATCTATCTACAGATAGACCATCTAGATATTGCCCTGCCGCTATGATAGTCTGCGCAGGATCTATGTGGTACAGATAGATCCAACCCAGGAAACTTGTGCTAGATCATGAAGATTGTACGCGTTCCACCCGGCAACATGAGCTAGATCATACAGATCATACAGATCATATGCACAAGATCGGGAATATACCTATCTGCCTTGGAGGGTCCAGATCATGAATTTGGAATCCGTGAATTGTCCCAGGTGTCCACTACTGGCAGCAGCACTAGTAGTTGCGGTGCCACGGCCAGAATATGTCAACCACGGAACGCTATCCTTTTTGTTTCTTGCCCTCGTCGCCGAGTGTATCCGCTGTTCCTTCTATTTTGTTTTTGCGCCAAACACTGCAACTTTGCAGGATCTTCGTTGCCCCTCTCGTTTATCCACCTCTTACGAAGAATGGTGAGGAGGCGCGCAGTTATTGCGCAAACGTAGCCCCCTGGCTGACCACGCCCCCCGCACCAACTGCGTTTTATTTTCTGACTGGTTGTTTTGCCTCTCGTTCCGCCGCGTGCCGTGCGCTGCACTGTGTGGACCCTCCTTGGCCCGATGCTGACGTTTTTATCAGATCCTCCTGAGGCTTCAGCAAGTGTGCGAGGCAGAGCAGGTATGGACCCCCCCCCCCCCCTTCCCCCCCCACTCTCCGCATGTACCGCCTCTTGGTATGGTATATGCGGTGCTATTGTACAGCAGCACGTATTGTGTAGCAGGAGCCCCGGGAAGTTTGTTTCGTGTCGTTTTGTCCGTCCTTCTCAACTTAAATGTTTTCGTTTGTCGATGTACGGCTAGTCTACGGATATATACTGTAGTTCAGAGCCTACCAAGTATTGTAGACCGTGGGGCTTAGGCTCTAACTGATTGTGAGTTTACGGGGGGTGAGTGTTCGAGTTAATCGGCAGGGTTGAGCTATTGATTTGCGAGATTCGGTGATGATCTTCACGAGCTAACCGATGCCAGGTATGATCGAATAATTTCTCGATCTTAAACGTTTCGGTTTGCCTCCGAAGTGGATTAACCCTTTTAGAACCGCAGTCCCGTTTCGGGGACAAACCACTCAAACTTCAAGTAGTTTGTCCCCAAAACGGGACTGCGGTTCTAAAGGGGTTAAGTTGACTTTTGGCAGATGCGCTATTCGTGTTCGATTTATCAGGTCTACATTATTCGTTGTAATGTTGATATTAGTTGACGATCAAAGTGATTGGCAGACTTCGGCGAGTCACACCCCGAGTCCCAGGGTGTCCACATTTTTTTCCCTCAGCCAATCACGGATTTATTTCTCTCTCCCCCACCAATCACGGACCTACCTCTGCCTCCGTCAGCCAATCACAGACCTACCTCTTTTCCCCTCAGCCATTCACGGACCTTTGCTCCTCTCAGCCAATCGCAGATCTACCTCTGCTTCTCCCAGCCAATGCTCCCCTCAGTCAATGCTCCACCCAGCCAATCACGGACCTCTGCTTCCCTTAACCAATCACGTACATAGCTCTATTTCCTCCAGCCAATCACGGTCCTACTATTGTTCTGTTCCCCCCAGCCAATCACGGACCGACAGTAGGTCTCTTCCTTCAGCCAATCACGAGCCTACGTAGCCCTGCAGCAAGGGGCGGAGGCCGCAAGGGGGGGGGAAACATTCGCACGATTTATTACGGCACAGACAACTTCCCCAATTCAAAGAATGATCAGTGTGGACACTACAAATAGGATGTTTGCGATATTTCAATTGGGTTGAGATGTAAAAGTATTTGATGAAATTATTTCAGACACATGAGCTGTGACTTCGACTGATTGAAATGTTGATACCCCTAATTTGCAAGCTGCGTGATACGTCTGTTCTAAAGTTCGTTTAAAAAGTATTTGAAACCGACAGGCACGAGGAGCTGATTGGTTCAAGCAGGGGAATTACTAGCTGCTCCGTTTTGCTTGATCAACCTACAGTTACCCAATCCAAGCATGCCTGTGCATGAAAACGACGTTTTTGTCACTCTTTCCCACAGCAAGTGATTTCTCGTGGGTAGAGATTGCTACCTGGTAGTATGTAGGAACCAGACTACAAGAAACCTGACGCAACCAAGTTCTTCGAAAACACCCTCAAGCTGTGCTGCCTAACAGCTGTGCTAGGTCTTGGGTGCCATTGGAAACTCAGAAAAAGCCGTTTTTAACGGGCATCGGGTTTTTTGTTGATGCCTTTAGGGGGGGGGGGGGGGGGGGTACTCAGTTGTTCTGATTGGCGTATGGTCAGGGTTAGGTCCTGCTCTGATTGGCTTATGGTCAGGGTTAGGGTTGCTCTGATTGGCTTACGGTCAAGGTTAGGATTTCTCTGATTGGCTTATGGTTAGGGTTAGCGTTGCTCTGATTGGCTTGGGGTTGGTGTTAGGGTTGCTCTGATTGGCTTACGGTCAAGGTTAGGGTTGCTCTGATTGGCTTATGGTTAGGGTTAGCGTTGCTCTGATTGGCTTAGGGTCAGGGTTAGGGTTAGTGTTCTATTCGTCTCGTACACAGTGTGTGTCAACCATTTTCTCGAATAAGCGGTGAGCAACCTTCGATGCGCCCAGTACCCAAAACTCTCAATATGCGCAGCGCACTCGGAGTAATGACCGTGCGTCGACCACGTGTGCACCCTTTCGGTAATATCATCGCCACTGTTTTAAAAAGAAAATATGCACAGATGGTCCCTCCAGTGGGAGTTGGAGCACTTCACTTTTCGGAGGGGGGTATACCAGTGATACTCGATAGTATGCATGACCGTAGTTGTATGACCATAGACTCTCGTACCCTCGACAATGCCGAAACGGAGCACGTCGGGTTTTCACCGACCGGGCAGACTTGCTTTCTAGCGGGGGGGGAAGCAACTGGAATGCTTGGACTGGAACATAAATTTCGAGCGAAAAAACGATCCCACAGCTGAGGCGTTTTTTTGTTTGGGGTATTTTTTCCCCAAATATGTACAATACAGGTGAGTCACTCGCCGGATGGGCTGGAGGCAATTATCTTCACGGCGGAGGGAGACATGAGAAACGCTCTCAACAACCTGCAGGCAACTCACTCGGGATTCGGCCACGTCGACCAGGCCAGCGTGTTCAAGGTGACAACAACCAAGAACGAAAACGCTCCCTTTTTTTTAGTTTTTCAACTTTTTTTTCTAGTTTTTCAACTTTTTTTTCTTAGTTTTTCAACTTTTTTTTTTTAGTTTTTCAACTTTTCTTTTTAGTTTTTCAACTTTTTTTTTTCCAACTTTTTTTTCTCAGTTTTTCAACTTTTTTTTTTCCAACTTTTTTTTCTTAGTTTTTCAACTGTTCTTTTTAGTTCTTCAACTTTTCTTTATAGTTTTTCAACTTTTTTTTTCCAACTTTTTTTTCTTAGTTTTTCCAACTTTTCTTTATAGTTTTCCAACTTTTCTTTTTAGTTTTCCAACTTTTTTTTAATCCAACTTTTCGTTTTAGTTCTTCAACTTTTCTTTTTCGTTTTTCGTCTTTTTTTTTCCTACTTTTTTTTCTTAGTTTTTCAACTTTTCTTTTTACTTTTTCAACTTTTAAAAAACTTATTTTTAACTTTTTTTTATTATTATTTGTAACGTTTGTTTTAGTCCCAAGCTTTCCTTTCAAGTTTTTTTTGTAGCGCTAAGACCTATGCCAATGGAAACGCGAAGTTCAAAAGTTTTTTTTCAAATATATCGCTTTCACAAAACAGCCGAAAATTTTCTCGTACCGCCGCTGTGGGAAAAAAAGAGAAAAATGTTTGATTTTTTCTTTTTTTTCCCCCAACGGCTGCAGGCGGCGCAATTTGTGTTTTTCTGGTCGCAAATTGTCAACACGGTGATCGAAACCAGCTCGTGCGACGATCGACGCTCGATCTCGACATAGACTCAGCCCACGGTCAACCCACTCGGTATCTGGCAAGCCCAACGAGTATAGATGACGGCCTCGAAGATATCAGGCGGATCCATGGTCTAGGGGGCGAGAGCTTGCCGGCGGCGTCCTACGGTATCCTCCCAAACCTGAAAAAAAGCCTATTTTTTGCCATTCGAGACGGATGGAGAAGTTTTGTCTTCTGTTTTGTGCAAACCAGCGGCCAAATGTTTTTTTATCACACGCCTGGTCAGCTCCCGCCACATGACACCGGCCATGGTGTGGAGACGGTGACCCTAGGGTGGGTCGGAGCCCCTAACGAGCGCACTCCGTTCAGAATTCATGACGCAATCGTTGGTTTTGTTGATCGATGTTTGTCGAGGACTCGGAATCTCGCCGCTTCGAACCAAAGATCGGCCTGAGTTTTTCTCAAGCCGATGTTGGGCCAACATCGGCCCCAGATTTGCTTTTTTCGGGCTTTTCCAAAAGTTAGGAACTTTTGTTATTTTTTAGGTGGCCCATAGGAAGCGTGTTCTGATTTTTTTGGCGGGTATCTTTGAAATTCAAATTTTTTATTGCAACTTCGCTGTACCATTGGCATAGGTCTAAGTCGTATACGAACTATAACCTGATATCCCTGGTGCCAGATGTTAGGTTTGTGATTGCGCATATGAAAAACGCGTTCTTTTATTTAAAATATGGGCTTGCAATCGGGCATTCAAATTGCTGGTGGTGCTGACTGGCTGTGATTGGGCAAGCAGATATCTTACGGTATGTGAAGGCCTGTGATTACTCAATCAGAATTGCTGATACTACTAAGGCTCGTTCTTATAGATAGCGTTTTTTCCATAATTTCCAAAGTTTGGAAATAATTGGAGGTATGTATCAATATACAGAGGCGTTCTGTCACTATTCGTGAAATTCTCCAGAAGCAAAAAAATCGAGTTCGTTAAAAATTTCACATATTTGGACGAAAAAATCAGGAAAATATGAAAAGATGGAAAAATTGCGCGAAAAAAATGTCGAAATTTTGGGAAAAAAGCTCTGCGGTAAGAATAACCCTATTACGGAGGACCATAGTTGATAGGACCAAATATTGTTAGTAAAAATTGTTAAATATATAGGTTTTGATGTATACCATAGGTCCTGTTAACTATGGCCCCCCGTAATAGTAACAACGTGTTTGTGACTGCGCCTAAAGGCCCCTGCTACTTCGAAAGCCGAGTTATCAACATTATTGTGGTATTTGTTAGTTTTTCCCTTCGACAACGTCTCGTACATGTTCCGTTCCGACTTGAATCGAAGACCGTCATATTACCTCACTAGTACGTAGTAAGTTTTGTTTCTTCTCTTTTTTTCTCCTCGTTCATTGTCTGAAGTCGCCCTTCCTTTATTGCCTCCCTGCTATTACGGGGGGCCATGGTAAATAGGACCCAATAGTGTTCTTAAAAATGGCGAAATATACAGTTTTTTGTCTGTATGTAGGTTCTATTTAATATGGTCCCCCGTCATAGTTGTAACTCAGATCCGAGGTCGCAATGTAGCAGGCTCTCTTCTCTCTCCTACCCGATTCCCACTACGGCTCTTGCCTTGGAAGGCGTTTTTTATCGCGGGAAGGAAGACTACAGCCCTTTTCGTCCCTCGTCGACTCGTGTCGAATCGCGCAGTTGGCTATAATAGGTATACTTCGAACTATATGTTTTCGTTTGTAGTACCAGGTTTCTCTCGTGGTTGTCATTGCGTTTGCCATCTGGCAATGTAGTACCAAAAACATATAATTATTATTACTTTTATTATTAGAAGTAGTAGTAATAGTAGTATTAACCCTTTTAGAACCGCAGTCCCGTTTTGGGGACAAACCAGTCAAATTTCAAGTAGTTTGTCCCCAAAACGGGACTGCAGTTCTAAAAGGGTTAATAGGAGTAGTAGTAGTAGTACTAGTACTAGTACTGCTAGTACTAGTAGTACTAGTACTATTAATACTAGTAATAGTAGTATTACGAGGGATCAGAGTAAATAGGACCAAATGTTGTTATAATAGTAAAAATAGGGAACTATATTGTTTTTGCGTTTACCGTAGGTCCTACAAGTATTTACTATGGTCCTCCGTAATAGTAGTAGCAGTTGTATTGTTGTCATCATCGTTATTAACCCTTTTAGGACCCCAGTCCCGTTTTGGGGGCAAACTAATTATAATTAGAGTGAATTGTCCCCAATTATGGGAGTGCGGTTCTAAAAGGGTTAATATTATTATTTATATTATTTGTATTTAAATACTTATTGTTGATTTTGTCCTCCAACACTCTATCGTATACTTGCACACACGTTCCAGTCCGGCGCAACAAATCGAACATCCCCTACATTGTACGTAATACCGCAGTGGCAGTCTCTCTTGTACCAGCACGCATCGATACTTCTGAGCCCACACGTACCCCCACTTTCCCTACTCGAACCGTAGGTTTGTGACCAGCCGCACCCGGGGGTTGTCCTCGAAATTTTGAAGAGCTGCGTTAATGGGGACTGTGCCCAGGCGAACCGTCGCATGAAGGCCCTGCACGACACGGGCTACTCATCAAACGATATAATCGGGACGGTTTTCAGGGTGCGGTTGGGATATCGTCGCCTGTTTCTGTTGTTCACTGGTCACCTGTTCGCTGGTCACCTGTTTTTCCCGCAGAGATTCCAATATGTTTTTTGTGACTTTTGTTTCATGCAAATGGTTGTTAGGGTCATTCTTGTCGAAGAAGAGCTTTTCCCCCCATAATTTCCATATCTTTTTCGCGCAATTTTTCAGTCTGCCAGATTTTCCTGATTTTTCCCCCAAATATGTGAAATTTAACTTTTCCGATTTTTTTGGTTTTGGAAAATTTCACAAATAGTGACAGAACGCCTCCTGCAGTCCGCATTTTGATACATATCTCCAATTATTTCCAAACTTCGGAAATTCTGGAGAAAAAGTTCTGCGATAAGAATGAGCCTTAATAATATGTTTTTACGCATTACAGCAGTATGCATACGGTGCTCTTTTTTTCGTTTTTTGGCCCCCGAACTGATTTCTGGACCGCACGAGGTGCATGATAGCATTATTGTTTTTTTGTTTTATTTGTGTTTCTAATCCTCCGGCGGATTGGTAAAAATATAATGTTGTTTCTTGTTGCGCTCCCACCTGAACGAAGACTGCGCTTTTTTTATATATGCACTTGAGGGAAGACTACTCGCTTTGTGGTCGGGTCGGAAGGGTATGACACTTCTTTTTTTTCGCTCTCCGTGCTTTTTGTCGTGTCCTGCTCGCAGGTGTGCAAGAACCAGCTGGAGGTCGGAGAGGGCGCCAAGTTAGAATTGATCAAAGAGGTAAAATGTCTGAAAAAAAATATCTGAAAAATTAAAATGTTCGAAATATTCGAAGTGTTCTTATTTATTTGCGATTCGTTCGGAACGCACTTCCTTCAGACCACATCAGTAGTTGATTGTTGATTGGGGTGCGCCTTTCGTCATTTCGTTTTTTTCCTATCACGGAGGACCATACTAAATAGGACCCACGGTATTCATAAAAACCTGTATATTTCCCTATTTTTACCAACAATATTTGGTCCTATTTACTATGGTCCGCGGTAATACGAAACAAGTAGAAACGATAAAAGTGTGTGTGTTTTGTTTCGTATTGTCATGCCCAATACCGCTCAAGGTCAAGCCTACAGTCGGGGAATCTCCCCGCCGTCCTGCTTCCTATTTGTAGCGCTATGTAAACGGCTTTCTTTTTTATCAACTGTACACTGTGTACCGAAATATGAGGTGTGTTTGGATTAAATGTGAACACATAAAAAAATCCTTGGTTTTTCGGGCAGAGTGGTACGTACTAAACATTTTCGTCCCCCCCCCCCATCTCCCTCCCTCCCTCCCTCCCCCATTGTCGATTTTTGCTTTGAACTCGATTCGTGCGTAAAGGTGGGGTTCACGCACTTACGAGTGGCAGACGGGGTGAACAGTCTGCTGCAGCTCATGGGGATGTGCGCGCGATTGTGCCGCGTGGCACAGCAGCAGTCCTCTTCTCTTCCAGCTTGACCGCGCCCATACCGCACAAGCCATGAATTCAAGTTTGTTGTTCGTAGGGTATATGCTCTGGGATACCCGGGTATCTACCCGAGTATGACCAAGATACCCGGGTACCCATCCGGTGACCGATATTCGCGGGTATTTACCCGAATAACCGAGATACCCGTGTATCTACCCGAGTATGACAGAGATACCCGTGTACCTCCCCCAGTATGACCGTGATACCCGGGTGCCTACCCGATTATGACCGAGATACGCGGGTACCTACTCGAGCACCGAGATACCCGGGTACCTACCCGAGTATGAACAGAACAACCAGGTTTGATACCCGGGTATCTCCGAGTGTAACACACCCTGGAAGCTACTAAGCTATTACTAGTAATAGAAGCGAGCGTGAATAGAAACCACTTTACTTTTTTTTTACAGAGGATTGTGCTCCTCCAATCGTTCGAGAAATCGGTACGAGTACACACTTTCGTGTATCGGCTCTCTCAGCACCGGCGGTGGTGACCGGGTGCTCAATTTGGGGGGCGCTGTTGATTGGCCCTCCCGACTTGGAAGGGGCGTTGATGATTGGGCGCCGAACTGGGGGGTGCTGCTGATTGTGGCCGCGCAGGTGGGGCGCGCTGTTGCTCTCTCTCTCGCGGTTCGTCCTAGGCCCATGAAACGTGGATGGCGTTTTATTGGCGAGGGCGCGGAGCATTGGGGGGGGTTCTCGAAGCAGCCATTTTTGGAAGGACAAGCTGTTCGGCTTCGCTCCTTTTTTTGCGCTTCTTAAACGCCTGGCATGTATCGACGTATAAACATTGCGCGCGTGTATGATGGCCAGGTACACTGTAATATTACGGGGGACCATAGTAAATAGGACCTACGGTACGCACACAAACCAATATATTTTACCTATTTTTAACAACAGTATTTTGTCCTATTTACTATGGTCTCAAGTTTTACGATCATTGCGCTTTGAGTACTATTATAGAAGGATTCCGGTGTGGTTGGTGCTTCCCAGCTTCCCCGCATTTTTCGCGACAGAGACGTTAACCCGTCTAGGGCTGCAGTCCCGTTTTGGCGAGAAACCACTCAAATTCTAGGTAGTTTGTCCGCAAAACGGGACTGCCGCCCTAAAAAAGAAGGGTCATTCTTGTCGGAGAGCTTTTTTCCCCATAATTTCCATTTTTTTTCCGCGCAATTTTTCTGTCTTCCAGATTTTCCTGATTTTTCCCCCCAAAACGGTCAACACATACGCTGTTTACATTTGGCGACCACAAGCGGTCCAAGGTTTTCTCCGACTTCGTTATCCTCCTTGAAAAAAGCCTTTCACGCACATATGATACGGTTCTAAGGATTACCCTGGGCTGGGTAATCGATCGATCTTTTACCCCCATAGCTCAGGGTCATTCTTATCGGAATGTTAACGAACTTGATATTTTTGCTTCTGAAGAATTTCACGAATAATAGTGACAGAACGCCTCCGTATATCGATACATATCTCCAATTATTTCCCAACTTTGGAAATTTTGGAAAAAACGCTCTCCGATAAGAATGAGCCTCAGTAGGTAACACCTTCACAATAAGATACGAGTATTGCGCTGCATACTTGAAAACGAGTACACTACCGGCCCCTTCAAAAAGAAACCGGGATACTGACCCAGGCTCGATTTTTTATTTTAGAAAATGTGTGTGTTTCGTTGCACACTAATAGAACTTGAGCGTGACCGCTCCCTCCCGAGTTTCTTATTTCCCCGGAAGTGTTTTTGGCTGTGATCAAACTGGGTTTTTATCTCTGAAAGGAAAATTCGCATGAAATACCTGTGATAACCCCAGAGGTAATTTGTTTTGCACCCGCTGCACGTCCGGCGGTCTGTGTGGTCTTCGACCTCAACCATACATACTACGGTAAATCGAACTTGGCTGTACGGTCTCCCTGTGCGATCAATCGTCCCGCCGTCTCGCAGGAAAAAAAAATCGCGGTTCAACAGCACGCGAACATCGATCATTGACTGGCGTCCAAAACCCAGACTTGCTTCTAAAAAAGCGAGAAACACACGACATCAATCACTCTGGTCTTGGTGGGGAACAACAACAGCTCGCGCGTGTAACATTCTTTTTGGAGTGCAACTCCGTACACGCTTTCGACAGAAAAAAAAAAACACTGCAAACTGGGAAACAGCACACGTACATACGATTATATTTCCGCACTTCACGGGGCGTCATGACCCGACCCGCAGTTAAGATCACGAGGTCTTTAAAAACGCACGGGTCGGGCAGGAGGTTTTCGGGATGTCGCGGGTCGTGTCAAGCCGAGTCAACCCGACCCGACCCTATCCGCGAGCTTTTATCTGACCCGTGGCGTACAGCCATGTGCAGGTATCTTTCCCACGCATGGCAAAAAAAAACACAGCACATCGGCGAGAAAACAGCGCACGCGAATATCATTAATCGGCGTGCATTTCCTCGGTGTCAACGGGAGTCTCTGCGATGGAATGCCTTCTGTTTTGTCTGTCAATTCCCTTGATTTCAGGGCCTCAGTCAAATCCCCCTCCCCCCTCCCGCCCCACAGCTTTCAGAGGTGTTCATGTGTGTGTCGCAATTTCCAAGTGTCTCCCACGCTCTTTCACAAAAATGGAGGCGAGCAAACTGCCCCTTTTACCAGTAATATACCTGGTAGAGGATTTTCGACAAGAACGAAAGGGGGCGGGGGGGGGGGGAGTCGAGCGATAATCCGAGAGGTAAAAATAAAATGTTAAACGCGAAAAAAAAATGGTAAAACATAGAAACGGTTGAAATGTATACCACTCTGGTCGGAAGTATATAAGGACCATTGGGTCTTCATATTTACGTATGCACACTCCTTCTATGATCGCCCCGAGTCGTACCATAAGAAACAGACCCTACATGCGAACGCCAGAGAAACATGGAGTTGGCGCATACTACTATAGGAGTGGACTTTTCCAATTTTCTGAGACCCCTCCTCGCTTGAGGACCTACAAGTATATGTCCCTGCCAACAACGGATTGAAGCCTTTTACTACTGCACTTTCGTCCAGAAACTTGTGTAATTCTAATTCCAAGTAAATTGTCCCCAATTGTCCCCAGAACGGGACTCAGTTCTAAAGGAGTTGGGAAAAAGTGCACGCTTATCTCCATGAGCAACCCCGTGGCCTACGAGTACAGTAGTATCATAGGCCTGAAACGTTTTGTTTTTTTTTCCGAAAAAAATAAAACGATTTTGGGTATTACTACAGTATTGGTCGAGAAAAGACACATCAATCTCAATGACAAAACGTAATTCGAAAGAGAATCACGAAAAATTGCTGCGAACCCTTATCGTACCTACCACGCGTCACGCGTCATCTGCTGTCATTCAAAAGGCGTACCTACCAACCAGACCACAACATACTTCCGCGTTAGCCTTTACCCCTCGTCCGCGATAGTATGCAGCCGCCCCGTCTCTCTCTACTAGTTTTGACGCTGACATTCATGTGCGAGAAAGGACGCGTCGCACAAGGTGCCGCAGCCCGCCTCGAAGGCGGTTCTCAGTAGGGTGTCGCTCCTCCTTCATGCGCGCGACTCACCGAGCGTCATTATCATGACGCAAACAATGGCACAGCATACGTTGGCTGGTTCAAGTTCACATTGGTTACCGTATCCCACTAAAGACAACACAAACACACTACTCGTACCTTGGACGATTTTCATAGCAAATTTTCTCGACAACCGCCGAGCGACGCGTCTATGGAACAATATATCGACGACATCTCTCCCCAAAGGCGCCATTTTCGTTCTGTGTGCCATACCAGGTAGAGACCCTTAAGGCACGCTTTGGAGAAAAACGCCTCCGAAGTTTATTCCAGAGGGGTGCGTTGTCTTACCACCCGTGTCATAGGGGGTGTGCTATATTACCACCCGTGTGATACGGTAATATATTTAACTCTAGGCAGTAAACTCATCAGCATCCTTCACCCTCCCCTTCCCTCACAGCCCACCCCCCCTGACGCCCAACGAAGCCCGGTGCCCAAGGACAATAAACTCATCAGCATCCTTTACCCCTTCCCTTCCCTGACCAGCCCAACCCCCCCCCATGCCCAACGAAGCGCGTTGCCAAAGGCCCCTAGCTGCTGCGCCCCTCGGAATCCGGGATGCTCGTGGCGTTGTTGTCTGCGTGTACAGCGACCACCGTCCGCGCCGCCGCCATCTTCGCCGCCTCTGCCTCCGCCGCGTTGCTGCTGAGCTTGTTGATATACTCGATGATGCCCGCCTGCTGCCCGAGCTCCTTCGACTTGTTGGCCAGCTCCAGATCCTGCGCGCCCGTTTTTAGTCGGTACTTCGCGTCAGATACAATTAAAACGCGTACGTGCACATATAGAGCCTACACAAAATACCTGTTTTTTAAAATATTTGTTTATTTACTTACTGTTGATATCAATTTGTACCAGAAAATAGCGTCAAACACTCGTGGTATACACACCGGTTTCTGGGTGACGCTCATTTCTAATGGTAACGTTGGGTGAAAATTACTTGACGTGCGACTTGAGTACGTGCTAATTGGATATTTCACTGGAATTTTATCTAGGAGACGATATCGAGAGCAAGGCGAGAAACTCTTCCGCACGAAGATAGATCATCTAGATCGTCTAGATCATCTACATATAGTTAATCTACTGTAGATCATCTACAAATAGATTTATCTACTGTAGATCATCTACAAATAGATTTATCTACATCATCTACAGATGCATAATCTATTGATAGATCATCTACAGATATATTGTCTACAGATATATCATCCAGGTCCTAACCTGCCGCTCCTTATGAGTTGTTGTGCAGGATCTGTATAATACAGATCCAACCCAGAAAACACGCGCCGAACAATGTACCTGGTAGGTCTTACGGCCCCAACCCGACGACCCGAGCTATAGATCATCCAGATGAGGAATACATCCTCCCTGAAGGATCTGTAGATAGATCATGAACTGTGGGAATCATCTATCTGTTCTGTGCGAGATGTGAAACCTTCGATTGGACCGAAATAAACAAAACAAAAATCTCGCCCGGTAAAGCCTTTTAGGGCAAAACTAACTAGTCAAATTTTTGGTACTTTTTCCCCCAACGGGACTGCAGGTTGCCGTTTATACTCCAGTAGTACTACAGTACATACAGGGATCGCTCTGGGAGTACATACAGGGACCGTTCAGTATCAATATGAATGTCCAAAGCGGCCCTTAAGTGAGTATACGCAGGGAAGGAGAATTGGTTGGATGAGGTTTGGTGGTATTCGACGAAGTTTGTCAGCTTTTTCATTTTGAATGAATAACGCTCTACTGCACTTGTCGGAAGGCAAATAATAAAAATAAAAAAATGATTAAAAACCGGCCCTTATCTTCCGGCCCACAGTATTAATAGTGGTATTCTATTTTGGGGTACCCGGGTATCAAATCTGCTTGTGCGGGTCATACTCGGGTAGGTAAACCCAGAACGAGCGTTGCCCCTATCATAGAGTGTCATACCTCCTGTTACACCGCTACAAAATACCCAACACCACCACTGTGAGTTAGATGACTGAAAATCGTCATTTGCAACAGATGCTACTCGGCTAGGTATTAAACCGGGTGTTTAGTATTGCAGCGTTATTAAAAGAAAGTATACCACTCTGGTCGTATATTACAAGAACCGCTTATTAATAGTATAAATAGGAAGGTCTGAACGGCCCCAATATTCCGGGCCAGCATGGCAGTTTATTACTGCAATACACGCCCGTACAAACCTGCTCACACCGAAAAATAAAACAGGGTCACCGAAGCCAAGAGATCAAAAAAAAAAAAAAAAAAAAAACGTGCGCCGTGGGATTTCTCGCGGATGTGTGTTTCTACCGGGGTTTTTTCTTGATTTTAGATTCCCCCCCCCCCATGCGATGTAGGGATGCGAGGGTCTATGGTCATACGACTACGCCCATGCATGAGATCGAGTACATCTCTCCTATCGAGTACACCCCCCCCATGCGATGGTCTATGGTCATACGACTACGGCCATGCATGAGATCGAGTACATATTTCCTATCGAGGGCACCCCCCCCCTCCCCCTACTACGGCCATGCATGAGATCGAGTGCATCTCTCCTATCGAGGGCACCCCTCCCCCCCCCCTCCCTGTGTTTGGGTCTCGAAAGTCCGGTTCGCATTGCGGTGGGTGCCGTTCTATCGTTTTTCTCGTGCACCCATAATATATACCTGGTATACCATATTATATAACCGGACTGTTTTGACCCGTTTAGCAGTGCACTCCCGTTGTGGGGACAAAGCACTTGTAACTAGAGTCAGAATTAGGCTTCTGTGCACTGCAGTACTAAAAAGGGTAAAAGGGGTAAGCTATCACCTTCTCGGCGCACGCTACCCTTGACCGCTTCAACTCGGTCTTCAGCCTCGAGGCCTCGTCTCGCTGCAGCGCCGCTTCCCGCGCTGCCGCGGCCGCTTTGTCCGTCGCGTCTCGCCCCGCCGCTCGGGCCGCCGCTGCCGCCGCGGATGCCTCCGCTCCCTCCGCCGCGAGCTTCACCAGCCTTTGTTCGGCCTGCGGTGTCGTTCATGGCGGTACGCGGTTATGTTCTCGCCCGAAAACAAAGCGAGACATTCAAGCTGTACGGAGGTGATCATTTCAAGGGGCTGTCAAACCTCTTAGCACCGCAGTCCCATATGTGGGGACATTGCACTCAAATTGCAAGTAGTTTGTCCCCAAAACGGCACTGGGGTCCTAAAAGGGTTAACCCCTTCGGGTGTGGCGTAGAGACAGCGACCGAAATAACGACAACTTTGGGGTGTTTTCAATCGTCTACGAGCGAGCGAGCGCCCAGCAGCAGGAGGTACTGGCAGGATCACCATGTCGCCCCCCCCCCCCCCCCGTGCCGTACGACTTGTAGCAACCATTGTACCTCAGATACCAACCATTGAATCATCCCATGATCAAGCAGTGGCCGTCGCTGTGGCCGTCATTTTTTTTTCCCGTCGATTTTTTCCCGTCAGAAGTCCCAGCAGCAGGGTTGAATGAACACCGGAGTGTGATAGAGGGTAGAGCGAGGCATGCCATTCACGCTGTGTATGAAGCGAGTCTTACCAGTCCCAACAGCAGGGTTAAACACCGGGGTGTGATAGAAGGCAAAGCGAGGCATGCCGTGCACGCTGTATATGAAGCGACTTTATCTTAGCTACACGGCGGGGTGTGCATGTGATCCAAACAGGAACAAGAACCAGAACAAACGAAATCAAACGACGACAAGAACAGCGGCAGTGCTTCGTCGTGCGCCCGCGACCTGGTCTGTTTTTTTTTTTTTTTAACAATTCACGCACCCGTTCCAGAGAAGCTTCACCGTCCCGCACTTCGGCCTTGGTCAGGCGATGTCGCCTCGCCTCTTCTCTCGCCTGCACAACGCGAAGGGGTGAAAGAGGGCGCACAGTGCACAGCGATGGTCGCCCGAGGGTAAGGCCTAGTCTAGGTGTACTTATCGGCGCTTGCTGGACGCGGTGCTAACCCGTCGAGACGAACATGTCTCGTGATCCACAAGCCCGCAGTGACCGAGGGCTTTCGGTTCCTTTCGGTTTCCATTCGGTTCCCTGCAGAGGATGACGGTCCCTTAGATATCTCTACACACAGTACGTATATATTGACGAAATATTTCAATGGTCGAACTCACAGCCGCCGGTATTCCGTAACAATCTCAACACATTCACGAGGGCTGATCGTGGATCGCGCGCGGTCGGCGTATGACTTAGCTCGCGAAGGTGAGGATCGACTACTCAAGAGGAACACGCAACCGACGCATCATACATGTACCAGATACAGCAGGACATAATAAAAGGACAAAAACGAAAACTAGGTACGCACACCTATATGCCTTTGAAGTAATGGATAGGTACACTAAATATTATTACGGGGGACCATAGTAAATAGGACCAAATATTGTTAGTAAAAATAGGTAAATATATAGGTTTTGGTATGTACCGTAGGTCCTATTTACCATGTTTACTATGGTCCCCCGTAATAATACGATATTCCAGTCGGAAAAGGGCTTCCTGACCTTCCATCTGATCGCCCAGCACCCGATCGTACCTATCGGTGGCTGAAAGGTTCTAGGTACACCTATTTCCGGCTACTCAAGTTGGGCTTCACCTATTTTTGGCTTCAATTGTACCCAGAAACGGCAAAACAGCCTATATCTACATGGGGCCTCTTTCCCAATTAAGAGAGCTCAGCTAAAGCTTCTCCTATTGCGAGGGGCCATAGTAAATAGGATCCAAATATTGTTATTACGGGGGACCATAGTTAACAGGACCTATGGTATGCATAAAAACCTATATATTTAACCATTTTTACTAACAAAATTTGGTCCCATTAACTATGGTCCCCCGTAATAGTAAAGATAGCGAAATATATACCTGGTAGGTATTTGTCTGTACCGTAGGTCCTATTCAATATGGTCCCCCGTAATAGCCAACAGCCCATCTTGTTTAATGAGTGGGCGGCTACTGTGAACCGATAACCTAAAGTTTTTTTTCAGTCGGTTTTTCGTCGGTTTTTCCAGACCAAAAACCGACTTTTTTTTCCTTAATTCTCGGTTTATTTTCCCGAAAAACAGACGAAACCGACCGACATGTTCGAGTTTTCACCGAAATATCGTGTTCGGTTTCGGCTTCGATTTGCTTTTTATTTTGTAAACCGAAACCGACCGACTTTTTCGCCGAAAAACCGAAAAGCGACCGAAGCCATGTCCATTTTCGGTTCACAACACTGGTAACAATACACACTCCCCCCCGAAAAAGGTGATATGGCCATCTGATCGTTTTGTTCTGTAGACAACTCGGGTCACCTGGTCCCAACCGCCCTGTCGCTGTATTTCAGTTTAGCCGGGAAAATGGTTCAATGGAGCCTCTAGGGAACATAGGTACAGTTGAAGCCCCAAGTAGGTGAAGCCCAACTTGAGTAGCCGCAGAGAGGTGTACCTGGAACCTTTCAGCCAATTTATAGGAACGATTGGGTGCTGGCCAAGCGAAGGAAGGGCAAGAAAAGCCTTTTCCCGTGTGCAATATTTATGTAGGTTAGACTGCGGCAGTAGCCGTCAACCGGGAGTTGGAAATCATTATTGGCAACTCAGCCTATGCAAGCTGCGCCATTATCTCGTCGGTCATCCGTGTGCGTTCTACGCTCGTTCCTCGCCAAGGATATGGTATGGTGACATTCCTGAGAAGAAACTCGGCGGTACAGCTATCGCTGTTGCAGGAGCTCGCGCAGCAGGGCTATCTATTGATGTTGTCAACTTGTGTGCGTTGGTGAAGCGAAATTCGAAAGGGCGCCCTATTTTGTCTCCATCATCAAAACTAGAAACTCGCATCAACTATATAGCAGGGTCAACAGTTTACATACCAGGGTACTTCGGAAGCACAGCATCTTTCTTCAGCTCATAAATTAACCTCGAAAGGAGCGGCTAGAATTCTCGCGTCACCGCCACCGACGACTACTTTGAGCCACCTACACCGACCATTATCCCAGCCGACGCTCCGACTTCTACGCCTTGAGCGCAACACCGATTCACCGCCACGGCTACCGTTGCCCACGCCTGACGTATATTTTGAAGATAATTATCCTGTTGACCCTGGTACTATCACCCAGGGTGGTATTATCACCCAGGGTGGTAATATCACCCAGGGAGTTACTATCAGCCAGGGTGGTACTATCACCCAGGGTGATAGTATCACCCAGGGTGTCACTATCAGCCAGGGTGGTACTATCAGCCAGGGTGATACTATCACCCAGGGTGGTACTATCACCCACGGTGGTACTATCACCCACGGTGGTACTATCACCCACGGTGGTATTATCACCTACGGTGGTACTATCACTCAGAGTGATACCATCACCCAGAGTGATACTATCACCCAGGGGAGTCACCGGCCTGCAGGCTTCACGCGAGGTCAAGTACTCCGCAAAGCTTGCGAAGATGAAGTTTGCGAAAATCAATCTCACAGCTGCGGTGTTCCTTGAAATGATTGATTACATATTTTCGGACGGTAGGTGTGTAACGGTTTGTGGAGAGTCAAGTCGAAGGTACAGCACCTGGTCCTTTGCCTCCTTCGTCCTGGCGGCTGCTTCCGCGAGAAGGCGCTCTGCCTTAGCCGCCTCCGAGCGCGACTCCTCCTCCATGCTCTTGTGACTCCTCGCGAGGACAATCAGCTGCATGGGGCCGTTGCGTGCACAGCCGACCGCAGACACACGGGAAGTTTGCCGCAGTGGTTGGTACATGCTGCTTAACACTCAGAGCGGCAGCAGTCCCGCCGCATTTTACTTCGCACATACATTTAGGGTTCAGGGATCAGGGATGCAGGGGAGATTTTATTAAAAAACTGAAAGAGTACGTCAGCTGTGAGTTCAACCGATCGGCAGATTGCAGTTCCGCAGTTTTTTTCGACATACTTCCAGAGCGGCAGGAATTCCGCCGCGTTTTGCTTCTTTCTTCGTGCATCGTGCATGCATTCAGGGCGACAGCAGTTCCGCCGCATTTTACGTCGTCCATACATTCAAGGAGGCAACAAATCCGCCGCATTTCACTACGTACGTACAGGCAGGGTTGGACGACGATTGGCGATATTCTGTGTCATTCGGGGTAAAGAGTGTTTCATTGCGTATTTCGGGGGACCATGGTAAATAGTAAATAGGACCTACGGTACACGAAAAAACCACTATATATTTCCCTATTTTTACTCACAATATTTGGTCCTTTTTACTATGGCCCCCCTTAATAGTTGGGTTATGGGGCTGGCGGTCGGGGGTCGTTTACAGCGCACTCTGCGTGTTTTTTGCCTGGCTGTACAGGTGAAGACTGTATCAGATGAGAGCGTGCGTGTGTGCGTGCGAACATCGTAGGTCTGGTTAGGATGGCAGTCAGAGCTGGGTGGAGGGTGGGCGATGGCTGAGGGTTCAATTTTTTTTCTTCATGAAAAAAAATCTAAAAGTGGTACACACCCCTTGTATCTATCCCATATATATCCCCTTTGCCCTGAATCTGAGAGTTCCGGCCTAAGCGGCGTTATTTTCACGTGCCTGAATGACATTTTACGCGTGCCTGTTCGATGAGAGCATGACGGTTTCAAAAATACATACCAGGTACCCGTATACCAGGTTACCAGTATCTGCTCATGAGTACTGGTACCAGGTATACGAGTACAGCCCCCGTACAGACTGACAGTAGACGATACCAGGTACAGTACCCAGATATCTTGGTATGATACAGCGTTTTCCCTTCCGACAACGCGCAGCATACCCGGCAGAAAAAGGGCAAGGAAACCACACGAAAACCAAAGCAAGCGAGACTATCGTACACCCCAGTCTCTCTCCTTTCGTCACCTACCGCTATGTCCCGGAATATAACTACCGTTTGTATATGAATAATTAATCGAAACTTTCCTCATATTCAGGGCCATAGTGATACATCTGGCTCGACCCTGTTAGGACTGCAGTCCCGTTTAGGGGACAAACCACTCAATTTCCAAGTAGTTTGTCGCCGAAACGGGACTGCCGTCCTATATAAAAGGGATAAAACAAGCATCCCATATCCCCTACATGTACACGCCGCGTTTGGTTATGATAACTATAAACCCTGTTAGGACTGCAGTCCCGTTTAGGGGACAAACCACTCAATTTCCAAGTAGTTTGTCTCCGAAACGGGACTGCCGTCCTATATAAAAGGGATAAAACAAGCATCCCCTATCCCCTACATGTACGCGCCGCGTTTGGTTATGATAACTATAAACCCTTTTAGGACTGCAGTCCCGTGTTGGGGACAAACCACTCATTTTCTAAGTAGTTCGCCCCCAACAAGGGACTGCAGCCCCTAAAGGGCCAACCCCTTCAAGAGGTGCACCCCTGTTTTAGAGACGAATTACTCGATATCAGAGCTGAGTCATTGCTCGAACATCGTAGAAAAAGCGTCAACTCCGTGTCATACTACAGTAACAAAAAGCTCACGTATCATATACCTGGTGCAATATTAAAACAAAACACAACTCGTCGAACTTCATCCTGCAGTAAAGTATACCAATACAGCAGTGCTCGCAGTAAATAGGGACGCCCGCTGACAATGCTCTCCCTTTTCAACTCCCGGTACCCCCGATATTTTAAATCTATCACACTGCGAGGGGGGGCGTTGTACGTATCACATATATACCACGATAGTCTGAATGTTCTAGGACCGCCGCAAGCTGCACCTTGCCGTAAGCCTCCTCCGCTCGAGTGTTGGACCGTTGGAGTCCATCCTCTGCCTCCCGAGCAGCAGCCCAGCCCCTCTTCGCGTCGGCTTTCTCCTCCTCCCTCCCCGCTTCCGAGGCTCGTGCTTCTTCGTGCGCCGCCAGGAGGTCAACCTTCGTCGCGTCCAAGAAGGCTTCCACCTCCGCCTTGCCGCGGGAGAGCTACGCAGCAAGATGAAGAAACAACGTGCAGAAAAACAGTTTTTGTTTTTAAATGCTAGAGCTGTGAGCTCGACTGATTGAGTAGTTGATACTCAACTTACAGTAGTAGTTGATACTCAATTTTGGAAGACGCGTGATGCGTCGGGCGTGTTTAGTTCTACTATGCGCATTTCGTTGTCAGTGAAGCAGTATTACGG
This sequence comes from Nereocystis luetkeana, assembly GCA_031213475.1. Taxonomy (NCBI): domain Eukaryota; class Phaeophyceae; order Laminariales; family Laminariaceae; genus Nereocystis; species Nereocystis luetkeana. Next base: position 10,026,027 of record JARUPZ010000007.1, read on the forward strand.
GGACCATAGTTAATAGGACCTGTGGTATACATAAAAACCTATATATTTAACCATTTTACTAACAATATTTGGTCCTGTTAACCATGGTCCCCCGTAATAGGAGTTATAGTAAGGGGTAAAAAGCAGGATTTGCGGTTGTTGCAGTAGGTGTAGGAACAGCAACGGTACAGTAGTAGTGGTAGTAGTAGTAGTAGAAGTAGTAGAAGTAGAAGTAGTAGTAGCAGTAGTAGTAGTAGTAGTAGTATTACCGGGGACCATAGTTAATAGGACCTATGGTATACGTAAAAACCTACATATTTAACCATTTACACTAACAATATCGGTCCTATTAACTATGGTCCCCCGTAATAGTAGTAGTAAAAATAGTATTACGGGGGACCATAGTTAACAGGACCTATGGTATACATAAAAAACTATATATTTAGCCATTTTTACTAACAATATTTGGTCCTGTTAACTATGGCCCCCCGTAATAGTATTATCAGTAATAGCAGTAGTATAGTAGTAAGAGAACTGTAGAAGTAGCAGCAGCAGTAGTAGGAGTCGTACGAGTAGCAAGCAGCAGCAGCAACAGCAGTAGCACTTCAGGGATACTGTGACACGGTGCCGGTTTGGGCTTCTCTTTTGCCGCAGCCAATCTTCGGTGTTTCCGCTATTACGGGGGGCCATAGTTACCAGGACCTATGGTACACATAAAAACCTATATGTTTAACCATTTTTACTAACAATATTCGGTCCTGTTAACTATGGCCCCCCGTAATAGTACAGTGTAGTACCCTTCATGACCACGCATATCATCTCTTTTTCTCCCCTCTGCATTATACCTCGTTTTACATATTTTATCCAACGTGTGTCTGCGATAGCTCGACTAACGACCGGACGAGTCGCCCTGTCGGACCCTACCAGAAACTAATGTAGCACTGCATTGTCAATACACCCAAACCTGACACTAACTAATTCCAAGTGTTTGGTCCCCACAAAGGGACTGCAGAAAGGGGTTAAATAAAACCCGACCAAGCCAAGGCAATTACTGGTTGCAAGTGATACGGGATGGTATACCACAGCTCGTTAGCACCGTTGCCTTCCATGTCGGCACCGCGCCTGTTATGTCGTACCAGGTACTCGATTGTTTTTTTCCATCGAGGCGTTGTTTCTAGCCTGTTTTTGTGACCACGGGGTAGATTTCAGGGAACTGAGCTACTCCTAATGTCAGAACATCGCCATTATCATCGGTCATCATCATCATCATCATCATCGCCACCATCATCCAACATCTTCATTCATTGTCATAGTTATCGTCATCACCACCACTATCTTCATCATGAAGGCAAACGTAAAAGCACGACATGACCGACCGACCGACCGACCGACCGACCGACCGACCAACCGACCGACCAACCAACCGACAGATCGACCGCCCGACGCCAACACGTGATCAGGCGAGACCCCGTCATCCGCATCTGCACAGCACAACCACACAGTTTTGGTACCCACCTACCACACACAAGCACGCCACGCACGCATCGAGCCCCACATCCAACATATACAGAAGAAAAACACAAACAAACAAACAATGTATTGCCCAGTCCACCTTATCTACCCATCCATCTCAACGGCATAACCGCGACATATTAGAGGCAGTGTTGTGAACCGAAAACCAAACCTCGTTTTTTTGTCGGTTTTTCAAGTCTGACCCGACTTTTCTTACTTCTCGGTTTCTTGGCAAAAAAACCCGACCGAAACCGACCGACGTGTTCGTTTTTTTTTCACCGAAAAACCGTTCGGTTCCGGCTTCAGTTTGCTCTCTAATTCGTGAACCGAAACCGACCGAATTTTTCGGCGAGAAACCGAAGACCGACCGAGGCCATTTCCACTCTCGGTTCACAACACTGGTTAGAGGGTCAGCTTCAAAAAAATAGTTGATATACACTCGAACTATAATCCTAACCCTCAAGACTAACCCCGACCGCCTGGGAGATTTTTCGCAGAACGAAAATGTACTGAGGAGTTTGCGTGGACTATCAACCATTTTGTTTTTGGAAAAATCTCGGAATGAGGATCTACTGAGGAGGCAGTGAAGCCTATCGACCATTTTGTTTATGGAGAAATTTCTCAAAATGAGGATGTACTGGGGAGGTAGTGAGGACTATCAAGCATTTTTTTCTGGAAAATTGTCGCAAGGGAGACGTACTGAGGAGGTGGTGTGGACTATCAACCATTTTTCAGGATTGTTTTAATCGGAATGGAGATGCAATGAGGGGTTTTGTGAATGTATCAACCTTTGTCAGGAAAAAATCTCGGATTGAAGATGTATCGAGGACTTAGTGCGAACTATCAACCATTTTGTCAGGAATGTTCTCGGAACGGAGATGTACTGGGGAGCTATTAATAGTGCGGACTATCAACTACAGCAGTACCGTAGCTTTGTCTGGTCTCTTCTTGAAAAGGAGATCTAATGAGGATATGTTGCGTAGTGTGGACTGTCAACCCTTTATCTCTGGAATTTTCTCGGGGTGGGGATGTGAGGAGGCAAAAATATTATATTTGTTGGCGGCTGATAAAAACATCGTGCAGGGGCGCTTCGCTTTGCACCCGGACCGGCGGGGTGCCTGGTATCAGCTGATGGGCCTCCGGCGGCTCCAGCGTAGGGCCGATTGCATTTCTGCACCTTGTGGACGGGAGAAGGGTTGTCAAATGGGAGGGGCCCACTGCGGGGGCAAAGCACCCACCGGGAGCAAGGTGCCAAACGCGGCAGCTCTCGCCTGCGTGATTTTTCCATCAGGCGCCTGCAACTATTTTTTGTCTGGGTAAGCGAGGATTCTATGTGGACTATCAATCAACCCTTTTTTGTCGAAGCCGGTCTAAAAGCCGTACGCACTCCCGACACACTACGCAGCGACACCCTTCTCACCTCGCCCCTCTCGGAAGACGCCTCTTGCAGCTGGGCCTCCGCCGCTGCCCGCAGGCGTTGTTCTCCCGCCAGGTCTCCCTTTAGGGAGGCGATTTCCAGGTTTTTGGCGCGGGTTTCTCGCCCAACGCACCGCAGGGCCTCTTCTTTCGAGCGTACCGCCTGTGTTCGACACACGGTGGGGGGCGCGGGAACCTGGAGCTTTAGGTTTGCCTAGATTTCGGTGTGTTGCTGTTGTTGTTGCGGTGATGGTTGTTTGTTGTTATTTTTGGTGGTGATGGTGATGTTGGTGGTGGTGGTGTTTGTTGTGAGTGCGGTTGCCGTGAAATACGGTTGCGGCTGTTGTTGTTGTGGCTGCCGTTTTATTCGCTGCTCTTGAAGCAGTAGCTATGGTCTCGGTTGTTGATGTGGTCGTGGTTTGTGGTCGCCAACGTTGTTCTGTTTTGGCTCGTCCCGACAATCCTTAGCTCTAACCCCTCGTCCCTTTCTCCCGGAAGATAAAATGAAGAGGACTCAGGCAGCCCCCCCCCCCCCCCCCGCGCTACTCCCCCTCCCCGTATACCTGACACCAAGCCTACCATGAATAGTAATATATAGCGAGCACGCCGGTCGCATGTCTATCTAGAGGCGACCATTCCCACCCATGGGTGCATGCAGGAGGCGGGGGGGAGCGTGGAGTTACAAGAAAACAAATCTGATCGCGATGTGGGGTGAAGCTCCGTTGGGAGGCGCACAAAAACAAAAATGATACACAAGTAGGCGAAACTGTGAGGGGTAGCAGGATATAATCCTTCTACTCCTGCGAGAAATACCCAGCTCTAACTTCGAGCACTTTACATCCCTTAGAATCCGAGCGCAAAAGCGGTTAACGGTTTGTCCCCCTTCACCTCCTCCCACACATACTGGAACCTTTCTCCCCCCGCCGCCGCCGCTTCCACCCTCTCACCACCCCGCTCACCCCCCCCCCCCCTTCCCACCCCCAGAAAATACATGGAAACCCCGTGACATTTCGAGTGGGGTGATCAAGATAAACACTTGCTTGGTTCGCAATAATCCACGAGACAGGGCGCGCAGCCCGCCGAGCATTTTCTTTGGAGATGGAAAAAACACCATCACGCCAGACAGACAGAACACGGTCGAAAACGTCGTCGTAAACGCCGTATACGGTGTGGAACCCCCCTGCGGAATTCACCCACCCTCTCTAGCTCGGCCGCGTTTTCCTCCGCGCGCCGCAGAGACGCCTCCGCCCGAGCCAGCACTCTCGCGTGCGTCTCCTCTAGCCTCCGGCGAGCGCCGCCCTCCTGCTCGGACATGCGCCTTAGCTCTTCTGCGCTCCTAGTCTCGATCTGGCAAGTCCGCGCCCCCCCCCCCCCCCCGCCCCCCAAAACAAAACAGGGGAGAAAACCCCGTGCGATCAGAGAGCGATCCATTCTCGAGTCGGTATCGTGCAAGCCCACGTAAGTGGCGCGCTCGGCTCTGACGTAACAACATCAGGGCAGGAAGAAGGTCGAACATCACCTCTACTGTTCTGCCCGCTCTCCCTTAGCAGCCCCCTGCCATTGTATCCACCCCCACGTCATAAAAGGCAGAAACAAATTACAAGCGTGAGGTCGATTCGCGGCAATCATCAACTTTTCCACGTGGAAAAAGGGGGGAGGTGGATTCCTCTACTCTTGGCCAGCAGCGTATGGCGAGAGCTTCGCCCCGGAGAGCCTTGCCGAGACCGAGTCGAACATGCAGAGGGGTATATATATATTGTTGGCTAGAAGGGACAGACTACTGACCTACTACAGTAGCCCACTCTGCCAGCGCTGACTTTACCTCTATTACGGGGGGCCATAGTTAACAGGACCAAATATTGTTAGTAAAAATGGTTAAACAGATAGGTTTTTATGTATACCATAGGTCCTGTTAACTATGGTCCCCCGTAATAGTAGGCTATCAATAGTCTACTGTTGGACAGCAGGTTTATCCCTTCTAACCAAAACTACCGGAAAAAACGTCTACGAAGCATCAACAGCCTAGGTAGTCACCTAGTAGGCTATCTACAATAACCAACACGTGGAGTAACCACTGTACTGCAGTAGCCTACTCAGTCAGCGCTGACTGATCAAACCCGCAAGCTATCCCCTTCTCGCCAACAGCAGCCTTTTAAGCCTTTTAGAACCGCAGTCCCGTTTTGGGGACAAACCATTCAAATCCCAACTAGTTTGTCCCCAAAACGGGACTGCGGTTCTAACGGGGTTAAGCCCACGAAGCCAAACCTGCGCCACAAGCCCCTCGGTCTCCTCCAGCACCGTGGCCTTCCTTGCTCCCGCGACACGCTCCCGACAAACCGCCGCCTCGGCCTCCGACGCCCTGAGCAGAAGGCCGGCCTCTCGCGCTTCAGCTGACTGGGCGAACGCGTACAAGGCGTCCGCAACGAGGAGTGCATCCGCACCACCACCGCTCTAAAGTATACGTGTGTATTTGGTCGGGGGCGGGAGGGATAGGGTGGGGGTAAGGCTTGAGGTTGGAGGGTCTGGGGGGGTGGGGTGGCGTCAGGGGGTGTGGGGGGTGGAGGTGGGGGTGGGAACGGGGGTGGGGACGAGGTTGGGGAGTGGGGGTGGGGGGTGGGATGGGTTGGGGGGGGGGGGGGGGGGGGGGGTACTCGATATGGGTGGAGGGGGGTTATCGCGCAGGTACACAAAATGGCCGGGTCTGTCTCAAAGCCCTTGTTGCTGAGGCATTCCACAATACGTGTCTGCGTAGGCGCTTCAAGTAGGCGTTCCAACACCTGTCGCCACAAAAGATGGGCAAAGATACATAACTCCTATCATATTGGAGGGGGGGGGGGGGGGGGGTTCTGGGGGGTATGACGTGAATGCTTTAAGCTAAACATCTGCCGTTCGTACCGCTGTTGCTGCCTTTCGTGCAGCCCTTCCTAAGGAATGGCAGGACAGTGACAGCTCTCACAGCTCGCAAGGCACCATTCCAGGGCTGTGCCGCGCGTCACTAAACACGAAGAGCAAAAGATCTGGAAAACGAAGGAACCACCACCTCTAGCTAAACAACAATCGGTCACAGCTGGTTGTCGAGCTAGATCGTTTGTGCGAGGTGAACAACCTTAACTCCGCACACGTGGGAATGATCGTATCACGTACCAAGGTGGTGTTTATGGCAAGGCACCCAAGAGGCAGTTACATAGTACTCCCATTGCTGTCTCTGGAAATGCTTACACCGGAAATTAAATCAACTCACTGAAGCTGTCATCCATATGCAAGTCCGCTTCAAAAGCGGTTCTATTTAATAGTAGGATGCAGCTCACCCTTCATGCGACTCGCCAGACACCTCACGGCGCTTCGCGCTTGGTGCAAACAATGCCTGTCTGGCCGGTGAAAACCAGACGCGCTCCGTCCCGTCATCTTGGGGATGCGAGGGTCTATGGTCATACGACTACGGCCATGCATGAGATCGAGCACATATCTCCTATCGAGTACCCCCCCCCCACACCTCTCCCCCACTTCCCAAGTCCGCCCCGGTCACCCACCGCACCAATCTCCACCTCACAAGACAACACACAGACAAAAACACACACGCACACATGTCTCCCACCACCACATGCCTGCAAAAGCGAAATAAGAGAAGCCACCCTTCGCGCGAGATCCTTGCTCTCCGCTCGACACGCCGCGTGCCCGACGCACAGCTTAACCTCCCCGACGGCGGCCTGCTCCCCCAAGAACCGCCTAAGCCTGGATGCGCGCGTCGCATCCCTCCTCCAGCGCCTCTGCTCCCTCTTCTTCCCCCTCGCCCCGCTCCCCCACCCCCCCCCGCCGGCGTACCCCCCCCCTCCCCGCCCCTTCTCCTCCTCCTCTGAGCCACCTTGCGCCCCCGCTCCCACCCCTCGGACCTGCCTCACCGACACAGCCGCGCCCAAGCTTTCGGTGCTCAGCGCCACTGCCAACTGGGCCATCAAGGTGAGCGATACGAGAACAATCTCCACCGGAGCTCTCGGGTACTCGGCCGGATCGATTCCGGAAAGCACGCACCGCTGCGCCGTCAGGATCGGCGTAAAAGCGGCCTCGAGGGGTAGCGCTCGTGCTAGGACGCGGGCGACCGCGGGACAAGCGAGCGCCTGTTTTCGTATCAGGAATCAGTCGGTGATATGGCGGGGTGGCGGGGGTGGGCGCAGCGAAGCGGGAGGTGGTATGGTATGGTATGGTGTGGTGCGGTAGGGTACGGTATGGTGTGGTATGGTATGGTAATATAAGGTACGGTAAGGTATAGCAAGATATGGTATGGTATGGCATGTTCGTGGCGGGGCGTGGTGCATAAGGGCGTACGTTTTTCAGTTGTTGCGGCGTTGCGTGTTTTTTGGCGGGATCGGGAGGCGTACGATAAATCGGCTGCGGCTATTCTGTACGATGCTGTTGCTTTCCATTACGTAACCCAATGCAGTCCGTGGTCGCAGGACAGGCTCCAACAACTCTGGCGTGGAACGTTACCACAGGCAAATGCCCCAGAAGGAAATACAAAACACGGAAAAAATAGAATACACTGTAGTGTACGATAGGACGAGGGGGCGACTTTCATGGCGTCTCTCCTTTTTCTAGATTCACCACAAAAACAAGAAAAAAATAGAATGCGCACAGCTTGCTGTATTACTCGATCGCAAGACTATCGCAACAATAAAAACAAAAAACTTCGGCAGAGGCCCATCGAAAGAAGGACAGCACCCGCGCTCACCAAAGAGGACAGAAGACACAAGAGGGACGTCAACTCCTGCTCCATCTCGACCGAGCGGGCTTTCAACCCTCCGCCACCCCGATCACCACGAGCGCACAAAGTTACCCCCATCGTTGCTCCAGCCCCTTCTTTGCTCATCGATCGCTTTCTCGACTCCACATCCACCCCTACCCCCACCCCAACCCCCGCCGATCCCAGTCGGAGCTGTTGCTTTGCCTGCGCCGTGGCTAAATCTGCGCCGATTTCATGAAGGCGCCAAATTAAGTGACCAAGGGCGCCACCGAAAGGCGCTGTCGCAGACTCGCCCCCCGACACAGGGTGAGTGTTGGAAAAACCGGCAGGCCACGCGCCACTCTCCCCCTCGCTGTCCGAGTCGCTCCCACCGCTAGACTCGCCACCGCTTCCCGTGGGCCTATCGCTGCCACCGGCGCCACCGCCTGCCCCCGAAAACGAAACACAACCCTTATCACGAACTTGTTCGGCCCTTACCGCCTTGCCGTTCGAAGCAGAGGCTGTCCGGCGTTTCTCTCTAACGCCGCGGCTGCTTCCGTTTCCACCAGAATTTCCGCCAATTCCCGTGGTTTCCCCGCTCAGCACAACGCCACCTATTCTCTCCAGCAACATCGCTTGCAGGGGGTCCTCCCGTCCGATCCCCCCAGCGGCCCACGCGCCTGCAGCGCCCGCGCCCGCGCCGGCCGGGTGGTACGACGAGGGAATGACCCCCACCCCGGCCACCGCTCCGGGGGACGGTCCGCTCACGGCCCCGAGGGCACCGCCTCCGACAAGCAAGCACTGCAGCAGCATGGAAGCGGCGGTCGCGCTGGGCAGGTGAGGGTGGAGGCAGAGCACGAACAGTGCAGAAAACGGGTCCTTACCACCAGAAGAAGATGCAGAAGAAGATGCAGAAGAAGAAGAAGAAGAAGACACAGGAGAGGAACAAGAAGAAGTGCACCTGCCGCCGGTGCCCCCCCCACGCCCGCCCGTTCTAGCCGCCGCCGATAGTTCCGCGGATGCCTCGCCACCCCCCCCCGAGCCGTCCAGAAGGGCCTGGAGGAACGCCGAGCGCGCGGGGCTGTGCTCGAGGCAAAAGGAGCAAAGCGCGCGCAGCAACGGCTCCGGACGCATCATCCTCTCCGACGACTGAGCCACACGGAGCCTGTCACCGCACTTGACACCGCCAATACCACCACTGCCACCGCCGCGCCCGCTGCTGCCGCTGCCCGCACCAATCCCACTGTCGTCACGGCCACCGCTCGGCCACGGCGAGAATCCAACGCTCCCCCTCCCAACTATGCCAACTTCAGCGGAAACCCTCCCGGAGACATCCGCGGCAGCCCGGGCGAGCACCGCCACAGCCCCCCGGAGGAACGAAGACAGGCGTCCGGTTTCTATGAGGACCGTCGTGAAGACTCGGCTGCGCGCGAGGTCTGACGCCACATCTGCATAGCGACGCTGCTCGCCGAGGGTGCCGCCGGCTGGGCGGCAGCCGTAGCCCCTCCGCTTCTGACCGGCGGGGCCGGTGCACCCGGCGAGGTCGAGGAGGTTGTCCGTGACGAGCGACCCGGTCTCGATGGCGTTGGCGCGATCGAAAACCTTAGGGGGAGGGGGGGGGGGGGGAGGGCGAAAGGGGGGAGGGAGCAAGCGGGGAGGAGGGAGGGGTAAGGGGGACAGGGGAAGGAGGAAGGGGGAGGTGGGGACGGGGGAGGGTGTGTGGCGAAAGCGCGCGTATCCTTCGTGTGAAATCAGGGAGGTGGGATACAGGCGAGCATTCATTTGGGTCACCACAATAAGACGCGTTGGCAATGGCGCCTTGTGCCGGTGTGAAGTACCGGTCTGGTGTTCGCGTTACGCGTGGGGATGGATTGCACCGGAGCACGATGCACATAAAAAAAACGCCTCTTTCAGGTAAAAAAACAAGACTGCAGGCAGTCGCAGTCACTTGGAGGAACACGAGAGCAACACCTGAAGGCCCACCGCGGGACTGCACCGAAATAAAGCTTCGATCTGCAGCACCATTTTACGCAACTGGTGGAACTTCCCTCACGGTCACAAGCGTATCCCACAGTACCCGTACTCGTATGCAATGCCTCTTCTGTGTGCCCCCGCGATACCGTCTCCCTGAACCACACAGCAGCAGGAAGTTTGGGGGCATCGACCCCACATACCACAGGCGTACACATCTCGACCTATCTATAAAATATTGTACTGCTGTTGTACACGACCTCAAGCTATCAACCCGTCGTCATGTGAACATCGTCAACCTATCGCACTTGCGAGTCCACAGCTCTCGAGAACATCAACAACTCATCATACTGCTGTACAGGGCGGCTGCTGTGGAACCCAAGCAAACAAAGCGCCCCTCGTCCCTCCCCCGCAATCATCACCTTGGCCTCGAGAGCATCGCCTGCCAACACCCTCGTGAGCGCGCAGAGGGCTCGCACCACAATCCCGCCGTGACACCGAGGACCCAAGAGCGACAGTAGACGGCGGAACAGCTCGCGCTTGCGGCGGAGCCCCTTCACGTACTGGCGGAAGTGCGGGCTACCTCGGGCGCAGGCCGCGAAAAGATCCAAGAGCACCATAAGGTCCTCGTCTGCCTGTTTCCCCTTGCCAGCCGCCGAGGGGTCTCCGCCGCCGCCACGGCCTACCCCACCGCCAGAAGCAGGCATGCCAGCATCGCCGAGAAGGTGGTCGGTCAGATGCGGGGCGAGGGAGGCGTAGGAAGAGGCCGGAAAGGAGAGGGGACAGTGTCGAACCATACTGCAGCAGAGGCGGACCGCGGCGTGGTCGACGGGGGCGGCGAGGCGAGAAGGCGTTGGTGGCGGCGGAGGCGAATGTGGCCGCAGCGGTTTCTTCCTTGTACTTCCCGTGGCGGCGGCGGCGGCGGTAGCGGTGGCATGGTTTTCCTTGTCGGCGACTACTCTCCGCCAGAGATGCTCATGTAGCGTGGTGGCTGATCCCGTTGCGCCACCGCCCCCAGCTGACTGGCCGTCGGCACTTGACTGCTGCTGCTGCTGCTGCTGCTGCTGCTGCTGCTGCTGTTGCTCCAGTTGAACCTCGTGCAGCACTTCGAAGAAGACGTGGAGCCACGGAGGGCTTTCCAGAAGGTTGGCGAGGGAGAGAAGAGAAAGATCAACCAGGGACTTCGCGGCCGCGTAGGCTCTACCCGCTTGTCCTGATGGTCTACCGCCACCGCCGTCGCCGCCGCCCCCACCGCCGGCCACAGGGTCTACCAGCAGAAGCAGCCGAGTTACTAGGCGCACCAGCCCATCCACCGTGGAGTAGACCAAGCCAGGGGCAGTGGCGATAGCCCGTTCTGCATCCATCATGTCGTCCACATGCAGAGCAGACAGCTCCGCCAGCTTAAGCTCGAGTGGTCCCCCGGTCCAGCAGACCTCTGCCCCGCTCTGCCATCGATGATCCCGGCTTGGTTGAGTCGGCGGTACCACCGACAACGTAGCTGCGAGATGGTCGCACAAGGTTGCCTCCGCGTGCGCAAGCTCGTCGGAGAAGGATCGCAGCAGTTCTCTCACGGCGGGGACCCTCTCCGAGGTCGTTTGACAATGCATTGTATCGCTGCGCAGCAGCAGAAGAGGTTCACCAGCAACCCCAGACCCGTCTCTCGTAGGAACAGCAGACAGCAGCTACAGCAGTAGCAGGTAGATCCCTCAGGAACTGCAGAGGTTGAATTTACGGATTGAGATACCCAAACGGTCAAAAAATAATCTGCGTTGTCGAGTGTGGCTTGACTTGTTTCTGACACCTCTCGGTAGTTTTTTTCAGGTACGCTGAAGTGGGTCGGACTCACAGCGGTAGTACGGGACTTTCTCGGGCACGAGTCCGCGCTGTACGTGGCTTCACTCGCGCGTACTGGTCCTTTTGCAAGGTTTGCGATCGAAAACAGAGAGGTTTGCAGTAGACCTGGGTGGCCTGCACAATTTATTTCACGTACGTCCGCGCGCGCGCGTGATAAACACGCGAGCATGACAAATATTACCAACGGCTGAATAGACATTCGAAGTCTATACTACCCACACGAGGTCCTACTGGCCTGCTCTCGCCCTCAGGTTGAAGGGGAAGGCGTGCGCCCACGAAGGAAAGAGTGTGAGCAGGCGCATTGCTGGAAACGAGACGGCGTCCCACTTCTCACAGCCCCAAAGCTCGCCCAAAACTTTCGAATATAATTTGGACGTGGGGGTCGGCTGGCCTCTTCTACTCCTATGCCCGAAACAAAGCCGCCTGCTCCTCGGCAGAGGGGCGTGGGTAGGCTCAAGACCACAGATGCAGCGCATTTCCTGGGCAATATAGTCGTGCATCATGACACCAAGCAGGCAAGGGCAGCGAGCGACCAGCAGTATTTTTGGCTGGACCACTTTGACGAGGCCCTTCGATACTCCAAGTTCGACATGCAAGGCCTCTCCGATCCGCTAGACAGGGAGTTCGCATATGATGCTGCCGCACTCAAGGACGCATCTCCCCCGACCCCGATTGATGCCCCACCATCGCCAGCAGTGGTGCCTGCTCGCAAGGTCTCCTCCTCCCCTGCCGTGAAAGAAACGCCACCGCCCAAAACTCGTCGGGGGCTTCGCACGCACGATACGAACGCGTCAAAACAGCAGCCTTCTGCTTCCGCTCCAGTTGACGCTGAGCCGGCCAAGCGCCAGAAAACAGCAGCGGCAGCAGCAGCAGCAGCAGCGGCGGCGACGACGACCCGCCTTGTACCGCCGGCAGAAAGCAAGGCCACTCCCCTGCCTTTGGAAGGGTCATCCGCTGGTGAAGTGGTGGCGGAGAAGGAGAATCTGCGGAGCGGGGGACGCCCTCCCCTACCCAAGCGCAAGAGGGGCGGCGGTGCTGCTGCTGCAGCTTCAAATGCTGCCGTTTCCAAAACAGAGCCCCCTCCCGCCACTGCTGTTGTTTCCTCGACGACCGAGGTTCAAAATGGTCCGCATCTGCCTGGGACCCGTAGCACGCGCAGCAGCAGCCTCAGCAGCGGCGGCAAAAGTGGCAAGGCTACCGCGAGCGAAGAAGTCGAGAGTGGCGACAGCAGCAGAGGGGATGGCGATGTCAGCAGCAACGCCGCCGAGATCGCCACGCTCCGCAGCATTCCAGTACTCTCCATGAAGGTGGTCGACCTCAGGGCGGCTTTGCGCAAGCTTGGTGCGCCCTGTTCGGGCCTGAAGGCGGTGCTGCAGGTCAAGCTCAAGGCGGCTGTGGACGAGCGCATCCTCGAGCTAGAGGGATCCCTGTCATCCGCGACAGAAGGGGAGAGCGCGGACACGTCCACCCCCCGCCCTGCCTCATCGGCCTCTGTTGCGCCGACAAGTGCCGAGGCGGCGCCAGGGGGGGCGGAAGAGTTGGGGGCGCAAACTCGTCTGTCCGTGTCTCGAACATCGTTGGATTCAGCGGCGGTTGCCTCGCCGGTGCGCTCCTCGCCTCGCTTCGGTGGCGACTCGCCCGCCGCCGCCGACGCCGCCACCACCACCGGTACTGCCGCTGCTAGCTCTCTGAGTCAAGACCGAAAGCTAGAGAAAAAGGAACACAACGCGCCGACGCCGGCGGTGGCACCGGTAACGCCATCGCCGTTGAGTCCCGCTTCGTCGATCGAGGGGTCTCCTTCAGCTTGCGACGATGCTTCCAGCTCGGGCATGGACGTCGACGTGGACCTGGCAGAGCTCAAGGGCAAAGAGGAGGGGGGCGGGGAGGAGGTAAGGGAGGAGGAGGAGGGAGAGCAGCAAGTGGTGGAGGCTGAACAGCCTGGGTCGGAGTCCGAGGTGGTTTCGGAATCCGAGGTGGCTTCGGAAGCCGAGGTGGAGTCGGAGTCTGAGGTCGGTTCGGACGAAGAGCAGGGGGGAGAGGAGGAAGAGGAGGAGGAGGAGGGGCAAGTGATGGAGACTGAGCAGCTGGGGTCGGAGTCCGATGTGGCTGCAGAGGTAAAGGAGGAGCGGGAGGAAGCACAAGGTGGTGGCCAGTCGCCGCCGTCCCCAACTCCGGTGGCAGTGGCGGCGGCAGCGGCGGCGGCGGCGGTGGTGGCCGATAGCGGCGGCGTTGTTGCTGTCGCTGATAATGCGGGTGGAGCTATCCCGGTGGTGCCGCTCGAGGTGACCGGCGTTCCCATGGAGGAGGAAGAGGGTGAAGTGGACCTGGGAGGTGCGGCCCCTGCTGGAGACGAGCCTGAGATAGCGGGCGATGCCGTGCCGGAAGAAAGTAGGCGCGTGAGCGGAGCAGGGGAGGACAAGGATGAAATGGACGCCGCGGCACCGGAGATGGACTGCCGCGTAGGAGCAGCAGAGGCGGCGGCGGGGGCAGGTGCGACGGCGAACACAGAGGATGCTTTGGCTGCGGAGGCTGGGGGAGGCGCTGAGCGCGCGCAGGCGACTCCCGAGAATGCGGTGGACGTAGAAGAAGCAAGGTGTGTATCCAAGCTTAGGGGCTTGGTGGGTTTAAGTTTTTAATACGTTTGCAGCAGTAGATACTGTCTTTAGTTTACGGTGTTGTCAGAGGGTGGCTAGGTCGTGACTCCACATGCGTCTGCTCTTCAGTGGTCTACAGTGTACAGCAGTGGTCTGCATGGTATACAGCGCTTTACCTTTGTGTTAGGGTGGGCTCCGTGCGCCATCTTGTACTGGGTGTAGTTGCCCTGGCTCTCCTTCTTGAGCTATAGACGTATGGGCGAGCTGTTCTCTCACGCTAGCTAGCGTAGCTTGTCCTCGAGGGAATCGGGATTGGTTCCGGTTGCTGTTAAATAGCGCGTTAGCCTTGTCATGCCTCGATTTGTTGTATAGTTTGCTGTCCCAGGCAGTACCTGTGCCTGGCTCTGCTGTGGCTCCCGTGCCAAAACGTGGGCCTGCGTGCCGATCTACGCACTACAGTCGCTTGTACCGCTATATCTGCTTGGTTCGATTGTAGTCGTGCTGGTACTGTACATTGTGTTGAACATTGTGTACTATTTAGTGCCAACTCCACATTGGACAGTCAGCTCATATACCATGGGCGCCGTCTTCCTGCCTTGCCCCCCCTCCCCCATTTCGACCAGGGACACCGTGTCCGAAACCAACCCCTTCTCCGAGCCTGCAGTCTCGGCCAGACTCAAAGGACTCAGTAGTGAAAACGGCGCCGTTCGCTCTTACGCTTGTAAGACTCCGAGCAGCGGTGCGACGTCCTCATCGGCGTCCACAACCCTCCCCAGCTCCGGCGGTAGTTGCACGAACGCCTCCAAGACCAATATGAGCGCCTGGTCGGGGGGAAGCGGCACCAACCCCCACACTGGCGCAAAGCGCCACCTGCCAGCTTCGCCGGGAACAGGGGGTAGCGGTTCCAGAGCCCCTGGCTCCGCTGCGTCGGCGGGGGGGAGCGGTGGCGGTAAAAGGCTCAAGACGGCCAAGGAAAAGGTTAGCCTTCAAGAGCGCATGAGTCGACTTCGGAAAGACTTGGCTGACAAGAAGAGCAAAGTCGGCACTCCCGGGGGGGCGGCGCCGAGGGCAGCGTTAGGCGCCTCCACCGCTACCGTGGCCTCTGCCGCCGCCGCGCGGAGCTCGCTTGTTACGCCGACCGCGGCGGCCAAGGCGGCCCCAACGCGGGCGCCCCTTCGCCCTGCCGCGACGTCTACTCCGACGTCCGCTACCGGCGCGAAGTTGCCGGTGGTCGCACCTTCTTCCCGAACCGCGAAACCGGACGCACCGTCCGCGCCTCAGGGGGAAGCGGCGGCGGCGGTAGCGGTGGAGACGAAGGCGATAGCGGCGCCGCCCACAACCGCGTCAGCCCGAGCGCAACCGGTTGCGACGGCCGATAACCCTCCGAACATGATCAGTAGCCTCCACTCCTTGACCTCGCTGATGGTGAAGAAGGAAGACCAGCCCGCGGCCCGCGGGAAGTGGGACCGGCTGGCCGCCGGCGGCGGGTCTGCCGCGCGCGCCGTGCCCGCGCTTCGCAAGGCGGAGGAGGCGAGGCTGCTCGAGGAGAAGCGAGCGCGTGAACGAGCGGCTTCGCGGTTGAGGGCGCCGCCGAGCGGGCAGCCGGGGGCACCGCCGGCGCAGCGCGAAGATAAGGGCGTGCCTTCGATCCCTGCTATGTCGAAGGGGATGGTGGGGGCGGGGGCGGGGGCGGGAACGGGGGCGGCGGCAAAGGTGGGCGCCGCGCCGGCCGGATCGAAAGAAGCGACTCTGGATGGAAGGGGCGGGGGTAAGCCTTCGGGCGTTCCCCAGGTCTCGGTGCCGCTGACTGCCGCGCCGCTGCGCGTGACGGGCATGCTGTCGAAGCTTGTGCCCGGGGCGGCTGGAGCGGCTCGCGATGTTGGGGCTGCCGCGACGCACAGGTCGAAGGGCCTGTTGGCGGTGACACGCCTCCCCGCGCCGTTCCGTCCATCGACCGATGACATCGCGGGCCCGCCGCTTTCGGCCTTGCAGTTGGCGAGGGCAGCGGAAAATGACTCTGCCAGTCTTAAATACATGGGCACATCCGCTTCGGCTAGCGTTGTCGGCGTGGGGACAGGAGGGGGCGGAAGCGTGACATCTTCGTCGGACAAGATCGAGATGAAAATTAGAGATCAGCGCGCGCAAATCGCGCTCAAGCGAAACGCCCGGGTGGAAAAGATCAAGGCCGAGGAAGAGAAGAAGAAGGTGTGCGACGTGTATTTTTTCTTGTGCTCCCAACTAGAGAATTGTGCGATACTTTTTGCGCGGCAATTATGTTTAGTTTAGGTGACCGCAAGGGGTTGTGTTCGGTTTCCGCGTTCCGCTGCGGGGATTGCTTGTAAACTTGTTTCGTATGGCAAGTTATACGTGGTATATATTTTTTCGAATTCACTCTGGGGGTCGATACAACGTTCGGCGTTCATGAGGACAGCGACGGGGGTTATACACGCCTCGTCTAATTGGACAGCTGAAACCGTTGCGTCTTAGTATTCCAGTCACGATCGGGGGCGGAAGGGAGCACTGACGCACTACCCTTCCTGTCGTTACCGGCAAACTCCGCGGAGTTGCTACAGTAGTCGATCTACCTCTTAACCTACGTACCGCACTGCAGCACGCGATCGGCTCCAGATCTACTGTGAGTCTACATACAGCGGGAGGGCCTACTGCTGTACTGCAGCACACGAATATCATACCCCCAAAGCTACCGTGTGTCTATGATGAGCCGTAGTTCATACCACGTTTTAGGTTCATAGCGCGCAGGATTCGTGTCGACCTACAGTAGATGTGTATATAGAGCGTATGTAGATGCGTTTTGTGTCGCGATTTTGTCGACGCAGCGTTCAATTCCTTCTCGGCTCATCCCCCTCCACGCCCCCACCTTCACCTGGTGCCATCCCTCACCGCCCGCTCCTCGGCGTGCCTCGATTACAGGCTGAGCTCGAGAGCAAGGACTTGCGAGACGCAGCCCGGCTCGAATCGGTGCGTCGCGCCAAGCACGAGGCTGAAATGAAAGCCCGCGAGCAGAAGGCACAGCGGCAAGCGGAGGCAGAGCGGAGGCGCGAGCAGGAGCGCGTGGAGAAGGATGCGAGGGATGCGAAGGAGCGGCAAGAGAAGGACGCGAGGAGGAAAGCCGTGGTCGAGGCTAAGGCGAAGGCCGCCCAGGAGGTACGTGTCGCTGGGTTTCTATAGTAACAGTATGGGGCCCTGGGGGGAGGGGGGGGGGGTCATGTGTCACGCAAGTAGCTCGTCGCGGTTGGAGCTTGGAGTTGCACGCTGGTATTACAGTAGTTGTAGGTCGTGACCCTTTTTATACAGCACCCTCCTTTCGGGCGAAAACTGCTTGAGATTATAATTGATTCGTTTTTAAAGCATTCAGGGGGGCCATCCTAACCAAAACCTACTATGGACCCGAAAATCAGGTGTTCTCCTGGGTTTACACACTATATTTGGTCCTGATTACTGCTGTGTTTTCCCCCGTAATAGAACCTGCGCGAAGGGGTTCTAAGGTTAGCTTGCCACCTGTCTGTTTTTTTTGCAATCTCGACGGCCTTTTTTCACGTGAAACTTTGGTGCAACGTTTCCACGAACAGCATTATTGATTGCGGGCAAGGTTGCTCCTACCCCGGCCTGGTGCCAATATAACTTTTTTTTTTAAGGCGGCGACTACAACCCGCGGCATCGACTTCGCTTTGGATTCGTGGAACCGTGAATGCATACTACCACCCCCACCCGGCCCTCGTGGCTGCCGCCGAATTATTAAAGTCTCTTGTGCGACGGTACTCTACCGATAGATGTTGTTTGAATGTCACACTAGTTTAGAGCTGGCCAATCACTGCGCCGGTAGTGCTGCTGCTGTAGGTGATTGTTTCGAAAGCGCTCGGGGTAGCAAACCCGAAAACAGGGCTGTTGTGATCACTCTCCGTGAGCTCCGCCGACGATTTTTAACTCCTTCCCCTCGCACAACGTCAAGCTTTGCCCACCCTTCCCGAATCCCATTTTGCGATATTGGAAAGCTCGCGCCAGTTTCACCAGCAGTCCCCCGGAGCTCTTACGAGCGCACTTCACTATTCACATCCCAGCTACGAACCGTATCAGAGACGTGTGACGTCAGGCCAGAACGGTGCCAAACACCCTACCCTTGCCTCTCTCCAACCCACTGTCCTTCTACCCCCATTCCCGGGTTTTCCAAAGCAGGAGGCCGTCGCGAAGACGGGAAAGGCTGCCCCGCCGGTTTCCAAGAAGCCCGAACCTGCTGTGCCGAGCGCGGGTGTAGCCGCCGCCGCCACGACCAACCCCGCCATTGGTGGAGCAGCAGCAGCAGCGGTGGCGATGGCTAAGGCGGTGGTGGCGGCGGTGACGACGACGGAGGCGGCGGCGGCAGCCGCTCCGGGAGCTAAGGCTGCCGCCACTGCGTCGAACCCGTCGTCGGTTGTCGCTCCACCGCCGTCGGTTCAGGTGCCTCCGTCGGTTGCGGTGTTGAAACCTGCTGGCACCGTTAAGAGTTCCGCGCTGGAAGTGCCGAAGGCGTTGGCCTCGGCTGTGGGTAAGGGAGGGGGGGCGGGGGACTTGACCAGCTACGAAATGTCGGACCACGACGGGTCTAGCTCGGAGAGTGAGAGCGACGAGGAGAGCGCGCAGGAGCGCAAGAGGCGAATGGGCAAAAAGGTGCGTCTTCGCCGGGTTGTGGCCTGGTTGCAAGCGTTGTTTTTTTTGTGCATCGTGCCCCGTTCGCCTATCTGTGCGTCGAGAGGCACGGGTGTTGTTGTTGTACAAACTTGGTACAGGTGTATTTGACGTGTGTGGATATGTTTTTGTCTGCTTCGGCTGATGGCCACTTTGCCTATTTCGGTTTTTAGTTTCGGGGGGAGGTTCATAGCTCTGCACATGTGCGATGTTCGGCATGAACCAAATTAATGTTCCTTCGGGGTGGTTATTTACTCTGGTGTTGTTGGGTGCCGGAAGGGACGGTTGCAAGCCTTTGCGAACTTGCATGCGCTTTCGTCGGTGGCAGTGCTTGGCATGAAATTCGAGCTTCAAGAATGTGCAGAAGAGTTTTTAGTTGTCAGGGTACACGTTGCGGAAAAACGGGGTACGAAAGGAGAAGGGGGGAGGGGGGGGGGGGGGGGGGGATAACATTTCTGTGCGTGGCACCGTGCCGGAATGTACTTTGTTGTACCGCGCAAGCTCGCACGTGGCACCCTTTTTTCCCAATGACGCAGTGGCCACGCAAGGGGTTTCTGAGCCATGATCCGCGCGTTGGTGTTGTTGTTGTTGGTGTTTTTTTGTTTTGTTCATCCCATCTTTTTTCTTCGCCCTTCGTTTCCTGCTCGCTCCTGCTGTAGTCGTAACTCAGACCAGGGGTCACGTAGCAGGCTCTTCTCCCCCCTCCCCACCACAGTGCGGTCGGTTGGCCCAATTTTTTCTTCGCTGACGGTTTCTAAGTGATGTCGAACGACCAGTACTGTACATGCGGGGTCGAACATCTACCCATGGTTATGCCGCGTTCTTGAATCTCGGATGCGAGTGCACGGCGCTGTCGATGTCCGCCGCAGCAAAAAAGTTCTCTCCTACGTAGCTGGTGGCAGCCATTCCCTTTTCTCTTGGAAGTATTTTGTTGGCCCAAATAGCGATTTGTTGGAGGCGTTTTCGCTGTCCCCTGTCTTGTGTATATGCTGGAGGCGTTTTCGTGGCCTTTTCATCGTCGCAGATTCATCACCCGTGAATTGCTAACTACCTCTTGTTGCTGCTGCTGCCGTTGCTGTTCTGTGTGCTGTGCCTATTTTGCTATGCGACCATGGATGCATTGTTGAAGGTCGTTTTTTCTCGCCCCAACGGTAACACAATCAAATTGAGCCCAACGCGGGAGTTGCTTATTTCATGGCGGTGGTGTTGACCCTGATATTTTCCCCCACCGATGCAGATACCGTCCTGGGCGAAGGGCTCCGCCCTGTCCGAAGCTCTGACGAAGCAGTACTCCACTGGGCACCAGCTGGATCCAGACACAATTTTCCCGGAGGTTTTCAGCTGCGACTTAGAGGCCATCTTCCCGGTGAGAGTCTTGCCTTTGGTGGCCTGATCAAGGCTTTGTCAGCTTGTTTTTTTTTTTTCGGGTGGTGGTGGATTTTGGATTGCGCCGAGTTTCGGCTCCTGGGAGTGAGATTTCCTCGACTTTCTTTCCCATCATGAGATGTAAACATCGTTTTTGGAGCCCGCAGTGAACGCGATCCCGGGCCCGCGAACGGTGTCTTCTCTTGTGACTTGAAGGCAATGTTGTTGTGTTGTGTTGTGTTGTGTTTTTTTTTTTTCCGAGACTCACGATGTTGCGCACATCGTCAGAGTCTCAAATGCTCGGCCTCGCCCTTGAAATCGCGCTATTTTTACGTGCTGCGTCTCTTCATAAGTTCTTCGCCCGTATCGAATCGCATGTGCCTCTGTATCCCACCCCGCGTGCATATGTATATAGCGAACGCCCGCCTCCCATCGCCCGCACCCCCTTCCCCCTCCCTAGCATGTTTTACTCTCCACTCCAGAGTAGTCGATCGACTATTGTATTGACACCAACCGAAAAATGCCTGCCGCAACTTGTATTTTTTTTTGTTTGCCGCAGGTGAACAAGAGTAAGTACCATAGGAGAGGTAGCAGCGCCAACTGGGGGCCCGACCGTGTGACACCGCAGGAGATCCTCACCTACAAGCGGAGCGTAGGGATTTCTAGGTCGGGGAAGTAAGAAGCGACAAGCCGTAAGCCACAACCATTTTGCTGGAGACGTATCATACAATGTTGGTGAGGGCGGCGATGTGATTGAGGCCAGGTATACCAGGGTATCATTTTGCCGGGGACGTACCTAAACGATGCTAGTTGGGGGAACCGCTACAGCATTTTAGTACCCAGGGTATAATAGTAAACGCAATGCACAGAAGCTTTTTCCACAGAAGGTCGCCTGAAGCGCGCGCCGCCGTAATCCCCCCCCCCCCTCCCGTCTCCACGCTAGTTTGTTGGGGTTTTTTCCTCGCCTAGCTTTTTTCTCCGCCCGCGAGCGTGATCGTGCGATTCGGGTTGCGGTTGATCGTTGAGACGCTTGCCACCGCCGTGACTTATCGACTTCGACGGCTGGGTGGGCGAAGGGAGAGTAAATCGAGCGCGGCGCGTTATTTTTGAAGCCGCCGTCGGAGTGCGCCATGAAGCGCAGGGCGCGAATTCGTGTCTCTTTATGGTGGATAGGATAGGGTGGTGTTGACTCGGTTTGCTTGGGTCAGGCAAGAGGCAAGTGTGCTGCATCTTGTCGATGACCTCAGCAGGCCGAGTGGCGGGTTTGAGAAGGAGGGAGAGGTTTTGCTTCAACAGTGTTTTTCGGGCGTCACGGTGTGGCGGGTAGCGGAGGTATGCACGGGTTTAAAAGTCTTGTGTGGCTTTTGTCCCGCGGTAGTGGAAACGAAACGCTTCGAGTCGAATGAAACGGTTCGTCCGAGGAAATTGAGGGCTGCGCTCTTCTTGGCTGGGTTGGTTAATCTTGGTTGGTAGGTTGATTGTACAGTGTTTACATGTCATGCGATGAATGAAGTAGGATGGCGGGCTCGAATTGGAATCGCGGACAAGTGAGGGTATCAATATTAGGAGGAGTGGCGGCGAGGGGGTAGATCAACGGTACACGGATTGTCGTCCGCTGAAACGGTATCAACACCGATGGTCGCGCTCGGAGGCACGGATATAGCCGGAGACCCCTGCAAGAAGAGTCGGGGGCACGATCGTTAAACCTTGCACTCCTAAATTAGATAAACTTCGAGTTTTTTTTGCCGAAGGAATGCGGCTCGACTGTCATTGTTGTTGTTCTCACATTAACCACAAGAATGTAGTCCGTGGTCTCAAGACATGCTCCAATAACTCCGGAATGGAAGATTGCCCTACTGTACAGTAGTAACGCTGAACTATTTTTGTTGCTGTGTGGCTTCTGTACGGCGACGAAGGAGGCCAGGTCGTGTGTGCATGCCGCCATTTAATTTGTAATGGTTACAATTGTACCAGCTGAGAAGTCCGCCGATTTCGTCTATGCTCATCTGAGCAAGTTCCGTGGCACAAATATACGACGCTCGATCTCTTCACTGCCACACTGCCTGTAAAGGATGCACAAATGTATGGCTCGGGGACTCCCCTGAATAACGATACTGCGAAAGGGGTAGCCATGTGCCATCTTCTGCGCCCGCCGGTGGCTCCGCGCATGCCCGCAATGGCTGAACGAGTACGGGTATGCAACTCGAGGCTGTTACTCGTAGTAGTGCGACAGTACTGCCAAGAGGTGCATTATAAAAAAAATAAGTTTGAGTAAAATGAAAGAAAACACTGGAAACACAGGAAAAACGACCATGGCCATCCGCCATCTGGCACAGCAGATAACTCGTTCGTACAGCAGCAACCAGCACTTCGAAAAAAAAAAGTGTCACGTACGAGACGCTCGATGTCCGTACTGTACACTTCGTGTGCAGATAGCCACAAAACAGTTACTAAGTTGAGCAGCAGTCGATCGAGCTAATCGATAGTGCGAAGCGCCGGCGATTGCGTTGGTGCAGCAAACTCAGCAGCAAGCAGCAGCATAGCGTACAGGTACGCATCGTACGAAAACTATGCTGGCACGAGACCTCCGCCGAGACGCCGAACAAATGTCAATGACGAGACGGTACTCCTACAGCTTCCCAAGCAGATGGATCCGTCTTTCAACTTCAAGCTGCGGAGACACATCCCCGAGAGGGTGTGACTTTCATATAATAACCATTATCACGGGGGTCAGCAGCGAAAACACATCGCAGACATAGCAAGAGCAGCAGCAGAACAGCACAGTAGTAGCACGTGCATAGCAGCAGCACCAGAGCAGCGGCAGAACGGCGGCAGGAGGAGCAGCCGCAGTAGCACATCATGCACGCCCGAGGCTTCCCCTGGCACATCAGTCTAGGAAGGGGAGCCCGGTGGCGCACGAGGAGGAAAGGCATAATGCTATATCCCAGGCCGACCTACTCCGTGAGGCGGACTGCGTGAGCAGCAGCAGCAACAGCTGAACAACACAGCAGCCGCACGAAGCAGCAGCAGCAGAGCAGAAACAACAGCAGTATAGCACATCACGCACGCCCGAGGCCGCTCTCGGCACAACTGTCGAGGCAGGGAAGCACCGTGGGGTACGACGAGGGAAGGTAAAATGGCGTCGCCGATGGAGCTTCTTTGTACTGGGTGAATCTCGTCCCTACTAAAGTCAAGTAGTGGGTTCGAGTCTCACCGAGTGCGTACTCCATTCGTCTCTACTGCAGTAGGCACGAAGAGGAAAAGCACAATCATACCTTCGAGGGTCAGCAACGAAACATATTGCAGTGAGAGCGTAACGCGCACATACATACATGCATAATACATGTACTCGCTCATCTCCTTTTTTTCTTGGCAGCTACACAAGAATACGAAACGCCTTCACAACACAACCAAAACTCCACGATGCATGTGGCGGGAGTCGAGATTATAAGCCTTACTATTTGTTTGTTATATTCTCGCAGCGTTTTGTTACGTAACATTTTTAGCCTACATTTATTTCCCTACAATGGCATCGCAGGCAGGGCGTGCGATTATGGAGAGCGAAGCCGCCCGTGGTTCGATTCTCGCCTTCATCCCCCGAAAAAAAAGGGGGAAAGGGGAATATCTCATGTTCAAGAACCTGTAAAACTCACTCACTTAGAAAGCACCGAGGAAGGAACAATGAGAGCAACGCGATTATTGCATACTGAGCCCAGTACCGAAAAGTCGGAGGTAAAGCTTGGATACTCAGAGCACCATCGGGGTTCCTGACTTACTCGTAAGAAGAGATAATTCAGGTTTATTAGGCGAGAAAGCGGTGGAAATCGAGTTTATAAGCCTTTAATTCGTGTAGGGTTTGTTATGTAACATTTTTAGTGTGCATTTCCCTACATGCATGTGACACTCTGTCTGCCAGTGCTGTGATAACAACTTTTTTTTCGTAGACACCGTTTGTACCTCCACCACCGTACCGCTCCTGCCGCGGCGTAGGCCCATCCGATTCGGTCGACACCAAAGACCCCGTCCTCTCTGCCTTACGGAGCCTGGTCGCCCGGCGTGCAGAGGAGCCGAAGAGGCTCACAACCCTCGCTTCGCGACCATATGCTATAGCCTATACGTATCTTAACCCCTTTAGAACTCCAGCCCCGTTTTGGGGACAAGGCACTCAAATTCCAAGTAATTTGTCCCCAATTGTCCCCAAAACGAGACTGCAGTTCTAAAAGGGTTAACAGCTGTTCGCAAAACTCGTGCTTGCACACGTAAACTAGCCCGAATCGGAATTTCGACACTCGTTTCTGGAACGCCCAACCCTCAACGCACAAGTAACGGCGGAGCATAACACCCGTCACCCCGGCTCATATTCCCCACACTCTTGCCGCCATGAGCTGCCAAAAGCCGCGGATGCGGCCTCTCCCGTTTCGGCCAAAGGAGAAGAGGTCCAATCTGGGTGCTGGCATCGAAAACGGAATATTTTTACCGTCACGAGCGAGCAAAGATGTCACATTTGCCCCTTGACGGGCAGCCGTCAAGGACATCCCAATGCTCAAAACTATTATATTTCAGAAGAAGGTTTGACTGGCCAAAGGTAGGCCCGACGGGGCAAAGGTAGACCGTCAACCAAAGTCGTTGGCCACGAGCCTGTGAGAAGTCAAAAATGGCCATCTCAACTAGTCAAACTCACAGCTGACGTTATTATTAAAAAAAAACTCCAAGAAAAGAGCACAGCACATCCGGCCACAGCTGCTGTCAAGGACATCCCAATGGTGAGAACTAACATACTTTAGAAGAGGGTTTGACGGGCCAAACGTAGGTCAGACGGGGCAAGGATAGGCCGTCAACCACATTCTTCGGCCACGAGACTGTTATAAATCAAGTATCGACCACTTAACTGGTCCAGCTCACAGCTGACGTACTCACACTCGGCCAGCTGGCAGCCAGGGCACGGCGCAAGCACGCCCGAGGCCACCCCTGACACAGTCGGGGTCGGGGACCACGGTGAGGCAGTTTCGTCCCGTGATGTGAACCTCATCTCACGCTAGCACGAACAACGCAAAAAGTACGTCTAAGAAACGCTGAGGAGCGCTGAGAGCACAGGGCCAACAAGATCGTATTTCTATCTATATACCTGGTATGCCGTATACATATATTTCACACGTATGCTACTTGAGATCTACTCAAGTGTAATACTGCGGTTCGTGCCCCCAACGAGCATCAACCCTTATTTTAATCTGCACCACAAGTGGTTCAACTCTGATTTCAAGTAGAATATTGTGCCCGCGAAACCTGGGTGCAATCGTAAATATATGTACATCTGTGTAGCTGTTCTGTTTCTCGATATTTGTGCAGGCTTCAAAGCGAGGCCCTCGCTGACGGCATCATCGCTTTTCCGAAATAATGACCTCGGAAACTCTCTTTTGCGGCGAGCGGAGAACAAAAAAAAAAAGGATTCCGGATTCGTTTTTCCCATCCCCGTACGAAGGGAGCTCACACACATTTTGTAAAAAGTGACTTTTCTTATTATCAGGTCAACTAGTATTCTACCGCAAAGCAGTAATATCAGTATGAGTAGGAGTTTTTTCAGGGATTTTCGCGGGTCATGACCCGACCCGCGGGCCGGGCCACGTGGTACTCAAAATATCACGGGTCGGCTCGGCTCGGCTCGGCTCGGCTCGGCTCGGCTCGGGAAGTGTTAAAAATCTCACGGGTCGGTCTGGTAAGGTAGGGTCAAAATATTTTTAAATCTCGTAGGCCGGGTCAGGTCGGGTCAAAAGTTTTTCAATTCTCACGGATCGGGTCGAGTCGAGTCGGGTCAAGAGGTGATGAAAAGCTCACGGGTCGGGTCAGGTCATGACCCGCGAGAAGCGGATCACTCGCGGGTCGGGCCCAGCATGACCCGCGGATTGTTTTCTACCGACCCGCGGGTCGGACCCGCGCATTCGGCTCGCGGATCCGACACTTGAAACACTCCCTGCTCTCTTACCCAAAGGTTTCTCTCGTGTCAATACTCAATAATACTCCTTTGGTATCATATTCAAACATTAAAACACCGCAAAAATCATATACGCATGCCCGCATCCATTTATACTTACTACAGCCAGGTCATGTATCGCTGCGGGGCACTAAAATGGACCTTGAATTGTTTTTGAAGTGCCGACCCACGGGCCAGATCCACGGGTCGAACCTTCGGGTCGAGATAAATGATCTCGCGGGCCGAGGTGATCCGACCCGCATGAAAACCGTGTCTCACGGGTCAATAGGAAGGTGGCGGGTGTCGGGTCGGGTCAGGAGGTTTTGAAATCTCGCGGGTCGGGTCGGGTCGGGTCAAGAGGCTTTCAAAATCTCGCGGGTCGGATCGGGTCAGCTGACCCGACTCGACCCGACTCGTGAGATTTGACCTGACCCGCGAAAAGCCCTGTTTTTCACCCTCAAAGGCATTTTGGACTAAACGTTTGGTCACAGGTTTCGTCCCGTCTCTCCCCCTCGTCCCTTCCCTGTATGGTACGTGCCTTCATTTTTGTCACGCGGGGGGTTCAGGATCCCCACTGCCCGTCGAGCTGCATCGATTTTTGTCAACTCTCGGCCGCGACGGAAAAGGCTTGGTAGGTGGTCCGCGTGCCTATCAAGATCAATTTCATGGGTTCAAGTCTCACCGAGTGCATGCTCGTAGGGGCTTTTTTTTGCATAAAAAAAATGACCAGCGGAAAGCGCGAGAGCGTGAGTTAGCTACATTTGATGAAAGTCGACGAGCAGAGGGAATGCCGAACCCTATGCGCGACAAACACTAAAGACACGTACCGGGAGGGAGAAGGGACGACACCTGTGACCACGGCTTGTCTAGAAGCTCGTTGAGGGTAGACCTCCTACGAGTTAGGCTGGAAAGTAAAGGTGATGAAAATAAGTAATAATAATAATAATAATAATAATAATAATAATAATATTGATAGCAGCAAAACACCAACCACCTACTGAACACCCCATGGAAACAGTCCTCCAGCTTCTCTGCGGCTCGCCGTTGGCCACCACATTGGTTGGTACGCCGCGGGCGGGGCGTGCTGTGGACCATTTCTCGCGGGGGGGCGAAGAGGAACAGAAGGTGGATGAAGCCTTTTAGGATGTCGCGCGTTCAAAACATAATTATGGTAGTGAGTGTGGCCTACAGTCGTAGTTAAACGCCCGACTTATTTCGAGTTGTTAAGATCTTAGTCCGTTGAGCTCATGTTGAAAAAAATATATAATCGCCTACCCAATCCACTGCAAGCCTTATAACACTCTCCCCCCCCTTGGGAACAGCGGGGTCTTTGGTCTTCGTATTGGGTCGTACGAGCCTAGTCCGCAGTTCTTCACAAGCTCTGGGGACCCAGGAAGAGTATTTTTATCATATTGTTGGCATGGGGAAATGCTCACTTTTCTATAAACAGCGTTTATGTGCTGGACGTGAGATTCGAACTCACGACCAACGACCCATGTCCTGCTGTTAAGGTATTACCTGCTGAGTATAGGGGTAAAAGATCGTTCGGTCACCCAGCCCAGGGTAATCCCTACAACACTCTCCCCATCTCTGAACGGTGGGGTCTTTGGGACGTCGGTACCGTATTCGGCCGTACGCTGACCTTCCCGCATATTTTCAATACCTACCTGGGGAACCAGGGAGATGTGTCTTTGGGGATCGCATGCGCACGCGTTTCTACAAACGAAACGTTCGAAGTGAGATTTGAACCCGTGTCCTCGACGACGTCGAATGTTGTGGTATTACCTACTGAGCTATAGGGACGAAATATCGATCATACCCAGTCCAGGGTGATCCTTAGAAGACTCTCCCCCTCTCCGAACGGCGGGATATTTGGAGCGTCGGTAGCGTGTACCTGGTACGGTCGTACGCTGAGCTACCCGCTTCGTTTTAATACCTGGCACTTTCGCACCCTGGTTTGTAGCCCGCTTGCCGTTGGCATATCTTAGTTTTTCCTTCTCGCGTTGTGCCGTTGTACCACGTGTGAGACGGCTAAGCCTCACTACGAGGCGTGGGCTAGATTTACTCGTGGCTTCATCTACTTTGTTTCGAACAGCCGCACCTTCGACTCCCATTTCCGATTTCTGGGATGGCATGGTCGTCATACTTTGATCGTCGTGTGGTCTGGATGTACGACTATTCAGGGTGGGCTAATGTGATGGTATCGCGTACCAGTAGCTATAAGGCGGTGCAACACATATACTTATGAGAGGACGTGACGTGTTACCAACGGAAACGTCTCCGCAGATTGTATCAGTATGATGAGGAGACAGGTAAATACGAACTACGAGTATGAAGAGCACGCGACGTGCTACAGTAGAAACGGAAACGTCTGGTAGATTGTACACGTATGGAGATACGAGTACAGGGTTCAGGGGGCTGTCTGGCACTCGACTGCCCCCCTCTGTCGCACTCTGATCTCGCACTCTATCATTGAGCTCACATGAAATAAGCAACAAGAATAACTTTACCAAGAAGAAGCGTGTCCTCGCTAGCATCGATATTTCTGCGTTCTCCTCCATAAGGCTCAGCATTACTAAGGGGAGAGAGGACGGGGCGCTAAACAAACCCAAGAGAAACCAGGAAAACGTGGGAGGGGGGGGGGGTATAGGTGCGGGGGGGGCATGGGAGAGGGGTAGAGCGGGATACGGGTGGGAAACGCGGGTACAGGGGGTGGGGGGGGATCTAATGGAGGGCGTATTTTCATGGGGGGTTTCTTTCTTGCGATAAAGAGAGGCGGCAACAGATATCAGGGTATCCGGTGTTCGCACAGGGCCGTTTTTATTACCGTATGTACCTGGTACTTATTTCCATGTATGCTAACACCCATCAGCGGCCGACGTGACTTCAGCAACACCACAATCTGAAGAAAATCTAATGGAGGGCGTATTGTCATGGGAAAGTTTTTCAGTCGCTTGCCCGCCACGACAGTTTCAACAGGATGATGTCTATATAGCATCAACCATACATGGCAGGCTATGATACACCTAACATCTGAAAGCACTGTAGCGGGTGATTCCGATGCTGTACACCGTTGGGGGTGAAGGGCGGAGGAGCCGCTTTATCCGAAACTCAATCGAGTTGGTTTCATATTTCATACCGGTACGTACGTTGAGACGGTCGGCTGGTCGTCGATGGAGGTGGTGATACTTGAGATCGAGTTGGATCCACCGAGCTAGGGGCGGCCTCGCCTCTCGGATCGTTCGATTGAATTGAGTACCGCTATGATACGCAGTACGCCGATAGTATGCACTGCTGTGTCATTGGTGCAGCATGATTCGACCATACCCCCCTTTCTACTTTCTACACCAGGGAATGTGGCTCGTTCGTCGACGGCTTCGTAGGTCGCGCGTAGTTATTCAAAATCTCCGTCCGATCGTAGAACGCGGAGAAATAATGCTGTAGCCGAGCGGTTCTAAAAAGTTCTAACGTTTCTCTTGTGTTCTTCGCGTGGGGAGCATTTTGTTGTGCTTATCTGCTACGCTGTCACAGGCAAACTAGCGCCCGACTGCACCTGTAGTGCATAAACCAGCTGGCTGCAGTTGTCTTTGGGCCGACGCACAAGGCATCCACCCCACCCCACCTGCTCCAACACAAACAAACAAGTTAACCCAAATCCCGTACTATAAACGCACATGCATTGTCGTGGAAACCCTTGATATGTTCCACGCGTGCACGCAGCAGAGGTTCTCACGAGCTTCCCGCAGTCTCGCAAAGCTGGGCACGTTCCTGACAGATATCGTCAGGAGGCGAGTACTCTGCACATTTTATCGATCCACATCATGCCAAACAACAAGCTCGCGGAGCTATCTCTAGAGGCGTCGGGTGGTAAGCTCGCGGCGTTGCGCGAGCTTCTGCGGTTCTTGAGGAAAGACAAGGTGGGAATCTCAATCTTGTCCGACACCTCTCGTGGCACACCAGTACTGACTACTGACTACCAGGTACACCAGTAGCATCGGTGGGCGGCACAAGTAGGTGCTGCAAACGGGTGGATGCTGTGAGTTTGTTCAGCTACGTCTCCTCGGTGCAATCAAGCGTTTCCCTCGTTGTTGTTGTCGTTGTTGTCGTTGTTGTCCTCGTGCGGTTATCGTCGTTGCTGTCCGACTCGTAGTTGTCCTTCGCCCGCTTTTGGGACCCGTGGAAGTGTCTTCCTGAGAGTACACGAACGGTTACAGTAACAACAGCAGCAGCAGCAGATGCATTGGGTTGTTCGCGGCAAAGTGGCGTCAACCACCGCCGCTGTAGCACTGCCTCTCATTTATGGTTGGGGACACACTATTAATACTTGGGAGAAGAGTTGGAAGCGTTGGAACTTTGAAAGTCACGTCTCCCGCAAGCACAGAAGGCAAGGCACACCAGGTCCAGCTGTAGCAAGCCCACTGCTACAAGCAGACCTACGCTGTACAGCAGCCTAAACCCAGCCGGCAAGAGCCTTGCGCTTAACCCCTTTAGAACCGCAGTCCCGTTTGGGGGGCAAACCACTCAATTTTCAAGTAGTTTGTCTCCAAACGGGACTGCCGTTATAAAGGGGTTAGCGTACGTCGTTGGTGCTGCAGCTCAGCTCTGCAAGCAACAAGCACAGCGAGTTGAGTGTCCCGCGGACGGAGGTCGCTCTCGTTGTTGCCCAGCCGTCATTCATGCTGCCGCTCAACCCTGCAGGCACTAAGACCAGCGAGTCGCGTGTCAGATGGAGGGAGGACGTTCTCTTTGTTGTCCACACCTGACAACGACGAGAACGACCTCCCTCCATGCGACACGCGACTGGCGGGTCTTGGTGCCGACAGAGCTGGGCGGCAGGACGAATGAGGCAAGCGCAAGACACTTGCCGGTTTGGGTTCAGGCTACAAGGTGTCGACGGGAGACAGGCCAACAGGCGTAGCGCGAGACTCTCAAATGCCTGGGCAAGCGCGAAGAATACGCTGGTTTCTCGGGGGTTGGCGTGCTCAAGCGTTCGCTAGATTTCAAGCACACCAGCAGATGTACTGCGATATTAAGCAGACCTGCGGCTGTAGCAGACCTATGCACAGCTGTAGCAGACCTAATGCTGCTTGTGGCAGGCCTACTACCCGTAGCAGACCTGCGGCTCGTAGCAGACCTACCGCTCGTGGCAGACCTACTGCTTAGAAGCAGGCCTATCATATGGTACTGCTGCGAGAAGGCCTACTGCAATGCTCTAAGACGGCCCATCCCCGCCCACCCCCCGCTCGACGCACGCCACCTCTTTATCGCATGTCCCTCATGTGGGGCGGCTCCGCTACTACAACTGCTGCTGCTACTGCTGGTGCAGATACGCCGGCCCGATCTGTGCCTCGAGTATGGAGAGAAGCTGCTCGCGTACGGCAAGGGTTTGGGAGACGAGCTGTGGGTCATCCATGAACAGGCGAGCTTCAAACCAAGCCAAAACCAAACCAAGCCAAACCAAACCATACCAAGTCTAACCGAAACACAAACGCAACGCGAACGAATGCGCGACTCGCTTCGTGCGGCAATAAACACAACTGTACGTGGTATATAGTCTACAGTGCAGAATCTTATGGATGGAAACGGTCAGGGTTGAGAAATACATACGGTCCCGGAGAGGGAACGCCTTCGCTATGACGAAACCCGGCGCGCTCGGACGGCCTCTCCCCCGCCCCTATGAACGTTTCTACCCGCATTTGCCTTGCATTTTCATCAGTGACCGATATGTAACGTCACTCTTTCGTGTGGATCTTCGACCTCTTGACACTCCCGCAGACTTAGAAAATGTCTGTGGTCGTAATGATTAACGCTGTAAGTCGGGAGGATCTCACGATTAAGGACAAATCGGTAGGTGCCGTAAGCCGACTAGCTGACTTTGGTTGGCAGGTCGACTGGCGAAGCCAGCTGATGGGGCAGCCGACTTGCCGACTTGAGTCAGCCAAATCGACCCCTCCTATGGGGATGCGAGGGACTCGCTGAACACCTCACGGCGCTTCGCGCTTGGTGCAAGCAACGTCTGCCTGGCCGGTGAAAACCCGACGTGCTCCTTCCTGCGTAGGGATGCGAGGGTCTACTGTACGGTCATGCGACTACGGTCATGCATGATGTCGAGCATCCCCGCCTCCCGGCTAACGGAGCCGCGCCCTAACAAGAAAACACGCATCCCACATTCAACAAATCTTCCTTGCAAGTATGCAAAACCAATAAGTGGGATGGTGAGCACCTCCGGGAAAACGGCTACCGGTAGCTCTTGTTCCGATTAATGATGGTGAGCACCTCCGAGAAACGGCAACCGGTAACTCTCGTTCCGATTGATGATGGTGAGCACCTCCGAGAAACGGCTACCGGTAACTCTTGTTCCGGTTGGTGATGGTGAGCACCTCCGAGAAACGGCTACCGGTAACTCCTGTTCCGACTAATGACTAGTGGGGCGGCCTAAGTCTTGGCTGCCCCGCCATAAGCTCCGTTTTAAGCCTACTTGGTACAGGTATTGGGGACCCAAGGATAGTGACTGAGCCCCCTTTGGTTGAGGGAAAAACACTCGGGAATTACTCTGAAATGTTCTTGGTTCTGTACGGTAATGCGGTACTAGAAGGGTTGAAAAAGCGGCAGTACTTGGTGGAAACATTAACTTTATCAGGAAGAGCGTACATGATGATGGTGATGATGATGGTGATGATGATGGTGATGATGATGATTATGTTGATGGTGATGGTGATGATGATGATGATGGTGACGATGATGGTGATGATGATGGTGAGGATGATGATGATGATGACGATGGGGATATGACGATGATGGTGAGGATGATGATGATGACGATGATTATGGAATGACATTGGTTGATACTGTACTGATGATGATGATTTTGTGATGCTCATCACAATGACGATGATGATGCTGCTGATGATGGTGATGGTTATGATGATGCGGTAAGGGTGGGCGCACCTGCATTTTTTCCCGGGGCTCCTCCTCCCCGCCTGAGGAGCTCCTTATCCCTCGCCCAAAAAAGTAACTTTTTTTTTTTCCAGAAAAAATGCACGCTTAAAACCCCTTTCAAAACGCCAAGAACTCGACGAAAAAACTAGGAAATATTATACATTTAGTGTTTTCAGCCGTCTTCGAAAGCAGTGCGGGATCCCAGAGCTTCAGTAGGGTCGTGGTGTTGCTCCCGTGTGCCGCACGACTCGTTGCACCAACCATTGTGTCTCGAACACCAGTTTGTTTGTATCACCCTCCGATCGCGCGGTGGCCGTCGCTTTAGTTGTCACTTTTTTTGTCGTCAATCTTCCCCCTTTGAAGCCCCAAGAGGGTTGTAACGATTTCGATACTGAAACGAAACCGATGCCGGCTAATTCCCTTGGTGGAGAAGAAGCAGCCCCGTCAGTCGGAAAATATTTGCATTGCAAGGCAAAAAAAGTGATGTGCTATATGTATCCCTATATAACGTAGAACGCGTCGCGCGTACGTACGTACTGTAGTTACAGTAGTGCATCCTCCTTCCGATACACTCGGGAGTACTTCCCCTACGTAACTCGACAGCCCTCGGATGACTGCTCCTTGATGTGGCCCATGTTGTAATCGTCCCTTTGTTTGGACACTCCCTCCCTCTCAAGTCGTCTTCGTACCGTGTAGCGCAAGGGTCGACGTTTTCCGGCAGAAAGCGGTATGAGTTTGCAGCAGCAGCGGCAGCGGCAGCAGCAGTAGAACTGCTCTTTCTCTCTCTGTGTTTCTCTCACCCCCCCCCCCCCCTCTCCCTCTCTCGTGCCCGGAAACATCAAACTTGACGCCGGGGGAAGCAGTGGTGTGCACGACTTGGCCCAGCTTCGACAAGATGGTTGACACCCCACACTAACTCCTTTTTACACACTAAAATATTCCCAGAAATTTCCCAGGCGGACAAACCACACCAACTCATCATTACACCCTTATTCCCAGAAACTTCACAGGCGGTCGGGGTTAGGGTTAAGGGTCGGTTAGGGTTCGTGTTTAGAGTCCTGAAGTATTTTGTGTCGGGGGCTGGTCGAAGTCGTAGGCAGCTCTCGCTGGGGCAACCAACCCACAACTGCTTCCTCCCAGCCGCCCCCACCACTTCCGCCTGCGCAGACCATCTACAGTAGATGGGTTACCCCTTTGCCGTCAGCACTGCAGGTTTACAGCCGTAGTAGTGGAGTTCCCCCTCTCTCTCTCTCTCTCCCTCTCTCTCCCTCTCTTTCTCTCTCTCCCTCTCTTTCTCTCTCTCCCTCCCTCTCTATCATACCTCCCCTCTCTCCCCCCCCCCCCCCAACCCTCCTTCTCGTTCGCGAAAAAACAACTACACCGAGCCAACCCCCACCCCCCACCCCTCCCATCGCTACCTTCGCCACCTCTACCGCGCTACCTGGTATAAAATAATAGATGGCGACGGCGGCCATGGACGCGGGCGATCTCGCGGCCGCAGACAAGCAGCTGGGCGTCCTCGAGCTCAAGTTTCCCGGAAGCCAGAGGGTGAAACGGCTGCAGGGCATGCGAAGCGAAGCCGGGGGAGACTTCAAGACGGCCGGCAAGATTTACGAAGAGATGGTGACGCAGAACCCGGCTAACTCGCTGGCGCGCAAGCGGCAGGTATACATGCATGCGTTCGTTCACGCGAGGTTTTTGTAGTTTAGTTCGGAGGGAGATCGAGGTTCGGGGGGGGGGGGGGGGGGGGAGGGCGGGAGATGATGAAGGTCTCTACAGTGTCTGGTAATATATTCGGGGCGAGAGGGGGTACTCATGTCGTGCATGGCCGTAGTCGTATGACTGTAGACCCTCGCATCCCTACAGTGCCGGGACGGAGCACGCAGGGTTTTTACCGACTAAGCAGGCATTACTTGCACCAGAGCGCGCGGGGGGGGGGGGGGTACTCATGTGTTGCTTGCCTTAGTCATTTGACCATTGACCACGCATCCCTTTCGAGACGGAGCACCGTTCCTACTCCTAATAGAGACGCTCCCAACATTTGGGGGGGGGAGTTCAGTGCAGTGAGGGGGGAGACCGGGGTGAGGGTGAGGGGGGACGGGGGTCGGGAGATGCTGGGGGTCTCTGCGGTACCTGGTAAGATGTTAGGGGGCGGGGGGGGAGGGGAGGGGGTCCAGAGGCGTTCTGTGCGTTGGACGGCCTGGC
Source organism: Nereocystis luetkeana (assembly GCA_031213475.1). NCBI lineage: Eukaryota > Phaeophyceae > Laminariales > Laminariaceae > Nereocystis > Nereocystis luetkeana. The sequence continues at coordinate 10,061,230 of JARUPZ010000007.1, forward strand.
AGCAAAGGGAAGGAGTTTGCTTGTTAGTTATTTACGGCGAGTGTCGGTAGGCGTGTGACTGTGCGTGTGGAGGGCATGGCTTAATACTTGCTGGCGGGGGGGTGGGTGGGGGGTGTACTCATGCTGTGGATGGCCGTGGAGGGGGAGAGGGGGAGGGACGACCAGTGAGCAAGGTCGAGCTAGCCAGAGCATACTGGCCGAGAGAGAGAGAGAGAGAGAGAGAGAGAGAGAGAGAGATAGAGAGAGAGAGAGAGAGAGAGAGAGATTTTTGTTGACGCTTTTGGCTGATTGATAATACCGCCGTGCTTTTGTTTTTGTTTCCTTTTGCTTCGTCATCGCGTTTTTTAGGTCGACGCTTTTGACTATTGCTAACTCCGTTTTTTTGTCCTGTTTCGTCATCGCGCTTGTTGTGGTTGACGCTTTCGACTGCGTAACGCCGTTTTTTGTTTCGTGCAGCGTTGCGTTACGCTGCGTTGCGTTGTGTCGTGTTGTTTTGTTTTGTTTTCGATCATCGCGCTGGTATGTTCGGCGCTTTTTGAGTAACGCCGATTTTTTTTTGTTCTGCTTCGCTTTGCTCTGTTCCGATTTGTTCTGCATTGTCATGGCGTCTGTTTGTTTGTTTGTTTGTGCGATCGACGCTCGTAATTCCCACCCTTTGTTTCGCTATCGTCACGCTTTTGACTGACGCCGCCAGGTCGCGGTCTTGATTGCCAGGGGCGACACGGCTGGGGCGGTGAAGGCCCTGAACGGCTACCTCTCCGAGTGTGCGGCAGACGAGGAAGCATGGCTTCAGCTGGCCAAGCTGCACATCAACGCGCTCAACTTCGAGGTGGGAGGGGAGGGGCGATTTTGACGCGAGGGGGAGGGGGGGCATGACGGGGTGTACTCGATATCATGCATGGCCGTAGTCGTATGACCGTCATTAGACGCTGGTATCCGTGCAATGCCGGGACGGAGCACGTCGGGTCTTCAGATATCATGCGTGGCCGTAGTCGTCTGACCATAGACCCTCGAGCCCCTGCAATGCCGGCACGGAAAGCACGTCGGGTTTTTTACCGATCAGGCGGACATTTGCTTGCACCAAGCTTTGCGAAGCGAAACGTGAGGTGTTCGGCGAGTCGCGTGAAGGGCTAGCTGTGTCGTACAAAAAAACGCTTGTGAGGCGGATTTTCATGGGATGACAGCTTCCATGAGTTGATTTATTTTCCGGTGTGGCCACTTCCAAAGACAGCAATGGGGGTACTGTGTAACTTGCCTCGTGGGTGCCTTACCATATACCGGTACACACTACCTGGTACGTGATACGATCATTCCCCTTGTGCGGAATAAAGGTCCACAAATGATCTAACTCCGTCGCCAGCTGTGACCGACCTCCCAAAATATGAACTAAACGGTACCCTGGTTGTCTAGCCCACGTAGTGAGCGGCACGTTTTACAGTGTCGTTGCCAACCGACGCCAACTCAACTTATATATAGTAGGAGGGGAAGGAGGGGGGGGGGGGTGATTGGCGTTTCCTTTTTTGTGGGGTATTTGCCAGGTATAGATGGCGCCTTGGGTGATGGTGGGTTTCCGCTTGTTTTTTTTTTTTAATATTTCCTCGTATCGCATGCGAACAACTGAAGGCACGAGCCTTGTCGCACCGTGTGCTGCTTTCTTCCGCACGCGCCGCTGCTGCCGGGCACATAGCAACAATGACAACAACCACAAAATTCACGTTTTGCCGCTCTCCCACTCATGTCCCCCCTCCCCTCCCCTCCCCTCCGGCGTGTTTTTTCTTGTAAGGCGGCGGCATTTTGCTACGAGGAGCTTGTGCTTGTGACCCCCTCGGACCACGTGGTGCACTGCCGACTGGGCGAGGTTTACTACACCATGGGAGGCGAGTTGATATTCGCCCTGTAATTTTTTACCCGTGTCACCCCCCGATGCAGGTCACCCTCATTCATCATGCGACTCTCCGAACACCTCACGGTTCGCTTCGCGCTTGGTGCAAAAACGCTGTCTGCCTGGTCGGTGAAAACCCATCGTGCTCCGTCCCGGCATTGTGTGTAGGGATGCGAGGGTATATGGTCATACGACTACGGCCATGCATGATATCGAGAGTTCACCCCCCCCCCGCTACCGCACTGCAGAGGCAAGAGTCTCTCCCTACAGTGGTATGACTCTCTCCCCTACCGCACTGTAGTGGCATGCATGACATGAGTGCACCGCCCCCGCGTCAACGGAAGATACGCAAAACGTTTCGATGTTTACGTATGTGCTCAACGTGATGAGCGTCCAACTGTTGGAGGTGTCTCTATTAATACTAGGAGTAGGAACGGTGCTCCGTCTCGAAAGGGATGCGTGGTCAATGGTCAAATGACTGCGTAAGGCAAACAACAAATGAGTACCCCCGCCCACCCCACACCCCTACTCCGTCTCGAAAGGAATGCGTGGGCAATGGTCAAATGCCTAAGGCAAGAAACAAAAAAGTACGCCCCCCCCACCCCCACCCCCCGTCATACGACTACGGCCATGCAGGATATCGAGTACACCCCCCCCCAACCCCCTATGATCATACGACTTGGGCCATGCATGGCATGAGTACACCCCCCCCCCCTCCCACCCCCCCCCCCCACACCCACACCCTCGGAACTCATTTTACGCAGGTGCGGACAACCTGATGCGCGCACGAAAACACTTTTCTCAGTCGGTAGACCTGCTCAAGTCCGGGAACGCTAGGGGTCTGCACGGGCTGTGCCAGACCTGCGCCTCTCTCGCTTCCTGCAAGGTTTGATATGTGTTTTGAGGCGTCTTGCTGTGGTGGAAGTTATCGTAGCTTGCGGGGGGGGGGGGGGGGGGAAGGGGAGGGGGACTGACACTTTTACAGATATTTCTTCCACCCCTCCTCCTCCCCCCCGCCTCGTTTTCGTCCTTGTCTTTTTCTCTACCAGGTACCAGGGTATGGTGTTTTTTGTTCTCCTGTCATTTTGTTTTGTATCACTGATCGTTTTTTTTTTTCTTCAATCCCCCCGCAACCGACGCTCGGCATTTTTGTTCCCGTTTGTTATCTCTCTCTTTCTCTCGAAAAGGGTTCCCAAAAGGTTCTGGCGGGCAAGGAACGTGACGTGAACAAGGCGCTGCACCTATTTGCGGCGACGGAGCTGCGCAAGGCGTACGGCGCCGGCGGCAAGCAGCTTGCCTCCCTAGGTGGGTCGCCGAAACGCATCACCACCCCGTTCATTTTTTTAATTCAAATACGTACACCTCACAAGGAGATGGCGAGAGACCGGACTGTGTCTGCGGGGCTGAAATTGCCCTCCAGGTACACGTAAATGACAAAACTGTGAATACGTACTACTCTGAGCGGATATAGAAAGAGCGTTTGTACATGAATATGAAGAGCCGAAGGTGCTTATATTTACGGCCAGAGCGGTACGTACGTAAAGCCAGTGTTTTGGGACCGTTTGTGCGCATCGAGGCGAGTAACTTGTTTGTGTGTCGAAGCTTTCCGCGGCTCTGTTTTTGTTCTTGGTTTCCAAGTACACACAGTAGATGCACAATATGGGGGGAAAAAAGGGAATTTAACAGGGTGCCAACAAAGTGGAAAGCTTGAATTTGCAATTTTTCCATCTCTTGGCTTTTATGTTGGAAATCAATTCAAGAAAATAACGAAAAAATTGGGCGAGACTCGCTTCGACAAGCACGGCCCTTATTACGGGGGACCATAGTAAATAGGACCTACCAGGTACGGTGCAGACAAATACCTATATGTTTCCCTATTTTTACTGACAATATTTGGTCCTATTTACTATGGTCCCCCGTATTAGTATAATAGGAGTATGAACTCTAGGGCACCCAGGTACCCAACCTGATCGTTTTAGTTATACTCGGGTATGATAGCCGGGTACCCTCAGAGTTTACACCCTCGTACCCTCAGAGTTTTACGCCCGGATATCCTCAGATTATGCATTCACCCGGGTACCCTCAGAGTATACACCCGGGTACCCCCAGAGTATACGCCCGTCTACCCTCAGAGTATACACTCGGGTACCCTCAGCGTGCACACTCGGGTATCCTCAGAGTATACACCCGGGTATCCTCAGAGTATACACCCGGGTACCCTCAGAGTATACACTCGGGTACCCTCAGAGTATACACCCGGGTACCCTCAGAGGATACACCCGGGTCTCCTCAGAGTACACACTCGGGTATCCTCAGAGTATACACCCGGGTACCCTCAGAGCATACACCCGGGTACCCTCCGAGTACACACTCGGGTATCCTCAAAGGGTACACCCGGGTACCCTCAGATATACACTCGGGTACCCTCTAAGTAGACACCCGGGTACCCTCAGAGTAGACACTCGGGTACCTTCAGAGTACACACTCGGGTATCCTCAGAGTATACACCCGGGTACCCTCAGAGTATATATACACTCGGGTACCCTCAGAGTACACACTCGGGTATCCTCAGAGTTCTCACACTCGGGTATCCTCAGATTATACACCCGGGTACCCTCAGAGTATACACCCGGTCAAACCGTTTGTGCTCATCGAAGCGAGTTGTTCTTGTTTTTTGAGCGGAGTTCATAGCGAGCTCCTGAAGTGAGGAAGTTCAGAAAAATCCCGGAGCGTCCTTGCCCTGGGGGGCAGGGGTTGCAGGGGGGGGGGCTAATTTCTTGCAGGTCCCTCGCGTGAAGAAAGGACGGGCTCTTATATATTCGTACCTCCACCCAAATTCGGAACCTTGAAGTTAACCCCTTCATGATAGGACCGCACTTCCAGTATCGGGACAAAGCACTTGGAGTTATAGTGATTTTTATGTTTCTGTACACTGCACTACTAAAAAGGGTTGAGAGCCGTGCCGCGGTGGTGGGAAGGCCAAGATGTGTGTACAGGGGCAACTGGTGAAACCGGCGCATGCCCGTGGAAGCCGCCTTGGGGCCGCACTCCTTCCGTCGTGTGGGGCCGAACGGTCGGAATTAAAAGACTCACACCAAAACACTTGGAATCAAACTCATACCAAGCACTTGGAATGAAAAGAGTCCTACCAAACACTTGGAATCAGAGTCATGCCGAACACTTGGAAGTAGAGTCGTGCCGAACACTTGGAAATAGAGTCATACCAAAGCGAAGACTTGGAATTAAGAGAGTCATGCCAAAACACTTGAAATTACAAGAGTCATACCAAACACTTGGAATTAAAAGAGTCATACCGAACACTTACACTTGGAATTAGAGGAAGTAGAGTCATACCAAACACTCGGAATTGAAAGAGTCATACCAAATACTTGGAATTCCAAGAGTTATACCAAACACTTGGAACCCCAAGAGTACTACCAAACACTTACATTACCATGAAGACCAAGCGGCCGATCTATCAACGCTCAGAGTGGTATACCAGGGTATAGGTTTCTGCAAACAAGCGGTGCAGTACTACTCTGCGTAAAGGGTTTACCCTTAAGAAATAGAGATGACGCCACCGGATACACAAATCCTAGTGGCTAGGCTCATCACAAGTGCAAGGTTGTATGCACCAATCGCTCTTGGCCGAAGATATACGGACCGTCGGTATATAAGTATCAGTACCTGAGGGTCCTTACATTTCCGTATAGCGTGGTTTCGCTGGTGGGTCTGCAAGTTGGTAGTACAGATGAGTTTGAACCTATATTTGGCTCAGAAACTAAAAAAGAGGGCCGAAAATACGAAAGTACCCCGTCTGCCATTGCCTTGAAGGCATGGATATGCCTATTTCGTGTTTCTTGCAGGCCTGCGTGCTGCTGGCTGGGGCCCAGTCTTGAAGGCAGTGGCCGCTTTCGTGCTTCTTGCAAGCCTGCGACCAGGCCCTACCTACTGTAGGTATAGCATTTCAAGGCACGCGGCAGAGAAACGAAATGAGCCACGTACTACTGTATATAGGCACGTAGATGGGTAAAATGCCTTGAAAGTTGCAGAAACATACGTTGATTGTACGTAAGTATTCATTCAAGGTACTAATTTGCCTTCAAACAGTAGCTGCGACGTGCCTGAAACGTTTCGGGCGCGCCGAGGCACATCCAATACTAATTTCAAGTATTTGGCGCATGGTACAGCAGAGGTGCACCGCCTTTTTTCTGAGGCTCGTCACTTGACCTTAAGGAGCTCCATACCTCACCCGAAAACGGACATTCAGGAAAAACCAAATTGCGTCCCGACGAATAATCCCGTGGCCGAAGTACACAAAACAGCCATTTTTTTAAACAAGATTGGCATAATTCCGACGAATTTGGGTTAAGGAGCCCCGTCATCCAGATGATATTTTAGCCGAAATGTGCCAGCTCGATCGTTGCACGCGTCATTTGCGCTTCAAGGGCTAAATGCCTATCAGGTATCTTGCAGACACTGACAGTATTCTAGCATCACTCTGTCCCGAGATACAAGCACCATCTATATACTAATATTTAATCAATCCGGGTATTATATTTTGGGACAGAGTGGTACACGCCCTCTTCCCTGAATTTGGGAGCTCCGACCTAAAAGCATTATTTTCAAGCGCCGGAGAGGTATTTTACGCGTGCCTGTCCGCGCCTGAAAAACGGTAGGCGAGATTAGACACGCGGAATCGGTGGTCCAGACACGCCAGCTGCAGCGGGAAACGTGGTTCAGGCATAATTTCAGGCATGCCTTGAAGGCAAGGGCCTGGAAGTACAAAAGCAGTGTACACTGTGCTATATCCCCTTTCCCCTGAATCTGGGAGTTCCGACCTAACGGCGTTATTTTCAAGTGCCTGAACGGGTATTTTACCCGTTTTGCCTATCCGTGCCTCAATTAAGACAGGCGGCAAGATAGTCACGCACGAAAGGGTTCAGGCACGCCTGTTTCGTAATGCGTGGTTCGGGCGTTCTTCCAAGCATATGCCTCAAGGCTACAGGGCCTACCTCCGGTTTTCGTTTCTTCTTGTTTACTTTGAATTAGAGTTGGGTCACGGCAGGGCGGTGTCTCGTTGTGAAGCCAGTCGGGTGCTCACAGACCATAAAAGAATTGCGTCGATACTCCTCTCGCCCCCTGCTTTCCTCGCCTCGCCTTGGGTTTATTTTATATGGAGGGGGCGGGGGGGGAGGGGGGGGGGTGTTTTGGATGGAGGGTTTCACCCAGGCGAAGTGTGTACCAGGCAGGAAATAGTACTTTTAGATGTTCGGGCGAAAGTTTCGTACGTCGTAGCAATGCTGTGGGTGGGTGAGGGTGTTTCCCGTTTTTTTTATTATCATCTTCACCCTTGTTTTATCTCTCCCTCCTACTATTAATACTCGTTACTCAGACCCCGAGTCACATTGAGGCCTCTTTCCCCCCCCCCTTCCCCACTACGGTTCTTTCCTTCGAAGGCATTTTTATCGCGGAAAGACTACAGCCCCTTTCCCCCCTCGTCGACCCCCGTCTTACTGTATGCCTGCTGTGGCGATTGTTATGGCACTGCCTTGAATAAAGCTGAAAGCCCGGTAATTACCTGGGTTCAAGTATTGGGATCATATTTTAGTACTTGGGAGGCGTATCTTGGATGGGAAACCAGGGGTTTTCCCAGCGAGGCACGAGCTTGGCTCTTAGTCTCCGCGTGCACAAAAGGAATAAGGCTGCTCTTTTTCTATCTCTAAGCAAACAACACACGTGAGTACCAACGAGTACCAACTTGATACGCAACCTGTACAGGGATGCAAAATGTCCCGACCTTGATCTTAACATGTGGCGTCGTCGGCCGGACTATTTGGTGGCATACAACAAGAATGAGGCGTGTGTGTGACCATGGAAGATTGCTGTATAATTTAATGTTTTTTTTTGCGCACTATCTCCGAGTGAACAAGCGAGCGAGCAGTTTGTTTGTTCGTTTGTGTGTTTGTTTGTTTGTTTGTTTGTGTGTCTGTTTGCTTGTTTGCTTCCGTTTTTTTTTGTTTTTTTTCTCCTTCCACAACCTTCAACCCTTTTAGAACCGCAGTCCCGTTTTGGGGACAAACCACTCAATTTTCAAGTGGTTTGTCCCCAAAACGGGGCTGCGGTCCTAAAGGGCATAAGCCTGTTTGTCGGTCATTGCTGTCTTTCGTAGTGTCTAGGGTGTAGCGAACAACAATCGCCAACAACCCCCCCCCCCCCCCCCTCCCGCCAATATCTGCCTGGTCGGTGAAAACCCTACGCGCTCCGTCCCGGCATCGTGGGGATGCGAAGGTCTATGGTCATACGACTACGGCCATGCATGCCACGAGTACAACCCCCCCCCCCCCCCCCCCCCCCTCCTCCCCCCCCCACCCCGTCACTGCACGCTCGATTTCTCTTGCAGCCGACGAGGTAACGAAGGCGCAGGCGGCGTCCCTCTCATCCGACAGATGAATCGTCACAACCCTGGGACGTTCTCGTGAAAAGGCCAAATTGGGATATCTATCGGGAGCGAGCATAGGTAGCCTGAGGACGGGGGGGGGGGGGGGGGGGCGATGACGACGGGCCGGGGCTGACAACCGCTCGGCAGACACTCTTAACTTGTTCTGCTGCGGGTGGGGTCCGTCCCGTTTTTCTACGGCAGACGGTTGGGAAGGCGTGCCGGATAGGGGGCCAACGGCTGTTGTATCTCAACGGTCATGTTTTCGTTGCTGTGGTTCCCAGGCGGATCGGTCGTACAGGGGGAGGCCAACGGCTACACACCTCAACGTGCCTTTTTTCGTTTGTTGTTGCCAGGCGGGTCGGTCGTACAGGGGGAGGCCAACGGCCACATCTCAACGTGCTTGCATCTCAACGTGTATTTGTACGTTGATGCAAGGTGGGTCGGTCGCACAGGGGGGACGGCTACATGCCAACGTGCCTTTTTTTCGTTGTTGTTGCCAGGCAGGTCGGCCGTACAAGGGGAGGTATAAATACAAAACAGCGCAACATCATTAAAAAAAAACACCGCTACTTACTTAAAGTGCAGCGGTGCCATGTTAGGTGGTCTTCCCCAGCTCAGCCCCGGGCCAACCCAGTCTCCTTCCTCGGCCGCCAGCTGCGCTCTGAGTCTGGTTTCACGGACGGGTAATGGAGTGAATGAGCGAAGACACACCGGGCGCGCCCAGGCAGAATCACCGGTTTGACCGGCTCCGTCGGAGCTACTATAACGGGGGACCATAGTAAATAGGACCAAATATGGTTAGTAAAGGTCGCGAAATGTATAGGTTTTCGTGTATACCGTAGGTCCTATTTAATATGCCCCCCCCATAAATACTACGCGAGAACACAGCAAAAGCAGTGAACGAAAGCAAATGTGGTGCGTGAACATCGGGGGATGCATGCTTTTTTAGTCCATCGTGGGTTCCGATTCTTACTACATTAGCCCACCCCGTAATACAACAAACAATGCTGCTGCTGCTGCTGCTCTAGTGCCGGCAGATGGCTCCCTTTTTGTTGCTCTGAGGAAACCTGGACTACGGATGTTTTGTTGACAACAAGGATGCGAGTGTTCTCCGGGGTTAGACAGACCCTCCGGGGTTAGACAGACCCCCTCAGGGGGCATATTCCTCCTCGTTACCTGTTCGTTTCACATAAATATGTCCCAACATTTTTTTCCTTGGAGACTCATGATCCTGTATTCATGAAGTGAGTGTGACCCCCATCGACAAGAATCGATGGTTTTCGGGAGAGCAGGAAAGTGAGGGACAGCTCTCGGCTGTAAGACTCAGCAGGTCTTCTTCGGGTGCTGCTGAGCGGCAGCTGTCGGCTGCTCCGGCGTCAGTGTCAAGCGTCCAAGTTGACCCCCCCCCCCCCCCCCCGCCGCTCTGACTCGCGAGAAATTAAATTATCAGCTCATTGAAGCTGCCATCCATGTGCAAAGCCGCCTCTCAAGCGGTTCTTCGTGAGGTGCAGCTCTCTCTCTATGCGAGTCGCCGCACACCTCACGGGGCTTCGCGCTTGGTGCACTCGATGTCTGCCTGGTCGATGAGAACCCGACGTGCTCCGCCCCGACATTGTAGGGATGCGAGGGTCTATGGTCATACGACTACGGCCATGCATGGCGTCGAGTATACACCCACCCTCCCCCTCCGTTTTCGAAAGGGATGCGTGGTCATTGGTCAAAGACTCTCAGGCAAGCAATGAATACGCCCCGCCGCCCCGTGCCGAAAGGGATGCGTGGTTAATGGTCGACTGATTTGAGGCGAGCAACAAAATAAGTACGCCTCCCCGCCCCCCCCCACCCATACATTGTGTCTTGCGCATCGCACCATCACTTATACTCACACATTGTTCCATCGCGCATCGTACCAGAAATAAACCTTTTTATCTTGTCGGGCGTGGGGGGGTGCTAGGGGCATCTCTGCCGCTTGTGCCTTCTTGACGTATCCCTGGCATCGACACTGCTATTTTCGATGGTCTCGGTTTTGATATTTTCTGTGCTCTCACTCGTTTTACGTACGTACCGGTAGTATAGACGATGCTTTTTCATACTTTCTTTGTTGTCTTTTTTTTTTGTGACGCGCAGCTCACTCGGCAGGAGGAGCAGAACAACACGTACGCACGAATATTGAATATTTACACCTCCTACACTCCCAACACGAACGTATAATACGTCTTGTATCGTAAATCCCTGGCACTCAGGCGAAACTGAAAGTACCACTTATTGTCCACTGGGGAATAGTGTGGAGTATCAACCATTTAGTTCACGCCGTGGGCGAGGTCGTAACGTAACCCTAGCTGGCTCATGTGGTGTAAGGAAATGGGAATAATCTCGGAAATTTCTTCTCCACAGACGCTCCGGGTAAGGACAGGGAGGGAGCTCGTTGCGATATACCCTCAAGCTTCTCAAGTCGGGGATGTTCCGCGTTATTCCCCCTGGAGCATGCTTCACTATATGACACACGTGGTGAGCCACAACCCCAGCTTAGTTTTTCTTCTTTTTTTTGGACAAGACAACTTTTTTTTTTTTCCAGTTCCAATATTATCCATGTAATGAGACAAAAAAAAAACTACACAATGTGTCTTCCGTGTGCATGCTACATACATAATGTACACGTGCACTCTGCTACAATATATGCGACGAACAAAAAAACCTTCCTCCCATGTGGAAACCCTCCCTACTACCGAGAGAGCGCTCCAATCACACCACGTGAAAATTCTCAAGCACCCAGCAGCCTGAGAAGAAAGTTGGCTGCTGGCTCCTTCCCCCGCGAAAAGTTTTGTCCTCTAAACGCGTTGTTTTTCTTGGGAGGCAGGGGGGGGGTTGGGTGTCGCGCCATATATGAATGTCGTGTAAAAAGCAGGAACCCCGGAAGCAGAAAGCCTTCGGCAGCAATGGGCTCCTTTTGGGCCACCTACATACCTACCCCCCTCACTGAACCGGGATGTGTCCGCCAGCAATAAAAAAGTTTTGTCAACTTGCGGGTACAAAGACCTGAAATGATTTACGCACCCAGTCTCCCTCTCTCTCGTCTCGCGCACATGCCGTGTTTGGAATTGATGCATTGCTAGGAATAGCGCGTGTATACTACTGTATGTAGTAATAAATAATGGCTGGTATCAAGTAGCGCGTGCCACAAATAATAAAACATGACAAAAGGGAACCAACCGGATACGCCCAACCCCCGCGCCCGCTGTCTGCATGATTTAGCAGCAGCAGAAAAGCAACAGAGAGAAATGGTCTATATCTTGCACTTTTCTCTTACGGGCACAAAAAAAGGCACGAAAGGCCGCTATAGCCCTCCCTCGGTCTGAGGGTAAGACACACTTACTTTACTTTACGGCTTCACTCCACTTCACCCCCATGTTTACATACCGAAGTATCATAGGATGTGCCATGCTCCCATGCATTCTCCACTAGCCCCTAGACAGAAAGCGTGTTTTCCTTCCCACCGTTTCCCATTGGTCAACGTCTCTGAAAGGAACGTTCTCATTGGCGCTACACCCCGTGCGGTCATCTATAGTGTTTTTAAACCCGCTACTGCTTACTAGTGGAGGGTTTTTATCCGAAGCCTTCATCTAGACCTCTACTGACATATGATGTACGCACGCACGCGCGAGTGTATCCCCCGCCCAAACAGCCAAACTTCAACCCGAACAGACCGATTCTACAACTTCTGGAGCGACCGGGGGCCGGGCGGGGCGGGCCATACCAAGCCTAACCGTCTCACTTGGACATGATGTGGGGGTACCTCCAATCCAGAAGCCCGACACCAGAGTAATTTCCCCTTCGTTTTCACGAGACACCTGTAGTAGAGTTAATTTCCAAGTACTACCTACACATATCGTACCTGGATTGACCTCGCAATGCCACAGGGTCGGGTCTAAAGGCGTTACCGGTCTGCACTATAGGTCTAGCTAGCCACGAAGTGACGCAAAACATGTACCTGGTACGATTTATTCACACGCTACATCTGGGAAACTCAGAAGACTGGTGGGCTAAACGATGACTACTGTAGATAGAGGGAAGGGGACTGTAGATAGAGGGAGGGGGGCGCCAGAGATTGATCAACCGACAGACGGAAGCTCGAAACGCGACGAGAAAAAATGACACTTGGACGCTTGCCACAAGCAAACTTCACGCCGAATCAATCAAAGCGGGGGGAGGGGGAGGGGGGAGGACTACGCGAAAGGTACCTACTTCTCTTTTTTTTGTTGTCTCTCGCTTGCCCCTCCCTGTTCCCTCGACTGAAGCAAAGGGCTCCTACAGACAGTAGTACACGATAAGCAATTGCTGTAATTGCAGCCTCTTGCAGAATAAACTCGTGTCGCAAAACGCCCACGTAAGCGGCCACGTATCACGCTGTGATAATAAGCACGGAGCACCACCGCGCCGACAGCAAAAAGCTAGTGCATGCGGCAATCAACGCGCGCGTGGGAGCAGTGACCCACCAGCAAGCAGGCACGCTAGAAGAGCCTGATGGGGTGCCCGCAACGTGCTTTGCCCGCACGACGGCACCACCCCCACCCCCAGCCCGACAACAACCAACCTCGCCCACGCACACCACAGTCAGTCCAGCCGCTCGCACGAACCCACTTTTGGCACCCACCCACCCGCCTTACGGCCACGCACGACAAAATACTACACCCCCCCCCTCATTCCCTCCCTCCCTCGACCCTCCTCCTAAAAAACGGCAAACAAAAACAACCACAAATCCGCGCTTTCCAACACTTGAAGGCCGCAAAAACGAACTCCTCCTGCTCCTACCCCCCCCCCCCCTCCTTCCCCGCCGCCCGGTCAAGTCACGCCTGCCATCTTATGATTCTACCATGCATGTCGCATAAAGACGATACCCGGGGACGGGTGCGCTTAACGCGTCTTTTACTTCTTGCCCTGAGCCTTGCGCATCTGATGAGCGAAGCACACCCGTAACACAAAAATAAGCATGACAGAGTTGCACGTGGAGGAAGGAAGCAGGGGGGGGGGGGGGGGGGGGGGGGGAGGGGACGAACGGACGGAGAGGATTCAGGGGGAAGGAAAGCAAATTGCCGCACATTCATCAATGGTAGACAGTGGACATGCGCGTGGAGGGGAAGTGGCGGAGGCCGGGTGGGAGGGGGGGGGGGGGGGTAGGGGGGTCAATGAGACCCCAAAGCATACCATATACCCTAGAGAACTGGCAGGCGTCCATGCATTTATCTATGGTACATAGCCCCATCCACGACATGTACGTAGCCCTGGCAGTGGGTGACTTGACGAAGGCTTATATACCCCCATTATTTCATCAGTACCTACACCAAAGGGAGAAACACGCGCATTAAATTATGCCAAGGCCGAAAAAGAAGGCGACACGATACACACAGCCGCGGCGCGCCGTGCGAGCGCCCGGGTGCTTTTCGCATATATCGCATCTCGAGCTTTTCGATATTTTCGTAGCTCGTGGTTGTTTTATTTAGTTCGCAGCCACTATTTCTCGTTTCTTCTTCCGACTTCTATTCGTTTCTCTCATCTCTTCTTCTGTAGCCTTAAGCAATGCGTTTCTTAGTGAACAGATAATGTTATCTATTTCGCGTTTTTTCTTCCGAATTTTATTCGTTTCTCTGAAAAACAAAATTGCCGTTAGTATCCCGCGTTTCTTCGTTGCGCTACGTACAAAACACACATACGACTCTGGCCGTGAATAAAAGGACTACTTGGTATTAATAGGAATGTATAAACGTTCCTTACATAGATAGACGAGTTCCGCCGCACTTCTCGATCTCCCAGCTTCGCTTCGTTTTCTCATACATACAACAAAAAGGATGGAAAAAAGAAAAGAAAAGAAAATTTATACGTCTGGCAAAAAAAGCCATGCTGACTGACCTTCTTCATGTTGAAGTTGTTTTTCTTGTGCACGACCCCGGAGCCTCCGCCGTCTACCAACTCCAGGGCGCCGTCGTCCGCGTCGAACGAGTACGGCAAGTCCAGGATAGACCCGCTGTGGCAGCAGTCCATCACCACCGTCAGAGTCACGCCCTCGGGCAGCGGCAGCACCAGCTGCATGCACACAGAAACCAGCGAAACAATGGCCAGATAATTGTCGCAGGGGATGGGTGAGGGGGTGGGAGGTGGGGGAGTTGGAGGGGGGGGGGGCGGACCAACCACCGTGTAGACCGGTCTCTCTATTTTTTTTATTTTTTTTATTTTTTTGCTCATCCCATTCATTATCTTCGCACATCTTCTCTCTCTCCTTCCAACTCGTGACTCAGATCCGGGGTTCTTCTCTCTCTCCTTCCAACTCGTAACTCAGATCCGGGGTCACATAGCAGGCTCTTCTCCCCCCTTCCCGCTACGGTACGTGCCTTCATTTTTATCGCGAGAAGATTTTAGCCTTTTCTTCCCTCGTCGACTCGCATCGAATTATGCCTACCCACGCTGCAAGGCGCTCTCAACAATTGAATCCTTTTTTTTTTTTTTTTTGCAAATAAAGTCAAATGTCCGACCCACCTGGGGCTCGAACCCAGGACTCAAAACACAAGTAGAATTCGAGGTTACACTTGAACCACCGGGGGCGACCGTGGCTGTATGAAATACGTATACGCACGATATTACCACAGTATTAATATTATTAGTATACGTGGCATCTTTGGCTGGTAAAGGCCGCGCTCGTGACACAAAATAAAAAAATAAAAAAATAAAAAAAGGGCGGACAGATGGATGGGCGGCTGAGGGATTTTTTTTTTGTTTGTTTGTTTCCGCACCATGGCAAGGATGTCGTCGTCTTTGATCTGACCGGCCTTGGCGTAGTCCACGGGCACCATGGTCTCGTCCTTCTGGTCCTCTTCGTCTCCGGTCTTGTCGGGCACGGACCCTCCGTGTCCTGCAAAAACACAATTTTACAAAACAGCAGTACCGGTACAAATGTATATATATACGTCAGCCGTGACGTCCATCGATGGATTGGTTGGTTGATTGATATTCAAGACTTGTGGCCTGGGTGGTATCCCTTTGTCACTATATAAGGATCGTTTTGATTGAATATCAGCATACAAACGGTACTTACAGTTGACAGAGTACCCAGCATACGTACGTCGGGCGCGCATGTTCCAAATGGAATCGTTTGTCTCAAAATAATGAAAAAAAAAACGTTTCTACCTTAATATTGAGTAAAAGAGTCCTCGCATTTATTTCGATTCGGGACAAGAGTGGTATTCGAATAGAAACATTAAGGTGTTTGTAAATTCGATCGATTTTCAAGTAGTGATCCTGCGACATACCCAAACCACCCTCTGGTACACCCCGGCGCAGCACGTGGCCGGTACCAGAACGATAAAAAAAAAAAAAAAAAAAACAGCAATGGACAAAAAAGAGAGAGAGATGCCAGCTACACCACCGGCACTAATGGCTTTTTTCGGTCCTCGGTTTGCGCCATTTTTCACGGTCGCTCGATGCAACCCCCCTCCCTTCCCCCCCCCCCAAGCAATGCCTGTATGGTCGATGAAAACCCGACGAGGTTCGTCCCGGCATTGTAGGGATGCGAGGGTCTATGGTCATACGACCATATACGGCCATGCATGATGATGAGTACCTGGTACACCCCCCCCGAGTAGGTTTAGCAGTCTCGGAGAAGGGATCTTTAGGGATGTTTTTTACTTGAAAAATGTGTAGCGTGGTCTGCACTTCGGAATCGTCGTCCGCATCTGAGAAATTTCCTGGTTCGATGCAAACTCGGCGTAGCCTCGTTTATGGCGAGTTTAGGCCCGTTTCGGCTGCGGTTTGGGGTGAGGGTTAGAGTCAGGGGTTGGGTTGGGTCTTCGCCCGTTACTTGATCCCAACAGGAACCAAAACATCCGAACAGCCTACCAACCGAAAGATCCCTTATCCCAGATTGTTAAAGGTCCCTCCCCCCCCCCCCCTCCCCCGCTGAAAAAAAGAGACAAGCTTGTGACGTCAATCAATACGCGGCGGTACCCTATTCACACACGGTTATACGACACCTATGTAAGCCACCGACGGAGCCCGACCGCCCCCCCCCCCCCCCCACCCCCCCCCCCTCCCCCCCCTCCCCCCCCATCGCAATCCTTCGCGCACATGAAAACCCGGCCACCCTCGAGGGAGCGTATCGAGCTGAACTAGAGTACGTATGTATGTGTACGAACACTCACCAGAGTAGTGCATGAACAGAGAGTCCCCCGAGCTCGCCCCCTGTGTGAGCCACCTGACACAAGATACAAGAGGAGACACAGAGGAGGTCAAAACCGAAGAGCGTGGGGGGCAAAAACATAGAGAGCAGGAAAAAACAACACAGCAGTACGTACGTTGCAGTAAAAAGGACCGACAAAAACACAAGGAGTAAAGAGTAGTTATACCGGGCACAAGATGTGTATACAGACGAGTTAGGCCATACCTAGGGGAAAAAAATAAAAACAAAAAGAAAGGAAATATAATATCGGGTTGAAGAAAACAAGAAAAAAAAAAAAGGTGGGTTGTCTCTCTACTATATACCGGTATATATTTATATATATATATACTCTTGGCGCTCGGCATGATCGGCTTGGCTACTTATTGAATGGATAACGCTAGCGATACTCGTAGCACACCCCCTCGGGCGAAGGAAGTTCACAGCCGATGTTCTCGACAACGGGGAAAACGTACTGAATACGACGAGCAAAGTTCTACACATCAGGTCGGATCAGGTCAGGTCAGGTCAGGTCAGATCAGATCAGGTCAGATCAGGTCAGATCAGATCAGATCAGATCAGATCAGATCAGATCCCCATTTCATGACGGTACACAGCAGCAGATCATTCAGTCATTCAGGGAGGATACGTTATAGGTCTATGTCTACATACGATCCACATATTGCCGGTGGGGGAGCCGTACAAGCTACATCGTCCACTTTGCGCATGTGTCCTACCAATACATCGGATCTATCTGTACTGTACAGATCCTGCACAGCATATCACAACGGCAGCTTAAGATATAGATCATCTATCTGTATATGATATGTCTGTAGATGATATATCTGATCTGTACGAGGTGTGCAATATGTGAATGTTCCGAGCCGTGGGGGAAAAAAAACACGAGGAGATGGCTCACTTGAGGGCGCTCGTGATGTTTTCCTTGGAGGGCGTGGGGTGTTCCCCATCGTCCAGGAGGATCTTGAGGTCGGGACCTTTCTCGGCGGCGTAACCCTGCCAGACAATTACAGCGCGCGCACCGACCAGGGAAGTCAAGTAACGTCAAGTAAAGTCAAGTTACGTCACGTCAAGCCACGTCAAGTCAGGTCAGGTCAAAAGCCAGATCAGGTCACGTCGAGTGAAGTGAAGTGAAGTGAAGTGAAGTCGAGCCAACTCAAGCCAAGCCAAGCCAGGTCAGGTCAGGTGGTGTGAGGTCAGGTCGATTCAAGTCAAGCCAAGTCAAGTCAAGTCAAATCAAGTCAACTCAAGTCAAGTCAAGACAAGTCAACGCAAGGCCGGGCAAGGCAAGGCAATTGCAAGAGCAGCGGCATACGGCCACTACCAGAGCGCAGCGCCAGAACCGATCACTAAACATCTTACCGACACTCGAATTATATTCTCGTTCGATCCAACACTATTATTATATTATTATCAATAATCAACACCTCGGACAGATAATCTACGTACAGATAGATCATCTAGATCCTAACCTGTTAATATAAGATATTGCGCGGGAGCTGTTAGTACAGACCCAACCCAGGAAATGTGTGCTACTGCTGTAGATCATGCAGATCGTTCGCCCCCCTCGCGGCAAAATGAGCTACATCAAACTGGTACAGATCAACAATCTATCTTCCCTGAAGCATCTAAATCATGGAAGTGGGAATGAAAAAAAAAAACTATCTTCCCCGAAAGACCTAAATCATGGAAGCGGGAATGACCAATCATAATCTATCTTCCCTGAAACATCTAAATCATGGAAGTGGGAATGATGAACAAAAAACTATCTTCCTTGAAAGATCTAAATCATGGAAGCGGGAATGATCGATAATAATCTATCTTCCCTGAAACATCTAAATCATGGAAGTGGGAATGATAAACAACAAAAACTATCTTCCCCGAACTATCTAAATCATGGAAGCGGGAATAATTGATAACGATCTATCTTCCCTGAAACATCTAAATCATGGAAGTGGGAATGATAAACGAAAAAACTATCTTCCCCCAAAATATCTAAATCATGGAAGCGGGAATGATCGATTAGAATCTACCTTCCTTGAAAGATCAAAACCATGGAAGTCGGCATGATCAACAATAATCGCTCTGTCCGATGTGTGATGTGTGCCAATAAGCAACACCATAAAAAGTATTCAACCAAAAACAATTTCGAAACGCACGTGCTCGATGATGTACTCCTTCATGGACGCGACGTCGTTGTGGCAGCCCTTAAGCTCGCCGGCACCGCAGCCGACGTAGTTGATACCGATCAGGAGAGCCTTGTGCTTCCCTCCTCCTCCCTGCAGACGACAACACACAGCAGAAAACCGGAGAGGCAACGGCGGGAAAAACGACAAGCCAAAAAAAATGGTGTCGAGTGTTGACGCAACAGAAAACGGGAGAGGCCAGGGGGAAAAAACGACGAGCCGAAAAAAATGGTGTCAACTCTTAACGCAACAAAAAACGGGAGAGGCCAGAGGCAAAAAACGACGAGCCAAAAAAAATGGTGTCAAGTGTTGGCGTTCGTGGTTTTGTGTGTTGTTGGTGGTGGCGTCGGTGGTGGTAGTGGTGGCGGTGGCGGTAAGGGGGATGGTGTTGGTGTTGGTGTTGGTGGTGATAGTGGTGGCGGTGGCGGTAAGGGGGATGGTGTAGGTGGTGGTGTTGGTGTTGATAATGGTTGCGGTTTTTGGTGTTGTCTGTGGCGATTGTGAGGATCGTGTTTGTCCCAAGCGCAGACAGCCGACCCGAAACACTTACATCGAACACCGCGGTCAACAATCGCCGCGAACAAAAACAAAAACTACCACAACAACAAAAAACCGGCTGTGGTTGGTGCTGCTGGCAATGGTAATGGTGGTGTTGGTGTTGGTAGTCGTTCCAATTAAAGTGGTGGTGGTGGTGGTGGTAGCAGTGGTTTTGTTGTTGCTTGTGGCGATTGTGATGGCGGTGCTGGTGTAGTGTTGATGTTGGTGAAGAAAAGCGAACCCAGAGCCTAATTAATTGTCAACAGCAGGCTCTATTGATGGCTTCATTCTTCTACACCAACACCAACGCTTTACACCCAACACCACCGCAACAATAGCCACGAACAGACACACGAAACCCTGGGGGGGATCGCAGCCCCCTCTCCCCCCCCAACAGGTACGGCGCCAACAAAAAAAAAGTGCGCGAAGCGCGGTCTCAGCAACTGCCCAGGATCAGCGATCGATCTCCACACCGCACTACAAGCAGCATCACGCCGCACGATGGTCCCGGTCCAAAAATGCCACATCCTCCCCTAGCCCAGCAGCAGCTAGCCCAGCAGCAGCGCGGGCTTGCTCGTACGAATGCCCGATACAACACAGTTAGTACGATTGGAATTGTTTTCGGTATATTTGTACCCCTCTCTCAAGCCCTAACACCCAATGCACCACTCACTTGCCAGACACAAGGGCCATTTGTACATCAATAATAAATAATTTTCCTATTTTCCTGAGATATTCGGAACACATTCTATTACGGGGGACCATAGTGAATGGGGACCAAATATTAGAGTGTCTGCTCATAATATTTTTGTGTATCGGGGGTTTCCGTCGGAAAAGATAATCATAATCGAAGCCTTCCGTTCCGCATGCGCATAATCGGGGACGAATAACATGAAGCTAAATATTGGATTCTCATCTTTGAAAAAAAAAAACACTTGCAGCAGCGGCAGCACTTCCCAACGAGCACGTGCAAGGAGCAGTGCCGACCTAAAGCAGCAGCAGCAGCAGCAGCGACAGCAACACGCTGCAGAATCAGTAAGCAGCACAGCAAGCACCAACAGGCAGCAGTGCGATCAAACTTGCGTTCGTCGACACTCGCTGTGCAAGCAACGCCGCCACAACGAGAACATCGCGCTCCTTCTTCTTCGTTGTCCTTTCTGCCCGAAAAGGGGTCGTATTGCGGCGAAGATCATCAGGAGCGTGGCGGCGAGGGTGCGCGCTTGCAGCAGCAGCAGCAGCAGCAGCAGCAAGCAGCGCCTGCAACAGTGCTTGCAGCAGCGCTTGCTTGAGGCGGCTCTCTTGTTTGCAGCTGCGCTTGCTTGCAGCAGAGCTTGCTTGTGCAGCAGAGCTTGCTTGTGCACCAGCGCTCGCTTACAGCAACCCTTGTTTGCAGCAACGCTTGCTTGCCGCAGTGCTTGCTTGCCGCAGCGCTTGCAGCAACAGCACCGCACAGCCAGCTGCACACTACTACTGGCAGCAACAGCAGCAGCAGCAGCAGCAGCAGCAGCAGCAGCACACTACATGCCGTAGTAGCAGTAGTCCGTGACGTGCATCAGCAGCTGCAGCAGCACCTATCTGCTGCAGCAGCAGGCAGCAGAGTAGGCATGCAGCAGCAGCGGCAGCAAATCTCGCACAACCCCGCCGGTATCAGACATGGCCCCAGGTCACTCTCGGGGCAAGCTTGGCCAATCCGAAGCGTCCGGAGAGTTTTCGGTCTATATAATGCAGCGGTCGAATCTCATATCTTACAAATATGACTCTAGTAAAATATACTATCCAAAAATGCGTAACTTCGTCATTTTTATGCAAATTTGATTACGATATTTGATTAGTCGTCGGTAACGGGGGAATAGATAAGCAAAATTCCTGTATAATACTTTTTATTTCGCGCAGACACCCTATTGTTGGAAAAAATAGGTAAATATATAGTTTTTTGTGTGTACCGTAGGTCCTATTTACTACGTTCCCCCGTAAATAGTGGTATACCGGTATACACAACACTACGTGGAGCTATAATAGCTGTGAGTCGGTACGAGATATATACAGTAACCCCAAAAAACTGCAGCCCCGTTTTTCGGGACGAACCAACTACAGCATTAATACTCGTACAGTAGTGCATATCTGTGCCTCAATATAAGGATCATTTGTATTGAAGATTAGTGTAAAAATGGTCGTTACATTTCGGGATAAGAGTGGTAGTCGTTTGACGGAGGTCGACATCCGACCATTTTGGGGGAAGGATTGTTATCATTTTGAGGGAAGAATCGTTCGATGGGGGATGCATTTGTTCTTCTTGGGCGGGGGCCGCGCCCCCCCCCCGCCCGCCCGGCCGGGGAAGAGGCCTGATTCTGGCTCGCTTCGCTTCGCAAGCCGACTTGCTGAATATAGTCACATACCACTCTTGTCCCTAAATATAGGCACCGTTTTCATTGAATATAAGTGTAAAACGGTGCCAATATTTGTGTACAGAATGGTAGTTTGGCTAACGGCACTCACCGAGTAGTGAGTTAGTCGTAAAAATTCTGCCGACTCACAGCTAGCTCTCTCTGTACAACACCCTTTCAGTACAGTAGTAATGGTCCCTCCGTAGTGCCGGTATGTACAGTACCAGGTACCAGGTATGCAGTATGCTCCAGCAAACAATACTGGCACTATTATAGCGCCAACCGGCACTAATTACTCCGCACAGATTACCACACTGATTGGTTGATCCCATCTTTAGTGCCAGTCCATTCCACAGGCACTGTATATAGCGGGCAATCTGCACTACACCACCGGCACTATAAGAGGGACTGACCAGTACTGCTGTATTCCGATTTCGTATAGCAGCAAGCAGAAGTCTATCAGTAGTAAATATTAACTATAGAGACAGACAGTCCTTGCCGTTCAGGGCAGAGTGGTGCGTACTATTAATACGTACTCTGCGCGGCCTTAGAAGGGCCCGTTGGTGTCCATAATAATGTGCAAACGTTCACTGTATTACCGCCATAGCGGTAGTTGAAAGGGGGATAAGCAGCAACATGGTGCAAAAAACATATACTTCGTATTCCACTATTACGGGGGACCATAATATATAGAACCAAATATTGTTATTAAATAGTAAAAACAGATAAATATATAGGTTTTTGTGAGTGCCGCAGGTCCTATTTACTATGGCCGCCCGTAATATTAATAGCAACAGTACGCCTCCGGCCTGCAGGCGGGAAGAACTACAGGTGGATGAAACGACTAAAATGCGTTTTACCTACCCTACCGCTCAGGGAAAAATACTGTACGGAAAAAAAACATGAAACGTTTATATAATTTGGGCGTGCCACTCGACTCACCCCGGACAGGGAGAACGGGGAGTTGATGTCCATCTTCTTCGAGGTGGCCAGCTGTGGGATCTGCTCGCCAAGGTATGCCGCCATGGCACGCACGCACGCATGCACGCGAACAAACAAAGGAGGGGGGGGGGGGGGGGGGGGGGAGGGAGGGAGGGTGGGAGGGAGGGAGGAGGGTGGGAGGGAGGGAGGGAGGGAGGGAGGAGGGAGGGAGGGAGGGAGGGAGGGAGGGAGGGAGGGAGGGAGGGAGGGGAGGGAGGGAGGGAGGGAGGGAGGGAGGGAGGGAGGGAGGGAGGGAGGGAGGGAGGGAGGGAGGGAGGGAGAGGAGGAGGGAGGGAGGTGGAGGGAGGGAGAAGGGGGGGTGAGGGTTATCACCGAGCTAGCTGCATGCCTATCGGAGAAGCCATTTGAAAGTCGAGTGATATTTCGGTCACGCGTGTTCACCTTCCTCTGGATACTGCCCGGGTAAAGGGTCAAAGGTCAAGCAAGCCTCAAACGTCAAAAGTCACAAGTTCACTGCTATTATAGTAGAACGGTATATAGGCCATATTAATCAGGACCCAAAATGAACCCAAACACCAAGTATCCCCCTATGTTTAAATAGCATATTTGGTTCTGACCACTATGCGTACACAGCACGTTTGGATATGGATACTATGTTTACTGGTTCTGATTGCTACTGTAGGTTTCCACGGCATAGTTGGTTATGCTTACTATTAATAGGTTAACACAGCATACTTCGGTATTTGGTTTTGATTACTATGGTTCCCCCCTAAAGAGCATGATTTCGGTAAAAAAATCTGCTATGTTGCGCACACCCATGTGCGAAGTACATTCGCATCGTAGGGATCCACCTATTTCACATCGGCAACGAAGTCGAAGAGTGTCCGACCAAAAGCTCCTCTTTTTCCATCTCAAATCCCATTCAGTTCTCCCCCCCCCCCCCCCACAAACAAAACCCTGTTTCCCCCAACAATATAGCACATGCACAGCAACAGGCCGAGCAGTAGCAGCAGCAGTAGCAACAGCACTGCCAGTAGTATCTTAGTAGAATTAACACTCCCTATTAATAATAGAATTAATAATATATACCCGGTACCTATGGTAGCATCAAAATCTGTTGTCTGAATATAACAAGCCCCCCCCCCCCCCCCCCGCAAGATTAGCAAAAAGTTTCTATATAATATATGGAAACAACGTAATGAGCGCCCAATTGTTGGAGGTGTCTCTATTAGGAGTAGGAACGGTGCTCCGTCTCGAAAGGGATGCGTGGTCAATGGTCAAATGACTAAGGTAAGCAACCAATGAGTACCCCCCCCCCCCCCCCCCGCAAAAACTCCAAAACCGGGAACCATTATCGATTCTAGAAAACACGAACGTACCGGGTACGAATAGACACCGCACCTGGGCAAACTTCTTCGCCTTAAGGGTGCCGCGCATACCCTTCAGCAGGGTCATCCACGAGTCGGGCTTCTTGTCTTTCTGCAGGGGGGGGGGGGGGGGGGTGGGAAGGGTAGGGCACAAGTTCGCACAGGAAAAAGCGACAGCAGTTCGCAGTCTGAGAACTCCGTCTGAAGCAGTGTACCTGGTAGTTTTGAAGCACGTTGAAACTGTTCCAAAACGCATCACAGCACCGAGACTGCAGCAGAAAATAGGTACCACTCGTTACGCAGGCAGTAAGCACTATTATTACGGGGGACCATAGTTAGTAGGACCAAATATTGTCAGTAAAAATGGTTAAATATATAGGTTTATATGTGTACCATAGGTCCTATTAACTATGGTCCCCCGTAATAGTACAACAGAAAAAAACGCCCCAAGATACAACTACTGAAGGAACGAAGCCTCAGGGGGGCGTTTTTAACTGCAGAGCTTTACTGTCAAGGACGAGCGACTGCGGAGGGAGAAGACACTGCCGTGATTGGCCCTATACAGCAAAACCTTCAGACCATCAGGTCCAACAAAATGCAGCGGGACAGGACTGGCCCGGGCTCAACCGCACCGACCCTAGCCATCAGGCGACGCAACCAACACTACGCATGTTAATAGAGTCGGTCGGGAGGAGGAGTGGTTTCCCTCCCCTCCCTCCCCTCCCTCCCTCCCTCCCTCCTCATGGGCCGGCCGACCGACCGACCGACCGACGGACAGACCGACGGAATATGTCGTCCTGAATCACGCGGCCAGGAAAAATTATATGAAGCGCCAAACAAAAAGATGCTTCGAAACAACTGTTAGTAGATAAGGAGACGAGAGTCGCCTAACAGAAGAAAAACCGAGCTGCGAAACATTGAATAACCTGTAAAACCCCCTCCCCAAAAAACCGAGCTGTAAGTAAGTTTCATGAAAGAGCTATACACGTATACGCACCTACCAGTATATAAATAAAAATATATACCCCTGATCAAATGACTACAGCAGGGCAAGCAACAAATTAGTACCCCCATCCGCCCCCCCCTCCTCAATCCTCTTGCACGCCGTGGCAACATCGCCTCCTGCGGCGCTTTCTACTTGGAAGCTCTCGGCATCACTTGGTTTACATTGACTATTACGGGGGACCATATTAAATAGGACCGACCTACGCCACATACAAAAACCTATATATTTCGCTATTTTTGCGAACAATATTTGGTCCTATTTACTGTGGCCCCCCGCAATGCTCACCGCGTTTACGAGGACGGCGTTCGTGCAGGCTCCGCCGGCGCCAGAGGCGTCGGGCAGGCCAAACTTCGCCACGTCGTGCACGTCGGCGGAGGTCTGGTGGTCGTCGCAACCAGAGAACATTCTGACAAAAAAAAAAAAAAAAACAGAACAGAACAGAACAAGAAAAAAACGTGGGAGGGGATGACTCAGATCAATCAAAAAGAGAGAGAGTGGCAAGTAAACCTGGGGGGATCACGCACATCAATCAGAGAGGGAGAGAGAGAGTGGGGTATGTATGAACACCTGGTAATAGATAAAGTTTACGACAACATCTTGTCGGTAACAAGATAATGGCATGTTTGTAAGCCTCACACAGCGTGATCGCAGCGCCTGGCAGGCGGGTCAACACCAAGTTTGCTGGTAAAACAGGGAGTGGCATGTTTTTTTGCAAGCCTCAAAAAAGCTTGATCGCAGCCCCTGGCAGGCAGGTGAATACCAGGTACCGGGTACCTGCTATTAGAGTTTAAGGGCATACCTGGTAATCTTGAAATCTTGTGTTTGTTAGGGAAGAGCGAATCTCGTGTCTACAAACCTAGATAAGCGTCATCATAGACAGGCCATGGTGGGCCGGAAGTCTAGCTTTTATTAGAGCGACCATCGTCAAAAAGAAAAAGAGGAATACAAAAAGAAAAAAATGGCACATTTCCAAGCATCACTCTGACCAAAAATATAAGGAACGATTCCATGTAATATGTATTTGCCAACTGTCCCTATACTTTGGGTCAGAGTGGCATGCTGGTATGTACGCGAACATTTGTTCATTTTTTCTGGGTACGTAAATTGTATAGCGTGAGGAAAGCGCCCCACGAATGGAATCGGAATCGGGATCGAAGTCGGGTTTGGCGCAGGCGCACGCGTGGAGGTGGGGGGAGGGGGAGGTGTACTCGATGTCATGCATGGTCGTAGTCGTATGACCGACCGCCCACCCTCGCATCCCTACAACGCAGGGGCTGAACACATCGGGTTTGGGGGGGGGGTGCTGGGGTAACACGGCTTGGTACACGGAGTGGAGCGCAAGGACATAAGAGACATGTCGCCAAAAGACCGGCCGGTCGGTAGGGGGAGGGCGTAACGGCAACAGACTCCCATCCCCAAAAAACGGAAGTAGCTTAAATAATAACTGCTGCGGCCCTGGTCAGGGACAACTCTCCGTCGTCCGAAATGGCAACATATCACAGGTCATACAATGCAGAGGGGACACAACAGCACCGGGGGCACCAGAAAACCACAAAAAAAAAATATGGTACGATACGCATCTACGTACGATTACGACGAGCCAGTGGCGCAGCTAGCTGCCTGTATGTAGTCTGTACCGACAAAAAATCAAAGCAAGACAAGAGAAGACGCCCAGAGGAGTCACCACGCATGGCATCGACGAGGCACCCCTGGGATCGGAGCCGCTAGAGAATCCCCGCCACGAGCCTTCGGTGACACCTCGCCCCCCCCCCCCCCCCCCCCCGCCCTCCCTCCCCAAACCCAACCCCACACCTCACCTCACGTCGGCCTTGATACCGGCCGTGATCTCATCATCAAACTCCGGGTCGTCCGCCGGCGCGCACCTCGGACCGCGCCCCCCCCGACCTCCCCGGCCGCCATGCCTGCCCCCACCACCGCGGCCGCCTCCACCCCCCCCTCCCCCCCCACCCCCACCACCCCCCCCACCCCCACCGCCTCCGCCGCCGCCGCCACCACCACCGCGACCGCGGCCGCGGCCGCCGTGACCGTGACCGCCACGGCCGCGACCGCGGCCGCCGCCGCGACCACCGCCACGACCGCCGCCATCGCCATCGCCATCGCCTTCGTCGGCGTCGGGCGTCTCGTCCTCACAGGCAGCGTCCCTGTCGCCGTCGCCGTCGCCCGAATCGATGCCCAGACTCCCCATGGCGTTCGAGATGGCGGTGCCTGCCTCCGCTTGGAGCTTTTCGGCTTCGGACTGGAGGGGCGAGGCGAGGGGGCATTGGGGAAGGGGGGGGGAGGGAGTTTAGAATGCCACTGAGTGCATACCTGGTACGAAGTATATAGTGCGTGGGAGAGTCGTATGCACCGGTATGCCGACAACGTTAGTGGGCATGTTCTACAGCAGCATGGCAGCAAAGTTGCGCTGTACGTACATCGAGGCCGAATGCCGCGAAGGGTCACGATACGTGCCAGGTGCGTATATATACCAGGTATACAGCAACGATCGACACTCAACACTTCACGCAGCACTACTACTGCTGTACGTACATATAATAAAACATGAATAAGTTACGAGTATATACAAATATCGTGCATAAAAAATAGCCACAAGTTAGATAGATACTGGCAAGCAAAAGGCAGAATGCAGCAGTATGATTGCACACCCTCTCATCCTCTCGATTGAATGTTCACGCTGCTCTTCTCGGCAGCAGGGAGGGAGTACAACCGACAGCCGACAGTCCTATAGGCCTTAAAATGTACCAGGTGTGTTGACAAGGTCTCGACGCACATCATCCCAAAGCCACCCTTGTCGTTTCTGGTTAGGTGTGTGTCCCGTGTTGTGGCGAAAACCAGCTCGGGAAAAATCGTCCCAGGGGGTGTGTTATGATATCACCCGGGTGATAAGGTACATACTATTCTACTGTGCGTTATATTATCACCTGTGTGATACGGCACAAACTGTACAAGCAACACTTCTATTATCAATAGTACTCGTACTTGGTCTAAGAAGTACTATATTTATCCGCCTGCCATTTGGTACCAGGTAATTAATGTACGCCCCCCAGTGTATTATGAAACCAGGTACCTGGTGTATACCTTTCGAACTACCTGTACTGGTAAATAAATGCTAATATTTAATATCAGGTACCCTGGTAGTGCTTATCGTACGCAGTGACTGAAAAAATAACAAGAGATTCGTAATTTGAGGTCTTGATGACCAAGATCTCTCAGGTATACTTCTCGAGCAGCTGTAATAGCAGCAACAATGCTGTGAGAAATTTCCGAAGGCCTTGGAAAACAATCAAATAACCGAGTGTTTGCTCAAGTGGTGGGCAAGGCGAAGGGTCGGCCATTACTTAGGCTCATTCTTGTCGGAGAGCGTTTTTTCCAAAATTTCCAAAGTTTGGAAATAATTGGAGATATGTATCGATATACGGAGGCGTTCTGTCACTATTCGTGAAATTCTCCAGAAGCAAAAATATCAAGTTCGTTAACATTCCAATATTTGGAAAAAGAACAGGAAAATATGGAAGATTGAAAAATTGCGCAAAAAAAAATCGAAAATTTGGAAAAAAAGCTCTCCGATAAGAATGACCCTTACAGCAGTACATCAACATCAACAGCATGATATTATTTAATATTAATAGCAGCAGTACGAGTACAACGCCGGAAAAGAGCATTATTAGCGGTATCTCTGAGAGTGCCGGTTGACTATAAAGCGGTACGCCGTACTTGTATTGTTTGTTGGGTGGCGCATACCGGCACTATCAAGGGGCCTGTATACCAGGATATGCATACATCCCTTGTGTGGAATGTGGCAAGGGACGTGAAGCCCTCGCTGAAACGCGCTCGTTGGGGGTGTACACGATGCGCCACCGATGCATCGCTCTCAGCCCAGACGGACCAACGGATAAAACGATCCAAGTACCACATTGCATATACACCGATTTTGCATGTTGCACATGGCATATAAATTACACTCATGCCGCGCGATCTTCAGTTCGGCGGCTCTGGATTCCCAAGTCGGGGCGGCCCTTTTAGAAAAAAACGCAGTCCCGTTTTCGGGACAAACTACTTGAAATTTGACTGGTTTGTCCCCAAAACGGGACTGCGGTTCTAAAGGAGTTAAAATGGGCACACATTTCCAGCTTTCAAGGAAAATGTGAACGCGAAACTAACTTCTGCCGCCGTTCGTTGTGGAATGTTGATGTTGCCCCTAATGATATGCCTCTTGCAATTCATTGATGCACGCGCATACTGTACTTTTTACACATCACACACAGCAGCCAGAAAGTACTCGTGTAAGACTCCCATGAAATGCGTAAGAGTAAAGATGTAGAGAGTAGCGAGTACCATGTACATTGCCCACTGCTGTGCTTACTGCACCCGTGGCAACGTAGTACCTCTCTGGCGTAGCTTTGTGACCACAGAACTTGTATCTCTTCTAGGATTGAAGAATCGGCGCGGACACTGGTTGTGCTGGATGTCGACGGGTAGAAAGAACGGTTTAATGTGAAGAACACACACACATACTTAGGTCCACCAGGCATCTGGTAATACTGTTGATTGGTACAATATACAAGAAAAAAACAAAAACTTGAGGGGTGAGAACGTCGAAACTCATGTTGCCAAGCGGCTTATATGTATGTGCATGATACTTCGATCGTGCGCACTACGGGTACGTAGGAATGGTCTGTGTAAAAGAAGGATGGAAAGTCATATTAATAGTATGAAATTATTTTGTCGGATCATGTGCGTCATACAGCAGTACGCACGTAGTGGTCCCTCCGTAGTGCCGGTATGTACAGTATACAGTATGCTCCAACTAACAATACCGGCACTATATCATATTATAGCGCCAACCGGCACTAATTACTCCGCACAGACTACCACACTGATTGGTTGATCCCATCTTTAGTGCCAGTCGATTCCACAGGCACTATATATAGCGGGTAATCTGCACTACACCACCGGCACTATAAGAGGGACTGACCAGTACTGTTGTACATGCCATCGCGACAACGAGTGGCAAGCAGGACAAGGAGTATGATATTCCCAACAAAAAAACGCCTGCTATTAATACGATCAAGGCTGAATGGAACCTAAACCCTGCACACATCAGACAGATCACGAGCAAGAACGACGCAGATTTGATTCGATTGCCTCCCCCTTCCAGCCGTGTGGGGCCTCAGAAAGAGACGGGCTGGAATCGAACGGAGCACCGGGCAAGGAGGCGGCCGATGCCGCGAGAAGCTTAATGAAAACCCTTCTTCGTTTTCGGAGAGACCGAAGAAAGTATCCTGGATCATCCATAGAGCGCAACTCGAAAAAACTACGAGAACATTAACCCTTCCAGGACTGCAGCCCCGTTTTGGGGACAATTGGGGACAAATTACTCGGAATTTGAGTCGTTTGTCCCCAAAAAGGGAGTGTGCAGTTTTTACCCTAAAAACGGGTTATAACCCTTTTAGGACTGCAGTCCCCCCGTTTTGGGGGCAAACTACTTAGAAATTGAGTGGTTTGTTCCCTAAACGGGACTGCAGTCCTATAAGGGTCGATAGTTATCATAACCAACCATGGCGTGTATATATATAGGGGAAAGGGGATGCCTGTTTTATCCCTTTTATATAGGACTGCAGTTCCGTTTTGGGGACAAACTACTTAGAAATTGAGGGGCTTGTCCCCAGAACGGGACTGCAGTTCTGAAAGGGTTCGTAAGAGCGCTGAGTACGCACAGGGGTGTGTGCGATCGTTTTTCAGCGCTTAGTTTTTTCAGAACAACCACGACGTTTTCCAAAGATCTGGTCCAGAGGCTCCTCCGAAAGCCTTCAACTTTTAGGCCATCTCTCACTACGCCAACCTGATCTTGATAAAGTATCAGGAAAAGGAGGTTTCAGCACCTTCGCAGCCGTGTTTTACCCTGGAAACGGGAGAATCCGTCCCTCACTTTTTTACATCACACCAGCTGTTTTTTGAGAGGTATCCAACGCCGTTTGCCGTTTCTCCAGGATAGCAGTTTGAGAAATTGTCGATACATAATACCCCAATCAGTTTCGGGCGCGATATATTAAAAAAGGCCAATTTTTCGGGTAACACGTGGATAAATAAATATCTAAAAACCTCTTGCTGATTAGTTTCTATCCGAAAGTGACGACATCGTGAAAAAAACGAACGGCTCCCCTAGGGAAAAGAACAACAGGTCGAGATACCTCTCCCCAAAGAGCCGTAAAAATATTCAGCCCGATTCGGTCGGACTCTGCGCGTTCAAATCACAACACGTGAAGAAAGCACGTACCAGGTAAAACAACACAAGTTCGGATTTTTTCGGTTTTCAAAATCTTCCCGGAATAAATGGTCTTAAGCACCCTTGCCGCTGTCGCAAAAACGAGCGCTGAAAAATGATCGCACTCCTGTGCGACACTCCACGTTTCTAACCTATTTGCGGTATACCTTTATGTCTTACACACTATACCACGCATGCCGGTGGAGGCATCACTCAATCGGCTCACTGCTGTTGCTGCTACTCCATATTCAAAATAAACGTAGACCAGGTACATGATACGGTATGATATCGAAGTATCACACACAGGTTGCGAGATAAGTTTTCGAGATTTTTTTTCGGTCTCACACCTGATGCTTTTTGTTTTGTTTTTGCTTCAAGCATTGCAAGCGAATAAATATACTGCGCTTGCTTGGTGCGACGCTGCGGTTGCGGCAGCGATCACCTACCGTATTTATGGTTAGGCGGGAACAAAAAACCCCAGCACTATCATACGTAGTACATGTTCATGAGAATGGCCGGAGACCTAAAAAGGGAAGGGTTTCGAGCCACCGAGCGGTCTACCACGGAACACACCCCGTTGGTGTCTGGAGTTGAGACCGTGCTGTGGACCACTGCCCAGGTGGGCAGGCGGTATCGGGGGGTGATTTCTCGAGTAGCCGAACGGTTTATGGTCAGGTGGCACAGCGAGGAGGCAAAGGAGAGCAGGCGGCGCCCGGAATCCGCCAAGGTTGGCTTGCAAGTCAAAGGGGGGGAGGGGGTGTACTCGCTACCATGCATAGTCGTAGTCGTATGAACATAGACCCTCGCAGCCCTAGACCCTCGCAACCCTACAATGCCGGGACGGAGCACGCCAGGTCCTCCCCCAGCAGGCAAGGAGACATTGCGTGCACCAAGCGCGGAGCGCCGTGAGGTGTTGGGAGAGCAGCATGAAATTTGAGGTGCATCCTGCTGCGGACCGCTTGTGAGGCGGACTTGCATATGGATGGCAGCTTCAATGAGTGGGGGGGGGGAACAGTAGGGAAACCGCGGTACGAGCAAGCAGGAAGGAGACGGCAGACGAGGTATCAAGGTACCAAGTCAACCACGAGGTATGTGGTAGTTTGAATCTGTCTACGCTATAGATGTGCTCTCACTCCAAACTGTTGCGGTTCCTTCGGATCCGATGTTTTTTTATGCAACCGGCGTCCCCGGTGGCTTAGTGGATGGCCCACGTGCCTACCGAGATCAATTTCGTGGGTTCGAGTATCACCGAGTGCATACTCGTAGGGGTTTTTTTTCTGTTTTTTTACATTGATCAGCGGAAAGCGCGAGAGCGTGAGTTAGCAACAATCGACGGAAATCGACCAGCAGTGGGAATGCTGAACCCTATGCGCGATAAAATTCGAAGGCCCGTACCGAGGGGGAGAAGGGATGACACCTGTGACCACGGCCTGTCCAGAAGACCGCCGACGGTAAAAACCTCCCACGAGTTACCCAAAGTGAAAGTTATGACAAAAAAAAAAGAAGCAGTACAGTAGGCGTAACGGTACTTCGGCTGCGGTCCTGTTGCTTGTGGTGTTTTTCTTCAGCGTGTTTTTTGTACTAATATACCTGGTATGATTTCTGTCTGTCTCATCCCATCCTTTCTGTCGTCGCGCTGTGTACGAAAGGAGCAAAGCATCGTGGAGACGGGGGTGGGTTTCTCGTTCCTCTTCTTCTCGGTTGGATTTTTTTCTCCCTCGACGTTTTTTTATGCTTCGTGCAGCGACTCCCTCGCTCCGTGTCGTTTCCGTTTGCCTTCGTATGACCCCTCTCTTCCTCTTGTCGCGGAGGTTAAGGGATAAAGAGCGATTTGTATGACCGGTTGGCCCTTACGCGTTGTTGACCTCACCAAATCGGATCCAATTAAGTTCGGCCCAAGATAATCAAATCGATTTGATTCAAAAGTGCTGCCCGTGCGTTTCTGTTCTATTCGGTTTGTTTTGGTTTTTGTCTCTCGTTGTTATTTTGGTTTTACCCCTCTCCGTGTTATCTTTCGGATACCTCCCATTCCTCCTTACGTTGACTATATCCATTTCGGCCCCATGATCGGAGTGTCTTTTTTTCATTTTTCGTTTTTTATTTTGTTTTGTTTTGTTTTGTTTTGTTTCGTTTCTTCTCCTTTCTCTTCTGCAACTTGCAAAATTGTCTGGTTTGCTGGCTTGTGCACAGCAGTATGGCACGCTTCTCGTGCCCAAATACGTTGGCATTTTATCGCATTGCTTAATCTTATTACCACATTTGCCGTGTACGAGGCTGGATTTCGTGTTCGAGAATGGGTTCGTGCGTCAACACTAACTTCGGTACAACAGCAGAAAAACGAATCCCGAACTTAATATTTCCCTGCGATTCTCAACCTGCCTGTCTTACTATTAAATACACGTTTTTTTTTTTTTCAAGTGTCCTGCATCCTGCACCCGGTTGAGCTTGCGAGGTACCGGGTGTTTCTCTCTCTACGATGAAGGCTCAGCACAGAAACTTTAAAATTATGAATGTATAGGATGCCGACGGGCGAACAGAAACACACATGGCCTACGTACGGTACGGGTCGGAATCATGACTAAGCCGGGGCCAAAAAGACAAAAAAAAAAAAACATCTCCGGAATCGCGCATGCCCCCTCATCATCCTAAAATCTAAATTCACACGAAGCGGCAGCCACGCGTTATCGTAACGGGGGGGGTAAGTTATGGAATACGTGCCGCGCGTTGTCCTTGCCCTCTCCGGAAGCGAGCATGCCTCTCCAACTCCCCACCCACGCACATCTCCCAGAAAAAATCAAGGAACAAGGCGTGGGTGATGCGTACAAGATCCAATCGCAAGCAAAAGTGCAATAAGGCGCGAGTACTCGTGGCAGGTCAGAAGTCACGCACGAGCATGGCGCAAGACAACCTACAAGCTAATGCTGCTGTTTCCTTTGACAGCTTTACACCCCCCGTACGACGCCATGATGTATATATACCAGGTACATAGCAACTGGTGCATATATACTTAGTCTCGTGAAAATCATGTTCCAAGGAGGCAAGCGAAGCGGTCGCGGGTCGTACGTACTATTCTTTACAGTTTAATACAAGTGTATGATCGGTCCTCGTACGAGTACATCGCAAATGCACGAAAGTACGTATTACCCTCGTACGAGTACATCGCAAATGCACGAAAGTACGTATTACAGATATTCATACCATACGAGTATTAAATGGTGGGAATACAAGTACTACTGTGTGTATAACCATGGTCGGTCACAGCGAAACTTCCGATCGAAAAAAAAACATGCGACAACGAAGTAGACACATTTTACAATCAACAAAACGGACCCGCTCGATCACTCCGATTTCTGAAAACAGCGTACCAGGTACCTGGTACGTGGTACCTGGTTTTCGAGTGCAAATGGGGAAATGGGACATGACGACATGACGTATCGACATGCACGAGATTCGAGCGACCCGGAGCGCCTCTACGCTCTACTCGAATAAAGATCGTCGCCAAAACTCAACAGACAAACAGCAATATCAAGTAAAATCATACCGTACCAGGTAGTGAACACTGGGACGAAATCGAAACGATGCGACAGGAATATTGAAGGAAGCGGCGGACATCCGAAAGAAAAAAAAAGACTGAAGAAACAAGGCCAAAGCTGGACCAGGTCACGTGCCACAGGTCACGGATAAATCCGGTCTGATGGTCCGCCCCCAAGCTCTGTTGCGCACCAGTACGATACGTAGAGGAGTACCTGGTATGCAAATCAGAAATATGCGATGACACATGACAGGGGAGTGTCTCGACTGGAGCCTGGAACTGGGGCAAAGGGTAATTTGGTACCTTGTGCTTTTCGATGGGGCCGAAAAAAGTCAAGTCTCAGTGGGGCGTGCACGCGCCACCCGTCACTCATCACAAGAGTGATACAATATGCGCGTCGACGAAGAGAGGAGAGACGTTCCATGACAGCGCGTGCGGATTCGACAAAAGAGAAAAACACGGCCCTCGGGCCTCTCGCCCCCAGGCCAGCTTCAACCACGATTGACCTCGTACGAGAATAAATATGAAGTCGACGGAACACAATGAAAAGTTTGGGAACACGTTGCTGGGGAACCAGCTGGGAAGAGGGGTGGGTATCTATGAGAGTGCAGACGGCAGACAGCGATGCCATGCAAGCGCGTCCATAATCACAGCCGTCACACATCTCGTGTATGTAAACTGCTTGCTCTGCTCGAGGCTCATGATACTCGTCACCTGTCATCATGGCCGCGGCCAACGGCCAGCGTCGACGACGAGTGGACTTGTGCCCCAAAAACTGGACAAGCAAAAAAAAGACGCGCGAACAAGGCGGATGAACTTGATGTTCATTCCATGCCAGGGATTTGTCCCATACGATAGCGTGGTAGTACCTCGCATGTAGGCTACAGCTTGTGAAGAACGCACCAGGGTCTATATAGCCCCGCAACTCGGCGCGCCTGGGTGTGGCTGCACAGGCTGGGCAAATGGTGCACCGATCCGCCCACGGTCTGCGAACAGAAATAGTCCCTATATGTACGAAACAGAGTAGGACAGCTACGATAATTTTTGGGAAGTTCGAAGACAGAAAAGATTCGGCGTGCGGACCCTACTGCCGCCGCTGGTCTAGACACTGGACTAGACAGCGCATGACGCATGCGTGCGAGTTATACTCCTGGGAGGGACGAAGGGGTGGCTTAGGGTCGATCTTCATGTCAACCAGGCCTGTGAGCGCGCCAGGTCGCGAGCTTGTCTCTTTCGGAATTCAGTAATATATGCAACATCGAGCATGGCTCAAGGCCAAATCCAATCGGAATCCTATTCGGTAGTTGTACTCCTCTTACCTCGACGGTGTCCCTGGCTTGGTCGCTCATTTTGTTCACGAAGTCCATTGTAGTACCGGTAGTACTTTTCTTATTATACGGTAGAGGATGCACGAGGTGGTCAGGGATCGCAGGGCGTGTACCGGAGAGATGCTGCTGCTGTGTGTCGTATGGACTGAGGGTCAGGTTGCAGGTTGCTGTGCAAAAAAAAGAAGCATACTTGTACTCAACCGGTACTATATTTTCTCCCGGTGTGATAAGGCCTCTTTATCAAATTGGCCAATCAAAATGCTTTAATGGAATTTTGGCCTCGAGGAACCCCGTCCTCCCAAAAAGGCCTTCGGAGGAGGGGGCTGCAGCACTTATCAGGGGACGAACAGGGGACGCGACGTCGTAAGCTAGAACGTTGGCGCCAGTTTGAATCCAAGCTCAACGCTGCAATATGAATCCTCCCGTGGGAACCGCGTTCATGTCTCCCGGCCCATCTATAGACCCCCGTCAGCTCGAGGAAGAGGCAGGGTTGGACGTAGGCACAGAACCTGGGGCAGGCCTCGGAGGCTACCCTGGCATGGACGGCGACATCAGGATCATCTCTCGCGAGATCTACCAAGGCAAGACGTTTGATGACTGGGACGACATGGAGGCAAACGTCCGGCGCCTAGCCCGCAAGGCGGGCTTCAAGGTGGTGAAGGTCAGCAAAAATGCAGATGATAGGCTACAGCAGCTGGTGGCAGTCGGTGTGTGTTGTCCCATGCGCGTCGGCTCCCCTCCTGGACCCTGCCCCCCCCCCCCCCCCGCCGCCGTGTGCGCCTTGAGCAAAAAACAACTTTCTTCGTGCTTGCTCGCAATGGGTATACCAGGTATGTGACTTTGCTTTTTTTTTGCTTCGGATCCGCCAACTGCACAGCGCACGGCTTTCAGCGCGCCGCCCCGGCCATGTTGCTGTTTCGTCGCAGCGCCGGATATATGACTTTTTTATTCCGCCCACAATTGGAGATGAAAACGAAGAGCGTATTCGATCACGAGCTGCAGCAACGCAAGCAGTCCCAATCTCACCATATCGGCGTTCGTTCGTGAAAACACACACGATATCATGCCTTTTCTGTCTGTTGACTACTTTATTACGTAGGCCTGCTCCTTGTACGACAAGTTTTGTAGAGGTATGTATACGTCCAAGCATTTCTCACAACGTATAATAATTATTTCATTGACCAGGGCATGATCTCCGTCGTACACTGTTGCTGCTGCTGGTCTGTGCTGCTGCTGTTGTGTGTACAACCTAGAGAGTACATGGCAAGTGACAGCGTTGCCTACGGGCACCTGCCGCTGATTGATGGATGCGGCGTTTAACTGTACCGATATACAAAACAGAGTAGTCCAGCAGTATTTACAGTAGTGAGGACAACAGCAGAACTCGTCTCCTGCTATGCATACCACTCAGGGCGGGAATTTAGGCACCGTCCAGACATCAATATGAAGACCAAGCGGTCTTTGAATTTACGCCTACAGCAATAGTGGTACACACGGCTGCACCTACATACTGCTGTACTACAGCAGTAAGTATGTACCAGGTATCAGGTACCCGGTATATCATGGTACAGCAGCAGTACGTAGCAGTGCGATACAGCAGTAGATGGAGTGCAAGAGAGCTGATTTTTTTCAAGTTTGCAATTTGCTTCGTATATACCAGTACCTGGTACGGCGGTGCTGATGTACCCTGGATTACAGTATCGGATATGACAGGAATGTATATAATCGCTGCTGCTCCGAGGGAACCCGCTCCGAGGGAAGCAATGACTACTGAACTGCTGTTGTGTCTGCCACAGGGGAGAAACTCTCGCCCTTATGACATCAAAACCGCACCGTGCGGTAGGAAATCGGACAAGACAATCGGCCCAAACAGGAAACAGGGCAAGCCAAACCTGATAGCACACAAGTCGGGCAAACACACAACGTTGTCTACGATTGCTCTCTCGGGTCTCGTTCTCGTCTTTTAAGCCGAAATATACCCACAGACACGTCTAATACAGCAGGGCACTGCTGTAGTGTAATACAGCAGTAGACAGCACGTGCCTGCCGGTATAAATCAGCCTCATGGAAGAGGGGGGAGAAGGAGCGGGGTGCACGTACGTGCATATATGTACGAGCCTGCGAACTCGAAGTGCCGAAGTGCTAATTTGCATCACCCATGGCAATGTCAGTGCTTCTCTTTTGCTTGTGAGATCCCCTCTAAAGATGCGAGACTCTTACCCCACCATCCGCCATCTCCCGGCCTCTACTCTCTGATTTTCAGAGTTGCTTCGCACGAATCTGGACTTGTTCTTGAAAATAACATAAAATCAAACTCGTACAACACCTACTGCTGGAACTCGTACGTATGATAGTGCTGCTGTTCGTAAATGTTACGGTACTTTTTTTGTACTTCACTGCTCAAGAAAGACGCTGTCCACTCCGACGGGTAATGTGCGAAACAGCGCACAAAATCAACAACAAAAGCCCCTCCTCCCACCCCGTTTTGAAATTGATTTCCATGCGTTTTTTTTATTCTTTAATTTGTTCCCTCCCGTCCGCGTGCCCGCCCCACCCCACCCCGCCCGCCTGCCGACCGTTCGTGTTCGTCCGCAGGACTCTAAAGGGGAGAAGCGAGCGGACGGGAGGCAGAAGCGCATCGTGTGGAAGTGCGACTGCGCCGGCATGAAGACGCCGCGCAAGGGACAGAAAGACCTGTCGCCGCCCGCCTCTAGAGAGCGACCGTCGAAGCGCCAGGGGTGCCCGTTTCAGGTCCGTGTCGTCCGTGCTCTCAGGCGAAGGGAAAAACGACAACTCGTCGTGACTGTGCCTTTTCTGGCACACTGCTTGCTGCTTGTATTACGTAAACGCCTTGCGGTTTGTGTCCAAACATTAAAGAGGTTTGAGCGCACGTACATACGCGGTTCTTCTGCGGAGGGAGAAATGGACGAAAGTGGATGTCGACTACCGATTACGGCATCGGCCTCACGAGGCAGACAGGCCAGGTGTCTTGGTTTTGGGATGGTGACACATATGTTACATGCTAACTGAGCTATACTATGATACTGTACACCCGTGCTGCACCGCGCTGGTTGAACTGCTACGCGCTCAATACTGCTGCAGGAGGTTGGAAAGTTGGTAAGATCGTACTTGTCAGCTTTTGGGTCGCGTGACCTGGACCCCGCGAGGGCTACGACAGGCATGCTACAATAGGAGTGCGCCTACTACAATATTTTCTGAGGCGCCACACTTGAAAGCTCAATATGACCCACAGCGGCTTCAATAAATGTGTACGCATAACCCGACGGGCAATCCCATGGCCTACAAGGTTTACGTCGAATAACATTGAAAAATAAACGGTATTGGGTAGATTTTCGGTTAAGGAGCCCCATCAGTCAGAAATATCGCCTCGTAAGGCAAAAGGTGCTTACGCCCTCGCAGCACGCGTCGATCGTACCCTAAAATAGACTCTCCTGCTATGCTACCATGTACTGCCAACGTTGCAACCCCCCGCCAGAAGGAACGATCGGTCGTGTCCGCTGTCCGCCCCCCTCGCCAGCTGGTGTCATACACACACGCTGTTTTGGGCGTGCTGTCCCCACTGAACAAGCCCCTCTCACCTCCGCCTTCCATATGTTGCAACTCCTTTCCGCACACTCATGTGAATTTTTTTTCGTGATTGTATCTTTTTTCGGCAGATTAACGCCACGTGGCCGGAGAAGTGCCTCCAGCCTGGGGTGACGAGGTGCACCCTAGAGCACAACCACCGCCTAAGCGGGCCTCTCCGCGCCGGCAGGCAAGACCCGGTCCTTCCCGAGGAGCTGTTGGCCGAGCACGTCAGCGCGCTCAAGGAGTGGGCTAGGATTCCCGTCGCCGTCCGTACGCAGGTATTTACTAGGATCACTCGATATTTTTTTGGTCTGTCCACCGTGACGCCTGGTACGGTGTGTTATACATACCTGGTATATGGTCAGTGTTTAGTGGTGACGAGTGTAATAGTTGCTTCGTTTTCAAGCTGTTGAAGCTATCAAGAGTCCGTAGTGCAAGCTGCACTCCACCGAGGCAGTCATCCGGCAGGCACTACTGCCCATGACTATAGTGACTGGTGTTTGGCGACCAAATGCTCCACGCCTCTGACAAATCATCCACCGTAGATGATCTACAGTAGTTCCTCAAATGTCGTTGTGAGAGGTTGTGCCGGATCTGCATGGTATAGATCCAGCCCAGGAAACATACGCTACTGTAGGTTCGTGCGGACTGTACGACTCTCACCCGGCAACATGAGCTGCAGCAGATCCTACGCGATCGAGAATAGAGCTAGCTGCCTTGAAATATATCGATCATGAAATGGGAACCGATCATAACGTCCGAGAGTGTAAAACGGTCCCCTGGAAAATGTTGTGTTTCTTCTGCAAACTATTAATGATATTCGCCGTCGGTCTTGTTCCCCCCTGTCCGATCAGATGCAAATCCTGAGGCACGAGTTCTTCGAAGGCCGCCAGCTCTCTCTCGAGGCGCAACGATGTGTCCACACCCTCTCCGGTCAAGAAGCCCCCCGCCGCCGCGCGGCGGCCGCTGCCGCGGCGGCCGCCGCCGCCGCTGCCGCTGCCCCCGCGGCCGTGGTGGCCGCGCTTCCGGGGTCCCGCGTGAATGACCCCATCTTCCGCGACAGCATGACCATCATCGGCAACGCCCTGCGGCAGGCTCTGGAGTCCGGCGCCGACGCCCCGGGCCTGAAGCGAAGGTGCGAAGGTTTCGCGGAAGGCCTGCGGAAGACCACCGTCGCGGCCACGGATAACACCGACTCGCGCAAGAGGTTGCGCGATGGTGGCCCCGTCGTCGGAGGAGCTCTGGCGCCGAACCCGATGTTGTCCGCCGTGTCCCCGATCCCCGGGTTGGTAACGCCCCTTCCGGGCGTTCCCATGACCGCGGGCATGGCCCTGGGCTCCCCCCCTGCCGCGGCTATGCCGACTGTTCTGACTCCTGCCCCCTCCGCTGTTCCGGAGGGGTTCGTCGCGGGGCCGTGAGAGACGTTGGCGTGCGAAAGAGGTGATAGGTGTGCCGTTGTGTTTCGGAAGTGGCGCAGCTTGCGGCGGCATGATGGAAAAATGCGGTAGGGGGGGGAGGGGGCGAGGAGAGGGGGGGGGCGTCACGGAAGGTGCCCTTGGTCTGGGTCTCGCCGAAGACGTGGTATGCTGTTTTTACGGCGTTGGAAATTTCCTTGTCCGACGTCTTGCCATCGTGGAATGACATGGTTGTCTTCACTAGAGATGGTTGAAATATTCGCGGATTCTGCCGGGCTGTGCTTCGTCGCTGCCTGTGTGTAAGCATGTCTATGCTTGGATACGCTTGCCGACAGGGTGCAGTTTCTAGTTGTTTTGTGTGAGGGGTATTGATATTCCGAAGCGTTTAGCCAGCGATACATGCGTGCTACCTGTGTCTTGATTTATGGTTTTAGGCAGGGGTAGCAGGCAGGCAGGCAGCTTATATGTTTTCCGAGTTGATATGACAACAGTTTCGTCAAAACTGTGGTGCTTCGATGAGATGTATTGCGCTGGCACGAGCGGGCGTTGCATGTATAAGGTGGCCATTTCGAAGCGGCGCGGTGTAGTAGATATATTCGTGCGCGCTACCTGAGCGATGCGCATCTGTATGTTTTGTTTTTGTTTTGACGTTTCGGAGCCGCCGCTGGACTGCAATGTAGTTAAAAGAAGAAACGCAGAGCCAGTACGTGAATACCAGTATCATCTTTGAACAACATCACTCCCGAAAGAGCTCTTAGGTCTTGTTACGTGGTCTTCACATCTAAGACCTCGTATCGACCATTCCCCCACTACTATAACGTACTCTTGTGTCACTGCAACTGGTCCGTCCAATCTCGGCGCTGCACCAACTTTGAGCGTCGTAGTGTCCGTCGCATGCGTTCCAGGAACGTTTTGTTGGTATGTAGCGCTTATCCTCGAAGGCTCGGAACTATCGGTTTTGACTCGATCGGCCTGACATGAACCCAGCACGCTCATTCAAGCTGCAAATTGGCCATTACTATAGCTGATTTATGTCATGAAACTAGCGCCGCGGTGCGGGGTAGAGGGGGTAGGTA
The DNA here is from genome assembly GCA_031213475.1 of Nereocystis luetkeana. Classification (NCBI taxonomy): domain Eukaryota; class Phaeophyceae; order Laminariales; family Laminariaceae; genus Nereocystis; species Nereocystis luetkeana. The sequence continues at coordinate 10,103,416 of JARUPZ010000007.1, forward strand.
CTATCGGGCCCGAACAAAAAACTGACTCAAGAGTTTCCGCAACTTTGAAGAACCACCAAAATGTCTGCACACTCCGGTTTGTGTCGTACGTTTGGATGTATTTGCTCCTGGTACATACCAGGTACTTACGTAGCCCATGGGGCTGCTCGTGTGGGGTTGGGCGGACGTGTTTCTCAACGTCGTTGCTTGGGTTATTGTCGCGAGTCTCGACGTTTGTGGGAATCTACCTTGTTGCCCGATGACAGGCCCAACAAATATTTTAACGATGTGTTCCCTTCCCATCTGGAGACGTTCGAGAATATAGAAAGCTGTCGCTAGGAGCTCGCGCAGCAGGATACATGGTAATTGCCCTCAACTTGTGTGCGTAGGTGGACGGTGGACAACAGTAGTGGGGTGAAAAAAAAGAAGGAATCAGGAAAAAAACTTTTTTCGAGCACGTGATGCGTGATCTTGAGACACGATGACCACCACCGCCACCACTAGGCTTCGCTTCTAGCAACCCCCTCCTTCTGTTCTGCTGCCTGTGTTGCGATTTGACCCGCAGGGTCGGCTGTGCTGACGGTCCGCGGTGCTGATGCGTCCGCCGAGATTGGTCTGGCTCTTTCTTTAGTACTGTGTACTAACAGTGGCGGATGGTGTTTGTTTCTTTTATCGCGGTCGGTCGGGTGTTACAACGATTTCGAAAAGGGGCCGTATTTTTCGGTGCGGTCAAAATTTCCCAATTGCCTGCTTGGTCGTTCACTCTTCGGCCAATCAGATGCAATTAAACTAGAAAAAAAACAAAGAAATTAAATTGAAAAAAATAAAAATCCCCGTTAAGATGGGCCCTAATCTCGTGGCGACAACATTCACGAAATAGCAGGACCTGCAAAAGAAACCGACATCTGCCACAGGGGTGGGTGCAATCCGTCGCCTACCACTACTGACTGTACTGGTAAAAGCGAGCGTTTTTCTAAGGCTTGCCTCATCGCAACGCTCGGCCGCGTTTTAACGCTACAGAAGCGGCCGCGATGACCGCCGATGCCGCGACGGCCGCAACGCTCAACAAAAGCCGCGATCGTTGACGTCGCCGATCAGCCGCAACCCTGCCCCTGGAAGACCAGGCTTGCTTCACCTGTGTTCCGAGACGACCAAACATAACGCGGTGGAACAAGAGACGCAACCGACGGCCGAGGTGCGAAGAAGGGTGATTGGTTGGTGAGATTATGCCGCAGGTAAAAGAGACAGGCTGGGTTGCTCGAGAAGGCCGCTTGAGATGTGACGGTGGACACAGTCTAACCAGCAACATGCTCCTTCGAGTTCTCAGCTGCGTTCGCCCACGCTACTGCAACCATCCCCGGGCATTTTCGTACTATAAATATTAGCTCTTCAACAATCCGGGCATCTGAAACACTTGAACAGCACGAGGAACGCCGCGGAGCATGCATGCCGTGAAACAAATACAGGCTCTTCACTCTCTGCTGACTACGTACCATTCACAAGGAATGCACCGCACACACGCGCGATGGACGTATGATAGCTTGCAGAGCTGACCATCGACCAACTCTGGCGATTTCACAGCTGAAGTATGCCAGGTATGTCGTACCAGGTATGTATGTCGAATAATGCGGTCATATGAGTGGGGTCCCATGTGGGTACTAGGTCTCCTTCCCCAAATAGTACCGCCTCGTTACACACAAGTTCAAGGTCGCACCCAGTGTCTGTCACTCCCTTCCGCGTTGATCCGAGGTATCGACACACCTCGGTGCTTACTCGTACGTAAAAAAATAAGAGGGGGGTAATGTGGATACCAGGTCCCCTTCCCCTAGATAGTACCGCCTCATTACGCACAAGTCCAACGTCACACCCAAAGTCTGTCACTCCGTTCCGTGCAGACACGAGGTATATGCCGAGCCACCTCGGTGTGCACTCCACACCACAACCACACAAGAGAGAAACCTGTCCGGGACGTCCGTTCCACATTTTCTTACGAAGCAATTCCACACCTTCTCCGCTAATTGCTCCTCTGTCCCTTCATTGGAGAGCACCATCGTCGCTCGGGCCGCTCGCTCTTCGTTGGTCATGGGCTGCGAGGCTACCCTTTTATCGGCCTGGTCCTCGTCGAAGCCGTTCCGTTTCATCAGCCGCGCCCTGTACAGCAGCAGCACAGCAGCAATAAAGCAGCACAGCAGTGAGCTCGTCGACCAAGCCACGCGCACGCACACCACACGGCGGCGAACGCGACGAACACATTGCCCTCACTGTCTGTCTCGGATATAATGAGCGTTCACTACGCACTCGGACGACGTCTTGAAGTGTAATATCGTACCAGGTACATCCCAGACAGCCAGTCTCGGCGAGAGGGCGGCGCCGTGTGCCGACGATCGTGGGCAAGACAGCCGAGGGCACTTTAGCTGTTTTTTCGAACGATAAATGCGTTGTTGCGATATGCCATTCCCCTGTCCGCGTTCTGTCAAAAGGGTAACATTTTACCTTTGCACACGCTACGCTTACGCGAATAAAAATACGTATTCAAGCGACGCTACTTGAATGAAGCTTCACAGGCTACCAGGTACGCTAACAGAAAAAAAAATCCACGTTCCCCGTTCCGCGCTACGCTACGGTCCGCCTCACAGACGAGAGTAACGCACGTGCACACGGCCTCACGGCAACGACGCGAATGGATCACACTTCGGGGATACCTTTCAGCGAGGAGATACCGCTGCAAAAAACGAAACCAGTGTTTACAAACGTGCAGCGCAGCGCACGAACACAACGCCACAAAAGGACACGACTCCAGGGAGGCTCTGCTTGCTTACGCGGTGCAAAGAAACGCCCCGAATGAACACCAACATGAGAGGGAAACGGAATTATTGCGCTACTGCGGCACACCTCGCTTACAGATGAGAGCTGCACACGGTCACGCAAACAGTTCGTAGGGTCTCACCAGATTATCTCTTAGCGAGGAGAGATTTTTTTTTTGTAAACTTCCAACACAAGAACAAGACAAACACGTGACGAACACGAGAACACAAGTACCAAAATATGCAATAAACAAGGAGGCTCCACAAACTCAAGTCGCTCGTGCGGCGCGAACAAACCAAAGAAAAAAACAGATCGAATGAAACGAAACCGAGAAGGGAGAAGAGACTTACCGCGCCACCGACGGGGGTACTTGCACCACCCACAGGTCGTCACACAAGTCATCCCACCCGGCTTCGAGCAGCACTGCCGCCTCGAGCACCACGGATTCTGCGCCCTCTCTTCCCAGCCCCTCGATCTTCTCCTCCGCCAACAGCCGTATCTCCGGCCAAACGATACCCTGCAGTCTGGCCATGTTGGAAGGGTTTCCAAAAACCTGTTGGGCCAGAAGGATCGAGGGTTGGGGGCGGTTGCGATTATGGCTGGGGTTTCGTGGCATGCATGCGCGGGAAAAACGTTTCGTTGCTTCTGCTGCTGCTGCTGCCGCAGCGGCGGCGGGACGAGACGCCCTTCGTTGGGCGTTCGCGTGATGATAGCCGTAACCCTAGCCCGCTGCTTGTCGTTCAAACGCGTTCAACGCTTGCTCGTGGGCAAGCCTCGGCGCTGATGTCTGCGTAAAAACTTGAAACTTACTGCTGCAAGTAGCTAGGCACTCCTGTCTGCAACCGAGATGTTGCCCGTTTTTTTTTCGTTTTCTATTTCATGGTATAGGCTCGTTACACCGTGCTTGCAAGCAGAGTAAAACACGCCGCAAAAAAGAAAGAAAAAGGGCCGACGCCGGACAACAGGACGAGGTACGGAACTGACGGCGCAGCAGTGTCTACCGCGCACCGCGTACTTTCGCTGCATCAGCTCTGGCTTTTTGTGGCTTGTGCCGCCATCGCTTTATTTCGATGCGGATCGCATCGCGAATCGCGCAGTCTTCATCTATTTCTCTGGAGGCAACACAAACGTTACATTTTCGGCCGAGAAGGTCTACCTGGTACCAGGTATGTACTTGAGAGAGTAATAACTCAACGCACCGCCTCTCCAAGCGCACGGCGGTCGATGGTCCCATCATCGCCCACAATTTTCGAGCCGAACTCGTCCACCAGCTTTTCGAAGCAACGCGTCCCTGGTTGGTAGCTCTCGTGGCCAAGCTTGTCGGCGTCGAGGACCGCCACCCCGCAGTCGCTCAGCACCCTCGAAACAGTGCTCTTACCCGAGGCGATCCCCCCTACAATCCCAAGGACAGAAGGGCGGCGGCTAAAGGATAGACCTCCTCTTCCGAGCTTCATGCTTAGCCCAGATGATGTCGACACTCTAGGTGGATAAGTGAGAAAGGAGAAAGTGGTCGAGATGTGGAGCAGCACTAGAGCACGGCTTGGCTTCATCGGGTGGGAACAGGAACACGAGACGCGGTGGAACACCAGCTGGGAATGTGAGATGATGAGGCGGGAGGTATGGAACTCCTATTTCGGAGATCTCGGAGATCATGGAGATCTCGGAGATTGTTGTCGGGGTAGGTTACCGATGCTGTGGCGCCTGTTCGGCAACTTGAGCTTCGGCGAAAGGTTCTCGGTGGGCGCTTGCCACCGCTGGGTATGCTCGCGAAGGTGTCGACTCCTACTGTTATCAGTGGTGAACCTTTGGTACTCCACGGGCCGAATTATCGTCATCGCAGTTGCACCACGAAGCTTATTCATGCAAGTGACCCTATCATGCGCAAAATAACAAAGTAACACGCGAAAACCACGAACCAGGAACGTCCTCATGTGTTCCAGGTACTCGTACGCATCGCTTGTACAAGAATAGCATTATAATCTTCTCCCCATCACAAATCATGCCTCTCACGCTCTCAAAATCTTCGTCTGATTTGGAGTTAATCTGAAACTGCTGTGTAGGTCTGGAATAACAGCAGACCGAGCACAGCAGCAGCCTTGGAACAACAGCAGAAAGAGCAACGCGACTTCGGAACTACAGCAGACAGAACAAAGTAGCTTCGGAATCGTAGAGCAATCGACTTTCACACGATCGAATGCACATGACGGTGGATGGATGCGGATAACGAACACGGCGGTGCACATGCGAACGAAAAAGAGGCACTGCTGCGCACATGTATTACGGAACGTCGTTGATAAAAAATATACTTACTCTCGTTGTTCCACGAAGACGACACGCCCTCGCAATCTCTAGACGAGCATCGATGGGCACCGAATTGTTGCTCTCTCGATTTTCAGCTTCAAGCAGATCATTACTCACTCGTAGATCTATCTCTTGTCCGGGTGGCTTTTGCGTATATGCTTAGTACAAGCTGCACTCTCCCCCAGGTGCGGGCTGCATGTGACTGCCTGCTTACTGCATGCATTTGATGCGAACATCAAATCTACTCCTGTAGAGAAGTCTGCAAATTTACGATAATCGAGGTAAAAACTGACAAACTGCTGTAGACTCATGTCTACCGGTTGTACAGTAGTAATTATTAATATCATACATTTTGCAACTCCAACAGCGGACACGGCGGTGAGGACCGCATCCGGTCTGCGAATCGTCTACGTAATAATACAACAAAACCGATTTTGCCCTCGGTTGGGAGCTGATTCTTCCACCCGATCAAAGCCTGCATCCGTTTAGCACACACCGTTGATTAATTGGACCTGAGTTACTACTGTACATCCGATTGGCGATGACAAAGGAACATCGTCGCCTTTCTTCCCCTACTGGCAGCAGTTAGATTCAAGATGCGAGGCCGTCGTATGTATTTTGTACAAGTAAGCGTTCCATATATAACTGCCACGCACTCGCTGCGGCTCGACACATCTTGAAGACCAGCCCCGCTCCCTTCCTAAAAGCGGAACTTTTTTAGTGCTACAAGTCAGCGCCTCCCTCGCCCTCTTCCACCCTTACCCCTCCTGCGATCAAAGCTCGCGCCGTCGTCGAACGCGTCTCCTCCCCCACGTATCTCCTCGCCCCCCGCCCCCCTCGCTACAACCTCTCCGCCTTCGACGCTCCACGATCTGCCTTGGACCCTCTCTGCCCGGAATTTTCTGACTGGGCGCGAGGAACGCGCGGGTGTGGGTGCGGCGGCCGCCGCGGATGCCGCGGTAGTCGTTGCATCGGCGGCGGCGGCAGCGGCAGAAGTCACGCCCTCCACGGGGGAATCCCGTCGTCTTCGTCCGGCGCCAATTGCTGAGGACGCAACGATGGCTGGATCGATGCGGTCGCTATGAACACCGTTGCTACCGTTGCTGCTGCCGCTGCTGCTGTATCCCGCCGCTGTGTTTAACCCCGCATAGCCGGGGATGGGTTCCGCTCCGTCGATGCCTGCGATGTTCTGAACGCGGCCAACCACGCCTCCAGCAAGCATCACCTTTGCCGGGGGGTGGATCGAGGGACAGAAAAAATGTCGAGCAGAGAAGAGCACGCATGTATGAGGGAATCGGAGCACCAGCATTGGAGGTGCCATACTGGCTGCAATCACAATAACTCGGCGGAACACAGGAAGCGGTGTAAAGCCCGCCACCAACGGTCGTGCTTGCAGGCGAGGGAAGAAACGAGTGCGTCGGGTCGTCAGCTTCGAGCCTGACCCATCCGTCCGGCATAGCTGCGTAACACATGCTTCCAATATCGCCCTTGCGAAACGGATACACAACACATGTCGGCTGAAAGTCGATGATTCCATTGCAGGCGTTCTACGATAGAGGTCCACCCTATATTTTCTGAGGCTCCTCACTTAAAGAGCTTCATTCCTCACCCGAAAACTGACGTCAGCAAAAATCTAAATGCATCGCGGCGAATAATCCCATTGCCCAAGTCTGCAAAACGTTTTTTTTCGAAATCAAGAGTGTGATATTCCGACGATTTGGGGTCAAGGAACCCCGTCTTTCAGAAACACAATAGCGGAAATGTGCTACCTCTATCGTAGAACGGGTCATTATGTTGCACCTCCTCTTGCACGTTGTCGTGTTACGTATTGAAAGCGATATTTTAGCTCATGAACTACATCCAGCGCACCCAGGGTCCCGAAGGTAGATCAGCATATATGCAAGTTCCGTGATCGCAAAATTACAAACCAGAGAAAAGAAAGTATCGCAAAATAACGAGAATTTCCCGTCGCGAGTGGGGGCTGGGCCTACAACTTACAAGGCAACTATTACGTCAGAAAGTATCGATACCATGTCGTATCGTTGCCGAACACCAATGTGTACCTGGTATTGCTGCTGCTGTACTGCTGTGCCATGTAAAGGGCTGTGAGTTGAATAACAATAAGTCGCCGACACGGACAATAAGGTCCGACTTCTACTGTAGTTGTTACGTGATTGGGTATTGCAGTTACTTGTGTGCGGGAATTTGCGGAGTTCTACGTCTTTGCATTTGACTGGACTGGCGCGTTTGGATTCGACGTGTGTTTTTCTTTCACGAAAGACTGAGGAAAATTTAGTTGCCTTGCTTCATTACCCAATTTACAACTACTACTGCTGTAGCCGTGAGTTCAGCCAATTCACAGCTCACACTCCTAGGACTGTACTGGTACCAGGGTATATACTACAGTAGTAGCAGTGTCATCCGCTCGTGAGACAGAGAAAATCGCCGTTTCACACCTTGATGCCTCGCGGATGGAAGCCTGAGCTCGTCAAGAGTCTGCTGACGGTTCCCGACGTGAGCCGTCCCGTCCGTTGGTCTTGCTTCTGTACGACCTCGACAGAAGTTCCTGGAGAAACATTCGCCCTGGCGGAGACGCAAAAAATGAAATGAAATAAAATAGGAATAGGCCCCGGGTGGCTTGGTAGGTGGTCCGCGTGCCTATCAAGATCAATTACGTGGGTGCAAGCCTCACCGAGTGCATGCTCGGAGGGACTTTTTCTTGCATAAATAATTGATTAGCGGGAAGCGCGAGAGCGTGAGTTAGCTACATTCGATGAAAATCGACGAGCAGTGGGAATGCCGAACCCTATACGCGACAAAAAATAAAAGGTACGTACCGGGGGGGAGAAGGGACGACACATGTGACCACGGCTTGTCCAGAAGATCGCTGAGGGTAAAACCTCCTACGAGTCGTAGGCTGGAAAAGTACAAGTGATGATAAAAAAAGGAACAACGTCAACTATCGACTTCAACTTCAACTATCATGATCAACTCTGTTCAACAGTATCAAGTATCAGCTTAGTCAGCATGTAAGCGTCGCAGCCTGCATGATTGTTATTATCGTACGTGGGGGGTTAGGGTTCGTCTGCAATGATATGTTTTTGTCGAGGAGACAAAAGAGCGAATTAAAATTTGGGCCCTCCAAACACACGAAAAAGAGACAACAAGACACAGGCGGAGAGATAGGCCTCATGCCAAAGGACAAGCAGCCCGTCGCAAGGCTTAAAGCTGGGAAGAGTCGAAACTATCTGCCGCATCGGCAGCATCGGCGAGGACCTTTAACAATCTGGGAGAAGGGATCTTTAGGTTGGTAGTCTGTTCGGATGTTTTGGTTCCTGTTGGGATCAAGGCACGCGCGAAGACCCAACCCAACCCCTGACTCTAACCCTAACCCTAACCCTAACCCAAACGCTGACCCCAAACCGCAGCCGAAACGGGCCAAAACTCGCCATAAACGCGGCTACGCCGAGTTTGCATTGAACCAGGAAATTTCTCAGATGCGGACGACGATTCCGAAGCGCAGACCACGCTAAACATTTTTTAAGTAAAAAACATCCCTAAAGATCCCTTCTCCCAGACTGCTAAACCTACTCGCATCGGCCGCATCCTACCCTAACAACCTGACCCTGCCTTACGCAATATTACAGGGACATGTTCGGTAGGGTGCGTACCGAAGTATATCGGGGGTGTGTGCTCGATATATACCGGTGCCCGACACTTCAGTAAGTTCGGTACGACCTCGATATTTCGGTACCTGATACTTCGGTAAGTTCGGTACGGCCTCGATGCCAGTCTTCGGGAAGTTCGGTACGGCCTCGATACCGGCATTCGACACTTCGATAAATTCGGTACTTTTTCGATACCGGTACCCGACATTTCGGTAAGTTCGGTCTTTTTTCGATGCCGGTACCTCACACTTCAGTGAGTTCGGTACGCCCACCAAAAATACCTCGTCTACGGGTATACCCTACCGGACATACCCTTGCAAAATGTCCATTGTGCCTGCTATACATCTCTCAGGACAACGCGGAGTGAGTGACCACCTCTCCGATGATGGGTTGACTGCTCTACTGCTGGTGCTGCTGCTGTTCGCAGCGCAGCACCTCATACTAGAAACCCCGAGCAGGATACGAAGCAGATTTCAAAGCTCGTATCAAACGCCGCCAGAAAGAGCACAAAAACGTGCAACAAACTACAATCTCGATCCGAATGACGATAGGGAGGGCATCCAGACACACCCCGTCGAATTTATTGCGGATCGGAAACGGACCTTTCGATCCTTTCAAACTGGCGGCATGAGAATCAAGTGCAGTACTTGCATCCGAGGTATGTTCGTACGCAACAGCGACTGGGAGAGATAAGTACAAGCCATCGCACAATCAATATGATAAGGCTGTGCTATAGTGGTTATAGTGGTACGCCCAGGGATAAAAATATAATGGAATGCCATCGGTCACCTGTGCTGTCCTGCTCGGTTGGGTCCGTAGTCCGGAGGACGTCTCGTCCGCCCGCCGCCCCTACTTCGCCCACCCCCTCCTCTCCGTCCTGCCCCAGACGCTCCGCCGCTAGACATGCCGCGCCCTCCTCTTCTTCTTGGTGCAGCGCCCCTGCCTCCTCCTAACTCAGTTTGCTTCGCCACCGGTACACGCTTGCTGCTGCTGCTGCTGCTACCGCCGCCGCTGCTGTCTCTGCTACCTCTGCTGTCTCTGTTGCTGTTGTCGCCGTTGTTGATGTTGAGGCGGCTGCCGTTTACCACTCCTGTTGACGCTACTTGTATGTATCGTCCACCTGACAAAAAAGAGCCGAACAAGCTTCTGCTGCCGCTGATAATCGGGGACCTTATTACGGTGGTGGACGGAGGCACAAAGGCGGCGATTGACACGCCGCTTCGGTTGGCTAGATTCAGGGAACGCAATGCCGCCGCCAACATTACAACTCTCCTGCTCCACATCATCTACAAGCACACAAGCACCGGTGTTGCAGGTCTGGTGGCCCAATCCAATCGTAGACACTGGTTTTCCACTACAAAAAGGATGCCTAGTGAAGCGGGGTAACAGGGTGGCGGTTTGATGCAGAAAATGCACAACTTGCGCGACAGATCATCACATCTTGATTTAACTTCCTAATCGTGCGCGTGCGCAGCGAGCCACATAGAGCCGTCTCCACACGGACCTGTGCCCTCAGCGGACACACGGATACAGCCATGCCAGCTTCTGAGGACCCTGAAGACTCGAATGGGGTAACGGGAGAATTTTTGCCACCAGTGATGGCGGTCCCAACGTCGTCCCTTCTCGACTCCGCCGCCCAAGAGGAAGACGGGATCAGCCCTTCGCAGAACTACGGCGCCTTTGTTCCGGTGCTGGGCGAGTTTCTGCCTTTAGGCGGTGGCAGCAACGATGCCGGAGTGTGGTCCGACGGACGCATCGTGTTGGGGGACGGCCTTGAGAGCGAGATCGACGTCAACAGGCCTTCTGCGCTTACTCTGATTTACCTCTGCGCTCTGTGCTCGTCTCTCACGTCTGTGCTTCTTGGCTACGGTGAGGCAGAGGGAGGGGGGGGAGGAGGGGGGGGCGGACGGAGAGGGGGAGGGAGGGAGAGACAGAAGGCTGTGTTGTTTGTTGTTGGTATGCACCCGTCTCTCGGAAGCTCGAAGCGGCTGCCTTTGTCCAGCTGCCTGCTTCATGACAGACTTTCCTTTTATTCTTTTTGTTTGTTCTTTGTACTCGAAGGCCACGTATATACATAATGAAAGCTACGTACCTCCCTGATATTGATACACTTTTTATCGTCTTCTCTCTCGAATGCTACATACCAGGAGCAGGTACAGCAGCAGTAGGTGCTGCTGCTGTAGTGGCAGGGTCCATTCGAATCTCTCCAGGCTAACGACCCTCACCCCCCCCCTTCGCCTCAGGGTGACGACGTTCGCGCGTGTGCTCACAGAGGGGGCGGGCCTGTTTCCTCCAGTACCTTTCAAATCCCATGCATCATCAGCGCGCCTCTCTGTCGCACACCGGAAATGTACGCGTGTCACATGATGCGTACTCCAATTTCCAATCTCCAGTTCTGAATTCGAATGATGAAGCGGAAGGGACTTGAACATGCGCAACCTCGAACCCCCTCGACCCCCGACTTACAGCTTGACCTTCGCCTTCGACCGTGCTTTGACGCTCGACGACCGCACAAACCTATCTCCACTCGCACCAATGCACTGGTTGTATAAACTGTACCAGGAGTGGTACATACAGCGTGCAGCAGCAGTACGTATTAGAGAGTATACCCGGCATGCCACGTACCATATACGTGGTATAGCAGCAGACAACAGGACGCCTTTTTTGTTAACTACTCGTACAGCAGTTACCAGGTACCAGGTACCAAAAACAGGAAAGCTGATCCAGGCTGAATTTCATGTTGGAGGATGGGTGTGTTCTACACTACAGTAACCTCAGCATAACGGCTCCGGGATTTCTTATATTCCTGTAAATCTCAGCCCACTTTACTTGTTGCTCGTTTTCTTGGTATTAATAGGTACCTGTACCTGGTACCTGACTGCTGTACGTTTACTATTACTATTAATACTGCTGTATACAAGAAAAGAAAACGGTTATGAAGGGGTTGGTTCAACCATGCCGAGGTTCGCTGATTTTGTGACACCGGCGATTCGCGTTCGCATGTGTAAATCATACCACAAGCACCGCTGTACAAAGCAGTCGGTACATACAAACCTGTTACGAGTACATATTGATATTACTACCAGGTATTATTATAATAATTTACGAGTATAGTACAATATCAATAAATTATGCTGCTGCACCTACTGCTGTAAGGCGCTGTGGCTCCACCACAAGTGCTGCATGCTGTTAATAGCTGCCAGAGGGGCAGGCTCTCAGCTTCAGACAAGCTGATGTCCCCCCGTGGCACGTAACAAAAGACACCGAGGGCTTGCATGCAGTGATGCATCCCTTCTTGCCATTCGTCCGTGTGGGATCAGGATGTCGAATCTTAGTATGAAAATGTTGAAGTGAAGTTGCTAAACCATCGAAGAAGCATAAATTATTCCACTATTCCCTACTGGTATGTACGTATACGTACGTACGAACGAGGGTCAACTTCCGAACGACCACGTACCTGGTACACTTTTCCTTGGAATACACGTGCAGGTAAGCGTGCAGCGGTGCCCAAAGTTAGTACCTGGTATACTATTTTACAGCAGTAGTAGATAGAGTAGTAGAGTAGCTTTAAGCCATGCCTGACAGAGCTCTTGAAGTATACCAGGTACCGGTCGTATATGACTAAGTGTACCAGGGTAGATCAATCAGTAGTCTCCCTACGTGTAGAATTTTATGTGTGAGTACAGAACGGGACCACACGGAGCCAGGATCAAAGAGCGCACATCATACCCTTACTCGTAGGGCTCTGCCGTAGGCTTTTATTTACACAAGGCGGTTTGACGTTCCTATAAAGAGCTCCCGTGAGTATATCATATCATACCCGTACCTGTAGGGCTCTATCTGTGGCAGTCTTCATATCTATAAACTTCGTGCACGGAGCTGTTAGAGCTTCCTATAAAGGGCTCCCGTGAGCCCGTTCTACGTCAATTTTTTTATTGTTGTTGTCACAATCGTGGGCAGACTTCTCGCGGCCGCGGAGTCGTACAAACAACAGCACCCGCCTTGAGACCCACCACCCTGTCCCAAATATTAGGACCGTGTTAATTAAATATTAGTATACAAACGGTACTAGTTTCGGTACAGAGTGCTCTACCATTTTGGACGGAAATGTAAGGGCCGCTGGGATATCAATATGAAGACCAAACGGTCCTCGCAACTCCGTCCAGTGAGTGGTACAAATTAGTACACGACATTTTACTACTACTACTACTACTACTACTACTACTACTACTGCTACTATTAATACTACTACTACTACTACTACTACTACTACTACTACTACTACTACTACTACTGCACTTTTGCACAGAAACAGACATCTGAGTGGTACAGATTAGTACACGACATAGCTACTACTGCACTATTGTACAGAAACAAACATCTGAGTCTAAATTGAAGCATTCTGCCCCCGAAACGGGAGTGCCGTCCTGAAGGGGTTACTTTGGGACGGTCTCAAAACATTAGAGCTTATCACGTACGACTATTCGATTCGAGATTTGGTCTGATTGGTGAGGGTCAGGATTAGGTTTTTGCTCTGACTGGCTCAGGTTTGGTCTGATTGGCTTACTGGCAGGGTTGGGGTTGCTCTGATTGGCTTAGGGTTTGTGTTAGGGTTAGTTCTATTCGTCTCGTACACAACACAGTATGTGCTGACCATTTTCTCGAATATATGGTAAGCAACCGTCGTCTCAAGTTGTTCTATACGTTCGCAAGGCAATGTGTTACTACTACTGCTGTAAATTCACTCCAAACAAGTGGGTTTCTTCTGGCTCGTGCAAGAATTGAGCTTAGTGTTAATGTTCCACACGTCGGACGGATGACGATCTACAGTGGACCATCTGGAACGGAAGCACGCTACAGCACAAGAACCCTTAAGGCCATGGAGGAACTTATTCCCCGCCCATCCCCGAGTTTCTCGGTGACTCCAATCTCTACCAGGTACAGTACCGGCCCGCTAGTAAGAAACTGAAAAATCGGCCTGAGGCTGGGTTTCTTATTTTCCTGGGAGCATGAGCATCATTTTCTTAAATGCTCCTTTCTTATTTTCCTGGGAAAATGAGAATGATTTTCTTAAAAGCGCCTTTCTTATTTTTGCCAGCAACGTTCAATGTTGTTTTCTTCCTCAATTTTGAATCCGTCTCTTCTCTTCTGACGTTATTCTCAGTATCATAGCGTATACGTCCCCATCTACGCCCGAATGACCCCGATAAACCATGATGCTACTCGTGGTCTTGCAGGCGCACGTTAGGCGTGCGCTTCCTACCCCCTGCACGAATCGGCCCGACGTCGCTTATCTCGTTCAGGCTACCCCCTCCCCCCACCGGCGAACTCTCGATCGTACTACCGACCCCCCCTCCCTCTCCCGACTCTTCCTCCTCCTCCTCCTCTTCGGAATCAACGCGCATGCGCTTCCTACCCCCAGCGCGAATCGGCCCAACGTCGCTCATGTCGTTCAGGCTACTCCCCTTCCCCCCCGACGAACCCTCGATCGTACTACCGACCCCCCCTCCTCCCTCCTCCTCCTCCTCCTCCTCCTCCTCCTCCTCCTCCTCCTCCTCCTCCTCCTCCTCCTCCTCCTCCTCCTCCTCCTCCTCCTCCTGCTCCTCCTCCTCCTCCTCCTCCTCCTCCTCCTCCTCCTCCTCCTCCTCCTCCTCCTCCTCCTCCTCCTCCTCTTCCTCGTCCTCGAACTCGCTCTCGTCCTCGCTCTCGTTGTCCTCTGAAGAGTCCTTATCGGCGCAGCGCGATAGCAGCACCCACGATCCCCCTGCCGCGACCCCATCCACCGAGTACTTCGCCAGCGGAAGTTTCATGCTACGTGTGCTGCCGTCGGTCTCGAGAAACACCCTGAAGTCGTAGAGGTGGCTTGTGCGTGCTTGGGCCTTTCGTGTGATGACCCCCCTGAACCAACCCATCCCGAGCCGAAGCAGTATCTCTTGGTTAACAAGATTCTGAGTGAGGGCGGCAGGTGCTGAGCTTACAAAAGAATAACCGTCAGGGGCTTCAAACGGCAGTAAGTCCTCGTCGTCAGCGATGTCGTCGTCCATGTCCAGCACAGCCTCCTCATCAACCTCTTGCTCCGTCTCGCTCTCACTCTCCTCCTCGTCGCTTGAACCTGGCGGGTTCTCTTCATCCGCGGGAGCAGGCGAGATCGGTAGCACGTCCTCCAGCGGTTCCGGTGTAGTATCAACCCCCATGAAGGAGTACGTGCCCCGCTCTACGCCTTGGAGATTTATGAGGCCGTCATCGCTGCCATCTGCCGTCATCGCCAGCCCCGTCTTCTCGAAGAGGCGCTTGCGGTACGCAGTGTCGCTGTCGATCTTCTTCGCGGCCTCTCCGGTCCATTTTGTGATCAAGATCCGACGATCAGACGCCGTCAGCTTATTGGACTCCCACTTTTCTACGTTGTCGCCGTCAGGAAGCCACTTGTCCAGAGCCTGCCCCACGTAGACCTTGAAGAGCTTCCCGTACCCGGCGTTCACAGGTTGCACCTCGTCGGTGCATTTCGGGGGCAATAGCCACAGCGGAGTGTTACACTTCTCCCTCAACACACGCTTGAACTCGTCGGTGGTCTGGCCGTACAGGTTGTTTTCAAAAAGAATAGACTGTTTCTCGGGTACCTCAATTGAAGCGCTAGATACGCCCTTGCGGAAGCTGTTGCCCGCCCAGGAGTTGCAGAAGGCCGAGTCGTCCCACGCGCAACCTTGCCAGTAGATGTCCACACCTGGGTGCCACGCAGTAGATGAGAGAATACACTGTACTGTACCCCACATATCTAGGGGCACGGTGGGCCGCCAGAGGAAGGGTTGCTCTTTCTTAAGTTGCGGCAGATGCCGAGGCTGGACCGTTTCTTAAGTTTGTCTGAAATTTGAGGCTGATTTTCTTACTGACACGTTTCTTACTAGCGGGCCGGTACTGTATATGGTATATGGTACGTTTGATGGGAACACCAATCTGGGGCGCTGTTCTGACACGCTGCGTTTGCACGTTCGGCTGGTTCGTGCCTACCAGACATCGGGTGTGACCCAAGAGAGGTTCATCACAGCAGCTTGTGATGATCTTCAGACTGGCCTTCCGCGCTATCTCAGAAGAGCCCTGCACCTCGACTCAGAGGTGCTGTCGAAATTGGTTGAAGTTTGGGGGGCACAAAAAGAGACCAAAACAACTCTGAGCTGAACGTTTGTACTTCACTTGCGGGCAGCTACAGCTCCTCGCGGGAACATACAGCCCGCGAAATTGAGGGACGCTTCTGATGGGGAGCGTGAGGACATCGGGTGCGCCAGGCAGCATTCGTAGGCAGTCAGGAGCGGCTGACGAGATGTTTTCGTGAGCTCGAAGTTGCAAGCAACCCAGCAGCACAAAAAATTCCAAAGTCGCTGAAATATTTCGATTCACCCCCCGGAACCAAATACGACGAGTACATGACCAATGACCAACGCCCAGTGAAAAAACGGCCTTCACCGAACGTTTGCTGTTTGCCAGGTGGATGATGTCAGTCTTCTCGCCGCGTACCCGAAAAGCCCGCGGGTCGAATTATTAGTATTTCATCCCCACGAGGAGGATTAAGTTATCGGATCCAAAAAAAGCGAAAAAGAGCTAAAAAGCTGTGCTTTCTTGTTTATTCGCACACTATGCTATATCCTGAAACTTCGGAATACGGATATTGGTTGCAAACGCCTTGCTGTACTTCCAAGTCGTACGTATACGTGTCCGAATGCCTACGCGCGTCTACTTGACCACTCCGTCCCCTTGAACACCCCCATATGGGGGGCAAACTGCTTGGATTTAGTGCAAGGGTACACGAAACAAACGACACGCCACTTTTTTTTCCGAGTCCCAGACAGGGGGTAATACTAAAATCAAGTAAAAAAACTGAAGAAAAACATGTCGTATTTATTTCTGACTGAATCCTCATCCCGCTACTGACTGTACGTACGTCTTCTATTCCGACATGGTGGCGAGATTCTGGCTCCGTTTTCTCTTTTTTTCGTGCACCCCCGTTTGGTGTGGGAAGTGTTTATTGCACTGCTGTAGAAGGGTTAATAAATTGGGCGTCAAGAATATGTAACACACGGGACAGATTAGATAGATCAGATAGATCAGACAGGTCATTCCCACTTCATGATCTAGATCCTTCAGGACCGAAATATTGCCGGATGGCATGATCTAGTGCTTGTTGTGGGGTGGGAGCCGTATCATCTGCGTGATCTAGCGCGTTGTTCCCGGATTGGACCTGTATGATACCACACAAATTCTGCGCTAGGCCTGTCATGACGGCAGGTTAGGATCTACTACAGGCGTTTTGCACATACGACACTTGCACACCTCGCACACCTCGCACAGATCAGATAGATCATCTACAGACATATCATCTATTTCCTAGCCTGCCGTTATGACGTATTGTGCAGGACCTCTACAGTACAGATCCAACCCAGGAAATATGCGCTATATCCTGCAGATTAGACGGCTTCCACCCGTCAACACGACCTATTAAATAGACCGTCACAGATCAGGGGTCGGTATGCGCTGAAATATCTAGATCATTGGGTGGGAATCATCTATCTGATCTGTCCCAGACCGTGGCACAGTATTCCTACAGAGGTTCACCTGCTTCGTGAAAATACTCAGACCGACAGAACCCGCGGCTACCATATTTCCTGTACATTTCGTAGATTCAGCTCGTTTTTTTTTAGTCGTATATATGGCGGCAACGGTCGCAGCGGCAGCAGCAGGAGCAGCAGCAGCAGGAGCAAAAGTAGCAGCAGCAGCAGCAGCAGCAACAGGAGGAGTGTCGTTTTGAACGGTTACATTTCAATCTAATCTACTGCTGTATGAACCAGGGTTTTTCGCGGGTCACGACTCGACCAGCGGGTCGGGTCACGGGGTGGTCAAAATATCATGGGTCAGGTCGAGTCGGGTCGGGTCGGGTCAGAAAGTGTTCAAAATCTCACGGGTCGGGTCGACTCGGGCCAAGATGTAGTCAAGTCTCGTGGGTCGGGTCAGGTTGGGTCAAGAGTTTTTCAAATATCACGGGTCGGGTCAGATCGAGTCAAGAGGTGATGAAAAGCTAACGGGTCGGGTCAGGTCACGATCCTCGAGAAACGGGTCACCAGCGGGTCGGGCCAGCATGACCAGCGAGTTGTTTTCTGCTGACCCGAGGGTCGGATCCGCCCATCCGACTCGCGGATTCGACTCTTAAATCCCCTCCCGCTGTCTTACCCAAAGACTTATCTCGTAATAATGCTCAACAATACCCCTTTGGTAAAATATTCAGACATTAAAACACCGCCAAATCCATATACGCATGTCCGCATCCATCCATACCCACTACAGCCAGGCCGCATATCGCTGCGGAGTACAAAAATGACTATTACATTGTTTTTGAAGTGTCGACCCTCGGGCCAGATCCGCGGGTCGGCCCTGTGGGTGAAGATTATGGTCTCGCGGGTCAAGGTGACCCGATCCGCATGAAACCCGTGTCTCACGGGTCAATCGGAAGGTGGCGGGTCGGGTCGGGTCAGGTCAGGAGGTTTTGAAATCTCGCGGGTCGGGTAGGGTCGGGTCAGGAGATTTTCAAATCTCACGGGTCGGGTCGGGTCAAGAGGCTTTCAAAATCTCGCGGGTCGGGTCGGGTCAAGTCAACATACCTCAAAATTTTCGCGGGTCGGGTGGGTTCGGGCCAGACCCGATCCGACCCGATCCGACCCGTGAGGCTTGACCTGACCCGCGAAAAGCCCTGATACAAACTGTACGGCCGTGCTCGCAAGCAATATGGATACTGCTGTACTGCTGTATTTATAGTATTACTGGTCCCTGGTATTTCGTGTTCTAGCTTCGTGCACTCTTGCTCTTATATTAGCTTCGACATGGCAGCGGCGGCGTCGTCGTTCTTTTTGATAGTGGCGATGCCCACCAAGTACCCGGTACGTATGTACGTACTTACGTACTCGTAGTGGATGGAGGGTTGGCAGACGCTTCCGATGGCGCACGTACGTACGTGTGTACTACTGCCTGCTGTACACGTGTACGGCTTCCCACCACTCGGTGCGACCAGTGGCATGAATCAATCAATCAATCAATCAATCAAGCAATCAAGTCAGGCAAGTTATCAAGGGAGTAATCCCGTTACGCATGAATAGGACCCATTTTTTTTTGCCCTTTTTGTTTATTGATGATTGCTCTTCGTGAAATTAACGTGATGAATTTCCGCAGATATTTAATACCTGGTAAATGATGTCTTAGAGTTGGGCAAAGATCGGTTCCCACAGCCTAAATGTTACGAGGTACCAAGTACCAGGCATGCAGTGGTGAGCGGACACAAATGCTGCTATACCCGTGTGTACGTATACCGGGGCAACTGCAGCCACGCCAACACCTTTCCCCCCCCAGAATCACACGAGGCTCGGTAGGGAGACTACAGGGAGGGATACGGTACTCTCTTACCTTCCGCTATTAATTGTACGTACCAGCACGCGCGACTGCGTGTTTGCGAGTTTGAACACGAGTACGTATATACGATACGACTTTTGGGAACGTGTTTTCAGTCGTCGTACTGCTGTACACACTCCTGAAACTAAGACGTTCGTTGAAAAAAAAAGTGAGATCGCGCCTATTTATGAATACGAGTGTGTACTCGTATTCTGTGACGTGCACCTGCTTGTTGCTGTGCGGCCCTGAAAAAAGTCGAAAAGCAGTCGAGAGCGGAGCCGCGGCGTGAGGCATCGAGACTGACGAACCAGCCGTGCGCTCGTATTAATAGTACCTCCAGGATAAGCACCACCTATTCGTTGGCTGTCTTTCTTGTGCCGGGAGTAGGGGGATCGATGGCCATCCTCGGCCTCCGATGGCATCTAGTCTAAGCGGAGTATCGTCCGAGGCATCCGGTGGGTACCCGAATAAGACAACTTGCCAAAGATCAGCATGGGTGATCAAGCAAAAGGCCGATCTTGGGCTACCGCTCACGACTCTTGTCGCGGGCTTCGCCTCGGGCACTGACTCTAACCCAACCATACACCCCGAGACTGCGAGCCCTGGGCGGTGCGAGTGGGTTCCCGTGTGCCGGACGGCCTCAACCGTAGCTCGCCTTTTTTTACGAAAACTCCGGGACAACTTCAGACAGACCCCAAAAACGTCAATTGGGAAGATATCTCGACACACACACAGCAGACTCCGCCCTTTCCTTTAGGCTGCAGCCTACTGCTACGGGCCCAAGACGATTTGGCGCCGGACGATCGGCGCCAGTCCCGAATCCGAGAGCTTGGCTCGGGAAAGGTTGGATCTGCTCGATCAGAGCTCTGAGGACTGGTGGCCTACCTCTCTGGGTGCGATTTTGACTGTTTTCGAGGAGAGTTGTTCTTCGCTCCACCGATGCTACGGGCAGCCCCTCGAAGTACCAAGGTCAACCTGAATCGTCATGGCAGTGGTTCGGGTGTATTTAGTTCCCTGCTCTGTCCTTCAGTAGGCACTGGAGATTCGGGCTAATTAGTGCCAATTCGTGGCGAATAGAAGAATTTGTGATCATTTCTGTTGGCCTAAAATCTTTGCCGCCAGAGAAGAAAAATCAGCAGGCATCCGAAAAAAAAAAAAAACTGTACTCTGGGCACCACTTCGGGAGTGTTGAAAAAAAAACTGTACTCTGGGCACCACGTCGGGAGTGTTCCCTTAGTAGACAGTCAGTCCGCCTTCGTTCATCACATACACCTTTTCTATTTCATTTTTTTTTTTTCTTCTTTTATGAAAAAAGCGTACCGGTACACCACATAGTATGATCAGCTGCCGACGGAACGTGTACTACTGCTGTACCAAGTATTAGTTATTAATAGCTACTACTAGTAATATGATGGAAGGAATTACAGTACAGCTGATCGCCTTCAATAAAAACGTTAAAAAAACAACCACCGGATGCCGATATATCCATACATATCGTAGGAAGCAACTCCCCGGGAATCAACCAATTACGTAGTTTGTCTAGGGGTAGGTATCCAACTATCAATAGCCTATCTGGCATGCTATGTGCTGAAACTTTTGCGATAGATCACGACTGCTGTGTGCTGAAACTTTGTGTTTGATCACGATCAACAGGAAACTAGAAGAAAATGTACCACTTTGCCCCCGAAGGCAAGGACCATTGCAACATTGCAACCCTTTTGGGACTGCAGACAGTCTATTACGGGGGACCATAGGAAATAGGACCAAACACTGTTGGTAAAAATAGCGAAAATGTATAGGTTTGTGTGTGTACCGTAGGTCCTATTTAATATGGTCCCCCGTAATACTTATTTTCTGAGTGTTTTTGTCCCCAAAACAGGACCGCAGTCCTACAAGCATTCATATCAGAATCGAAACATGGGTTAGAACCATGGCCAGTGTGGTATCCAAGTACAGTAGACTTATATAGCCTGTGCTGATTTTTTATGTCACGCTTGTCATCTAACGTTACCTAAAAAAACGTTTTCGGCGGGCCGGGCAAAACGCGGGACGTGACGCGCAACCCTGCCGGTGAAAGTTTTGCATCGACAGAGCTCATGATATGAATGCCTACTTATCATGTCAATACCTCGTATGACACATCAATACTGGCACTTGTCATCGCGCTTACCAATAGCGCTGTGTACGGAAACGTGATGACCGGTCGGTCGGTAGGGCTGCTGCGCTTTGGCATAGTAGTGCTGGCGGTAAGTATCTACTCGACTGGGCCTGGCAGTAGATGCTGGCAGTGTATTCCATACAGTACGTACGCCGAAGAAAAACGCCATA
Organism: Nereocystis luetkeana; assembly: GCA_031213475.1. NCBI lineage: Eukaryota > Phaeophyceae > Laminariales > Laminariaceae > Nereocystis > Nereocystis luetkeana. The sequence goes on from JARUPZ010000007.1 coordinate 10,124,922, forward strand.
TTGTATTGACGGAGCTCGAGAAAAATGCGCTTCGGGAGGAGACAGGATGTAAGAGAAGGAGGGCAGTCTTGTGCTTTGTTTTGGTTTATAGGTGAGAGGCTACAGTATGTTCTGCACCACACCGTGCCCCCCAAGGGCCGGGGCGCCGGAGTAGCATTCAGCATGAGAGCGTTTTTTGGCCTGGGTGACGACGAGTACGCTGATGCGATCCAGTACATTGATTGCTGACGGAGCCAGTATGCCATGGCACTGATCGAAGCTGCTGCGAGCGAGTACCCAGCAGCCCTACGGTTTTGGGTATTTGGTATGATTTGACAAAAAACGGTCCTTGCGTTTCCGGACGGAATGGTTCTGGTACACTTTGAGCGGAAAAACTGGACGGCGCGGGTGGCAATTCCGCTGGTGCGCTGATGTCTGCTCGCCGTGAAGGAGATGCTGCCGTGCACGTATCTACGGGTCAACACGAGTGCTAAGACCTATCCATCTAAAATCTGGCCTGGAACATAGTACTCGCTTAGTGTGCAAATCAGAGTCCAAATAGTGTCGAATATTACGGGCCAGACTGGGACGTACCAGGTACGGAGTACCATAAGGCTATTGGTCCTAGCCGTGCTGTACACATACCTGGTAAGCAGACCAACACAAGCAACAATACCATACTTGTGTATGCTTCCAACCGTCTAATGTGTTTCTCTCGTGTGCGTCGCAATGTGAGCGGAGACAGCAGGAGGGCCTCTCTGACGACAATGTGTGCAACTCCCTCTGGGGCTCGTTTTTGTTTTGTTTTGTTCTCAGAAGTTGGGCGCCCCGCCGTCCCCCCGCTCCCCCCTGGTTAGCTGACCCTCTGACAACGATTTGTGCAACTCTCTCTGGTGCTTTGTTTTCTTGTTTTCGTTTTTTGCTCATTGTTTTTGTCTCAGATGTCGGGGTGATGTCGGCGGCGATCCTGGACATCGAAGAAGACATGGACCTGTCCCCTGTTCAGGCGGAGGTGTTGGTGGGATCTCTCAACGTCATCGCCGCCTTTGGGGGGCTCATTGCCGGTGCGGTTGTGCGTCGGTTGTATACTCTATATACCTTATCACCCGAGTGATATGATAGCACACCCCCTCGGGCATTTTTTTTTTTGAGCTGATTTTTCTCGACAACGTAAAGAGCGTGCAACATGCCGAGCCACGCATTCGTCCTCGTATGGAAATGTCTCGACGAGACGTAGCTTGGTCCAATGCCACCGGTTTCGTTGTGCGTGTGTCAATGCCACCGGTTTCGTTGCGTGTGTGTGTCAATGCCACCGGTTTCGTTGCGTGTGTGTGTCAATGCCACCGGTTTCGTTGTGCGTGTGCGTGCCCCCCTTGGTTTTTGGTGAACAAAAATTGGCTCGGAAAATATACCCCAGGGGGTGATATATTGGCGTGTTTTATTACACCCCTCAGGACGGGAAATGTAAGGACCGTTTCAGGTGTGGACACCTTTGTGGGTGTTGAAAGAGAGTGACGAAAACAATGACAGTTCATGGTAGTATCGTATCAACCCAAAGCTTTGCACAGTGCGTGCGTTTCCTTCGCATTGACCCGCTCTTTCTACCCCTCGACTTCCAGCACACCGGGTGTTCGTGCCGGATTCTTCAATCCATGTCCTAGAGAGAACACTCGTACAAGCTCTGTGGTCACAAAAACTACGACACGTGAGACACTGCTACAGTGTTATGGAGGAAGCAGAGCAGACTATGCGATGCCATCTCATCGTACTGAATACGACAGGCACGACATACGCATTCTATGAAATAGTGCCAACAGCGTGAGCGCCCAGCAGAAGTACAGTAGGGGTAGGAATCGTGTCGCGCCCCGCGCCGTATACCCGTATGTCTCCTTGCATTCGACCGTAACTCGGGACACCAATTTGTATACCCCCCCCCCCCCCCCCCCACAGCTGGTTGTCGAGTTAGATCATTTGTGCGAGGTAAAGAACCTTTACTCCGCACAAATGGGAATGATCGTGTCACGTAGTGTTCAAGGTAAGGCACCCAAGAGGCAGTTACATAGTACTCCCATTGCTGTCTCTGGAAATGCCTACACCGGAAATTATATCAACTCATTGAAGCTGTCGTCCATATGCAAGTCCGCCTCAAAAGTGGTTCTTAGTAGGAGGCAGCTCACCCTTCATGCGACTCGCCAGATAGATACCTCACGGCGCTTCGCGCTTGGTGCAAGCAATGTCTGCCTGGTCGGTGAAAACCCGACATGCTCCGTCCCGGCATTGTAGGGATGCGAGGGTCTATGGTCATACGACTACGGCCATGCATGAGATCGAGTACATCTCTCCTATCGGGTACCCCCCTCCCCCCCCCCCCCTCTCCCCCCTGAAAAAAACACGCAGCGCCCGTTGTTACTGTCATCATCATCATCGCTTTTTTTTGTCATCAGTTTCTTCCCCTCTGAACTCCCGAAAGGGTTCTATCATGATCACGAACACTTTGTTACCGGGGACCATAGTAAATAGGACCTGCGGTACACACAAAAACCTATACGTTTCTCTATTTTTACTAACAATATTTGGGTTCTATTAACTGTGGTCCCCCGTCAATAGTAAACGGTCGGTCTTGGCGCTTCGCTTCCGCCCAGGGCGGCTGTTGGTTTCACGCTTGGAAGCGCACGGCTGCGGCCGCGGCAGTGCGGTATGTGATCCGTGCTTTGATTTGCTTTTGCTCATGTTTTTGTTTTGTGCGTGCGGAGGGGGGGTGAAGTGGGAGTGGGCGACGCGGCTTCAGTAAATGTTTTGTTGGTTAGAACGGATAGTCTTGCTATTAATAGTCTACACAGTCAGCGCTGACTGTGTAGGCCAGTGAGTCAGTCGTGTTATGTAACCACCGAGGTCGGATCTTGAGTTCAATTATCGCAGACCCTTGCCTCGAGCGAGAGAGTGAGAGAAACTGGCGGTGAAGAGCGGCGCAATCCATGCGCGGACTGGTTTTTTGGACTGTTTTTTTTTCTCGAGGCGTTTGTTCGATGGTGGTTAGATTGGTGGTGGTGCCCAGACCGGTATAGTGTGAGGCTCGCAATCGGTATACGAGGACGTTTCGGGTAAGCTACTGCAGCGGTTACGGTTACGGTTGGTGGCGGCGTTTCTTTGACGGCGCTCCGAGTATGATACCCCCCCCCCTCCCCCCCCTCCTCTATAGGTTGGGTTGGCGTCGGTTGGCAACGACACTGTAAAACATGCCGCTCACTACGTGAGCTAGACAATCAGGGTACCGTTTTTTTTTTTTTGGCGGTCGCCCACAGCTGGTTGTCGAGTTAGATCATTTGTGCGAGGTAAAGAACCTTTACTCCGCACAAGTGGGAATGATCGTATCACGTAGTGTTCAAGGTAAGGCACCCAAGAGGCAGTTACATAGTACTCCCATTGCTGTCTCTGGAATTGCCTACACCGGAAATTATATCAACTCATTGAAGCTGTCATCCATATGCAAGTGCACCTCACAAGCGGTTCATAGTAGGGTGCAGCTCACCCTTCATGCGACTCGCCAGACACCTGAAAGCGCTTCGCGCTTGGTGCAAGCAATGCCTGCTTGGTCGGTGAAAACCCGACGTGCTCCGTCCCGGCATTTTAGGGATGCGAGGGTCTATGGTCATACGACAAAGGTAATGTATGATAGTGAGTACACCCCCCCCCTAGTGCACCGCCCCCCCCCCCCCCCCCTCTCCCCTCTCCCGCCTTCCAACTTTTGGTCGCGCTTGGAATCGTTACAGCCAAGGCTTCCGACGGTTTATCGCCAAGAGAACGCTATCCATAAACACAAGTGTTTACGTAAGTCATATAGTCCCCCCCCCCCCCTCCCTATCCTGCCTTCCTGCCATTTGTGGTCGCTGCCGGAAGCAGGGAGCAGTTTTACAGGCAAGGCTTCTGATCGCCAAGCAAACGTTTTCCAAAGCACGAGAGTGTAATCACTCACCTCCCCCCCCCCCCCCCCCCCATCGCGCCCTTCTACCGTTTGTGGTCGCTCCCGGACGCGTGTATTCAGGCAAGGCTTCCGATGCCCTCGGGCGTAAGATGGCGATTGCGATCGCGTGCGTGATCTTCATCGCGGGGGCGGGGGGCATGACGGTGTCCATCACGTACACGCAGCTCTTGGTGGGGCGGCTGCTGACGGGGCTCGGGGTGGGGTGCGGGTTCGTGGTGGCGCCGGTGTACATCACGGAGATCACGCCTCCCCACATTCGTGGAAAACTGGTAGCGCTGACGGACATCATGATCAACATGGGGATATTGCTAGGTGGGCGGAAAGGCGTCTGCGTGAGATGTGTAGGAGGGGGCAGGAGGAGGAGGAGGAGGAGGGGGGGGGGGGATACCCCAACCAGCTCGTGATTGAGACGAGGGGGAGAGGGGAGAGGGGGAAAGGGAGACGAGGGGGGGGGGAGGGGGAAGAGGGGGGGGTGTAATCATTATCATACACGGCCTTAATGGAGAGGGGGGGGGGGGGTGTGGGGGGGGGGGGGGGGTGTACTGGATAGGAAATATGTACTCGATCTCATGCATGGCCGTAGTTTTATGACCGTCGGGGGGGGGGGGGGGGGGGGGCTCAACCACCTCGTGGTTGGGAGGGGGGGGAGTGGGGATAAGGAGGGGGGGAGGGGGAAGAGGGGTCAAGACCTCAAACACGATGTGATTGCCCTTGTTGACGTTTTATTGTTAGCCCTTCGCGGAGACGCGAGTGAGCATGCTCTAAACAAAATATCCTGAACGCCCCGCCCCCCCCCCCCCCCACGTTTCCTTCTTTTTTTTTTCACGCGGTCGTTCGGTTGTTTTTGTTTTTTTGTTTGTCGGTGGTGGTGGTTGACCCTCTCAGGGTACGTCACCGGCTTCGCGGTGCAGGAAACCGTCCCGCACGTCTGGCTCAAGTGGAGGGTGATGATCGGCATCGGCATCGTCCCCCCGGCGGTGATCTTGCTCTGCCTCACGTTTTTGCCCGAGTCACCGCGGTGGCTTATCTCGAGAGGACGCAACTCCGAGGGATACGAGGTGACTCACTCTGCCGGGCATTGTTTTGGCTGGGGTTGAGTTTGCGTTGCGGGCTATATATGGCTTGCATGCACATGCAGTCCTGGCTACAGTAGTATCGATACCCCCCCCCCCCCCTACCCTCCTATTACGGGGGGCCATAGTTAACAGGACCAAATATTGTTAGTAAAAATGGTTAAACATATAGGTTTGTATGTATACCATAGGTCCTGTTAACTATGGTCCCCCGTAATACCACCCGTCGCTTATCAATTAATGCAACGCTGTCGTCCATGCGCAAGAAAGCTCGCCTCACAGGCGGTTCTTAGTAGGATACAAGCTCAGCCTTCGTGCGAGTCGCCCGAGACCTCACGCTTCGCTTCGCAAAGCTTGGTGCAGGCAATGTTTTGCTTGGTCGGTGAAAACCCGACGTTCCTCCGTCTCGGCATTGTAGGGATGCGAGGATCTATGGTCAGACGACTTCGGCCATGCATGGCATGAGTACGCGCCCCCCCCCCCCCCCCTCCAGATCGAGTACATCTCTCCTATCGAGTACACCCCCCCGCCCGCCGCCCCGTCGCTCAGCGTGCAAGGTTCGGCCGAGGGTGTTTTGTTAGGCCTTCCTCGGACTGCGTGATGTCTTTGCGAGGCCGCGTGGCGTGGTTACGGTCGAGACCCTACGGTTGCGGTGGCTTAACCCTTCAAGAGTTGCAGTCCCGTTTTGGGGACAAACCAGTCAAATTCTAAGCAGTTCGTCCCCCCTGAGGGCCAGCGCCCCAGCGGGTAGGTTGGGTGGACCGTAACTGGACCAAGCCCGGCGGGAAGGCCTCATAGCCCAGGTTTTTGTTAGTGGGTGAGCTCGCGCAAGTCCCACGCTACCAGGGAGAGATGCCTCCTCCCGGGTGGCTGTCTCCGCCGCACCTGCCCCTCTCGGGGATCAGGTCAGGTCGGGTCAACGCGCCCAAGCGCCAGTACAGCAGCAGCAGCAGCAGCCTGTGCTGACGTTGCAACGGGAGGTATAGGTTAAATTTGACAGACGACAGGAGCACGTGGAAGCGTGGTGAACTTGAGCTTTGTTTTTATCATTCCGCCGGAGGATTTAAAAAATATATAGACCTGGTAAGTAGTTTGTCCCCGGTACTAAAAAGGGATATAACTGCGTTCAAACTGTAACCCCTTGTGGTTTTTGGGAGAGAAGTATTGATAGTGACGGTAAACAGATGGCGATTACAGTACTACGGGGGACCATAGTTAATAGGACCTATGGTCGCCCCGGTGGTTCAAGTGGTTAACCTCGAATTCTACTTGTTTGAGTCCTGGGTTCGAGCCCTAGGAGGGTCGGACTTTGACTTTATTTGCAAAAATAAAAAAAGGGATTCAATTGTTGAGAGCGCCTTGCAGCGTGGGTAGGCACAATTCGATGCGAGTCGACGAGGGAAGAAAAGGCTGAAATCTTCTCGCGATAAAAATGAAGGCACGTACCGTAGCGGGAAGGGGGGAGAAGAGCCTGCTATGTGACCCCGGATCTGAGTTACGAGTTGGAAGGAGAGAGAGAAGAAGATGTGCGAAGATAATGAATGGGATGGAAAAAAAAAAAAAAAAAAAAAAAAAAAAAAAAAAAATGGTATACATAAAAACCTAACTGTTTTAACCATTTTTACGAACAATATTTGGTCCTATTAACTATGGTCCCCCGTAATAGTGGTCCCTCTATCAGGCGCCGGTATATACCAGGTATGCGCCAGCCAAGAACACCGGCACCATATGTGGCGGCGACCGGCACTAGTAACACTACGCCGCACGCTCCGTATCACACTGGTTGATAGTGTCTGTGCCAAGCCATTATAGTCCGTAGGCACTATGGCGGGAAGCCGGCACTACTCCGCACGCTGGTCATATATCTGTGCCAAGCGATTCCGTAGGCACTATGGCGGGCAGCCGGTATTACTGAAACGGCACTATGGAGGGGCCGCTACTGCTTGGTCGTGGGACTGTAAAAAAGATGGCGGCCTAGCTGCATGCGACCCGAGGATCGTTTTCTCTGATATATATTTTTTCGTTTTTTGTTCGTTCGTCGTTTCTTATCTTCAGTTTCGTCTTGCTTCGGTTTTGTTTTAGTGTTCAATTGTTTTTCTTTCGCTCTGGTCCTTGTCGTTTTTTTGGTCCTTTGTTATTTTTATTTTTTATTTATTCAGTTGGTTTTTCTTCGTTTCTTTCACGTTATTGTTCTTTTCTTTTGTTGTCTTCTGTTACGAACGTACGTACGCGCGTTTTTTCCTTTCTCCTGTTCATTTTCTCATTGTCGCCTGTTTTTCGTTCGTGTTGCGGTACTACCGCGCGTGTGGCCGTGCTCTGCTTCTTCGTTGCCTCTCTCTGGGGGGGGGGGAAACAGGTGCTGAAGAGAGTTATCGATGATCCCGCGGAAGTGATGGAGACGATGCAGGTCAGGGTTTTACGGGCGACAAAAGATCAACCTTTTATCACTACGGAGAACGGCAGAACTAACACATCAGACAGATAGATCATCTACAGATAAATCATCTACAGATAGATCATCTACAGATAGATCATCTGCAGATGAATCATCTACAGATAGATCATCTACAGATACTTCGTATATCAATTACAGATAGTTCATCTTCAGATAGATAATCTACAGACAGATGATCTACAGTATATCCCTAACCTGCTGTTATGATGATATGCCGTGCAGGATCTGTACCGTACCGATAGATCCAACCCAGGAAACATCTCCTAAATCACGCAGACTTTTTTAGTTCCCCCCCCGCATGCAACATCAGCTACAGTTTGTCATGCAAGACCGGGAGTAGACCCGCCTCGAATGATCTGTTATCATTCATTGAAAAGGGTCGACTTGGAATTTTTTCGCTCGTCGATATTCTATCGAATTGAGTTTTCGTTCATCGGTATCGTTTCGAACCCCATCCTCCTTTGACATACTTCAGTATCATTGTTGTGACTCATGGTTATGTTTTGTTTTCTTTTGTGTTTTGTTGTTCTGTTTTGTTTTGTTTGTCTGTTTGTTTGTTTGCTTGCTTGCTTGCTTGTTCGTTTGTTTGCTTGTGTATCCGTTTGCTTGTTCGTTTGTTTGTTCGTTTATTTATTTATTTATTCATTTATTCATTTATTCATTTATTCATTTATTCATTTATTCATTTATTCATTTATTCATTTATTCATTTATTCATTTATTCATGTATTCATTTATTCATGTATTCATTTATTCATTTATTCATTTATTCATTTATTCGTTTATTTATTTATTTATTTATTTATTTATTTATTTATTTATTTATTTATTTATTTATTTATTTATTTATTTATTTATTTATTTATTTATTTATTTATTTATTTATTTATTTATTTACCAGGTATTTATTTATTCATTTCTTCATTTATTCGTTTATTTATTCATGCATTTATTTGTTCATTAATATTTGTTGTCTCGGTTTGATGTGACTTGATTTATTATTTTTTTCTCTCTTGTTGTATTTTTCAATGCGTGGTGCAGGCCATCGTAAAGTCCGTGCAGCCGAAGTCGGGGGCCTTGAACGGAGGAGACGCTGGCGACGGCAGCAGCTCCAACGACGAGCCGGGATGGATGGAGGTGTTGTGGCCAAGGTAGGACAGCAGCGCAAACGCACATTCAACTCCCTAGGTTTACCCAGGACGAAGGATCGTACGAGAAAAACACAAAGTAGGTTGGTTGTCGCTTAATTCTGTTCGGATTGGCAGTTTCCAACCGGAGTCTAACCTTATCCCTATTAATAGCACCGACCACCACCATCACCGCCCCGACCGCCAAACACGCAGGCATGTTTTGGGGTTCAGGGTAACACGTCCACCCTGATCGCCTTTACACGCACGCAGCGTAGTAAGGCTTAAGGTTTTCCCGGGGAAGAGCATAGCAACGCACATCGTTGGTTCTGCTCTACAGCAGTGTTTACGCACATGCTTTTTTATAGTAATATTGAAAAAAATATGAGGATAATTAATAGTCCACACCCCTCGGACAGATGATGATCTTGTCTGATCGGTCTACAGATAGGTGATCTAGTTCCTCATATGTCGTTGTGAGAGGTTGTGCGGGACCTGCATGGTACAGATTCAGCCCGGGAAACATGCGCTAGGTCATGCGGATTATTCGGCTTCCGCCCGGCAACTTGAGCTGTAGATAATACAAGATCAAGAATAGAGCCATCTGCTCCGAAATATGTAGATCATCTGTTGGTGGTGAGAATGATCTGTAGATGATCTGTCTATGATCTGTTCTAGGCGCGCAATTGTCTCAAACGTGTCTTTCTGTCACGCAAAGGGATAACTTGACTGCATCGTCGCCACATCGAGCGGTGCTTTGCTTTTGCCCTCGCTGAGTAATTCGCGTGTTTTTTGGTATGTAAGGGTGGTCTGAAGTTCGTGGGCTTAGGTTCGTGTGGAGGGTATAGTTTTTGGAGAATCGTATGCGTGAATCTTGGCCGGCGGTCGGTCGTATAGAGTGTCGGTTGGTCGGTCGGCCAGTCCGTCGGTCGCTTCAGCCACCTTTTTTTAAGGGGGTCCCCCGGCGGTGCAGTTTTTGGCGCGGTGTGAATCGGAAACTCGTATCTTGCATACCGGAGCTGTGCCGTATGACTAAATAGCAGAAAGCGTTGTGTTTTGTTTTTTTGTTCAGGTTTTTGTTCGTTTTGATTTTGTTTTGTTTTTTTGCGTTGTGTTTTGTTTCTGTTTTGTTGTTTCGTTGTTTGTTTTGTTTTGTTAACCTCCTCCCCCCTCCCGTCCCCTCCCCCCCCCCCCCCCCCCCCCTCGCTGCTGCCTTCGTTACCTGCCGCTTCTGTCTCGCCCCACGATGGTTTCGCACGAAACGGCAAACATAATGGCCGACAAAAACGCCTCACGACGGTTTCACCCGAAACGGTCGAAAAAAACACTGTACGTGGCATATATTTTCCTGGGCATGTTTGTACCCTGATGTATCGAACGCGGCGAAATGTAACTCATAACGAAACGCAACAACAGTGATAAGGTGGTTGGGGCGGCACTGTTCGTGGGGCTGGGACTGGGGTTCTGGCAGCAGGCCAGTGGGTCCGAGGCCGCGGTGTACTACTCTCCGCACGTCTTGGAGGTGAGAGTCGTGCCAGGGTAGGTTGTAAGAGGTGTACTGCGGTTGTGCGTGGCACCTCAGCCGATCTGTCTGCGTGTGCAGGTGTCGTGCTTGCTTGGTCTGGTTTGCTTGCTTGCTTCCTGATCACCGCTTGAGCATGAAGCAATGCGTTGTCTTACCTTTCGTGCAAAAACTCGAGATCTTTTCTTTCTCAGCTCCCAAGTTATCACCCCTTCTTTTAGGGCTGGCCTCTCGCTGACCCAGTCAGTAGGAATTATACTGTTGTTGTCAAAATCAATCAGTATGCTGGAATGCAGCAGTATACTGTCTCTCCTCTCTCCTCCCGAAACATTAGTGGGTTTCCGTACTGTAATCTAGCGTGTTTCTTGGGCGTAGTTAAGACAAACTACTGGCGAATATACTGGCCAGGCCAATCAGTAGATTACTACCGCCAGCACATGCTGCTCGTGCCAGTGCCCAGCCTTACCTTTACACCACCGCCAGAACCATCCCATACTTATTCCAAGTTTTTGTTGCCCTTGAAAGGTGGGTGCGGTTCTAAAGAAGGTCAGGTGCTGTCGCGTCATACAGTAGTACACCCGGTATAGTCCACGTTCGAAGGCTGCTGTTGATATCAAAGGGGGACTATTAAATACCTGGTATGTTGATAATGTTCGGCACCACTTATTACGGGGGGCCATAGTTAATAGGACCTATGGTATACATAAAAACCTTTATATTTAACCATTTTTACCAAACACATTTGGTCCTATCAACTATGGTCCCCCGTAATAGTTAACTCGTTCAGGACGGCACTCCCACTTGGGGGGCGGTTTTACTTGGAATAAGAGTCACAAGCATGTACTGGTGTACGAACTGTGCAGTACTAAAGGGGTTTTAACCCTTACAGGACAAACTGCGGTCCCGTTTTGGAGACAATTCGGTAAAAAAAAAAACGACAGCCTGGCCTGGGGGTTTCCATGGATCTGCTTGGCCCTACAGTAGCTGGGAGGAAAACCTCCCCCCGCGATTTCTTGCCGGATTTTCGCGACTTTGATCGCCCAGGGCGCACGCCACGGAGCCCGGCCGGGGTTCACACTTGCGCCGTGGTGTACACGCGAGCCCCGCTGCGTGCCCCACATCCGAGAGCGGGAGAGGGGACTCGCGCCCGGAGAAGAAAATTAAAAGTAATCCGGAAAGAAAGTCATTTTGGTGCGTGCCTGGTACACATTTAACCGCCCCCCCCCCCCCCCCCCCCCCCACCCCCCCGCCCCCTATGTATTATATGCCTGGTATATGTATGTAGGTTGGGTTGACGTCGGTTGGCGACGACGCTGTGAAACACGCCTCTCACTGCGTGAGCTAGATAGACAGCCAGGGTACCGTTTTTGTTTTTTTTTCTGCTTTTTTTTGTTTTCGGCGGTCACCACGGCTGGCGGTCGAGTTAGATTATTTTTGTGCGGGGAGAAGCTTTACTCCGCACAAGGGGGATGATCGTATCAGGTAGTGTGTATATGATGATGCACCCACGAGGCAGTTACATAGCAAACCCATTGCTGTCTCTGAAAGTGGCCACACCAGAAATTGAATCAATTCATTGATGCTGTCATCCATATGCAAGAAAATCCGCCTCTAAAGCGGTTCTTATTAATAGTAGGATGCAGCTCACCCTTCATGCGACTCGCAGGACATCTCACGGGGCTTCGCGCTTGGTGCAAGCAATGCCCGTCTGGTCGGTGAAAACCCGACGTGCTCCGTCCCGGCATTGTATATAGGGATATGAGGGTCTATGGTCATACGACTACGGCCATGCATGCTGATGAGTACCCCCCCCCCCCATCGATTTTTTTGTTTGTTTCGTTTACGGTGCAGGCGGCGGGTATGACGTCGCGAGGGATGCTGCTGGCCGGCACCTGCATGGTGGGCGTGTTCAAGCTGCTGGGGGAGGTCTTGGCCGCGTTGCTGATCGAAAGGTGAAAGGGGTTATACTTACACACGTCCGACAGATCAGATAAGATCAAATCAAGTCAGATCAGATCAGATCAAATCAGATCAGGTCAGATCAGATCATGTCCCGTTTTCATTATCTACCTGGTACATCCTTCCGGGCAGATATATTGCTGATTTCTGTATTGTTAGTAGTGTAATCTGTACGACCTACAATAGATATATAGATCGAGGGGTGATCACGCCTTGGTATAGTGAATCTTTGCGGAGGTTTTTGTGCTTGACGTGTAAAGACGACCCTCGTACCCGGTCCCTGACCCGAACCCTGTGGCAGTGGTCAGTTCTCTGATGTTGTGCTTGGCAAGACTCTAGGTTTGCTGATGAGCCAATAGGTTGGCTGATAAGCCAATCAAAGTGCCCAAATAGCCACCTTTTAGGAATAGTCACTACCAACCCTTGACTACGGTACTACTGCATAGATCATGCTTGGGGCGGGTTCTGCATGTACGAGGCTCTTCCAGCGAAGTTGTTTTTGCCGGTTGGGATCTCCGTCCCGGCATTGTAGGGATGCGAGGGTCTCCGTTCATACAACTGCCATGCATGGCGCGAGTAGACACCCTCCCGCCCCCTCCGTGTCTCATTAACACCCGGAAACAGGGTAGGATGACTGCCGCTGTTTTGGTATAAGCTCGATAACGAGTACCCTGGCCCTTTTTTTCTTCTGAGTTTTCGGGTGATCCCGGTGGAAACCCGACGTGCTCCGTCCCGACAATGTAGGGAGGCGAGTGTCTATGGTATTTCGACTATGCCCATGCATGACAATTGAGTACACCTCCCCCCTCCCCCCCCCCCCCGCCACACCAGAAAATATATTAACTCGTTGAGGCTGTCATCCATGTGCAAGTCCGCCCCACAAGCGATTCTTGGTAGGATGCAGCTCACCCTTCATGCGACTCGAAGGCGTCACGGCGCTTCGCAAAGCTTGGTGCAAGCAATGTCTGCCTGGTCGGTGAATAACCCGACGTGCTCCGTCCAGGCATTGTAGGGATGCGAGGGTTTATAGTCACACGACTATATACGGCCATGCATGATATCGAGCACAGTACCCCCCTTCCCCCCCCCCTTCCTCCCCCCCTCCTCCGGTCCCCTCCGTGTCTCCACAAACTACGGGTGACAGGGTGGGGCGACGGCCGCTGTTCTTGACGAGCTCGATAACGAGCACCCTGGCTCTGCTTGGCATTTCTTTGTCATTCTACCTTGAATGGAGCGCGGTGCCCACCCTCATCGTTCTGTGCCTGTTCATGTTCTGCTTCAGCATCGGACTGGGGCCGCTAACCTTCGTCGTCGCCGCCGAGGTTAGTGCTCTGCAGCACTCCTCTTGTTGGTGTTGGTGTTGCTGCTGTTGGTGGTGTTAGTTCCGTTGTTGTTGATGTAGTCGTCGTTCTTCATATTTTTGGTGGCAGTGGTAGCGGTAGTGTTGGTGGTGTTGGTGTTGTTGGTGGTGGTCGTGTTAGGGCCACTCCTAACGAACAAAAAAAAGTCACGATTCGTGATTTTTTTTTGTCGTGAATCGTGATTTTTTTTTGTCGTGAATCAACGACGAAAAATGGCACGATTCATGACGCCAATTTTCTCAGCTTTTCCCTAAAAAAAACAAAGTCACGAGTCGTGACATTTGTCAATGTCTCCAAATACGCCTGATCAAGGCACTACGCGACCCACGCTCACCAACGGTATCCGAACGTCGATATAGGGGCATGGCAGACTCTGCTTCGCACGCCGCTTGTGGACAACGGGCGGCTACCCACAGACACCGCTGGGTGCAGGCTAACGAGCAGATTGTGGCCTCAAAATTTCGAGTAGGAGGAGCGACAGCTCGAAGACAAACGCGAAAATGACCTGAGCATGTCACAGGCCAGGTCGGGCAGACGCCCTGCGAGATGGAATGTCGCGAACCGCGCTTGGCCGACGGTCGGTGATATTGGAATCTCGCAGGCTGGGACAGGCTTCGTCCCGTGATTCGAATATACCACGGGCGGAGCCAGGCGCGGTCGGCCCGGCCCGGCCTGGCCGCACCCCACTCGCGAGAGTAGGCTCCACCCGCCAAAACCGTTGGATTTGAACTATCGGATTTTTTACAATTTGGAAATATCACGAAAGGTGACGTTTTTCGGCTTTTTTTTCGTTAGAACTGACATCTCACGGATCGTGATGCCAGAAAGTCACGAATCGTGATTTTTTCTCGGTTCATTAGGAACGGCCCTTAGGGGTGGCGTTGTTGGTGGTGTCTTCGCCTGGTTCTTAAGCCTGTTTTTTTTTTATTATTATTTTGTTGTTCTTATGCCTGTTTTTTATTATTTTGTAGTGGTGGTGTTACTGGAGGTGGTCGTCGTCGTGGTAGTATTTTTTCTCTCGTTTTTGCTCTTTTTTTCTGGTGCTGGTGTTGGTTAATTTTTGCGATTGCTTTACACTCTTGCGTTCTTCAATTTTGTTTCAAACATTTGTCCTTTTTTTGTTTTTTTTTAAGGGACGTCGTTTTTCGTCCGGATTTTCTGTGGGGCTTTCGTTTGGTTCTGGATGGGTTTCCATTCTCCTTTTTTTGGCAGGTTTTCCCGATGCAGGTGCGGGGGAAGGCGGTTAGCCTGGTCGTCTTTGTGAACCGATTATTGAGCGGTCTCATCGCCACTTCATTCCTCAGGTGAGATATCGGTCAAAACCCGGCGCTCTCCGTCCCGGCAATGTAGGGGTACAAGGGGTCTCGTAAGGTCATGCGATTACGACCATAGATGACAATGAGTACGCCCCCCCCCCCCCCCCCCCCCCCCTCCCCCCCCCCCCCCCCCCACCTCGCCCCTCAATTAGTTCGGCGCTGTCATCCATATATTGCAAGGAAGCTCGCCTCACAAGCGACTCTGAGTAGGATGCAAGATCACCATTGAGGCGACTCAACAAACACATCACGTTTCGCTTCGCAGAGATCGGTGCAAGCGGTGCCGGCCTGGTGGGTGAAAACCGTCCCGGCGTTGTAGGGGTGCGAGGGTCTATGGTCATACGGCCACGGTCATGCATGGCATGAGTACGCCACCTCCGCCCCCTCTCCCCCTCCGTCACACCCGATGGAACTCCCTCGATGTGCTCCACTCCTTCAAGCTCGCACAGTATTTCCCGTTTCCTCGGAACCGTTGTTGGGCCCGAGCGCTGGAAGTACCGTTCAATCGCCCCACAATTTTTCCACGCGCCCGATAGATGATCTATCTGTCTAGAAATAGATAATCCAGATCACAAGCTGCCGTTGTAAGATGCTGTGCAGGATCTGTGTAGTTACAGATCCAACCCAGGAAACATGTCCTAGACCATGCAAGTTGGAACGGCTCTCATCCGAGAACGCTGAGCTAGATCGTGCAAGATCAGAAAACTGTCTTCTCTTATGAAAGGTCGAGATAATCAATTGGGAATCGATGGTTAGCTTGAGCTTTACGTTTGACCGCCGGAGGGTGAAACAAAAAAGGGGAAAAAAATGGAGGGTCTGTCCGATTTGTGAAATGGTTCCGGTGCGCTCCTCTCCGCTCTGCTTGCTTTTCCGTTCCGTTTGTACAGTATTTCGCAGGCGTTGACGACGGGCGGGGCGTTCCTCATGTTCGCCTTAATCTCACTGGTGAGGGAGGGGACGGGGGGGAGTGAGGGGGGGTTTCTCACTGGAGGGGCGTACTATTTTGTTGCTTGCCTTTGTCGTTAGGCCGTTGACCATGCGTCCCTTTCGAGACGGGGCGCCGTTTCTGCTCCTACGATAGTAGAGACACCTTCCAACATTGGGGCGCTCGTTGCGTGTTTTCGACATATGACATACCTCGTACTGTATTACGGGGGACCACAGTAAATAGGACCAAGTATTGTTGGTAAATTTAGGGAAATATAATGGTTTTTGTGTGTACCGTAGGGTCTTTTCAGGGCTTTTCGCGGGTCAGGTCAAACCTCACGGGTCGGGTCGGGTCGGGTCGGCTGACCCGACCCGACCCGCGAAAATTTTGAGGTATGTTGACTTGACCTGACCCGACCCGCGAAATGTTGAAGGCCTCTTGACCCGACCCGACCCGTGAGATTTGAAAAATTATTGACCCGACCCGACCCGACCCGCGAGATTTCAAAACCTCCTGACCCGACCCGACCCGACCCGACCCACCACCTTCCGATTGACGCGTGAGACACGGGTTTAATGCCGGTCGGGTCACCTTGACCTGCGAGACCATTTATCTTGACCCGAAGGTCCGACCCTCGGATCTGGCCCATCGGTCGGCACTTCAAAAACAATTTAATGTTCATTTTAGTGCCCCGAAGCGATATATGACCTGGCTGTAGTGGGTATGGATGGATGCGGGCATGCGTATATGAACTTGGCGGTGTTTTAATAATGTCTGAATATGACACCAAAAGAGTATAATTGAGTATTGGTACGAGAGAAGCCTTGGGTAAGAGAGCGGAAAGTGATCAAGTGTCGGATCCGCGAGCCGAATGCGCGGGTCCGACCCGCGGGTCAGCAAAAAACAACTCGCGGGTCATCCTGGCCCGACCCGCGAGTGACCCGCTTCTCGCGGGTCATGACCTGACCCGACCCGTGAGCTTTTCATCACCTCTTGACCCGACCCGACCCGACCCGTGAGATTTGAAAACTCTTGACCCGACCTGACCCGACCCGCGAGATTTGAAAATATCTTGACCCGACCCGACCCGACCCGTGAGATTTTGTACACTTCCTGACCCGACCCGACCCGTGACATTTTGAACACCAAGTGACCCGACCCGCGGGTCGGGTCATGACCCGCGAAAAGCCCTGGTTCTTTTTACTATGGTCCCCGTAGTAGTTGTTTTTGCTTGTCTTACGTACGTATCCCCTTCCTGTTTCGCCGTGTGACCGCCCTATAT
Source organism: Nereocystis luetkeana (assembly GCA_031213475.1). Classification (NCBI taxonomy): domain Eukaryota; class Phaeophyceae; order Laminariales; family Laminariaceae; genus Nereocystis; species Nereocystis luetkeana. The sequence continues at coordinate 10,141,906 of JARUPZ010000007.1, forward strand.
CTCCTACCAGGGGTGGAGGCGGGGAGGGCTTGAGTGTCGCTTGTTGCCGCAGGATTGCTCTTGCATAGTAGCCGCCTTGCCCTGTTTGTGCGTCGGGTGGAAACATGAAATCGCCTAATACGGGAGGCCATAGTAAGTAGGACCTACGGTACACACAAAAACCTATATATTTCCCTATTTTTACTAGAAATATTTGGTCCTATTTACTTTGGTTCCCCGTAATCGGATGGTATCATGTCCTCAATAAGGGATACGCACATCCTTCGTAAGGCCATATAAAACCCGTAGTACGCCCAATCGAAGCGTGACACAGCTTGCCAAGATGAGATCCGAAGAAATCTATCTCAGGTCCTATTATTATCCGAGACTTTTCCCCCCATAATTTCCGTGCTTTTTTTCGCGCTGTTTTTTCATCTTCACAGATTTCCCAAACAAGTGAAATTTACCTTTCCTGACGTTTTTTTGCTTCTGAAGAATTTCACAAATTGTGACAGAACGCCTCCGTATCTTGATGCGTTTTTCCGAATGTTCCTTTTCTGGAAATTCTGAAAAAAAAGCTCTCCGATAAGAAGGGCTGATGGTTTTTTTTCCCCTATTTTTTGGAAGTATATTGTCGGGACGTTTTCACCACATTTGTCTCAGTTCTGTAACCGTTTTGTGTTTTAGTGGTGGAAGATTATTTGCACTACATATTGTAATGCGGGGGACCATAATAAATAGGACCAAATGTTGTGAGTAAAACTAGGTAAATATATAGGTTTTTGTGTATACCATAGGTCCTATTAACTATGGTCCTCCGTGATAGTATTAATAGTAGGCGTGCTGCTGTAGACTGCATATTATACCTGGTAGCTTATGTATACTGTTTTTACTGATGCCACTACGTACCTCTTAGCTTAGTGGTTTTTCGTTGTGTGTATTTCGTTCTCATTATCTCTATTAACGTGGCATACGTTTTCTGTTTTTTGTTTTTTGTTTTTTTTCGATCGTTTCTTTTTTTTTCGTCAATGTTACGGCAGGGGTCCGTTTTCTTCTACTACTTCTGCGTGCCCGAGACTCGTGGCAAGACTTTGGAGCAGATCTCCGACGACCTGGCGGCCGAGTTCAGGTTGCCCAAGGACCACCATGCCTGGAATACGTGAGTCCCACCCCCACCACCCCTATCTCAGATGCTTCCGTCCGTCTGCCCCCCCCCCCCCCCCCCCTCGATGCTTCCGTCCGTCTGCCCCCCCCCCCCCCCCCCTCTGCTCCGTCTCGAAAGGGATGCGTGGTCAGTGTTCAAATGACTAAGGCAAGCAACAAATGAGTACGCCCCCCCTCCCCCCAATTCATTGATCCTGTCATCCATATGCAAGAAAATCCGCCTCTCAAGCGGTTCTTAGTAGGATGCAGCTCGCCCTTCGCCGGACACTTCACGGCGCTTCGCGCTTGGTGCAAGCAATGTCTGGCTGGTCGGTGAAAACCCGACGTGCTCCATCTCGGCATTGTAGGGATGCGAGGGTCTATGTATGATCTCATGACTACGGCCATGCGTGAGATCGATGCGAGGAGTTTGGACACCAAATAGCAGCAAGAAAACGATCGCTATCCTAGGAGATAGATGGTGGCCACTGGCGGCGCAACAGGAAGGGGATAAGATTAGCAAAACGTTGGTATACACTATATGGAAACAGCGTATTGCGCGCCCAACTGCTGGAGGTGTTTCTATTAGGCGTGGGAACGGTGCTTCGTCTCGAAGGGGATGCGTGGTCAATGGTCAAACGATAAAGGCAAGCATCACGTAAGTACGCCTCCCCCCCCCCCCCCCCTTTCCCCGTGCCTCCATCTCGGCAACGGCCTCCCAAAAAATAGTTTTAGTGGGCTGTGCAAGGAGACTATTGAGTGTATCTTTGTTCTGCGTGCTATGCGCATGTGTAGCGAGTCGGGGAGATACGTACGTGAATACTTTAGACGTGTTTCTGCCTGCCTGTGGCGTTTCTTTTACCTCAGGGAGGTCTCCCCCCCTTCACTATTACGGGGGACCATAGTTATTAGGACCAAATATTGTTAGTAAAAAAAGGGAACTATACACTGTAGGTTTTTGTGTCTACCGTAGGTCCTATTTAATATGGTCCCCCGTAAATTTCTATAGTATATTCTACGCTGGTACCCGTTTGTCCAACTATGCCACAATATTTCAAAAATATATAGAACCTAACCTGTGAGGTCGAAGCATTGCTCAAAACGTAAATTTACAAGCTTGGCGTGATACTCCTATCCACCATTCGTATTACGTGTGCCTGCTGCCTTGGTATTACGTGTGCCTGCTGCCTATGGACCTTATCCCGGCCCCGCCCCATCACGCCAAGAAAAGCAGACCATTTCGGGGTTGAGTGTCGTCAGTAGGTGGAAGGGGACTAGATGTTTGCCGCGGAGGGCACCGTCGATCTCGACATCATACCGTCCCTTCCGGCTATCGACAAAAAAGGATGCTTAGCCCCCGAAGGTTTTATTTACTCTTTTTCTTCTTCCGTCACCCTGGAAACGCATTATTATTACAGTAAGAGTATCGGGCAGTTTTTTTTTTCTTAAATGTGCTTGGCCTGCGAATCGCGAGCGGAAGCAGAGGCGCTCCAGCGACGAGGTTGGTTATCCCCCTCCGTTCCTTTGACGGACTGATAGTAGGAAGTTGCCCGGACTTGTAGCTCCAGGCGTTCTCCGGCCAAGGTATATATAATACGTGGAACTTGTTCGCTTTCGGGAGTTTTTCCCCTTTCCTCCGTCCGTTCCTGTTTTTTATTTCTTTTTGGCACGTGAGCACCCCCCCTCCCCCCCCCCCCCCCCCCACACTCCCCCCATTTCTCCCCTACCCACCCCTCCCCTACTTGTCTAATTTTGCCATCCGCCCCTCCTTCTGCATGTGTGCCGCTCCCTTCCCCTTCTTCCACCTTGATTCCCTCCTCCTCCCCTGCCCCCCCCCCCCCCCCCGGCCTCGTCCTCCGCTTTTTAATGGAAACCCACCCCCCCTGTGTTCGCTTTCCCACGCAGGTCCATGAGCCAGGGGTCGGACTTGATGAATATTACGGCGTACCCGTCGAACCACCGGTTGGTGTCGTCCATGAGCAGCAGCAAGCTGGTAGCCGTGATCAGCAGCTCGGACCTGTCGTTGATGAGAGGGCGAACAGAGGAAAGGGGGGCGGCTGGAGGAAGGACGCGGGCGCGCAGCCGTAGCGGGAGCGGAAGCTACATCTACTGATGATGATCGATGGTGTACGTACTGGGGATGATGCTGCAGTGGACTCTACTGATGATGATGATGATGGGGGGAGGGGGGGGTCATGCTACATCTGCTGCTGCTGATGGTACATCTAGTGCTGGTGATGACACGTCCACGTCTAGTGCTGAGGATGATGACGGTGGTGGCGAGGGAGGGGGGGGGGGGTCATGCTACAGTACTTCTACTGATGATGGTGCTACATCTACTGAGTGATCACCTGCTGATGACGAAGCTGCATCTACTGATTGATGATGGTGCTTCGTCTGCTGATTGAGCATACTGCATCTACTGATTGAGGACGATGCTACTACATTACATCTGCTGATTGATGAGGATGTGACATCTACTCATGACCATAATGGGAGGGGTACCAAGGCGGTTGGACCGTTTTGCCTGGGGTATTTTTTGCGTGGACCTTTTTGCAGGGACCTTTTTTGCATGGCCCTTTCTTGAGCGCCACTTTTTTTCTCTTCAGGACGAATTAAAAAGACGCTCCAGCTGTGAGATCGAGACTTTAATCGAAACTCATACTGGTACGGTATTTGGAAACTGCGTGCGATGTTTCGATCGCGCATGCTTTTTGCGTGGCCCTCTTGGGGTGGTCCATTTTTTGCATGGCATTTTTTGTGTTTTTGTTTTTTGTTTTATCGTTTTATTGTCCCCTCCCCCCGCAGTATAATACCGTTCGTGGAAATCCCGTGGTGATGCGGGCTTTGTGCCTCTTCGTGCCCCGAGGCCCTTTCTTCGGGTTTGTTTGTGTTTTTTTTTCGGGGGGGGGGGAGGGGACGGCGATCTTTCGTTTTTGTCGTCACGATCATACGGCGTGCGTGCGCGCGTGCCGCTGGCGAGTTTGCGTTTCTGTTTACGCTCTCATCATCTGCGTGCCATCTCCTGCTGTTGCTTCTGCTGCTGGGGTGGTCGTTCGGCTTGGTTGGGTGAGAGACACACACGTACCGGTAGCTTTTTGGGGTGTGGTCGGGGGATCTGTTTGAATAGATTTGTTTCATTCTCCCCCCCCCCCACCCCCCCGCTTTCGCCTTGGCCGTTGCCATTTGGGGCGCGGCCTCCACACCCCGCCCCCGCCCATGGATGGACGCCTCCAGGCGTGGTATAGAACCGCCTGCTGCGTGGACGGTGATTCACCGCGATAAAATAGGCACGATGCCCGCGCCGCGACTACTAATGAAATGTGTGTTTGTTACTTGTGCCATTTGGTTGCCGCAAGTTGGATGTGTCGCGAGTTCTATCCTTTACATATTTCCTGCCTTCGTTCCTTTTTGTGTGTGTGTTTGAAGAAGAGGTGTAATCTCTATATATTCAGTAGGGTTCCCTCCATCCCCCATTAGGCGGTCTGAGTAAGGCGGTATCCCGATATAATGCGGTCAAAGCCGATTGGTGCCACTGGGGAATGCCACTCTTCACCTGGAATGAACAAGGCGGCTTCCCTCTATAAGGCGGTCGAAATGCTCTCACAGGCACACCACCACCGCCTTACTGGGGGACGCCCCACCACTGTAGCGGCGAGTAACACAATTAAGACAGGCGGTAGAGCCAAACGAACGGCGTGAATCAACCGTCTTCACTCATACCGAGGCACGGACGTCGTTTGTTTTTGTACTTTACCAGATACCATATCTCCCCCCCCCCCTACGTCTATGGTCATACGACTACGGCCATGCACACGATCGAGTACGCATCTCCTATCGAGTACACCCCCCCGCTACGCCCCTCCCCCCCCCCCCCCCCCTTCTTTTTTTGCTTGCAAATATATTATAGAGATGGTCGCGGGCCGAGTGCCTTGGTTTGTGATGCACGCGGGCGGGTTTTGTTCGTTTTATTTTGCTCATTTTTTTTTTTCTTTTTTTTTGTGGTTTGCTCTTTTTTGTCCGCCTACAGCCGCGAAATGCTTTCTTCGGGAACCATTTGTTTTTTTGTTATTGCCGTAGCGGCTGGATCTCTGGTGTAACGGCTCTTTACCGTACAGATATCTTCTGTAAGGGCTCTCTACTGTGACGGATCTCTGCCTTAACGGCTTTCTACCGTAACGGATTTATGCTGTAACGTCTCTCTGCCTTGACGAATCTCTGCTGTAACGGCTCTCTACCGTATCTTGTCTCTGCTTTAACGGCTCTGTACCGTCACATCGGCCGAGAAAAAAGTGTTTCGGTGACGTACTACGACTCTTTCTCGGAGTTTATGGCAATCGAGTCCCGCGGGACGAGATCGAGCGAAAGAAGGATTGATGGTGTTTTTTTGTTTCGGTTGGGTGGGACGAAATTATGTGTGTGTGTGTTTTGTTATGTTTTTGGTTGGGCGGAAGTATGTATTTTGATGTTTTCCCAAGCGTTAAGCGAGCATGGTACGTAGATATGAATAACAAATGCTGAGCCGGCGGATTGGATTGTCAGTATCCCTGCTGTGTGTAGCTTTTAGCGGGCTTTACGGTATGGCCGTTGTTAGCAAGCACAGAGATGTGCGTGTGTGGATGTCCCGGCCATCCTATCGATCGATGTACTTTGGTATATTTCGGTTTTGATTTTTCTTGTGTGCGCGTTAACTTGATACCTGTATACGGTAGGTGTTGGACGAGAGAGAGAGAGAGAGAGAGAGAGAGAGAGAGAGGGCGGTGGCGGTGCGGTGCGCTGCCAGTTTATTAGGAGACAACCGAGAGTAAAACACGGGGGTTTTCTGTCGCATTTTTTTAATACATAGATACATATACTTAACAGGTATGTATTTTCCTTTGCCTTTTCAACACACCATTCGGACGTACGTTTTTTTCGTGTGCGATACGATCCAAAAGAGCGGTCATTATTTTATCCCTCGAGGTTCGCTCTCGTTCTTGTTTGCTGGTACCAGGTAGGCAGCAAGCAGTATGGGAACGGCGTACCTTAATAATAAGCGCGTATGGAGGAATAGCGTTTTTGTTGTTGCCCGTTTTCTTTTTTGTTTTCGGCTACGCCTGGCAGGGCTCAACAGAGCCCGTTCAGAGCCCCAAAGAAGTGCAGGAAGAATTGCCCAACGACAAGGAGGTCGGAGTTCCATATGGGATATAGATGGGATTCCTGGCTGGGCCGACCGGGGATCATAATCACGCGTGCACGCCACACTTTTTTTGGTGGCGGTAAACATACGAAGGCGAAACTTAGACGAACGTATTTATAGGAGAGGGGGCGGATTTTGTGCAGTCCGGGCGGACAGGACAAGCCGTTCAGTTTTTAAGGATATTTTTGGTGAAGGTCCCCTAACCGGGAACGGTCAGCTTCAATCGCTACCGACACCCCCCCCCAGTTACTCATTCGCTTGAGCGAAAAGCGAAGCGTAGAATGCATTTTTATCTCTAGAATGTGTGACGCCTGGGTTTTTTCTTCCCCACGGCTCTTCACGGGTCACATGACCCAACCCGCGGGTCGGGTCAGGAAGTTGTTGAAATCTCACGGTTCGGGTAGGATAGGGTCGACCCAGGAGGTTTTCAAACTCTCCCGGGTCGGTTCGGGTCACCCTTACCCGACCCGATCCGACCCACGAGGTTTGACTTGGCCCGTGAACACCCCTGGGAACACCTGGGAAAACATATATACCAGTACGTACCAGGTACCGGGTACCTGGTATAGATTACTTACTCCCTAGGTTTACCTAAAAATCTCCATGACGGAAATTCCGAAACGTGTCCGACCACAAAAAGTGAGATTTGCAAAAATACAATCTGGCCTTTAAACGTTGTGCCAGTTATGAAATGCCATAAAACGGTATACCAGTGAATTCCATACCTTACCAATTGACGGTACATAGAACGAAACCAGATCAATTGGCTCGCTGTATGTACGAAGATCACGGATATCTTCATATCGGGTAGCAAATTAATTGGTGGCTCACTAATATACGCACGGCGTGTTTTGAGAGGTTGGTTTGATTCCGGTGCACCGGCGTGATAGTCGATATTTTGGAGCTTGGCAGACAAGACTGTTCCCTATACCGGTACGAGTACCAGGTGTCGGCCCTGTTGTTTATAGCCGCAAAAACTTATCTCACACTATATTTCCGGTAAACTAGTTTGTTCCCGAAAGGGGGGATGCCATTCTAAGGGGGTTCTTGACCTAGCCTAGGGCGTCTTCCACGTAAACTATTTCACACCTCGGACAGACAGCTCATGATCTATCTGATCTGTCAACAGATAGATGATCTACTGTAGTTCTCCACCTGCCGTTGTGAGAGCTTGTTTGTGCAGGATCTGTATAGTACAGATAGATCCAACCCACAAAACATCTGCTAGATCATGCTGAATGTACGCATGTACGGCCCCCACCGAGCTATCGTCCTTGAAGCATCTATGAGTGGCAAGCGATGACACCGTCCGTGGTGGGGACTTTTTACTTGTCCGATGTACCGTTAGACTGAGTATAACGATTCATAAAGCACCATGGTACAGTTTTTCTTACAACACCATGTATATTGGTCTCATGCGCATACAACGAAATCTCAGTATTAATTCCACAACCGACCCAAATGCAAACCACCACTCCCCCCCCTCCTCCTTCGTCCCCTCCACAACAATGCCTCCTCCTTTCTCTCGCCCCCCTCTTTCTTTACAACAACGTCTCCTTGTCCTCCCCCTTTTGCCCTGGACAGCAACGCCTCCTCCCCCTTCTCCCTCACACATGCACGCCACAACAGGCCGCACATCACCGAAAACAGACACGCAATCATAGCACGTTTCTCCTTTGACTGGCATACCATACATCTAAAGGAATACTTTGTATATACTGTTATGTTGCTGTCCTCACATTAACTCATCGCCACAATGCAGTCCGTGGCCACAGGATAAGCTCCAATTAGTTGGAGTGGAATACTGCCTTAGGAGGAAAACATAATCTTACGAAACAATCATAAGGACAGCCGTCGACTTGAAGTGAGCTAACTAAAGGTTTCGTTAGCTCCGTCGGTCTTGTACTACATCATTATTACTACGGTAGTCCAAGTACCACATGTACATTGTATCATATTGCGCGTGAAGCGTGAGGTGGCAGTCAGTCGTGATAAACCCTTGATCCCTATCACAGTAGGTATGGCCGGGGGGGGTTGCAGACCAACACCTACCTCCTGATGAAGGCGAAAGTGATTTCGTGTTACGCAATTGTTCCCCTATTTTGCCCACCAAGTGTTTCTAGCGTGTGCCAACGTCGACGCGAGCACCCAACACCACCACACCCATAATCTCACCATCGTGGATAATGGCACGTATGATGTATCAGGCATACGTTTTTTTGTGATGTATTCATGATACAAAAAATGGCCACCCTTGATTGATTGAGAAGCACCAAGTACTAAGATACGACAAATAAATAGACAACGGCATCGTGGAGGTCGTAGGAGTTGGCGCAGGGGATTGGGAAACGGGAGGTGTAACGGAGAGCATTCCTAGCTGGGTAAGCGCGTACGAGAGAGAGTGCTAAAAGGGAAATCAGACGGTACATCAGTACGTGTAAGTAAGACAGGGTTTTGATAGATAACGGGCTGAAGCACGTATACTTGTATGTGCTGTATGTACGTACAGTAGTACATGTATATGGGTCGTCAGGTGGCAAGCGAAATAAGAATAACAACGACGACAGCAGCAGTAGTACCAATACTTCGAAGAAGAGCATTTCGGAGTTGTACTGACATAAGGCGACACTCCAGTACTAAACCGTGAATCGCTTGCGGCGCGTCACGACGGACTCCGGTATTGAACCGTGAATCCCTGGCGAGTCGGCTCAACCCTCCGCTCGACGAATACTATTGGTCACCTCCTCTCGGTTCAACATCCTCTATTTGTTTTGCTTTCGTTCACGCGCGCAGGGTGTCCCCCATCTTCCCACTCCTTTTTTTTCCAGCCTTCCCCCTTCAGCTTTTAGCAAGACCGACTCCGATACCTGTTTATCTGCGCCGAAGTGAAGGTTCACGAAACAAAAGGCGACCCGACCCGTCTCTGAGGCTGTACGAACCGCTCTTCTAGTCTAAGAGGTCCTTGACGGCGCGTCTACAGCTACTACAAACTACTAATACCACCACCACCACCACCGTATTTTACGTTCGACACCTTCGGTCTAACCCAACTCGACCATGGAAGAAGACGATCACCCCCGCGGACAACCACGCTATCGCGGCCAAAGCCCAAGACGCTTAACCTACAAGGTGCGGATGTGTGCGGATGTTCCGTCTGGTGTAATATTTTCGCACCGCATGACCGTGGGTGGTATGGGCTGTGTGGGTGTTTTGCGCTGAGATCGCAGTGATGATTTTCAATTTCTTCGTGGGGCAAGAGGAGTGCTCAGGGATCATCGTCCTTCACGTGTGTTTGTTTTCGGTCCCGCTTGTGAGTCTAGAAGGCGGCCTCGGGTACACGCAACGGCGGAGAAGGTACACCAGACGAGGAGGAGGTACACATGTGTGTACCGTAGCGATGTCGCGCCTCGAAACCGCAGGGGCATGCGGCTGCCGGGCGCTTTTGCTCGTGTTCAAGAAGGAGCTTGGCCGCGCATTAATTCTCGATTTCGCGAGCTCGGAACATCACTTTCACGTCTGTTTCGTTTTGGACCCGGGCGGCGGGGCGAACGAATCCGCAGTCCACTCTACGAATCCCGGTGCTATGCCGTAGCGGATGGAGTCCACCTTCCACCCAGCCGTGTAGCAGCGAAATAACACCGGGCTGATAGCTTGCGCGAGCGCGTTTTATCGCGCGGACGGAGAGCGGTGGGCGGGCGACCACGACTAAAAGTGCGACGAGAAAAAACTATCGATCGTGAGAAGCCCTCTTCCCGCTTCGAAACGTATCCTAGTCTAATCGCAAGTCATTTGTGTGCGAAATCTGGGTGAGGCTTCAAAAAGGGTTGGAAAGTTGCTGTTGTCTAGACTGAGAAATCGTGAAGTCTTAGGGTGTACAGCACGAGTGGTGTGAGAATCATGTTGTTAGGATACTGCTTTGTATGTCCTCCTGGTGATGCCTCTTTCTCGTGGCCTTCGTCGTGGTCGAGTTGCGCTACCGATCACTCTCGCTGTCCGCGGCGATCGACGTGCCAGATGCATTCGTCGATAGGTGGTGGCTGGGTGCTTCGTGCGAGGTCGCGATCAGTCAGTTCTGCCGAAAACGCTTTGCCGATGAAAAAACGGTGCCCACGTCCTTCCTGCACGTGTTCCAATTATTACACGATCCGTTTACGAATATGGTACGAGTCCTGGGCCGTTCACGGGTCGGGCCACAAAACTCGCGGGTCGAGTCGGGTCGGGTCGAGTCGAGTAAGGGCGACCGGACCCGATCCGACCGAACCCGACCCGTGAGAGTTTGAAAATATTCTGACCCGACCCGACCCATGAGATATCCCAAACTTCCTGACCGGACGCGGGTCGGGCCACGACCCGTGACGAGTGCGAGGAGGACGACGGGAGGAGCGATGACTCGACGACACGACGAAGCGGCGACCACGACCGACGAAACACCAAACACCAAACACCAAACGCGGGCGATCGTGTATCGTTTCAAAATTGAAGCGCTCGAACGCGATTGGCCAATGAATACGCCGCATATAATTATTACTTGACCGCCTTGACGGCACTGTCGCCCCTTGACGTACAGCCGTCAAATGGCACATGCCAAAAGCTCATACCTGGTATTATGCCTGAAGACGTGTGTGTTTGACGGCACCCTAGCTCTCTGACTGACAGCCGTCAAAGGACGACAAATGCTCTAGACTTAAAAGTAGATAGGCCGTCAACCTTTGTCTCTTGACCCTTGACCCGTCGCTTAATGTTTCCTGTGGGTCGGCCGACATGCACGCTTCGAGCACGATAGTATGGGGTCTTCGAAGCGGCGCGCACTTCCCGACACATTACGGGCACTCTCTATGACGAGCCTCTCACGCCGTGACTTCTGCCTGCCTCGTCATCTTACTGCCGTATATTTGTTCCCCCGGCATAAAGATTGCCATGCGTGCAGCTTGCTCTTGTACTTTTTTTGGTTCGGGCCTTCTACCATTTACAGCACCAGTGATGTATACTATGTGCCAGGTAGACCAACTTCGTCTACTTGTGTCCACTTTGCCTCCACCTCCGGTTTTTCCAGCCGTCGACGACTCCAAGCCTTCGGGGACTACTGGACCCAGAAGCGGTGGATACCTGGTGAGTGATAATCGCGGGTATCGTGCGGTGGCGCCGTGTTGCCGCGTTGACCGATTGACTGCACGCCTGGAAAAAATTGCGCCGCATTTGGGTCGAGAATTTCTCCGAAAACTTTGACAGGAAAAAAACTCGTCTGCTTCACGAGCATGGAGGACAGCAAGCAACAAGAGAGAGAGAGTAACGGCAGTCAAGCTGACAATTTTGTACTGCTGTAAGACTACAGCAGCAGTTAAGTTGCTCACGTGTACCATACATTACATGTGATAAAACGTGCAACAGGTACAAAAGTACACACCTGTGATACGACAGATCAGATCATCGATGAGCTAGATCTTTCAGGGCAGACACAGTCCTGATCTGTATGATCTGTATGATCTACAGCAGTGGGACATGTTGCCGGATAGGACCTGCAAAATCTGCATGATCTAGGACACGTTTCCTGGGTTGGATCTGTGCTATACAGATCCTGCACAACATACCATCACGGCAGGGTAGGATCTGAACGATCTATCTGTAGATGATCATGATCTGTCCAAGGTGTGCAAAGTGCAACTACAACAGCAGTTGTACGAGTACTGAGAGCACCTGGACCAGCAGAGATTGAAGAGTATGATATATTGAAACGAATATCAGGTAGACACGTACATACGTCCCACAACACGCCATCCCATATACAAGGGAATCTCTCACGAATGAAGAAACGGCAAGCAAGTATATGACGGAGAGGAGAGCGAGGGAAAGTCGGGGACTTTGCGTACTCGTACGGTGGACGAGTTTTTGTCTCCCGCCACCAACCCAGACACATGCAATATTTGCCGCAGATAGTGATGGGAACTGCAGCGAAAATGCCCCAAAACAATCGCCTCCGGCGGGTCCTCCTCATCAGCCGGGGACGGGCGGAGGCTCGCGGCTTCGCCGCAACAGCACACACTGAGGGAGTCCAGTATACTGGCTGTTACATTTTGCGGTGTTTTTTGTACTGGCCGCACCAGCCAATACCCAGCCCTACAGACGGTAGTTGGAACACCACAAAAGATGCTGTATTGAAGTCTACCAGTATCAGTCTAGACTTACCATGTTAGGAGTTCCGCAATAATATAGCGTCAAAAGCTCCACAGTAGTCGTAACCAAAGCCCGCCTCGGTGTGTGCTACGCCAAGCTCGTCCAGCGCATGTGGCACTGTGACGGCGGTTGCAGGCGGTGGTACTCTTGTCAGGCTACCATATGCTGCGGAGTATGTGGTCGTGGCCGAAAAGAGAAAAGACTGCCCCTCTCCTGTGCCGCCGTATTGTCCACGATGAGGAGGTTTAGAAATCAACATGTATGTTGCAAAGTCATATTACCCTCCCTTATCCGGGATATATAGTATCAGTGCGCAGAATGATTATGTAACCTGTCCTGTTGACCCGGGTAGCATCCAGGGGAGTCACTGGCCTATATCCTTGACAAAGAAAAACATATAGACTACGCTCGAACGGCTTATCATACAATTTGGAAATTCAGTAAAAATGGGATATAGACGAGACATATTACGCAGCTTACAAAGTTGAGTACCAACGATATAATCAGTCGAACTCACAGCTGACGTATTTCATATTTTTAATAAAGATAATAATGCACACCCCGCATTTATATTAGTGAAAACCCTATTTTCTCACAGTATGCCTCGTGCCAGAACATAACCACAATTTCTTGACTCCCGATTTTTTGCCAGGTACTGCTGGCATTTCTTAAATGCTGTCGGCGCAAAATTATAGTGAAAACCTAACATTGGATACGTACGTACCATGGTACCCCTCAGTAGGAGGCGCCGTACGACGCACCTGCTATCTGGTACCAGATACTACTGTAGTAGTATTAAAATGAAATAGTTTCCCGCATCAGATCATCACATCAGATCAGATCAGATCAGATCAGATCAGATCAGATCAGATCAGATCCCCCTTTCTGATCTGTAGAGAGATCTGTGGGGGCAGATAGATCCCTGATTTGTATGATCTGCACGATCCACAGCTGTGTAGTACGTTCGCCGGGTGGGATATGTATGGCACGGCCCCTTGCTTTGGTGGGATATGTATGATACATGTATTTCGGGTCTTGTGCCACAGCATATCACGACGTACACGCACAATATTTACTCGGTACCAGGTACATCACAGATAAGATTTAGACGCGATCTGCCTGGCATGTTGAATAGTCTCGATCGGACGATGGCGCCAGTTCTAGCCACGCGTCTCGTGCGCTCACAGTTTATGTGTACGTACACGGGAGATGATAACTACTCGTACACAGACATCTGTGAAATTTACATCCGTGAATAGGGGACAGACAGATAGACTCTCAAGCTATTTTATATGAAATTGGCCCGTTTCCCACTTTTGGATGCTTCAAGCCCAGCCCTAGCCCTGCTACACGAACCTTGATCCTAACCATGACCCTGACCCTAGCACTATATATGGTACGCTACCAATATATTATGTCATGCTCTTCTCCAGGTCTCGCCAGGTCAAGCTCAAGCAAGGCTCGCTCTCTCCCCGCTCCCGCTTTGAAAGCTCGCGTGCTGACATCCAGGTGCGGAATAGTACTGCTGCGTAGGAAGCGCAGCTCTGGTGACTACTTTTAATATTAATAGTTGTTGTGTCGATGCTGAAGCGTGACGTCAAGCCGGTTGGGGCGGTTGTCTCCGAGATAAAACCCTATTTTCGTAAGGGTCTCCACGATGGCTCTCCGCTAGGAATTTCGCCCAATACACCGTTAACAGCAAAAAACAAACAGTTTTCGCGTAAAGGTTTGTTGCCAGGTATTTATCTGTTTGATAGTATGCGCACAGACAGGTGTTTTTTTTAGGAGCTAGACTGCTCGCGAATCACGCCGAAAAAAAAACTACGAGAATGTCCACACACGTACTCGTGATCACCGCGACACACACACCCCGCGTTTCGATCGCGTCCTCCTATCCTTCGGTTGTTGTATGCTCGTACGCGTACGTCATACAGGCGCCCGAACACATCCTGCTCGTGCTCTTCGCCCTCTTCGCCTGCGGGAGATGGCTCTTCGGACGCGGAACAGCCACGGCAAGGCAACAGAGCCCCCCTGACAAGGACCTTGAGCCTCAACGCGGCCGTAACGCATCCGACGAAAAATATGTCTCCGTCAAATATGCCGCCAAGCCTACAATCAGGCAGGGGCTGCGAACCTCCACAGGCTCCCGAGCGAAGCGCAGGGAGAAGACGGTGGTGTTCGGGCTCAGCTACCACCCCGAAGCAGGCCACGATTACGCCGAGGCTGGGGGGGCTACTAACGCCCAGGCCAGCCCCCTCTCCTCTCCTCGCGCACCCACCCCCTCGTGGTCTCCTCCGCCCAACCCCCCCTGCCCTCCAACCATCGACGAGGTGCTGCAGAACAGCGTGCGAGGCTTCCGCGAGCCGTGGTGGAAAACGTCTTGTTCGTCCTACGCTGCAGACCAAGACGAAGACGCCCTTCGTGCTGACGAGGCGGAGGGTTGTTGCTTCGGAGGCATCGGGGGATGTGACATGCCGCCGGAAACGAAGGTGGGCGGGGCGCAGCGCGTGCGGTCTGGCGTGTGGCGCGTTGCTGGCTACTATTTTGGGTTTGTTTATTCGAATGGCAACCGCACTATTAGCTAGGGTTGTAATCTACTCGCCTGCGGTCTAGTGAATCACCACAATCGGACATTTCATGTTATACTTCATCGCTACCGCCTCGCGTACGTACATGTTCTCTTCTCCCTCTTCTCCCCTTCTCTCCGTCGGGGCTTGTCACTTGACACATTCCACCGTACGTATCTAATCTCGCTCCGGTAGCCTTCTTGGACGAACACGTCGCCTACCACAAACCAACCGGCTGCTTTTGTCGAGGTAGGCGACGTGATCGTTCCACGAAAGCCTGAGGAGCGAGAAAATAAAAGGTGCAGAGTGTCAAGTGACAAGTGACAAGACCGAACGGAGAGGAGGGAGAAGAGGAGGGAGAGGAGGACGTACGCGAAGGAAGCAGCGACGGTATACGACATGAAACGCCCGGTCATGGCGGTCCACTAGATAGAATAGAGTAGACCACGCTATACACTTAGCTCACAATCTCGTTGCCAATTGCACACGGAACGGGACACCTTTTCAAGAAAATGAGCACTGAGAATTCCAGCCTGATGTTTACTTGAAAACAAAAAGTTCGAGAGTCGTTACACCGCAGTTTGTTTGGAACGCACCCCTCCCCAACTAAAAGATAGATCAGTCCAGTCTGAGCAAACATTAATATTCTACCTGGTAGGTATTAGCGGTTGTCCTGTAGTGTATGGTGTGAGAGTGACATTCTGTTAATTGTAACTTTTCTGGATGATTGAAGTCGTGCTCCGTCGCTGCTGTCTCACGTATGCCCTTTTCTCCTCTCCTCTCGCTTCTCTCCTCCTCTCCGTTCAGATTTAGCACTTGACACTTCCCACCCTATTGTTTTCTCGCCCCTCACAGGCTTTTTGGGACAAGCACGTTGCAAAGCTCCCGAGCCGCATATGCCCTGCACCATGTGCGGTAGAAAAACAAGAACAAGAAGACATGTGCTTGTTGCTTCCGTCGCCATCCGCGGCCAAGGCTGCCGGCGGCGGCGGCGGCTCGCACAACAACCTGAAGGCCGAAGAAGAGAGCAATGGGCGCGCCCAAGAAGAAGCGCCGACAAATGACAAGGACGACATCGCCATGGGATCCTCCATCCTGGACGGGGTTTCTCTGCCCGAGCCGGCGGAAAACTATTACGACAAGGCGTGGTCTTCCATCCTGGCAGGATCCTCGTCGCCAGAAGCAATAACGGACAGCAATAGTCACGACATGTCTGGGTCCTGCATCCTGACAGACGTTTCGCCGGAAACGACGGACGTAAGCGACACGGCGGGACCCATTTCCAATTTGCCAGGAGTTTTGCCAGAAACGGCGGACAGCAACTACGATATGGCGGGGTCCTCTTCCCTGGCAGGGTGTTCGCCAGAAACGACGACGAACGCCAACGAAAGCATGGCAGCGGGGTCCTCCTTCCTGGCAGGACTATCACCCGAAGCGGAAATGGACAAGGACAACACGGCGGAGTCCTCCATCCCGGCAAGATCATCCCCGGCTTTTGCTTCGTCGACGCTGATGTTTTCCGTGAGACACACAACGTGCCTCCGGAATTTATCCGTGGTGGACGAGGAGCAGGAGCAGGAGGAGGTAGAGGAGGAGGAGGAACCTCGAGCTCTTCTCCTCTCGCAGGTCAGATCCAGCAGTAGCAGCAGCAGCAGCAGCAGCAGCAACAGCAGCAGCAGCAGCAGCAGCAGCAGCAGCAGCAGCTCGTTACTTGACCGGCGGTTAGCGTCCCCGCTGCCGCCGCCGTCCGCAATGTCGACGGCCGTGAACGATGCCGTGAACGATGCCGTGATCGAGGCCACGATCAGTGTGGCCGACGGGGAGGAGACTGTACTAGGACAAGGGCCCGAGGTTTTTCTTGAGTGTGAAGATGATCGTGGATACGAGGGCGACGATGAGGCCTGGTCCGGCGGAGGCGGCAGCAGCTCGGACATCATCGACGACCGCGACGGTCTCCTGTTTCAACCCCGCGAGGAGAGGGGAGAGGACGAGGAGAAGGGAGAGGAACACCTTGAGGAGGGCGAAGAGGAGGGAAGGGGGCAGGAGCAAGAGGAGGAAGAGGGGGGCGGGGGGAAGGGGGAAGACGAGGTGGTCGTCTCCTTGCCGCTGCCGGTTCCCGCCGCGGCAGCATCGGCCGGAAACGAGCGTTCTTCCATGACGAACCGACTTGTCGGGGTCCTTCGCAGCCTCACGGATCGGCACGTGGCTGTCCGTGGGGAGTACCTCGCACGGAACTGCTCGCTGTCGCGCTGCGAGACTAACACTGACCTGACGTGGCACGAGGTCCTCGGCGAGGGGCAGTTCGGACGCGTTTCTCTCGTTGAGCACCGACTGGGACGCTATGCCGTGAAAGAGTTGACGGAGGTGAGCATTTCGTTGACCCAGGCAGACATGTGTACACTATCCATCGACCTCTGAGAGAGATCCATTTTCCTTAGCTGCTAGCGGTAATGTTTACGGGCTCGAAAACATGTCCGTTCTGTCGACCCTGTCCCGCGTATATTAGGTATTCTTCCACTCCGGAGTTTATTGGAGCCTGCAGTGTGACCGCGGACTATGTTTTTGGTGATGCCTTGATATGAAAAGAACAACAACAACACTCACAACAACAGCAACAATACCTGTGCCAGTGCCAAAAAAATGTAACGGTTTAAAATTTGTAAGCTAAGTCAACGTAGCATTTAGCTTCCCTATTCGTTTTCTTTCACAGAAAGGTTTTCTTCTTCCGCCCACTGGCTATCGTGTACGGTATATAATAAATATATATATATATATTTATATGTATATATAGTAATCGAGGTTTGAACTGGTATCGTGGCCCGAGGAGAAATACAACCCTGCAGTGTTCGGATGGCGACATTGTAGACATCACACGCTCCGGTTTGACGGCTTCTGTTACGTTGTTTTTTTCCCCTGCTTTTCTCGCCATATTGTTTTTCTCTCTACCCCAGGAGGCCGGGGAGGGTGAACGATGGTGCGCCCGCAACGAGATGGAGACATTGCTGAGGTGAGATTAAGCATGTATCTTGTGGCACTTCTCAGTCCAAGCGGGGAATATAGTACCTGGTTTTAGTCTGGTATGGACATAAAACGTTGCTCATACTTCCGGCCATAGAGTGATACATCGTACATGTCACAGTGCACCACGCCTGGAATATTTCCAAGTCCAATACAAGGCCAGTCTGCT
The DNA here is from genome assembly GCA_031213475.1 of Nereocystis luetkeana. Classification (NCBI taxonomy): domain Eukaryota; class Phaeophyceae; order Laminariales; family Laminariaceae; genus Nereocystis; species Nereocystis luetkeana. Next base: position 10,160,132 of record JARUPZ010000007.1, read on the forward strand.
GCTTGTGTGTATGTGTATTGTATGTGTGCATGATTTATGTGAGAAAATGTGCGTTCACACGATGCTAGTCTGCTGCACGTGCTATTTAGGGCCTCGTAGGAAGCTTTCCCGCGACACTACTTACTACTACTATACTACTACTGATGATGATGATGATGATGATGATGATGTAACATTATGAGTAACTAATTTCCCTGAATCTAGCGCTTAATCACGAAACAAGGCTCAACAAAAAAAACGTCTCGAAAAATCGAAGAAAAACAGACAAATACCGCGACAACGACACCAAATGTGAGCACCGCGGTAGTGTTTCCAGTGCGCAAAGAAACGGCACTAACGAAAGTTGCTGTGGTGTAACCATCCTGTATCACTTGCAACCAAATAATACCAGGAGCACACACACATGCACGCCCATGGTGAGTAGATGCCAGTACACCCGTAAAAGAGAAGAGAAAACATGAAAGAAAAGCGACAGCAGCGGTACCGGCCCTATATTCCGTGGGAGCATACTCGAACTAATCGGGACCAAAGATGGCGTGGACATATAGGTGGAAACATGTTTTTTCGGTTTGGTGTGGGTTCTGATTACTACTACATACAATAGAATGTATTACTATCTACTACTATCTACTACTATTAATATACCAGGTATACTACTACTGCTGTATGTCTATGTGTATTACTATGTATGACTACATGTATGTATTTCTATGACCCCCCGTAATATTAAGAAAGCAGACTCCTCGTAGACTTCTGCTCCTTTGAACAAAAGGGCGCGTTCCACTCTATAAATATCTTCCGTGTAACGGCTCCCGATTTTCCTATTATTTTCTCCGAAATTTCAGGCTGACTTTTTTTGGGCCATATTCTTATGGCATGCCTTATCAGAGGGCCGGTACTACTACTCAGAGTGTGCTGTGGAAGGTTGCGGTTGGTAAAAGCCGGGCGGTACGAGCGCAGAACGAGTATTACGGAGGACCATAGTAAATAGGACCTATATACGGTATAATACACAAAAACCTATACCAGGTATATCTTCCTGTTTTTGCTAACAATATTTAGTCCTATTTACTACGGATGGTCCCCTGAAATAGTGTTACACATATCATCACCGAACGTACGTGATAAACTACATTTGGTCATAGAATAGGCAAACCCGACCGCGCTCTCTATGTGCCGTAGTATGACCCGTGGCGTGTGTTCGCAAGGAAAGTGTTCGGCACCACCACTTAAAATCAAACAGTATGCTGCTGTTCGAGTACGAAAGTACGTAGAAATACACCTCGGAGGCTGACGAAGTTTGCTACTAGTAGATAGTAGATAATTTACACTCGTTACGAGACGTTTCGTACATTGGTTTTCGTCGACGGGGCTCTAATTACACCTATTTCTAGCTTCCGCACCTCCACTCCCACCCCCACTCCCCCTTACCCTACCCCCGCCCTGACCCCCACCACCGGCCCCGCCCCTACGTTCGCGTTTTATGGCGTCTGAATGCCTTTCCCGTTTCTGTATATATATGCGTGCGATGTTGCCTCGCGTCTTACTACGAAGCGTCTCGGACCACGACAGCATAGTTCGGGTGGTGGCCATGGACCCCACCCTTCCGAGCATGCCGATCATGATGGAGGTTGGCTCCAGGGACATGTTCGACGTCGTTCACGATGTGAATATATCTGTGTCGACCAAGATCAGGCAAGCTCGCACTGCTAAGTAACGAAAGACAACACAAGCACACATTCTGCTTTGTGCCCCTTCTTTTCATTCACACTGGGGTATATCTTGTACCTGGTACCTGGTATCTATTAATAATATCTATTACGGGGGACCACCCCGGTGGTTCAAGTGGTTAACCTCGAATTCTACTTGTTTGAGTCCTGGGTTCGAGCCCCAGGTGGGTCGGACTTTGACTTTATTTGCAAAAATAAAAATAAAAAAGGATTCAATTGTTGGGAGCGCCTTGCAGCGTGGGTAGGCACAATTCGATGCGAGTCGACGAGGGAAGAAAAGGCTGAAATATTCTCGCGATAAAAATGAAGGCACGTACCGTAGCGGGAAGGGGGGAAAAGAGCTTGCTATGTGACCCCGGATCTGAGTTACGAGTTGGAAGGAGAGAGAGAAGAAGATGTGCGAAGATAATGAATGGGATGAGAAAAAAAAACAAACAAACAAACAAACAAACAAACAAAAACAAAAAAATAATCAACACCAGGTACGTACCAGGTATTAAACAGTACATACCTGGTACGTATACGAGTGGTATACAGGACCGAATGTATTTTTAATTTTTCTGAATTCGGGGAGATGAAATTGATACGGCTCTTGTGAACAACCTCTAATTTCGGGACTTAGGTATATACTACGTACTCTGTAGGATCTAGATAGATAATCTGAAAACATATTGCTTCAAATTTATTGTGGGATCTAGCCGCGATACAGCAGTGCAGCAGATGGTGATCCATGTGTCCGACTCGTAGAGGTGTGTTACGTATTATCACGAAATCATTGCGTGCGCATCGTGTTCTGATCACGTTTCTACTACTCCGTCCGACGTGCACACGGTATATATGTATGTGCTGCCGTGTCCTGCTCTGCTGCCCATGCCTCTCTTCCGAGCAGTCTCCTGATTGAGGCCGCGTGCGGACTGGGCCACATGCATGCCAAGGGAATTGTCCACAGGGATGTGAAAGCGAGCAACGTCATTGTCGTGGGAGGGGACGGAGGCGAGGCGACTTTGTCCGCCAAGGTTGCCGACTTTGGCATGGCTTGCGGTGAGCAAAACAAAGTAAGACACGTATCGTATTAATAGTAGCCAAAACAAAATATCGCGATATTCAACTTTCCACTGCAGGGATATATTAATAGTACAATCGCGCGTTCCGAGACTCGACCCCCACCATCTAAAATAGTCTACCGAGCGTTAAAAAACAAGAGGACAAAGAAATGACCTGCGAGTAAGTGGCCTCCCAAGCACACAATAATTTCTGGCGCACAACAGCAGTACAACACGTTTCAGCACACTGTAAACTATCCCTGTTTGTTGTTGTTATGGTGGTTGTTGTTGTTGTTGTTGTTGTTGTGGTTGTTGTTGTTGTTGTTGTTGTTTCTACTGTTTTCTTTCACGTCCTGTTCGCCGTTTTTGTCTCGTGCCTTTGGTCTGCTCAGTGTTAATGTTACCGTCTGTCTTTTTTGTCTCCATACGATTAATACGTATGTTCCAGGTACACACGGTGTGATGGCCCAGTCTCATGTATTTCGTCTTTTTCCGGTCTTTGTCTTGGGTTGTCGTTTTTCCTCCCCTTCATTTCTATGAATTTTGAGGGACAAAACTCCATGCACTTGTAGTCTCAAGCGTTTCATATTTTCTTTTGGCCGCACGCCGTGCCGGAGTCGGCAAAAACCTCGGCTGACAAAGTCGTCTCGTCACTTCCTCTCCCACGACAACGATGTTGCCCGGTTTCATTCCCGGTGGACCTCCGCGTAGCGTGCATGTGGCATGCGTGTGGCTCATACATTCACCTTTCGCTTAGCGTGAATTCGTGCGCATGCATCATAGTCATGATCATGGTGCATGAGCCACACGGATGCTACGTGCACGCCCAGCGAAAGGTCCACCGGGACGTTGAAGCGGGCAACATCATTGGCGATGTAGGAGGGGGCGAGACGACTTTTGAAAGCCAAGGTCAAGGCTTGCCGACTTCGGCATGATGTGACACGGCGGCAGTGAGTGGGTGGTATCCCTTTCTCGAAACCAACGGGCCAACAAGAGAAACGTGGGGGAAAATGACAAAATTCGAGAAAGATCATCAAAGGCAAAACATGAAATACTGACTGTAGACTACTACTACGGGGGACCATAGTTAATAGGACCTATGGTATACGTAAAAACCTATAGATTTAACCATTTTTACTAACAATATTTAGTCCTATTAACTATGGTCCCCCGTAATAGGTATAGTAGCCTATCATACAGTACATAAAATAAATAGACAACAGTGGCAGCAGCTACATCGACAACAAGGGCTGCAACGACAACACCACCACCACCAACAACAACAACAACAACACCAACAACAACACCAACTATAACAACAACAACAACACCAACAACCAACAGCAAAGAAGAAAAAAGTGTGACCCCCGGACCCTCGATTCCCGTCCCGAAGGGTTTCAACCATAGCGGAAGCGTTGTTTTACTGTTTCATGCTCGTTGTAAAAAATAAAAATAAATAGAAGGCGCGACCCACGATTCCAATCCCCTACCCCCTACCCCCCCCCATCCGCATGCATGAATGCGCCTGCGCCCACATGACTCCCCACTTCAATTTCTACGCAAAACCTTGTACGTACGCACACCGCCTGTCTATTGTGATTGGATAGACGTGGGAACCTTGACGCCGGCGAGGACGGGGAGTCCGGGATACATTCCCGTGGAAAACCTCGGCAGCGATATCGAGGCCGGTCCGGACGGCGACGTCTTCTCCTTCGGTGTGCTGATGCTCCTGACTTTCCTCCGGCCTGCGGCCAGGGCAAACAACATCTTCGCCCATCCGGTGAGAATGCTGATACGGGGGGGCATATTAAATACCGGTAGGACCTACGGTGCACACAAAAAGTTACCTGGTATATATTGACCTATTTTTACTACGACAATATTTGCTCTTATTTACGATGGTCCCCCGTAATAATAGTGTCAAGAGGCTCAGACCCACCGTGAGTTATGTTGGTAGTGCTGGCCCTCTCGTATTTACTGCTGTTCAGAGTTCCCAGAAGAAGTAGCTCAGAAGGGGAAATTCGGGGAATAAGACAGGGCGGTATCCAGGGAATATGTGCTGCGTGTAGGTTGGGTTGTTCAGTTTTTTTACAGCTCCCACCCGGCAACATGAGCTAAATCATTCAGATCATGCAGATCAGAAATATGTCTGCCCAGAAGGGTCTAGATCGTGCAGTTGGCATCGATGATCTGTGGATGATCTGTCCGACGTCTCGTTTTTTTTCTCTCTCTACGTACGTACGGACGCACGAGTATTATGATACGTGCCTGGTAGCTATCTTGCTATTTTTTGAGTGCATCGTCGACGTTAAAGCTTAACCCCTTTAGAACCGCAGTCCCGTTTGGGGACAAAACTACTTGAAATTTGAGTGGTTTGTCCCCAGAACAGGACTGCGGTTCTAAAAGGGTTAAAGGTTACGCTGCTGCCTGCGCGTCGTCGGGTGGAAAATATGAAAACGGAACATCTGAGAGATGTCTGTCTCCTGAGTACTTTTTTTTTTTTCTTGCTTGTTTTTGTTTTTACTATTTCTTTTTTCTGTTTCGTTTCGTTTTCCGTGGTTGCTGTCGCCGCTGCTATCTACCTATCATCGATCTATTACGGGGGGCCATAGTTAACAGGACCAAATATTGTTAGTAAAAATGGTTAAACATATAGGTTTTTATGTACACCATAGGTCCTGTTAACTAAGGTCCCTCGTAATACCTGTCTGTCTTCCATGTGCGCTTGAGCAGCTCCTCTTGACAGATGCAGATCGGCTGAAGCTGGTGGCCATTCACAAGGCTGGGTGGGACAAGCAACAGGTTTTCGACGCGCAGGTAAATATACACGTCGAATGATATATATACACTATATATAATATATATTTATATATATATATTATAATGTACTTTGAAGTATACATATTGCAATATTGACGCGTGCTGCATGTAATACAGGGGATGATGGCACTTTTTCGCCAAAACGTTTCTGACTGACTATGATTAACAATGGGTTTCCTCAACTGAGGAATTAGCACCCAGTAAGCCACCCATGCCTCAATAGTAACCAAAAAGGCATGGCCTTAATATCGCCGCAATACATATGATAAATAATGCCTACTACCCTATAAGGCATGTCTTCGTACCCTATATGGCATATATATGCCTCGTTGTCGCCGCAATACCATAATAAGGCATGCCTTATTATTACGGGGGACCACAGTAAATAGGACCAAATATTGTTAGAAAAAATAGGGAAATATACAGGTTTTTGTGTTTACCGTATGTCCTCTTTACTATGGCCCCCTGTAATAGTGTTTCATGGTACGTACCTACTGTACGGTTCTGACTGACTATTACTATTGATACTCTGAAGTCGATATAGAAACAGTGATAATATTTTCGGCCAGACTAGCACCATTTTGGCCGAAAATGTATGGGCTGGTACGGGTATAAAGTGAACATGAAAATGGTTGTTCTCCTACTACGGGGGACCATATTAAATAGGACCTACGGTACAGACAAAAACCCATATATTTCGGTATTTTTACCAACAATATTTGGTCCTATTAACTATGGTCCACCGTAATATGATTTCGGTAACAGGTATTATGTACCACTCTCGCCGGAAATATAATATCTGTTTAGACTCCGATGTTAGCATGAAAACGGTGATCATATTTTCGGCCAGATTGGTACAATTTTGGCCGAAAATGTAAGGAGTGTACAGGTATAATGTGAGCATTAAAATGGTCCTCACATTCCCGCTCAGAATGATATCCCGCAACATTTCATGGATTTTTTTTGTTTGTTTCGCTCTCGTCTTGCCGAGTAGAGTGTCATACACCACCCGTCGATTCGATCCCCTACACCCCTCTCGTCTCTCCTTATTTTGTACGAACACCCCCCCCCCCCCCACCCCTCCCACTGTTCTTGTTTGGTCGCTGCTTTGATTCCGACTTTTTCTTTTTTTCCTTTCTGCGTCGACCCGTGATGCTCATACTACGCGCATACACCGTACACATCTTTTCAGTGCGTGGTAAAGGAGAGAGTCATGTACGACGGCTCGTTCGACGAGATCATGCTCCTGCCGGAGAGGCTGGACGACTCGATGCCGAACAAGTCACGCGTGAGTTCATATTTCTACATTTGACCACTTCTAGTTTGATAGATTATCTGTAGCTACAGCAGGTGCTGCTATTTCGCCTAATAGTGCACCCCCCCCCCCTCCTCCCTTCTTCCGGTCTTACATAGGAAACTCCTATTTCGTGTTCATGTAACGGTTTATTTTTTGTACTTTGCCCAAAAGTGTGACACCCACCCTCCTTCCGGTGTTGCCCACTGGAAACCTCCATTACGTGTTCATGTAACAGGTTTCTTTTTTGTATTTCGCCCAATAGCGTATCCCCCCCCCCCTCCCCCTATTATATATAGGTTGGGTTGGCGTCGGTTGGCAACGACACTGTGAAACATGCCGCTCACTACGTGGGCTAGACAACCAGGTTACCGTTTTTTGATTTTTTGCTTGGCGGTCGCCCACAGCTGGTTGTCGAGTTAGATCATTTGTGCGAGGTAAAGAACCTTTGCTCCGCACAATTGGGAATGATCGTATCACGTAGTGTCCAAGGTAAGGCACCCAAGAGGCAGTTACATAGTACTCCCATTGCTGTCTCTGGAAATGTCTACACCGGAAATTAAATTAACTAATTGAAGCTGACATCCATATGCAAGTCCGCATCACAAGCGGTTCTTAGTAGGATGCAGCCCACCCTTCATGCGACTCGCCGGACACTTTAAAGCGCTTCGCGCTTGGTGCAAGCAATGTCTGCCTGGTCGGCGAAAACCCGACATGCTCCGTGCCGGTATTGTAGGGATGCGAGGGCCTATGGTCATACGACTACGGCCATGCATGATATCGAGTACATCTCTCCTATCGAGTACACCCCTCCCCCCCGGTGTTACACTGGAAAAATCCCTATTACATGTTCATGTACCGTTTTTTGTTTTTAGTCTTTCGCCCGAAAGTGTAACCGCCCCCGCCCCCCCTCCGGTGTTGTAGGGTTGCCCCTGTCGGCCTTGTTGTGCCTTGCGTGTTGTGCCGGTGCATACACATCACACGGAGGGCGCGACGCCCGCTCTTAACCCTTTTAGAACCGTAGTCCCGTTTGGGGGACAAAATACTTAGAATTTGAGTGGGTTGTCCCCAAAACGGGACTGCGGTTCTGAAGGGGTTAAGAAGCATTGGCCGTAAGAAATCGCCGAGGCTCGTTTTCTCACAATAAATCATACCTCAGAGCAAAGAAACTGTGTTCAGGGTCGAGTGCTATACTAAAAACCGTATCAATAGCATTAATAGCAGCCTGTGCTAAATGGTAGAAACGACATATCACTCTGACCGGAAATATAATCACCATTTGAACTCTGGTGTGAAGGTTAAACGTAGCTTGTATTATCAGTCAGAGCGTGAAGAAATTGAGCCTCGACCTCGAATGAACGTTTCTCAAACACCTCTCGGGGGCGTACGATACCTTTCCTGTGGACACAGGTGTGCAGGTGGCTGGGGCGCTGTCTCTCCACGGACCCCGGCATGCGTCCCACCATGGAGGCCGTGGCGGACATGATGGAGGACCTGCTCGATTTCGATTACTGATCCCGCTACCAGCACCACCACCCCCATCACCACCACCGCCTCCACCACCACCACCACCACAACCGCTACCGCTACCATTTTACCCCCGCCACCCCTCCGTGTGACGGAAAGAGAGAAATGGAAGTGGGTTGGTGTATATACAACCTACATGAGCGCTTCGAATCCACACCGCAGCAAGCAGTATTAGTCCTGTACCAATCTACCCCACTGGTACATAGCACAGCGTTTCGCTTTCGAATTTCTTTTTGATATTATCTCGTACCGTTTTTCTGTTTTCTGCCGCCGGCTGACGACTTTTGTTTTTGTGGGGAGGAGGCGTGCCTCGATCGAGTGTTGCGCGGCTAGGGGCGGGGGGGGGGGGGGGGGGGTGAGTGGGTGAGTGGGTGGGTGGGTGTGTAAGTGGGTGGATGGGAGGGATATTTTGCGGTTTGACTGCGTTGTTTGTAGCATATGCGGTCGAACCAAATGCCGCCCACGAACAGACACTATACGAGCACGACAGGGTAATTTGTTGCACCCCCGGGTCCGTCCACAGCAGTCCACAGGGCGATTTTCGTTTATTAGCTCTCCTTTATAGCTTTGTGCGCATTCTTTGCGTAGAAATTGTTGCCATGGTTGTGGTTAGGTTGATCGTTGCCGTTGTCATCGTAGAGCAACCACTTTGGTACTACTACTGCCTGAATGCCGTTTGGAACGGGTGAGCGCATCTCACGGCGGGGGGGGGGGGGGGGTGTACTCGATAGGAGATATGTACTCGATCTCATGCCTGAGGGGGGGGGGGGGGGGGGGGAGAGAGAGACGGCGATCGGGATGTGCATGATTAAAATTGTTTGTGGCTTCTCTTTTCGCCTCAAGATTTAATTTTTGGTGCCTTGTTGTGGGAGTTTGACACCATATATACCTGACCTGATATACTGTTGTGATCCCTGGTATAAATATCGACAGTAGCCAGATTGATTGGGTTATCTCGGTTTGTGCCCCAAGATTTTGTCGACGTTTTGTCTACGTTGTGTTACGTTTGGAGAGGACAATGTCTGTACTTGACCCGGTATACCGTTATACTCTCTCACCCGTATTTCGTTTTAGAGGTTGCTTGACGATAGGCACCCGTCCTTGGACCTTTGAGTGTCCTCCAAGGCACTACTGTACCATCACACACGTTGGGGTACTACACCAAGTATCATACTAGTAGTACGGAGCGCTTGTCTTTTCGGTTGATTGGGGTCACCCGCATGAGCCGAAGTTAGAACAAAAGGGCGTCTGTCTGTGCATCGGGTCTTCGCGGTGCACCTCGCTACTGGTAATATTTAACGAGTCAGTACTACATACCACGTTTTTGCTGGAAATATAATGACCGTTTAGGTATTCAGAGTGGTGCTAAACATATCCTTATATTTTCGGACAGAGTGGTGCCAGGTATAGCGAGTATATTAGAGAGCAACAAGACAGGGGAAACATACACGTTTTCACGCAGTAGGTGGAAGTTAGGGGGGGGAAAGGGGGGATCTCTTTTCGGTCCGCGGTTTAAGCATGCCGCATAATAGTGATGCATGCATGCGGACGATTTTGTTTGGAAACTAAAAGAGGGGAGAGGGTTTTTTAGTTTAATTGGCTAGGGGGCGAAAAGCACATCCATTTCCATTCTGTCATTACTAGAGATGCTTTTTCATTTGGCTTTAACGTTATATTCGCTTCGCTGCCGGTCTGATTGCAATCACTTGCATTCCGATACGATCGGCTATTAGCCCATAGTAATAGTAGTTGTGGTATCGTAGTACGAGTATTATTGATGGTGGGTGTTTCCATGTCAGATACCAAAATATCACCAGCGCTTTTCCTTGATCAAACATAGGCACGGCCTGTAGAGGGGGGGGGGGGTCGTTGTAACGTTTGCGATGGATTTGCCGATGAAGTTTTGTTGTTCCTACTCCCATAATATTGCACAGGAATGTGTATAGAAAAGAAACACGCCGTCGGCTAGCTAGCTGTGAGTTCATCCATGCGGGTCGGAACACATCGTTACAAAGCTGACTGCATACATATTATCCTCGTCTACGGTAGACAGACGTTTGTGCTGTGCTGTGCTGTGCTGTGCTGTATGTGCATGCCAGGTGTGAATGGGTGTGACACTATCGGGAGTAGTAGTGCTGAGTAGCAGGCACGTTCGGAGCGGCGGTAACCAAGGTTGTAGTGTTGCGTTGTAGTATCGGCCGAGTAAGGAATATTTTCGGGTAGTGAAGTAATAATGCTGACGAGCGCGGGGGGGTAAAGGACGAGGAAAATAATGAGATGGCACGATTGGTATATCGTTCGTTCGGTAAGACCTAAAATATTGGACCGTTTTTAATTTCGCTTCTGACGCACTCAATTCCGTCGTTCGTTGAACACTGCATATATACTAAAATATATAAATACTGAGGTTTCAATCCTTCTGAAGTCGTTCAGAGGGGGCGATGCACACACGTTTTGCCTGTCATTGTTAGTATTTTTTAGTTTGTCGACCTTAATGTGCAACATGAGCTTCAACGTTGATCACGTTTTGCCTTGTCGTTGTTAGCAATTTTAGTTTGTCGACCTTAACGTGCAACATGAGCTTCAACGTTGATCACTCATAAACATTTCCCAGAAAGGAGAAAACCACAAGGCAAACCGAAACAAAAGGGGAACCTATTGGCCTACCATGGTACAGTAGAATCTTGAACTACAACAGCAGCTTCAACGTTGATCGGTCATAAACATCCCCCGAAATAAGAAAACCAAGGGAAACTCAAACAAAAAATAAACCTACTGATCTGCAGTAGGATGTTGGATGACAGCAGTAGGATGTTCGACGACAGTAGCCTATTGAGCTGCAGTAGCTTCAATGTTGAACACTCAGAATTATTTCCGGACAGAGTAAGGAAACCAAAGGAAACCCAAGGAAACCCAAGGAAGCCAACGCATTTTAAGAAGGAAGCCAAAGGGAACCTAAAACGATCCGTCACTGGTGCCCTACGATGTTAGTCTACATACATCTGCTGCTGATGATGGTACATCTAGTGCTGGTGATGACACGTCCACGTCTACTGCTGATGATGATGATGGTGGTGGCGAGGGGGGGGGGGGAGGGGGGGGTCATGTGTCCAGTACGTCTACTGATGATGGTGCTACGCCTACTGAGTGATCACCTGCTGGCGATGAAGCTGCATCTACTGATTGATGATGGTGCTTCGTCTGCTGATTGAGCATGCTGCATCTACTGATTGAGGACGATGCTACTACATTACATCTACTGATTGATGAGGATGTGACATCTACTCATCATGACCATAATGGGAGGGGTACCAAGGCGGTTGGACCGTTTTGCCTGGGGTATTTTTTGCGTGGACCTTTTTGCAGGGACCTTTTTTGCATGGCCCTTTCTTGAGCGCCACTTTCTTTCTCTTCAGGACGAATTAAAAAGACGCTCCAGCTGTGAGATCGAGACTTTAATCGAAACTCATACTGGTACGGTATTTGGAAACTGCGTGCGATGTTTCGATCGCGCATGCTTTTTGCGTGGCCCTCTTGGGGTGGTCCATTTTTCGCATGGCATTTTTTGTGTTTTTGTTTTTTGTTTTATCGTTTTATTGTCCCCTCCCCCCGCAGTATAATACCGTTCGTGGAAACCCCGTGGTGATGCGGGCTTTGTGCCTCTTTGTGCCCCGAGGCCCTTTCTTCGGGTTTGCTTGTGTTTTTTTTTCGGGGGGGGGGGGGAGGGGACGGCGATCTTTTGTTTTTGTCGTCACGATCATACGGCGTGCGTGCGCGCGTGCCGCTGGCGAGTTTGCGTTTCTTTTTACGCTCTCATCATCTGCGTGCCATCTGCTGCTGTTGCTTCTGCTGCTGGGGTGGTCGTTCGGCTTGGTTGGGTGAGAGACACACACGTACCGGTAGCTTTTTGGGGTGTGGTCGGGGGATCTGTTTGAATAGATTTGTTTCATTCTCCCCCCCCCCCCCCCACCCCCCCGCTTTCGCCTTGGCCGTTGCCATTTGGGGCGCGGCCTCCACACCCCGCCCCCGCCCATGGATGGACGCCTCCAGGCGTGGTATAGAACCGCCTGCTGCGTGGACGGTGATTCACCGCGATAAAATAGGCACGATGCCCGCGCCGCGACTACTAATGAAATGTGTGTTTGTTACTTGTGCCATTTGGTTGCCGCAAGTTGGATGTGTCGCGAGTTCTATCCTTTACATATTTCCTGCCTTCGTTCCTTTTTGTGTGTGTGTTTGAAGAAGAGGTGTAATCTCTATATATTCAGTAGGGTTCCCTCCATCCCCCATTAGGCGGTCTGAGTGAGGCGGTATCCCGATATAATGCGGTCAAAGCCGATTGGTGCCACTGGGGAATGCCACTCTTCACCTGGAATGAACAAGGCGGCTTCCCTCTATAAGGCGGTCGAAATGCTCTCACAGGCACACCACCACCGCCTTACTGGGGGACGCCCCACCACTTTAGCGGCGAGTAACACAATTAAGACAGGCGGTAGAGCCAAACGAACGGCGTGAATCAACCGTCTTCACTCATACCGAGGCACGGACGTCGTTTGTTTTTGTACTTTGCCAGATACCATATCTCCCCCCCCCCCTACGTCTATGGTCATACGACTACGGCCATGCATACGATCGAGTACGCATCTCCTATCGAGTACACCCCCCCGCTACGCCCCTCCCCCCCCCCCTCCCCTTCTTTTTTTGCTTGCAAATATATTATAGAGATGGTCGCGGGCCGAGTGCCTTGGTTTGTGATGCACGCGGGCGGGTTTTGTTCGTTTTATTTTGCACATTTTTTTTCTTCTTCTTTTTTTTGTGGTTTGCTCTTTTTTGTCCGCCTACAGCCGCGAAATGCTTTCTTCGGGAACCATTTGTTTTTTTGTTATTGCCGTAGCGGCTGGATCTCTGGTGTAACGGCTCTTTACCGTACAGATATCTGCTGTAAGGGCTCTCTACTGTGACGGATCTCTGCCTTAACGGCTTTCTACCGTAACGGATTTATGCTGTAACGTCTCTCTGCCTTGACGAATCTCTGCTGTAACGGCTCTCTACCGTATCTTGTCTCTGCTTTAACGGCTCTGTACCGTCACATCGGCCGAGAAAAAAGTGTTTCGGTGACGTACTACGACTCTTTCCCGGAGTTTATGGCAATCGAGTCCCGCGGGACGAGATCGAGCGAAAGAAGGATTGATGGTGTTTTTTTGTTTCGGTGGGGTGGGACGAAATTATGTGTGTGTGTGTTTTGTTATGTTTTTGGTTGGGCGGAAGTATGTATTTTGATGTTTTCCCAAGCGTTAAGCGAGCATGGTACGTAGGTATGAATAACAAATGCTGAGCCGGCGGATTGGATTGTCAGCATCCCTGCTGTGTATAGCTTTTAGCGGGCTTTACGGTATGGCCGTTGTTAGCAAGCACAGAGACGTGTGTGTGTGGATGTCCCGGCCATCCTATCGATCGATGTACTTTGGTATATTTCGGTTTTGATTTTTCTTGTGTGCGCGTTAACTTGATACCTGTATACGGTAGGTGTTGGACGAGAGAGAGAGAGAGAGAGGGCGGTGGCGGTGCGGTGCGCTGCCAGTTTATTAGGAGACAACCGAGAGTAAAATACGGGGGTTTTCTGTCGCATTTTTTTAATACATAGATACATATACTTAACAGGTATGTATTTTCCTTTGCCTTTTCAACACACCATTCGGACGTACGTTTTTTTCGTGTGCGATACGATCCCAAAGAGCGGTCATTATTTTATCCCTCGAGGTTCGCTCTCGTTCTTGTTTGCTGGTACCAGGTAGGCAGCAAGCAGTATGGGAACGGCGTACCTTAATAATAAGCGCGTATGGAGGAATAGCGTTTTTGTTGTTGCCCGTTTTCTGTTTTTGTTTTCGGCTACGCCTGGCAGGGCTCAACAGAGCCCGTTCAGAGCCCCAAAGAACTGCAGGAAGATTTGCCCAACGACAAGGAGGTCGGAGTTCCATATGGGATATAGATGGGATTCCTGGCTGGGCCGACCGGGGATCATAATCACGCGTGCACGCCACACTTTTTTGGTGACGGTAAACATACGAAGGTGAAACTTAGACGAACGTATTTATAGGAGAGGGGGCGGATTTTGCGCAGTCCGGGCGGACAGGACAAGCCGTTCAGTTTTTAAGGATATTTTTGGTGAAGGTCCCCAAACCGGGAACGGTCAGCTTCAATCGCTACCGACACCCCCCCCCAGTTACTCATTCGCTTGAGCGAAAAGCGAAGCGTAGAATGCATTTTTATCTGTAGAATGTGTGACGCCTGGTTTTTTTTTCCCCACGGCTCTTCACGGGTCACATGACCCAACCCGCGGGTCGGGTCAGGAAGTTGCTGAAATCTCACGGTTCGGGTAGGATAGGGTCGACCCAGGAGGTTTTCAAACTCTCCCGGGTCGGTTCGGGTCACCCTTACCCGACCCGATCCGACCCACGAGGTTTGACTTGGCCCGTGAACACCCCTGGGAACACCTGGGAAAACATATATACCAGTACGTACCAGGTACCGGGTACCTGGTATATATTACTTACTCCCTAGGTTTACCTAAAAATCTCCATGACGGAAATTCCGAAACGTGTCCGACCACAAAAAGTGAGATTTTCAAAAATACAATCTGGCATTTAAACGTTGTGCCAGTTATGAAATGCCATAAAACGGTACACCAGTGAATTTCATACCTTACCAATTGACGGTACATAGAACGAAACCAGATCAATTGGCTCGCTGTATGTACGAAGATCACGGATATCTTCATAACGGGTAGCAAATTAATTGGTGGCTCACTAATATACGCACGGCATGTTTTGAGAGGTTGGTTTGATTCCGGTGCACCGGCGTGATAGTCGATATTTTGGAGCTTGGCAGCCAAGACTGTTCCCTATACCGGTACGAGTACCAGGTGTCGGCCCTGTTGTTTACAGCCGCAAAAACTTATCTCACACTATATTCCGGTAAACTAGTTTGTTCCCGAAAGGGGGGATGCCATTCTAAGGGGGTTCTTGACCTAGCCTAGGGCGTCTTCCACGTAAACTATTTCACACCTCGGACAGACAGTTCATGATCTATCTGATCTGTCAACAGATAGATGATCTACTGTAGTTCTCCACCTGCCGTTCGTTGTGAGAGCTTGTTTGTGCAGGATCTGTATAGTACAGATAGATCCAACCCACAAAACATCTGCTAGATCATGCTGAATGTACGCGTGTACGGCCCCCACCGAGCTATCGTCCTTGAAGCATCTGTGAGTGGCAAGCGATGATACCGTCCGAGGTGTGAACTTTTCACTTGTCCGATGTACCGTTAGGCTGAGTATAACGATTCATAAAGCACCATGGTACAGTTTTTCTTACAACACCATGTATATTGTGGTCTCATGCGCATACAACGAAATCTCAGTATTAATTCCACAACCGACCCAAATGCAAACCACCGCTCCCCCCCCTCCTCCTTCGTCCCCTCCACAACAATGCCTCCTCCTTTTTCTCGCCCCCCTCTTTCTTTACAACAACGTCTCCTTGTCCTCCCCCTTTTCCCCTGGACAGCAACGCCTCCTCCCCCTTCTCCCTCACACATGCACGCCACAACAGGCCGCACATCACCGAAAACAGACACGCAATCATAGCACGTTTCTCCTTTGACTGGCATACCATACATCTAAAGGAATACTTCGTATATATACTGTTATGTTGCTGTCCTCACATTAACTCATCGCCACAATGCAGTCCGTGGCCACAGGATAAGCTCCAATTAGTTGGAGTGGAATACTGCCTTAGGAGGAAAACATAATCTTACGAAACAATCATAAGGACAGCCGTCGACTTGAAGTGAGCTAACTAAAGGTTTCGTTAGTTCCGTCGGTCTTGTACTACATCATTATTACTACGGTAGTCCAAGTACCTTATGTACATTGTATCATATTGCGCGTGAAGCGTGAGGTGGCAGTCAGTCGTGATAAACCCTTGATCCCTATCACAGTAGGTATGGCCGGGGGGGGTTGCAGACCAACACCTACCTCCTGATGAAGGCGAAAGTGATTTCGTGTTACGCAATTGTTCCCCTATTTTGCCCACCAAGTGTTTCTAGCGTGTGCCAACGTCGACGCGAGCACCCAACACCACCACACCCATAATCTCACCATCGTGGATAATGGCACGTATGATGTATCAGGCATACGTTTTTTTGTGATGTATTTTATGATACTAAAATGGCCACCCTTGATTGATTGAGAAGCACCAAGTACTAAGAGACGACAAATAAATAGAGAACGGCATCGTGGAGGTCGTAGGAGTTGGCGCAGGGGATTGGGAAACGGGAGGTGTAACGGAGAGCATTCCTAGCTGGGTAAGCGCGTACGAGAGAGAGTGCTAAAAGGGAAATCAGACGGTACATCAGTACGTGTAAGTAAGACAGGGTTTTGATAGATAACGGGCTGAAGCACGTATACTTGTATGTGCTGTATGTACGTACAGTAGTACATGTATATGGGTCGTCAGGTGGCAAGCGAAATAAGAATAACAACGACGACAGCAGCAGTACCAATACTTCGAAGAAGAGCATTTCGGAGTTGTACTGACATAATAAGGCGAAACTCCAGTACTAAACCGTGAATCGCTTGCGGCGCGTCACGACGGACTCCGGTATTGAACCGTGAATCCCTGGCGAGTCGGCTCAACCCTCCGCTCGACGAATACTATTGGTCACCTCCTCTCGGTTCAACATCCTCTATTTATTTGTTTTGCTTTCGTTCACGCGCGCAGGGTGTCCCCCATCTTCCCACTCCTTTTTTTTCCAGCCTTCCCCCTTCAGCTTTTAGCAAGACCGACTCCGATACCTGTTTATCTGCGCCGAAGTGAAGGTTCACGAAACAAAAGGCGACCCGACCCGTCTCTGAGTCTGTACGAACCGCTCTTCTAGACTAAGAGGTCCTTGACGGCGCGTCTACAGCTACTACAAACTACTAATACCACCACCACCACCACCGTATTTTACGTTCGACACCTTCGGTCTAACCCAACTCGACCATGGAAGAAGACGATCACCCCCGCGGACAACCACGCTATCGCGGCCAAAGCCCAAGACGCTTAACCTACAAGGTGCGGATGTGTGCGGATGTTCCGTCTGGTGTAATATTTTCGCACCGCATGACCGTGGGTGGTATGGGCTGTGTGGGTGTTTTGCGCTGAGATCGCAGCGATGATTTTCAATTTCTTCGTGGGACAAGAGGAGTGCTCAGGGATCATCGTCCTTCACGTGTGTTTGTTTTCGGTCCCGCTTGTGAGTCTAGAAGGCGGCCTCGGGTACACGCAACGGCGGAGAAGGTACACCAGACGAGGAGAAGGTACACATGTGTGTACCTTAGCGATGTCGCGCCTCGAAACCGCAGGGGCATGCGGCTGCCGGGCGCTTTTGCTCGTGTTCAAGAAGGAGCTTGGCCGCGCATTAATTCTCGATTTCGCGAGCTCGGAACATCACTTTCACGTCTGTTTCGTTTTGGACCCGGGCGGCGAGGCGAACGAATCCGCAGTCCACTCTACGAATCCCGGTGCTATGCCGTAGCGGATGGAGTCCACCTTCCACCCAGCCGTGTAGCAGCGAAATAACACCGGGCTGATAGCTTGCGCGAGCGCGTTTTATCGCGCGGACGGAGAGCGGTGGGCGGGCGACCACGACTAAAAGTGCGACGAGAAAAAACTATCGATCGTGAGAAGCCCTCTTCCCGCTTCGAAACGTATCCTAGTCTAATCGCAAGTCATTTGTGTGCGAAATCTGGGTGAGGCTTCAAAAAGGGTTGGAAAGTTGCTGTTGTCTAGACTGAGAAATCGTGAAGTTTTAGGGTGTACAGCACGAGTGGTGTGAGAATCATGTTGTTAGGATACTGCTTTGTATGTCCTCCTGGTGATGCCTCTTTCTCGTGGCCTTCGTCGTGGTCGAGTTGCGCTACCGATCACTCTCGCTGTCCGCGGCGATCGACGTGCCAGATGCATTCGTCGATAGGTGGTGGCTGGGTGCTTCGTGCGAGGTCGCGATCAGTCAGTTCTGCCGAAAACGCTCTGCCGATGAAAAAACGGTGCCCACGTCCTTCCTGCACGTGTTCCAATTATTACACGATCCGTTTACGAATATGGTACGAGTCCTGGGCCGTTCACGGGTCGGGCCACAAAACTCGCGGGTCGAGTCGGGTCGGGTCGAGTCGAGTAAGGGCGACCGGACCCGATCCGACCGAACCCGACCCGTGAGAGTTTGAAAATATTCTGACCCGACCCGACCCATGAGATATCCAAAACTTCCTGACCGGACGCGGGTCGGGCCACGACCCGTGACGAGTGCGAGGAGGACGACGGGAGGAGCGATGACTCGACGACACGACGAAGCGGCGACCACGACCGACGAAACACCAAACACCAAACACCAAACGCGGGCGATCGTGTATCGTTTCAAAATTGAAGCGCTCGAACGCGATTGGCCAATGAATACGCCGCATATAATTATTACTTGACCGCCTTGACGGCACTGTCGCCCCTTGACGTACAGCCGTCAAATGGCACATGCCAAAAGCTCATACCTGGTATTATGCCTGAAGACGTGTGTGTTTGACGGCACCCTAGCTCTCTGACTGACAGCCGTCAAAGGACGACAAATGCTCTAGACTTAAAAGTAGATAGGCCGTCAACCTTTGTCTCTTGACCCTTGACCCGTCCCTTAATGTTTCCTGTGGGTCGGCCGACATGCACGCTTCGAGCACGATAGTATGGGGTCTTCGAAGCGGCGCGCACTTCCCGACACATTACGGGCACTCTCTATGACGAGCCTCTCACGCCGTGACTTCTGCCTGCCTCGTCATCTTACTGCCGTATATTTGTTCCCCCGGCATAAAGATTGCCATGCGTGCAGCTTGCTCTTGTACTTTTTTTGGTTCGGGCCTTCTACCATTTACAGCACCAGTGATGTATACTATGTGCCAGGTAGACCAACTTCGTCTACTTGTGTCCACTTTGCCTCCACCTCCGGTTTTTCCAGCCGTCGACGACTCCAAGCCTTCGGGGACTACTGGACCCAGAAGCGGTGGATACCTGGTGAGTGATAATCGCGGGTATCGTGCGGTGGCGCCGTGGTGCCGCGTTGACCGATTGACTGCACGCCTGGAAAAAATTGCGCCGCATTTGGGTCGAGAATTTCTCCGAAAACTTTAACAGGAAAAAAACTCGTCTGCTTCACGAGCATGGAGGACAGCAAGCAACAAGAGAGAGAGAGTAACGGCAGTCAAGCTGACAATTTTGTACTGCTGTAAGACTACAGCAGCAGTTAAGTTGCTCACGTGTACCATACATTACATGTGATAAAACGTGCAACAGGTACAAAAGTACACACCTGTGATACGACAGATCAGATCATCGATGAGCTAGATCTTTCAGGGCAGACACAGTCCTGATCTGTATGATCTGTATGATCTACAGCAGTGGGACATGTTGCCGGATAGGACCTGCAAAATCTGCATGATCTAGGACACGTTTCCTGGGTTGGATCTGTGCTATACAGATCCTGCACAACATACCATCACGGCAGGGTAGGATCTGAACGATCTATCTGTAGATGATCATGATCTGTCCAAGGTGTGCAAAGTGCAACTACAACAGCAGTTGTACGAGTACTGAGAGCACCTGGACCAGCAGAGATTGAAGAGTATGATATATTGAAACGAATATCAGGTAGACACGTACATACGTCCCACAACACGCCATCCCATATACAAGGGAATCTCTCACGAATGAAGAAACGGCAAGCAAGTATATGACGGAGAGGAGAGCGAGGGAAAGTCGGGGACTTTGCGTACTCGTACGGTGGACGAGTTTTTGTCTCCCGCCACCAACCCAGACACATGCAATATTTGCCGCAGATAGTGATGGGAACTGCAGCGAAAATGCCCCAAAACAATCGCCTCCGGCGGGTCCTCCTCATCAGCCGGGGACGGGCGGAGGCTCGCGGCTTCGCCGCAACAGCACACACTGAGGGAGTCCAGTATACTGGCTGCTACATTTTGCGGTGTTTTTTGTACTGGCCGCACCAGCCAATACCCAGCCCTACAGACGGTAGTTGGAACACCACAAAAGATGCTGTATTGAAGTCTACCAGTATCAGTCTAGACTTACCATGTTAGGAGTTCCGCAATAATATAGCGTCAAAAGCTCCACAGTAGTCGTAACCAAAGCCCGCCTCGGTGTGTGCTACGCCAAGCTCGTCCAGCGCATGTGGCACTGTGACGGCGGTTGCAGGCGGTGGTACTCTTGTCAGGCTACCATATGCTGCGGAGTATGTGGTCGTGGCCGAAAAGAGAAAAGACTGCCCCTCTCCTGTGCCGCCGTATTGTCCACAATGAGGAGGTTTAGAAATCAACATGTATGTTGCAAAGTCATATTACCCTCCCTTATCCGGGATATATAGTATCAGTGCGCAGAATGATTATGTAACCTGTCCTGTTGACCCGGGTAGCATCCAGGGGAGTCACTGGCCTATATCCTTGACAAAGAAAAATATATAGACTACGCTCGAACGGCTTATCATACAATTTGGAAATTCAGTAAAAATGGGATATAGACGAGACATATTACGCAGCTTGCAAAGTTGAGTATCAACGATATAATCAGTCGAACTCACAGCTGACGTATTTCATATTTTTAATATAAATAATAATGCACACCCCGCATTTATATTAGTGAAAACCCTATTTTCTCACAGTATGCCTCGTGCCAGAACACAACCACAATTTCTTGACTCCCGATTTTTTGCCAGGTACTGCTGGCATTTCTTAAATGCTGTCGGCGCAAAATTATAGTGAAAACCTAACATTGGATACGTACGTACCGTGGTACCCCTCAGTAGGAGGCGCCGTACGACGCACCTGCTATCTGGTACCAGATACTACTGTAGTAGTATTAAAATGAAATAGTTTCCCGCATCAGATCATCACATCAGATCAGATCAGATCAGATCAGATCAGATCCCCCTTTCTGATCTGTAGAGAGATCTGTGGGGGCAGATAGATCCCTGATTTGTATGATCTGCACGATCCACAGCTGTGTAGTACGTTCGCCGGGTGGGATATGTATGGCACGGCCCCTTGCTTTGGTGGGATATGTATGATACATGTATTTCGGGTCTTGTGCCACAGCATATCACGACGTACACGCACAATATTTACTCGGTACCAGGTACATCACAGATAAGATTTAGACGCGATCTGCCTGGCATGTTGAATAGTCTCGATCGGACGATGGCGCCAGTTCTAGCCACGCGTCTCGTGCGCTCACAAATTATGTGTACGTACACGGGAGATGATAACTACTCGTACACAGACATCTGTGAAATTTACATCCGTGAATAGGGGACAGACAGATAGACTCTCAAGCTATTTTATATGAAATAGGCCCGTTTCCCACTTTTGGATGCTTCAAGCCCAGCCCTAGCCCTGCTACACGAACCTTGATCCTAACCATGACCCTGACCCTAGCACTATATATGGTACGCTACCAATATATTATGTCATGCTCTTCTCCAGGTCTCGCCAGGTCAAGCTCAAGCAAGGCTCGCTCTCTCCCCGCTCCCGCTTTGAAAGCTCGCGTGCTGACATCCAGGTGCGGAATAGTACTGCTGCGTAGGAAGCGCAGCTCTGGTGACTACTTTTAATATTAATAGTTGTTGTGCCGATGCTGAAGCGTGACGTCAAGCCGGTTGGGGCGGTTGTCTCCGAGATAAAACCCTATTTTCGTAAGGGTCTCCACGATGGCTCTCCGCTAGGAATTTCGCCCAATACACCGTTAACCGCAAAAAACAAACAGTTTTCGGGTAACGTTTGTTGCCAGGTATTTATCTGTTTGATGGTATGCGCACAGACAGGTGTTTCTTTTAGGAGATAGACTGCTCGCGAATCACGCCGAAAAAATCTACGAGAATGTCCACACACGTACTCGTGATCACCGCGACACACACCCCGCGTTTCGATCGCGTCCTCCTATCCTTCGGTCGTTGTATGCTCGTACGCGTACGTCATATAGGTGCCCGAACACATCCTGCTCGTGCTCTTCGCCCTCTTCGCCTGCGGGAGATGGCTCTTCGGACGCGGAACAGCCACGGCAAGGCAACAGAGCCCCCCTGACAAGGACCTTGAGCCTCAACGCGGCCGTAACGCATCGGACGAAAAATATGTCTCCGTCAAATATGTCGCCAAGCCTACAATCAGGCAGGGGCTGCGAACCTCCACAGGCTCTCGAGCGAAGCGCAGGGAGAAGACGGTGGTGTTCGGGCTCAGCTACCACCCCGAAGCAGGCGACGATTACGCCGAGGCTGGGGGGGCTACTAACGCCCAGGCCAGCCCCCTCTCCTCTCCTCGCGCACCCACCCCCTCGTGGTCTCCTCCGCCCAACCCCCCCTGCCCTCCAACCATCGACGAGGTGCTGCAGAACAGCGTGCGAGGCTTCCGCGAGCCGTGGTGGAAAACGTCTTGTTCGTCCTACGCTGCAGACCAAGACGAAGACGCCCTTCGTGCTGACGAGGCGGAGGGTTGTTGTTTCGGAGGCATCGGGGGATGTGACATGCCGCCGGAAACGAAGGTGGGCGGGGCGCAGCGCGTGCGGTCTGGCGTGTGGCGCGTTGCTGGCTATTATTTTGGGTTTGTTTATTCGAATGGCAACCGCACTATTAGTAATCTACTCGCATGCGGTCTAGTGAATCACCACAATCGGACATTTCATGTTATACTTCATCGCTACTGCCTCGCGTACGTACATGTTCTCTTCTCCCTCTTCTCCCCTTCTCTCCGTCGGGGCTTGTCACTTGACACATCCCACCGTACGTATCTAATCTCGCTCCGGTAGCCTTCTTGGACGAACACGTCGCCTACCACAAACCAACCGGCTGCTTTTGTCGAGGTAGGCGACGTGATCGTTCCACGAAAGCCTGAGGAGCGAGAAAATAAAAGGTGCAGAGTGTCAAGTGACAAGTGACAAGACCGAACGGAGAGGAGGGAGAAGAGGAGGGAGAGGAGGACGTACGCGAAGGAAGCAGCGACGGTATACGACATGAAACGCCCGGTCATGGCGGTCCACTAGATAGAATAGAGTAGACCACGCTATACACTTAGCTCACAATCTCGTTGCCAATTGCACACGGAACGGGACACCTTTTCAAGAAAATGAGCACTGAGAATTCCAGCCTGATGTTTACTTGAAAACAAAAAGTTCGAGAGTCGTTACACCGCAGTTTGTTTGGAACGCACCCCTCCCCAACTAAAAGATAGATCAGTCCAGTCTGAGCAAACATTAATATTCTACCTGGTAGGTATTAGCGGTTGTCCTGTAGTGTATGGTGTGAGAGTGACATTCTGTTTATTGTAACTTTTCTGGATGATTGAAGTCGTGCTCCGTCGCTGCTGTCTCACGTATGCCCTTTTTTCCTCTCCTCTCGCTTCTCTCCTCCTCTCCGTTCAGATTTAGCACTTGACACTTCCCACCCTATTGTTTTCTCGCCCCTCACAGGCTTTTTGGGACAAGCACGTTGCAAAGCTCCCGAGCCGCATATGCCCTGCACCATGTGCGGTAGAAAAACAAGAACAAGAAGACATGTGCTTGTTGCTTCCGTCGCCATCCGCGGCCAAGGCTGCCGGCGGCGGCGGCGGCTCGCACAACAACCTGAAGGCCGAAGAAGAGAGCAATGGGCGCGCCCAAGAAGAAGCGCCGACAAATGACAAGGACGACATCGCCATGGGATCCTCCATCCTGGACGGGGTTTCTCTGCCCGAGCCGGCGGAAAACTATTACGACAAGGCGTGGTCTTCCATCCTGGCAGGATCCTTGTCGCCAGAAGCAGTAACGGACAGCAATAGTCACGACATGTCTGGGTCCTGCATCCTGACATACGTTTCGCCGGAAACGACGGACGTAAGCGACACGGCGGGACCCATTTCCAATTTGCCAGGAGTTTTGCCAGAAACGGCGGACAGCAACTACGATATGGCGGGGTCCTCTTCCCTGGCAGGGTGTTCGCCAGAAACGACGACGAACGACAACGAAAGCATGGCGGCGGGGTCCTCCATCCTGGCAGGACTATCACCCGAAGCGGAAATGGACAAGGACAACACGGCGGAGTCCTCCATCCCGGCAAGACCATCACCGGCTTTTGTTTCGTCGACGCTGATGTTTTCCGTGAGACACACAACGTGCCTCCGGACTTTATCCGTGGTGGACGAGGAGCAAGAGCAGGAGGAGGTAGAGGAGGAGGAGGAACCTCAAGCCCTTCTCCTCTCGCAGGTCAGGTCCAGCAGTAGCAGCAGCAGCAGCAGTAGCAGCAGCAGCAGCAGCAGCTCGTTACTCGACCGGCGGTTAGCGTCCCCGCTGCCGCCGCCGCCCGCGACATCGGCGGCCGTGAACGATGCCGTGATCGAGGCCGTGATTGAGGCCACGATCAGTGTGGCCGACGGGGAGGGGACTGTACTAGGACAAGGGCCCGAGGTTTTTCTTGAGTGTGAAGATGATCTTGGATACGAGGGTGACGATGAGGCCTGGTCCGGCGGAGGCGGCAGCAGCTCGGACATCATCGACGACCGCGACGGTCTCCTGTTTCAACCGCGCGAGGAGAGGGGAGAGGACGAGGAGAAGGGAGAGGAACACCTTGAGGAGGGCGAAGAGGAGGGAAGGGGGCAGGAGCAAGAGGAGGAAGAGGGGGGCGGGGGGAAGGGGGAAGACGAGGTGGTCGTCTCCTTGCCGCTGCCGGTTCCCGCCGCGGCAGCATCGGCCGGAAACGAGCGTTCTTCCATGACGAACCGACTTGTCGGGATCCTTCGCAGCCTCACGGATCGGCACGTGGCTGTCCGTGGGGAGTACCTCGCACGGAACTGCTCGCTGTCGCGCTGCGAGACTAACACTGACCTGACGTGGCACGAGGTCCTCGGCGAGGGGCAGTTCGGACGCGTTTCTCTCGTTGAGCACCGACTGGGACGCTATGCCGTGAAAGAGTTGACGGAGGTGAGCATTTCGTTGACCCAGGTAGACATGTGTACACTATCCATCGACCTCTGAGAGAGATCCATTTTCCTTAGCTGCTAGCGGTAATGTTTACGGGCTCGAAAACATGTCCGTTCTGTCGACCCTGTCCCGCGTATATTAGGTATTCTTCCACTCCGGAGTTTATTGGAGCCTGCAGTGTGACCGCGGACTATGTTTTTGGTGATGCCTTGATATGAAAAGAACAACAACAACACTCACAACAACAGCAACAATACCTGTGCCAGTGCCAAAAAAATGTAACGGTTTAAAATTTGTAAGCTAAGTCAACGTAGCATTTAGCTTCCCTATTCGTTTGCTTTCACAGAAAGGTTTTCTTCTTCCGCCCACTGGCTATCGTGTATATAATAAATATATATATATATATTTATATGTATATTTAGTAATCGAGGTTTGAACTGGTATCGTGGCCCGAGGAGAAATACAACCCTGCAGTGTTCGGATGGCGACATTGTAGACATCACACGCTCCGGTTTGACGGCTTCTGTTACGTTGTTTTTTTCCCCTGCTTTTCTCGCCATCTTGTTTTTCTCTCTACCCCAGGAGGCCGGGGAGGGTGAACGATGGTGCGCCCGCAACGAGATGGAGACATTGCTGAGGTGAGATTAAGCATGTATCTTGTGGCACTTCTCAGTCCAAGCGGGGAATATAGTACCTGTTTTTAGTCTGGTATGGACATAAAACGTTGCTCATACTTCCGGCCATAGAGTGATACATCGTACATGTCACAGTGCACCACGCCTGGAATATTTCCAAGTCCAATACAAGGCCAGTCTGCTGCTTGTGTGTATGTGTATTGTATGTGTGCATGATTTATGTGAGAAAATGTGCGTTCACACGATGCTAGTCTGCTGCACGTGCTATTTAGGGCTTCGTAGGAAGCTTTCCCGCGACACTACTTACTACTACTATACTACTGATGATGATGATGATGATGATGATGATGATGTAACATTATGAGTAACTAATTTCCCTGAATCTAGCGCTTAATCACGAAACAAGGCTCAACAAAAAAAACGTCTCGAAAAATCGAAGAAAAACAGACAAATACCGCGACAACGACACCAAATGTGAGCACCGCGGTAGTGTTTCCAGTGCGCAAAGAAACGGCACTAACGAAACTTGTGTGGTGTAACCATCCTGTATCACTTGCAACCAAATAATACCAGGAGCACACACACATGCACGCCCATGGTGAGTAGATGCCAGTACACCCGTAAAAGAGAAGAGAAAACATGAAAGAAAAGCGACAGCAGCGGTACCGGCCCTATATTCCGTGGGAGCATACTCGAACTAATCGGGACCAAAGATGGCGTGGACATATAGGTGGAAACATGATTTTTCGGTTTGGTGTGGGTTCTGATTACTACTACATACAATATAATGTATTACTATCTACTACTATCTATTACTATTAATATATACTACTACTGTATGTCTATGTGTATTACTATGTATGACTACATGTATGTATTTCTATGACCCCCCGTGATATTAAGAAAGCAGACTCCTCGTGGACTTCTGCTCCTTTGAAGAAAAGGGCGCGTTCCACTCTATAAATATCTTCCGTGTAACGGCTCCCGATTTTCCTATTATTTTCTCGGAAATTTCAGGCTGACTTTTTTTGGGCCATATTCTTATGGCATGCCTTATCAGAGGGCCGGTACTACTACTCAGAGTGTGCTGTGGAAGGTTGCGGTTGGTAAAAGCCGGGCGGTACGAGCGCAGAACGAGTATTACGGAGGACCATAGTAAATAGGACCTATATACGGTATACACAAAAACCTATACCAGGTATATCTTCCTGTTTTTGCTAACAATATTTAGTCCTATTTACTACGGATGGTCCCCTGAAATAGTGTTACACATATCATCACCGAACGTACGTGATAAACTACATTTAATTTGGTCATAGAATAGGCAAACCCGACCGCGCTCTCTATGTGCCGTAGTATGACCCGTGGCGTGTGTTCGCAAGGAAAGTGTTCGGCACCACCACTTAAAATCAAACAGTATGCTGCTGTTCGAGTACGAAAGTACGTAGAAATACACCTCGGAGGCTGACGAAGTTTGCTACTAGTAGATAGTAGATAATTTACACTCGTTACGAGACGTTTCGTACATTGGTTTTCGTCGACGGGGCTCTAATTACACCTATTTCTAGCTTCCGCACCTCCACTCCCACCCCCACTCCCCCTTACCCTACCCCCGCCCTGACCCCCACCACCGGCCCCGCCCCTACGTTCGCGTTTTATGGCGTCTGAATGCCTTTCCCGTTTCTGTATATATATGCGTGCGATGTTGCCTCGCGTCTTACTACGAAGCGTCTCGGACCACGACAGCATAGTTCGGGTGGTGGCCATGGACCCCACCCTTCCGAGCATGCCGATCATGATGGAGGTTGGCTCCAGGGACATGTTCGACGTCGTTCACGATGTGAATATATCTGTGTCGACCAAGATCAGGCAAGCTCGCACTGCCAAGAAACGAAAGACAACACACACACACACATTCTGCTTTGTGCCCCTTCTTTTCATTCACACTGGGGTATATCTTGTACCTGGTACCTGGTATCTATTAATAATATCTATTACGGGGGACCACCCCGGTGGTTCAAGTGGTTAACCTCGAATTCTACTTGTTTGAGTCCTGGGTTCGAGCCCCAGGTGAGTCGGACTTTGACTTTATTTGCAAAAATAAAATAAAAAAAAGGATTCAATTGTTGAGAGCGCCTTGCAGCGTGGGTCGGCACAATTCGATGCGAGTCGACGAGGGAAGAAAAGGCTGAAATCTTCTCGCGATAAAAATGAAGGCACGTGCCGTAGCGGGAAGGGGGGAGAAGAGCTTGCTATGTGACCCCGGATCTGAGTTACGAGTTGGAAGGAGAGAGAGAAGAAGATGTGCGAAGATAATGAATGGGATGAGAAAACATAATAAATAATATTAATAATCAACACCAGGTACCAGGTATTAAACAGTACATACGTATATACAGGACCGAATGTATTTTTAATTTTTCTGAATTCGGGGAGATGAAATTGATACGGCTCTTGTGAACAACCTCTAATTTCGGGACTTACGTATATACTACGTACTCTGTAGGATCTAGATAGATAATCTGAAAACATATTGCTTCAAATTTATTGTGGGATCTAGCCGCGATACAGCAGTGCAGCAGATGGTGATCCATGTGTCCGACTCGTAGAGGTGTGTTACGTATTATCACGAAATCATTGCGTGCGCATCGTGTTCTGATCATGTTTCTACTACTCCGTCCGACGTGCACACGGTATATATGTATGTGCTGCCGTGTCCTGCTCTGCTGCCCATGCCTCTCTTCCGAGCAGTCTCCTGATTGAGGTCGCGTGCGGACTGGGCCACATGCATGCCAAGGGAATTGTCCACAGGGATGTGAAAGCGAGCAACGTCATTGTCGTGGGAGGGGACGGAGGCGAGGCGACTTTGTCCGCCAAGGTTGCCGACTTTGGCATGGCTTGCGGTGAGCAAAACAAAATAAGACACGTATCGTATTAATAGTAGCCAAAACAAAATATCGCGATATTCAACTTTCCACTGCTGGGATATAGTACAATCGCGCGTTCCGAGACTCGACCCCCACCATCTCGTCAACGAAAATAGTCTACCGAGCGTTAAAAAACAAGAGGACAAAGAAATGACCTACGAGTAAGTGGCCTCCCAAGCACACAATAATTTCTAGCGCACAACAGCAGTACAACACGTTTCAGCACACTGTAAACTATCCCTGTTTGTTGTTGTTGTTATGGTTGTTGTTGTTGTTGTTGTTGTTGTTGTTTCTACTGTTTTCCTTTACGTCCTGTTCGTCGTTTTTGTCTCGTGCCTTTGGTCTGGTCAGTGTTAAAGTTACCTTCTTCTGTCTTTTTTGTCTCCATACGATTAATACGTATGTTCCAGGTACACCAGTCTCATGTATTTCGTCTTTTTCCGGTCTTTGTCTTGGGTTGTCGTTTTTCCTCCCCTTCATTTCTATGAATTTTGAGGGACAAAACTCCATGCACTTGTAGTCTCAAGCGTTTCATATTTTTTTTTGGCCGCACGCCGTGCCGGAGTCGGCAAAAACCTCGGCTGACAAAGTCGTCTCGTCACCTCCTCTCCCACGACAACGATGTTGCCCGGTTTCATTCCCGGTGGACCTCCGCGTAGCGTGCATGTGGCATGCGTGTGGCTCATACATTCACCTTTCGCTTAGCGTGAATTCGTGCGCATGCATCATAGTCATGATCATGGTGCATGAGCCACACGGATGCTACGTGCACGCCCAGCGAAAGGTCCACCGGGACGTTGAAGCGGGCAACATCATTGGCGATGTAGGAGGGGGCGAGACGACTTTTGAAAGCCAAGGTCAAGGCTTGCCGACTCCGGCATGATGATGTGACACGGCGGCAGTGAGTGGGTGGTATCCCTTTCTCGAAACCAACGGGCCAACAAGAGAAACGTGGGGGGAAATGACAAAATTCGAGAAAGATCATCAAAGGCAAAACATGAAATACTGACTGTAGACTACTACTACGGGGGACCATAGTTAATAGGACCTATGGTACACATAAAAAACTATATATTTAACCATTTTTACTAACAATATTTGGTCCTATTAACTATGGTCCCCCGTAATAGGTATAGTAGCCTATCATACAGTACATAAAATAAATAGACAACAACAGTGGCAGCAGCTACATCGACAACAAGGGCTGCAACGACAACACCACCACCACCACCACCAACAACAACAACACCAACAACAACACCAACTATAACAACAACAACAACAACACCAACAACCAACAGCAAAGAAGAAAAAAGTGTGACCCCCGGACCCTCGATTCCCGTCCCGAAGGGTTTCAACCATAGCGGAAGCGTTGTTTTACTGTTTCATGCTCGTTTTAAAAAATAAAAATAAATAGAAGGCGCGACCCCCGATTCCAATCCCCTACCCCCTACCCCCCCCCATCCGCATGCATGAATGCGCCTGCGCCCACATGACTCCCCACTTCAAATTTCTACGCAAAACCTTGTACGTACGCACACCGCCTGTCTATGGTGATTGGATAGACGTGGGAACCTTGACGCCGGCGAGGACGGGGAGTCCGGGATACATTCCCGTGGAAAACCTCGGCAGCGATATCGAGGCCGGTCCGGACGGCGACGTCTTCTCCTTCGGTGTGCTGATGCTCCTGACTTTCCTCCGGCCTGCGGCCAGGGCAAACAACATCTTCGCCCATCCGGTGAGAATGCTGATACGGGGGGGCATATTAAATACCGGTAGGACCTACGGTGCACACAAAAAGTTACCTGGTATATATTGACCAATTTTTACTAACAATATTTGCTCTTATTTACGATGGTCCCCCGTAATAATAGTGTCAAGAGGCTCGGACCCACCGTGAGTTATGTTGGTAGTGCTGGCCCTCTCGTATTTACTGCTGTTCAGAGTTCCCAGAAGAAGTAGCTCAGAAGGGAAAATTCGGGGAGTAAGACAGGGCGGTATCCAGGGAATATGTGCTGCGTGTAGGTTGGGTTGTTCAGTTTTTTTACAGCTCCCACCCGGCAACATGAGCTAAATCATTCAGATCATGCAGATCAGAAATATGTCTGCCCAGAAGGATCTAGATCGTGCAGTTGGCATCGATGATCTGTGGATGATCTGTCCGACGTCTCGTTTTTTTTCGCTCTCTACGTACGTACGGACGCACGAGTATTATGATACGTGCCTGGTAGCTATCTTGCTATTTTTTGAGTGCATCGTCGACGTTAAAGCTTAACCCCTTTAGAACCGCAGTCCCGTTTGGGGACAAAACTACTTGAAATTTGAGTGGTTTGTCCCCAGAACAGGACTGCGGTTCTAAAAGGGTTAAAGGTTACGCTGCTGCCTGCGCGTCGTCGGGTGGAAAATATGAAAACGGAACATCTGAGAGATGTCTGTCTCCTGAGTACTTTTTTTTTTTTCTTGCTTGTTTTTGTTTTTACTATTTCTTTTTTCTGTTTCGTTTCGTTTTCCGTGGTTGCTGTCGCCGCTGCTATCTACCTATCATCGATCTATTACGGGGGGCCATAGTTAACAGGACCAAATATTGTTAGTAAAAATGGTTAAACATATAGGTTTTTATGTACACCATAGGTCCTGTTAACTAAGGTCCCTCGTAATACCTGTCTGTCTTCCATGTGCGCTTGAGCAGCTCCTCTTGACAGATGCAGATCGGCTGAAGCTGGTGGCCATTCACAAGGCTGGGTGGGACAAGCAACAGGTTTTCGACGCGCAGGTAAATATACACGTCGAATGATATATATACACTATATATAATATATATTTATATATATATATTATAATGTACTTTGAAGTATACATATTGCAATATTGACGCGTGCTGCATGTAATACAGGGGATGATGGCACTTTTTCGCCAAAACGTTTCTGACTGACTATGATTAACAATGGGTTTCCTCAACTGAGGAATTAGCACCCAGTAAGCCACCCATGCCTCAATAGTAACCAAAAAGGCATGGCCTTAATATCGCCGCAATACATATGATAAATAATGCCTACTACCCTATAAGGCATGTCTTCGTACCCTATATGGCATATATATGCCTCGTTGTCGCCGCAATACCATAATAAGGCATGCCTTATTATTACGGGGGACCACAGTAAATAGGACCAAATATTGTTAGAAAAAATAGGGAAATATACAGGTTTTTGTGTTTACCGTATGTCCTCTTTACTATGGCCCCCTGTAATAGTGTTTCATGGTACGTACCTACTGTACGGTTCTGACTGACTATTACTATTGATACTCTGAAGTCGATATAGAAACAGTGATAATATTTTCGGCCAGACTAGCACCATTTTGGCCGAAAATGTAAGGGCTGGTACGGGTATAAAGTGAACATGAAAATGGTTGTTCTCCTACTACGGGGGACCATATTAAATAGGACCTACGGTACAGACAAAAACCCATATATTTCGGTATTTTTACCAACAATATTTGGTCCTATTAACTATGGTCCACCGTAATATGATTTCGGTAACAGGTATTATGTACCACTCTCGCCGGAAATATAATATCTGTTTAGACTCCGATGTTAGCATGAAAACGGTGATCATATTTTCGGCCAGATTGGTACAATTTTGGCCGAAAATGTAAGGAGTGTACAGGTATAATGTGAGCATTAAAATGGTCCTCACATTCCCGCTCAGAATGATATCCCGCAACATTTCATGGATTTTTTTTGTTTGTTTCGCTCTCGTCTTGCCGAGTAGAGTGTCATACACCACCCGTCGATTCGATCCCCTACACCCCTCTCGTCTCTCCTTATTTTGTACGAACACCCCCCCCCCCCCCACCCCTCCCACTGTTCTTGTTTGGTCGCTGCTTTGATTCCGACTTTTTCTTTTTTTCCTTTCTGCGTCGACCCGTGATGCTCATACTACGCGCATACACCGTACACATCTTTTCAGTGCGTGGTAAAGGAGAGAGTCATGTACGACGGCTCGTTCGACGAGATCATGCTCCTGCCGGAGAGGCTGGACGACTCGATGCCGAACAAGTCACGCGTGAGTTCATATTTCTACATTTGACCACTTCTAGTTTGATAGATTATCTGTAGCTACAGCAGGTGCTGCTATTTCGCCTAATAGTGCACCCCCCCCCCCCTCCTCCCTTCTTCCGGTCTTACATAGGAAACTCCTATTTCGTGTTCGTGTAACTGTTTATTTTTTGTACTTTGCCCAAAAGTGTGACACCCACCCTCCCTCCGGTGTTGCCCACTGGAAACCTCCATTACGTGTTCATGTAACAGGTTTCTTTTTTGTATTTCGCCCAATAGCGTATCCCCCCCCCCCTCCCCCTATTATATATAGGTTGGGTTGGCGTCGGTTGGCAACGACACTGTGAAACATGCCGCTCACTACGTGAGCTAGACAACCAGGTTACCGTTTTTTGTTTTTTTGCTTGGCGGTCGCCCACAGCTGGTTGTCGAGTTAGATCATTTGTGCGAGGTAAAGAACCTTTGCTCCGCACAATTGGGAATGATCGTATCACGTAGTGTCCAAGGTAAGGCACCCAAGAGGCAGTTACATAGTACTCCCATTGCTGTCTCTGGAAATGTCTACACCGGAAATTAAATTAACTAATTGAAGCTGACATCCATATGCAAGTCCGCATCACAAGCGGTTCTTAGTAGGATGCAGCCCACCCTTCATGCGACTCGCCGGACACTTTAAAGCGCTTCGCGCTTGGTGCAAGCAATGTCTGCCTGGTCGGCGAAAACCCGACATGCTCCGTGCCGGTATTGTAGGGATGCGAGGGCCTATGGTCATACGACTACGGCCATGCATGATATCGAGTACATCTCTCCTATCGAGTACACCCCTCCCCCCCGGTGTTACACTGGAAAAATCCCTATTACATGTTCATGTACCGTTTTTTGTTTTTAGTCTTTCGCCCGAAAGTGTAACCGCCCCCGCCCCCCCTCCGGTGTTGTAGGGTTGCCCCTGTCGGCCTTGTTGTGCCTTGCGTGTTGTGCCGGTGCATACACATCACACGGAGGGCGCGACGCCCGCTCTTAACCCTTTTAGAACCGCAGTCCCGTTTGGGGGACAAAATACTTAGAATTTGAGTGGGTTGCCCCCAAAACGGGACTGCGGTTCTAAAGGGGTTAAGAAGCATTGGCCGTAAGAAATCGCCGAGGCTCGTTTTCTCACAATAAATCATACCTCAGAGCGAAGAAACTGTGTTCAGGGTCGAGTGCTATACTAAAAACCGTATCAATAGCATTAATAGCAGCCTGTGCTAAATGGTAGAAACGACATATCACTCTGACCGGAAATATAATCACCATTTGAACTCTGGTGTGAAGGTTAAACGTAGCTTGTATTATCAGTCAGAGCGTGAAGAAATTGAGCCTCGACCTCGAATGGACGTTTCTCAAACACCTTTCCGGGGCGTACGATACCTTTCCTGGGGACACAGGTGTGCAGGTGGCTGGGGCGCTGTCTCTCCACGGACCGCGGCATGCGTCCCACCATGGAGGCCGTGGCGGACATGATGGAGGACCTGCTCGATTTCGATTACTGATCCCGCTACCAGCACCACCACCCCCATCACCACCACCGCCTCCACCACCACCAACACCACAATCGCTACCGCTACCGCTACCGCTACCATTTTACCCCCGCCACCCCTCCGTGTGACGGACAGAGAGAAATGGAAGTGGGTTGGTGTATATACAACCTACATGAGCGCTTCGAATCCACACCGCAGCAAGCAGTATTAGTCCTGTACCAATCTACCCCACTGGTACATAGGACAGCGTTTCGCTTTCGATTTTCTTTTTGATATTATCTCGTGCCGTTTTTCTGTTTTCTGCCGCCGGCTGACGACTTTTTTTTTGTGGGGAGGAGGCGTGCCTCGATCGAGTGTTGCGCGGCTAGGGGCGGGGGGGGGGGGGGGGGGTGAGTGGGTGAGTGGGTGGGTGGGTGTGTAAGTGGGTGGATGGGAGGGATATTTTGCGGTTTGACTGCGTTGTTTGTAGCATATGCGGTCGAACCAAATGCCGCCCACGAACAGACACTATACGAGCACGACAGGGTAATTTGTTGCACACCCGGGTCCGTCCACAGCAGTCCGCAGGGCGATTTTCGTTCATTAGCTCTCCTTTATAGCTTTGTGCGCATTCTTTGCGTAGAAATTGTTGCCATGGTTGTGGTTAGGTTGATCGTTGCCGTTGTCATCGTAGAGCAACCACTTTGGTACTACTACTGCCTGAATGCCGTTTGGAACGGGTGAGCGCATCTCACGGGGGGGGGGGGGGGGGGGGGTGTACTCGATAGGAGATATGTACTCGATCTCATGCATGAGGGGGGGGGGGGGGGGGGGGGAGAGAGAGACGGCGATCGGGATGTGCATGATTAAAATTGTTTGTGGCTTCTCTTTTCGCCTCAAGATTTTTATTTTTTGGTGCCTTGTTGTGGGAGTTTGACACCATATATACCTGACCTGATATACTGTTGTGATCCCTGGTATAAATATCGACAGTAGCCAGATTGATTGGGTTATCTCGGTTTGTGCCCCAAGATTTTGTCGACGTTTTGTCTACGTTGTGTTACGTTTGGAGAGGACAATGTCTGTACTTGACCCGGTATACCGTTATACTCTCTCACCCGTATTTCGTTTTAGAGGTTGCTTGACGATAGGCACCCGTCCTTGGACCTTTGAGTGTCCTCCAAGGCACTACTGTACCATCACACACGTTGGGGTACTACACCAAGTATCATACTAGTAGTACGGAGCGCTTGTCTTTTCGGTTGATTGGGGTCACCCGCATGAGCCGAAGTTAGAACAAAAGGGCGTCTGTCTGTGCATCGGGTCTTCGCGGTGCACCTCGCTACTGGTAATATTTAACGAGTCAGTACTACATACCACGTTTTTGCTGGAAATATAATGACCGTTTAGGTATTCAGAGTGGTGCTAAACACATCCTTATATTTTCGGACAGAGTGGTGCCAGGTATAGCGAGTATATTAGAGAGCAACAAGACAGGGGAAACATACACGTTTTCACGCAGTAGGTGGAAGTTAGGGGGGGGAAAGGGGGGATCTCTTTTCGGTCCGCGGTTTAAGCATGCCGCATAATAGTGATGCATGCATGCGGACGATTTTGTTTGGAAACTAAAAGAGGGGAGAGGGTTTTTTAGTTTAATTGGCTAGGGGGCGAAAAGCACATCCATTTCCATTCTGTCATTACTAGAGATGCTTTTTCATTTGGCTTTAACGTTATATTCGCTTCGCTGCCGGTCTGATTGCAATCACTTGCATTCCGATACGATCGGCTATTAGCCCATAGTAATAGTAGTTGTGGTATCGTAGTACGAGTATTATTGATGGTGGGTGTTTCCATGTCAGATACCAAAATATCACCAGCGCTTTTCCTTGATCAAACATAGGCACGGCCTGTAGAGGGGGGGGGGGGTCGTTGTAACGTTTGCGATGGATTTGCCGATGAAGTTTCGTTGTTCCTACTCCCGTAATATTGCACAGGAATGTGTATAGAAAAGAAACACGCCGTCGGCTAGCTAGCTGTGAGTTCATCCATGCGGGTCGGAACACATCGTTACAAAGCTGACTGCATACATATTATCCTCGTCTACGGTAGACAGACGTTTGTGCTGTGCTGTGCTGTATGTGCATGCCAGGTGTGAATGGGTGTGACACTATCGGGAGTAGTAGTGCTGAGTAGCAGGCACGTTCGGAGCGGTGGTAACCAGGGTTGTAGTGTTGCGTTGTAGTATTGGCCGAGTAAGGAATATTTTCGGGTAGTGAAGTAATAATGCTGACGAGCGCGGGGTGGTAAAGGACGAGGAAAATAATGAGATGGCACGATTGGTATATCGTTCGTTCGGTAAGACAGATAATATTGGACCGTTTTTAATTTCGCTTCTAACGCCCTCAATTCAATCGTTCGTTGAACACTGCATATATACTAAAATATATATATACTGAGGTTTCAATCTTTCTGAAGTCGTTCAGAGGGGGCGATGCACACACGTTTTGCCTGTCATTGTTAGTATTTTTTAGTTTGTCGACCTCAATGTGCAACATGAGCTTCAACGTTGATCACGTTTTGCCTTGTCGTTGTTAGCAATTTTAGTTTGTCGACCTTAACGTGCAACATGAGCTTCAACGTTGATCACTCATAAACATTTCCCAGAAAGGAGAAAACCACAAGGCACACCGAAACAAAAGGGGAACCTATTGGCCTACAGTAGACTCTTGGGCTATAATAATAGCCTATGGACAACAACAGTATCTTCAACGTTGATCGGTCATAAACATCCCCCGAAAGAAGAAAACCGAGGGAAACTCGAACGAAAAATTCTCTGTTTGTAGAACTGAGTTTCTGTTGTGGTAAATGCAAATCTGTCTGTCTGTCTGTCTGTCTGTCTGTCTGTCTGTCTGTCCGCAAGGCTTATACTTCCGAACACTTTCCAATGGCCGATATGTAAGCTCGTTACAGATGATATTCGTACGACGTATTCGACCCTTACGGGCCTTTTATACTGAAACACAAAAAAGAAATTGATTAGCGGAAAGCGCGAGAGCGTGAGTTAGCTTCGATGAAAATCGACGAGCAGTGGGAATGCTGAACCCTATGCGCAACAAAAACTAAAGGCACGTACCGGGGGGGAGAAGGGATGACACCTGTGACCACGGCTTTTCCAGAAGCTCGTTGAGGGTAAAACCTCCCACGAGTAAGGCTGGAAAGTAAAAGTGATGTTGAAAATAAAATAAAATAAAATAAATACCATACCACCAGGCAAATTTAGCCATAAAATACGTCCACGTACCATGGTACCATACTGCAAACGTACCATACCATATACCTGGTACTGTGTTTTTCCCGTCCCATACCACATACAGTGGTTTTCTCATAATTCCCATATGCCATACCACCAACATACCCCATATCCCATACCGTGTAAGGCAGTCAGAGTTGGGGAGACGTCACATATTGACCTGCAGTAGGATGTTTGACGACAGTAGCCTATTGGGCTGCAGTAGCTTCAATGTTGAACACTCAGAAGTATTCCCCGACATAATAAGGACACCAAAGGAAACCCAAGGAAGCCAATGCATTTTAAGAAGGAAACCAAATGGAACCTAAAATGATCTGTCACTGGTGCCCTACGATGTTAGTCTACATACACAATCATACCTGATAAGTATTACCGGTGCGTAGATGGACTCACGAAAATTACCAGTATGTATGCTTCACGAATATAGCTGAGATGAAATGGTGTGGGGAATGGAAATTGGAAAACGGCTGGCAGAGAAGCGTATGAGGAATAATGCTGATTTACGGAAGAATATTCGGTTTATATTGGAATGACATCTACGCTATATTGTCGGAAGGCAAACACAATAATAATAATAATAATAATAATGAAAATAATGATAATAATAATGAGAATAATAATAATAATAATAATAATAATAATAATAATAATAGTAATAATTATAATATTAACAATAATAACAATACTATTTGGAGCCCCAGGTCACATAAATATGTGTCGTATAAATGTGTATCTGGAAGTTAGTAACACTGCTGCAGCGCTGCAGCCGACTGACGCTATACAGACCATTACCGGGCGGCTCCTATGTGGACATTGTGGCTAGTCCGCAACTAATTTTCGAAAAAAAATAGTTTACCCCGCATCATCAACATCATCATCATCATCATCATCATCATCATCATCATCGTCATTATCATCATCATCATCATCATCATCATCATCATCATCATCATCGTCATAATCATTATCATCATCATCATCCTCATCATCATCATCATCACCATCGTCATCATCATCGTGATGCATCACCATCGTCATCATCAAAATTTATCATCATACTAAAAAAAACAATCGTACCTTGGATGCAGCTTAGGATTTAAGAATAGAACGTAATGAGAAGGGAGGAGCAAGGACAGCAAATGGAGTAGACAAGCCGAAAGTTGGCGCAGAAGGGAGATATACTTGGTGCGTGGGTTTCCTTTTGTTCCCGAGGTTTTCTTCTTTCGGGAAAGTTACAAGTGATCAAGGTTGAAGATCATGCTGCACATTGTTGGATGTCAAGAGAAATTATTATTATTATTTCTCTTGCTATCCGACAATGTGCAGCATGATCTTCAACATGGATCACTCATAACTTTCCCGAAAGAAGAAAACCCCGGAAACAAAAGGAAACCCATGCACCAAGTCTACCTCCCTTCCGTGCCAACTTTCGGCTTGTCTACTCTATTTGCTGTATTTGCTCCTTCCTTCTCATTACGTTCTATCCTTAAATCCTAAACTCCATCCCCACGCCATCGGTGTGGGTCTGTCGTCCCTCCCTCCCCTGTTCCTTCTTCCTTCTTGGCGGTCCCTAAGCTGAAGCTTGAACCTCGACAACCTCCTCGAAATGGCGACCTGAGTGATCACCGAGACGATTTGGAGCAGGCCTTCCTTCACTACCCCCTTCCTTGCCATCGACCCACCATCCCTTCCCCCCACGACGCTAGCTGCCAGCTGGTCGATGAAGTTGCTGCCCTCTACCCCGAGGCGCCCAAAGCTTTCCACCGCTAAGGTGGCTAGTTTGTGGCTCCGCTCGTCGAAGGACACATGTCCCGGACGCGCGTAGTGTTGGCGCTTATAATAATCGTATACAGGATCATCATCAAAAAATTTTAATAATCAATTGTACTTTCCAGCTTAACTCGTAGGAGGTTCTACCCTCACAGCGATCTTCTGGACTAGCCGTGGTCATAGGTAGGTTTCTTCATCGAATATTGCTAGCTCACGCTCTGGCGCTTCCCGCTATTCAATTTTTATGCAAGTAAAAAGTCCCTACGAGTATGCACTCGGTGAGACTCGAACCCACGAAATCGATCTTGATAGGTACGCGGATCACCTACCAAGCCACCGGGGACGCCGGGATTCATTACAAGCATAACTGTCAACATCCTCATAACGATCGTCAGATCGTATATACTCGTACTAGTCGTGACCATGATGGTCATGCTCATCATATATTAATAGTATATCACGGTAGGCGTTCGATGCTTCTTCGGGAGTGTTCCGGGAGTAGGGCCTGACCCTTGCGGGGGGACGGGGTGAGGCTAAGAGAACCGGGGGGGTACATCTAGTTGTTGCCGTTTTTGGTCGTTGGCAACGTCGCTTCAGGCCTCCTTGGCTTTTGGTGGTCCGGCTTTTCTGTTATTTCATCATGTTTTTGGTTATGGGTACTCACGCTACGCACTGTCAGATGGCAAAACATAGTAATAATTATTTATCTTGCCATCCGACAATGTGCAGCATGATCTTCAATATTGATCACTCATAACTTTCCCGAAAGAAGAAAACTTCAGAAGCAAAAGGAAACCCACGCATCAAGTCTACCTCCCTTCTGTAATAGTAAGCTTACTCATCTTATACTACAACGGAGTAGTCCCAATATTTAGTACCAGGTATGGTTTTTTAGTTTTCTTATAGTCTCTACGAAAACTTACGACAAAGCCAAGCTTTCTGTACAAAGTGTAGGCGCTCTGTACAAACAACAACGCCTTCAGAAGACGCCCTTTTTCGATGGAAAACCCAAAAACCCAAGAAACCAAAAAGCAACACAGCAACGACATCAGGGGTGCACTTAAAAAAAATAAGACACCCCACAACCCGTTTTCGAGACCCAGACAGGGGGGCATACTTGAACCGAGTAAATCGGAACGAAACAAAACCGATTTTTGTCAATTCGTCCGGAAATTGTTACGATACTGCCTTGAATGAGGCTGAAAGCCCGGTCATTACCTGAGCTCAACTCAAGTATTATTGGGATCGTATTTGTAGTACTTGGGAGGCGTATCTTAGATGGAAAACCAGGGGTTTCCCCAGCGAGGCACGCACGAGCTTGGCTCTCTTTCTCCGCGTGCACGAAAGGAATAAAAGTAAAGCTGCTCTTCGTCTATCTCTAAGCAAACAACACACGTGAGTGCCAACAAGTACCGGCTTAATAGGCAAACCTGTCCAGGGATACAAAGTGTCCCGAGTTCGACCATAAGAAGTGGCGTCGTCGGCAGGACTGTTTGTTGTGACGATCTATTCCCGCCGCTTAAGGCTGGGCCTTTCTTTTTTCTTCTTTTTTTTACGTACCTCTGTCGGCTTTTTTGCCTCGCCGTTCAGAGGTGTGGGCGAGGGTTTTGAGGAGCCGCATATTCGACGCATGTTCTAGTTTGTAGAATCGGGGTTTCCATGAATGTCCCATATTTCTGCATGCACGGCTCATCAGAGTAGGCTAGTGTTATGATACAGCCTTGAATTAGGCTGAAAGCCCGGTCATTACCTGGGTTCAAGTATTGGGATCGTATTTGTAGTACTTGGGAGGCGTATCTTATAATATGGAAAACCAGGGGTTTTCCCTCCGAGGCACGAGCTTGGCTCTCAGTCTCCGCGTACACGCCACTTTACTCAGCGCGGGGGGAAATACCGGACGGGTCCTCCTGCCCGGCGCAGGAGGCCTCATCCAATCCAATGCTTACATTAAATGATTCACGGTAGAGAGCCAGTTTTTTTTATTTTATTTTATTTTCTCATCCCATTCATTATCTTCGCACATCTTCTTCTCTCTCTCCTTCCAACTCGTAACTCAGATCCGGGGTCACATAGCAGGCTCTTCTCCCCCCTTCCCGCTACGGTACGTGCCTTCATTTTTTATCGCGAGAAGATTTCAGCATTTTCTTCCCTCGTCGACTCGCATCGAATTGTGCCTACCCACGCTGCAAGGCGCTCTCAACAATTGAATCTTTTTTTTTATTTTTGCAAATAAAGTCAAAGTCCGACCCACCTGGGGCTCGAACCCAGGACTCAAACAAGTAGAATTCGAGGTTAACCACTTGAACCACCGGGGCGACCGGCTACTATGGTCCCAGAATGCTACAGGAATAAAGCTGCTCTTCTTCTACATCTAAGCAAACAACACACGTGAGTACCCAACGAGTACCGGCTTAATAGGAAAACCTGTCCAGGGATACAAAGTGTCCTGACCTTGATCAAAAACAAAGTCCCACCCCCCACTGATATATTTTTCGATGTGATTTTTTCAGGGTTGTGCATTTTCGTCCATTGTGGTATTTTTGGGAGTGTGCGTTATCGTCCATTGTGACCTTGTCAGGACTGTGGTGTAGTTCATTTTGACCTTTTTAGGAGTGTCGTGTCGTTCAGTTTGGCCTTTCTTACGTACGTACCCCTTTGATCTCTCTGATACGAATATAAAGCGAGTAGTATTTCACGGGCAATATTGGCACATTACACCTGGTTGCCCATCTCTATACGTAGTACTCACTACCGCTGTGTGGATGACTGCCCATCCTTGACCTCCATGATCATCCACCTTGCCGCCCTGGAAATACTCGCCAAGGGTCCGAGGGTATGTAAACATCCCATAGACCCAATAGATTCACCGGTATGTAATCCGTTTTTTTGTTAGCTCGCATCGATCATCGCCAGCTACAGTAGACGCTTGTTTAGTACCAGTTGCGACCCGACAAAAGCAAATGGACCAAGAGGAATGTCGCCACTTGTCATCTTGCGGCCACCTCAACGAGACCGTTTCGTGAGGCATACCTGGTATTGTTGTGGTGTTGAAGGCCTTTCCGGATAGAGTGAGTGGTAACCCACAGCAAGCACCACAGCTAGTACTACAGTTGCAAGGTACTTCGGATTGGTTGACGTTGACGAGACGAGGTATGCACAGCAAAGAAAAAACTTCTCCCCCTGGGGTCTGACAGAGCAGAAGAGTAGGCAGCCGAGCCTCGAACCGTCGTATGTAGTGTATATATTCGCACTTTATTCTACTCAGTACACCAGATACTATAGAACTGTCGACGCGCAAACAACGCCCCCCCCCCCCCCACGCTCATATGGGGGAGGCAAGCTGAAAATGATACAACGTACACCTTGTACCCCTATAAGTGTTTTGCACTTGACGCAACATGGTACACCTGGTAGCGCTTGTTGTACGAAGTGTCCCGGTTGACAACACAGGAGGGCGGGGAGGGCTTGGCAGGCAACGCGGAGGGCCATGTATACATGCGTTGAACGCCTGACGACGATGATGATACAGGGTGAGACCAGTGAATAGGCGCACACGTGTATTTTATGCGTCATGCCAGGAATGTATGTGTGTGTTGTGTTGCAATTTACGGTAGTTGGCTGGAGCATAAGCCTTTATCTTCTACTATTTCAGTGAACTCGCCCTTTCTTGTCAACTTGCTATGCATGGCGGAAAACTAGCATACGTATTACGGGGGACCATAGTAAATAGGACCTACGGTGCATACAAAACTTACATATTTACCTATTTTTACTAGCAATATTTGGTCCTATTTACCATGGTCCCCCGTAAATAGTCCAAAATAGTATACTATCCGGCGTACCGTCGAGGGCGAGCTGTGAGGGTTGCTGTGTCCTTTGCTCGACTATTATATGAAGAGATGTTACCAACTGAGTTAAACACACGGCAGTATCACCACGTCCCAAAGATGTCGCAATTCAAAGGAGGGGGGAAACGCTGTAAGGATCACCCAGTAGACTCGGAAATCGATCGATATTTATGTTTCACCCCGCCTGTAGCTCAATAGTTAACGCCTTCACAAAGCAGCCCTTCTTTACTACGAGTCAGATGCCCGCACCTAGCAACAGACCGTATATCACCCAAGACAGACCCCGTATTATTATATAATAGCACGTGATTTCCGCTTTGTTGACTCGCTCACCATGCGTTTTGGCCTTGCAAAGGAAGGCGAAATATAACATGACGTCATCAATACGAGGTAATTTTGATCCTGTAGATTACGCTTAAAGCCTTTAGAACCGCAGTCAGTCCCGTTTGGGGACAAAACTACTTGAAATTTGACTGGTTTGTCCCCAGAACGGGACTGCGGTTCTAAAAGGGTTAAAGCGTGAGAGTCGGCAGTCAGTCATGATACACCCTTGACCCTTAGAAAAATGTATTTTAAGCGTTGAACGGGGAGAATCTAGGCGGCCACGTCCTGGCGATGACGCTATAGTGAGTTTAAGTTACTCACATATTCCCCTTTTATTGCCCACCGAGCGTATACGGTGTGTGTGGCAAAGATAATAGGAGCAAACAAGGAACCCTACGACACACACATCACCGTCTCATGAATGGTATGTAACATATATTATGAAAAATTGGCCACCATTATGGATAGAGGAGCACCAAGTACTGACATACCAGGTACGACAGATAGAGGAGCACCAAGTACTGACATACCAGGTACGACAGATAGATAATAACAGCTTGCAATGATAGCAGATAGATGGCGCAGGGTTATGGGAAGTGGGAGGTATAACGGAGCTTTCAAGCAAGGGAAGCGCGGACGAGAGAGTGCGTAAAGGGAAGGTGGACGTAAGCACATAAGTAAGAGCAGTCGATTCATGATAAATGCCGGGGTCTGAAACATGCTACTGTAGGTTGTACTACTTGTTTGTATGTGCTGTATGTAAGTAAAGTACAATGGATGTTCAGGTGGCGAGCGAAATAATAATAATAATATCAAAACGACAACAACAGCAGCAGCAGCACAGTGGCAGTACTTCGTATATACAGTAGTAGAAAAACGGCCCTTCGGTGTGCTGAAATACGATGGACTCCGTTATTAAACTGTGAATCGCTGGCGGCGCGTCACGACGGACACCG
This sequence comes from Nereocystis luetkeana, assembly GCA_031213475.1. NCBI lineage: Eukaryota > Phaeophyceae > Laminariales > Laminariaceae > Nereocystis > Nereocystis luetkeana. The sequence continues at coordinate 10,204,905 of JARUPZ010000007.1, forward strand.
GTAATGAGCTACGAATCACTGGTGGCGTGTCCGCCCCATTCCTCCATGCTCGACGAATATTATTGGTCACCTCCTCTCGGTTCAACATCCTCGAATAAAACGCGTCATTAGTTTTTTTTATCGTCGTTCAGGCGTGCTGAGTCCCTCGTCTTCTCATTCCATTTTGTCTCCAGCCTTCCCCCTTAAGACCGACTCCGACACCTACCTGTTTATCTGCGCCGAAGTGAAGGTTCACGAACCAAAAGGCGACCCGACCCGTCTCTGAGTCTGTACGAACCGCTCTTCTAGCCTCAGAGGTCCTTGACGGCGCGTCTACAGCTACTACAAACTACTTCCACCACCGTAATTTATTTACTTTCGACACGTTCGGTCTAACCCAACTCGACCATGGAAGAAGACGACCATCCCCGCGAACAACCTCGCTATCGCGGCCAAAGCCCGAGACGCTTGACCTACAAGGTACGGATGTGTGCGGATGCTCTGTCTGGAGTGTTATTTTCCCACCGCACGACCGACCGTGGGTGGCATGGGCTGTGTGGGTGTTTGCGCTGAGACCACAGTAATGATTATTCATTTCTTCGTGGAACAAGAGGAGTGCTTCTGGATCACCGTTCTTCACGTGTGTTTGTTCTCGGTCCGGCTGGCGAGTCTATAAGGCGGCCTCGGGTACACGCAGCGGCGGAGAAGGTACCGCAGACGAGGAGGAGGTATATATGTGTGTACTGTAGCGATGTCGCGCCTTGAAACCGCAGGGGCGTGGCTGTCGGGCGCTTTTGCTCGTGTTCAAGAAGAAGCTTGGCCGCGCAGTTATTTTTTATTTCGCAGAGCTCGGAACACCTCCTCTACGTCTGTTTTGTTTTCGACCCGGCCGGCGAGGTGAGCGAACCCGCAGTCCACGCTACGAACCCCGGTGCTACGGTGTAGCGGGTGGAGTCTACCTTCCACCCAGCCGTGTAGCAGCGAAATAACGCCGGGCTGATAGCTTGTTTGGTCACGCGTACGGGGCGCGGTGGTGCGGGCGACCACGACAAAACAAACGCGACGAGAACAAACAATCGATCGTGAGAAGTCCTAGTCCTTCCACCGCTTCGAAACGCATCCTAGTTTAATCCCAAGTCATTTGTGTGCGAAACCTGGGTGGAGTTACGTTACTGTTGTTTGAAAAGGGTTTAAAATGTTACTGTGATCTAGGCTGAGAAATCATGTGCTCTTTGTTTGGGTGTACAGTACGAGTGGTACAATAACCATGTCATGGTGATGTTTCCCGAGGCCTTCGTCGTGATCGAGCTATATATATACTACCCTGCTACTGATCCGCTGAAGGGACCACCCAGATGATCACCACTGCTATTAATACTACCGGGACGCAACGACGGTAAGATACGAGGTACCAGGTACAGCAGGACGGGTGCTGGCTACCTCTGTCTGTCCGGGGCGATCGACGTGCCAGATGTACTCGAGTGGTTGGTGGTTGTTTATGAGGAGGCGAAGAGTCACTTCTACCGAAAACGCTCTGCCGATGAAGACGATGTTCATGTCCTTCCTGCACGTGTGCCAATTTTTTTAATACGCGGTTCGTACTTCGTCCTGGGAGTCGTTCACGGGTCTCGTGTCAAACCTCGCGGGCCAGATCGGGTCGGGTCGGGTCGGGCCACCCTGACCCTACCCAACCTGTGAGAGTTTGAAATCCTCCTGTGACCCGACGACCAAACTCGACCCGGCTCGGGAGATTTCAAAGCTTCTCGCCCTGAATCGCGGGTCGGGTCATGACCCGTGAACAGCCTTTGATGCCAAGCGCAATATAGCAGGCGAGGAGCGACGCCTCGACGACCTACGACCGACAACACATGAGAACGAAACGCGAAAAGCGGACGATTGTTTACGTTTCATTCAATAGAGATGTGTGTGCGACGCCATTGGCCAACAAATACGCCGCATGTAGTTGTGGCCTTGACCGCCTTGACGGTACTGCTGCGCCTTGACGGACATCCATCAAATAGTACAAAATACTAAAACTATAATATTATGGATGAAGACGCGTTTGACGGTACTCTATCCCTCCAACGGACAGCCGTCAAGGAAGTATCGTTTCTCGAAGTAGTATATTGATCCTACCTACCAGGTAGACGCTCAAAAAAATGCTAGGCCGTCAACCGACGTCATTCTTGCTCTTGACGCGCTTGTGGGCTGGCCGACATGCACGCTTAGAGCACTTGGGTGTATGGAGCCCTCGAAGCGGCGTGCCCTCTCCCAGACAGGGCACGCACTCTCTATGACCAGCCTCTCAACGTCGTGACTTCTACCTGCCTCGTCAAATCGCTGCAGTATCCTTGCCCCCCGGCATAAAGATTGCCATGCTTCCAGCTTGCTCTTGTAATTCTTGTGGTTTGCGCCTTTTAAGTACGTAGACCAACGTCGTCGACTTGCGTTCACCTTGCCTCCACCGCCGGTTTTCCCAGCCGTCGACGAGTCCAAGCCTACGGGGACTACTGGATCCAGAAGCAGTGGATGTCTGGTGAGTGATAATCCTGCGTATCGTGAGGTAGCGGCGTGTTGCCGCGTTGCCCGGTTGACTGCACGCCTGACAAAAATTGCACCGCATTTACTTGGATCGAGAGTTTCTTCCAAAACTTCAACAGGGCAACCCATCTGCTTCACGAGTATGGAGGGCAGCAAGCAACAAGAGGGTATGGAGGACATCAACCAACAAGAGATAGATTAGCGGCAGTCAAACATCAACACACGTACTGCTGTAGACTACAGGCAGCACTTGTGCTCTACACATGTATATACCATGTACCGCTACCTGGTGGTAAAACTTGCACCAGCTACAAAAGTGCACACCTATGATATGACAGATCATCGATGATCTAGATCTTCCAGGACAGATATTCCTGATCTGTACCAGTATGATCTACAACAGTAGATCATGTTGCAGGGTGGCAGCTGCAAAATCTGCATGATCTAGATCAAGTTTCCCGGGTTGGATCTGTGCTATACAGATCCTGCACAACATACCATAACGGCAGGGTAAGATCTACAGCAGTAAATGATCATCTGTAGATAAATGGATCATGGTCTGTACGAGGTGTGCAAAAGTGCAACCACAACTGCTGTACGAGCACTGCTGTGTACAGTAGTAAAAAGGTGCTGTTTCACACCTGGTACATGCCTGGTGTGTCATAACAGGGGTCAACAACACGCGGAGTTCCCCGGCATCGACTCTGTGTACTCAGAAAATGATGTATGTACAGCAGTCTGTCGGGCCATGCCGCAGAAGAAGTCGCGGTCGAAACAACGAAAGTACGGTCCCTCGCGCAGGACTGAGCACTGCCGCCGCAGTGTGACTAATGCCACCAGAAAAATCACACCGCCATTATAGATTACACCTGGTGAGGATTACCCTGGGCTGGGTGTTCGATCGGTATTTTACCCCTAAAACAGCTCAGTAGGTAATACCTTCACAAATGGCGTTTTATAAGGGTTAACCTGGGCTGGGTACATTGCCGATCTATCTTTTACCCCTGTACCATAGCTCAGTAGGAAACACCTTCACGTTTGGCGTTTTATATGGATTAACGTGGGCTGGGTACATTGCCCATCCATCTTTTACCCCTGTAGCTCAGTAAGGTAACACCTTCACGTTTGACGTCGTGGAGAACGCGCATTCGAATCTCTCTCCGAACATTTCTTTTATAAAAACGCTTGCGCGTGCGGCCCCTAAAGACATATCTCCCTGGTTCCCCAGGTATTGAAACGAAGCGGGTAGGTCAGCATACGGCCGTACACGGTACCGACGCCCCCAAGATCCCATCGTTCAGAGGGGGGGAGAGTGTCATAAGGATTACCCTGGGCTGGGTAATCGATCAATTTTTTACCCCTACTCGTATAGCTCAGTAGGCAACACCTTCACGTTATCAACGAAACTAGGTTATAGATTTTCCCCCCCCTCGAAATGAGGCCTACTGTAGGCGTCACTGACAGTGTTATTCTCAGAAACGCCCGCCGTTCAGGAGGGGGGAGATAAGGATTACCCTGGGCTGGGTAGTAGATCGACATCTTACCCCGAACTCAGTAGGTCATACCTTCGCATATACCTGTGCGAGTGCTAGCTGAGAGAAGTAGAGAAGAGTTTATCGAAAACTTACAGAAACGTGCATACATCCCACAACACGCCACCCCATACAACGGGAAACCTCACAAATGAAGACACGAGAAACAAGTAGACGACGGAAGAGGGACGGAGAGAGAGAGACAGAGGCAGGGACTGTGTGCGTACGGTGGACGAGTTACTGCCTTCCGCCACCGAGCCAGACACATGTCATATTTGCCCTGGATGGCGACGGAAAGTGAAACTAAAGTGCCCAAAACAATCACCCCCGGCTGGCTTTCCTGACCTGCCGGGGACGGGCGGTGGGTAGCTATCAGCTCCGCGCAACAGTAAACACTGAGGGAATCCAGTTTGTCGGCTGCTGACTTCTACAATATAGATTGTACTGGCTGCACCGGCCAGTACCCAGCGCTACAGACGGTAGTTGAAACGCCACCAAAGACTACTGTAGTCTGCCGGGATCAGTCTAAGCTTACCATGTTAGGAGTACCGCTACAATATAGCGTCAGAAGGTCCATTATGCGTAGTCGTAACCAAAGCCCGCCTCGGTGTGTTACACGCTTTGCCCATCAAGCATATATATAGAGCCCTGCGACGGTGGTTGCATACAGTAGTACTCTGCCAGGCTACCATATGCTGCGGAATAAGAAGTCTTGGCCCAAAAGAGGAAGGACGGCCCCCCTCCTGCCGCCGAATGGTCCACGGTGATGAGCTTTAGAAAAATGCACATTGCAGTGAAAACACTATTTTGTTGCAGGCCGGCGTCCCCGGTGGCGTGGTAGGTGGTCCGCGTGCCTATCACAATCAATTCCGTGGGTTCAAGTCTCACCGAGTGCATGCTCGTAGGGACTTTTTCTTGCATGAAATAATTGATTAGCGGAAAGCGCGAGAACGGGAGTTAGCTACATTCGATGAAAATCGACGAGCAGTGGGAATGCTGAACCCTACGCGCGACAAAAAATAAAGGCACGTACCGGGGAGGAGACGGGACGACACCTGTGACCAAGGCTTGTCCAGAAGATTGCTGAGGGTCAAACCTCCTACGAGTTGGGCTGGAAAGTAAAAGTGATTATTGAAAAAAAAAGGAAAAAATACATGTTTCGTGCCAAACTATCGATAGAACCACGAATTCTTGACTATCGTTCTCTTGCCAGGTACTGCTATTTCTTGGGTGCTGTCAGCACACAATAGTGAAAACACCCAACATTGGGTACGTACGTAAGGTATGGTAGACCTTAAGTGGGAGGCGGCGTCACACTGTGAAGGTGGTACCTACTGAGCTATAGGGGGGAAAGGTCGATCGATTATCCAGCCCCGGGTAATCCTTATAACACTCTCCCCCCCTCTGAACGGCGGGATTTTTGGGGCGTCGGCACTGTATACGGCTGTACGCTGACCTACCCGCTTCGTTTCATTTACCTGGGGAACCAGGGAGATGGTCTTAAATGGGACGCACGCGCAAGCGTTTCTACAAAAGAAACGTCCGGAGCGAGGTTCGAACCCGTGTCCTGGACGACGCCAAGCGTGAAGGTGTTACCTACTGAGCTATAGGGGTAAAACATCGGTCTTTCACCCCTATAGCTCAGTAAGGAACACCTTCACATTTGGCGTCGTCGGCAGGACGCTTCTTCTTGGTAAAGTCCTTCTTCTTGCTTATCTCATGGGGAGCTCAAATTAGGGTACAGGAACAGAGTGCGACAGAGGGGGATAGTCGAATGCCAGACTGTCCCCTGAACCATGTATCTTGATACATGACATGCACAGTCTACTAGACGTTTCCGTTACTAGCACGTCACGTGCTCGCATACTGGTATGTCTTGCACCGCGTTATGGCTACTGGTACGTTATACCATCACAACACCGTGTGAAATAGTTTCACAGATCGGACAGATCAGATCAGATCAGATCCCCATTTCTGATATGATACATAGATTTGTGGGGGCAGATACATCCCTGATTTGTATGATCTGCACGATCCACGGTGTGATACGATCGCCGGGTGGCACAGCTCTTGCGCGCACATGCTTGTCTGGTACGATCTGTTTAATATGGCTCTTGTGCACAACTTGTCGAAGCGACAAACGTTTACCTGGCACATCATAGATCGGATATACAGTAGACCACCCGGTGCATCATGGATAGGATCTACACGACGATCTACAGATAGATCGCGATCTGCCTAATATGGGGAGGGTGTCGATCGGACGATCGCATCAGCTCAAGTCACCCGTTTCGTGCGCACACACATATTTTGTACATGCGCGAGAGAGGATGAGTACTCGTGCACAGATGTCTACTGCGTGTAATTTAAATTTGTGCATACAGGTAGAAGTCAGACAGGTGGAGGTCAGACAGATGACTGTCAAGCTTTAGTATACAAAAAAGGCCCGTCCCCGGGTTTCCCAGCTTTGCGTGTTTCAAGCCCCGCCCTAGCCTCGACGCTGACCCTAACCCTACTGTCGTAAGCTTGACCCTATCTCTGGCCCAATTTGTGATACGCTCTATTAAGAATCTCGTATATATTTTTAATCTGATGTCGTCCCCTTTTCCAGGTCTCGCCAGGTCAAGCTCAAGCAAGACTCGATCTCTTCCCGCTTCCGCTTTGAAAGCTCGCGCTTTGACACCCAGGTGGGGCAGAGTACCTGCTGCGTAGGAAGCGCAGCTCTGGTGACTACTTTTAATATTAATAGTTGTTGTGTCGAGGCTGAAGCGTGGCGTCACGCTGGTTTCAGCGGCTGTTTGCGTGACAATATGCTCAGTATGGTTTAGTTGTTCGAGCAAACCGTAAAGTTTGTACTTCAAAGTACATGGTAGAGGACGCAATTCTAAACATATTGCTGATGCAAGCAATTATACGTGGCTCTGCACAACACTATTTACTGCACAATAAGAGGAGCTTCAATGTAGAGCCAGCACAAGTTGATGATATTTTTATGTGTGTGTATGCGCCATTGAGTCGGGCCGTGAGTAGTTTGCTTCGTCCACGCGTTTGCCCAGCCGCCCCAACATCAATGCTGCATACGAAGAAATAATTTTTGTGTATGGGCCTCCATAATGGCTCTCTGCTAGAAGTTTCGCCCAACAAAACGTCAACAAGAAAACAAGAGGGTCCGGGTAACGGTTATTACTATGTATTTATCTCTTTGACGGCATGCACACAGACAGGTGTTTCTGTTCGGAGTTAGTCCACTCGCGATGCACGGTGACCAAAAACATGTCCACGAGAATGTCCACGAACTATACCGCGATACGCACACCCCGCGTTTCAATCGCGTCCTCCTATCCTTCGGTTGTTGTATGCTCGTACGCGTACGTCATATAGGTGCCCGAACACATCCTGTTCGTGCTCTTCGCCCTCTTCGCCTGCGGGAGATGGCTCTTCGGACGCGGAACAGCCACAGCAAGGCAACAGAGCCCCCCTGACGAGGGCCTTGAGCCTCAACGCGGCCGTGACGCATCCGACGAAAAATATGTCTCCGTCAAATATGCCGCCAAGCCTACAATCAGGCAGGGGCTGCGAACCTCCACAGGCTCCCGAGCGAAGCGCAGGGAGAAGACGGTGGTGTTCGGGCTCAGCTACCACCCCGAAGCAGGCCACGATTACGCCGAGTCTGGGGGGGCTATTAACGCCCAGGCCAGCCCCCTCTCCTGGTCTCCTCGGCCCAACCCCCCCTGCCCTCCAACCATCGACGAGGTGCTGCAGAACAGCGTGCGAGGCTTCCGCGAGCCGTGGTGGAAAACGTCTTGTTCGTCCTACGCTGCAGACGAAGGCGAAGACATCCTTCGTGCTGACGAGGCAGAGGGTTGTGACATGCCACCGGAAACGAAGGTGGGCGGGGCGCAGCGCGTGTAGCTTGGCGTGTGGCATGTTGTTGTTTTACACCCCACTCATTGAAGCTGTCATCCACATGCAAGGCCGCCTTACAAGCGGTTCTTAGTGGGATGCAGCCCACCCTTCATGCGACTCGCTGAACACCTCACGGCGCTTCGTGCTTGGTACAAGCAATGTCTTGCCTGGTCGGTGAGACCCGACGTGCTCCGTCCCGGCATTGTAGGGATGCGAGGGTCTATTATCATACGACTACGGCCATGCATGATAATGAGTACCCCCCCCCCCCCAATACAGTGTGTCGCTCTACCGGGTTGAGCTATGTCGAGTTAGAGGCAGTTACATAGTACTCCCATTGCTGTCTCTGGAAATTCCTAGACCGGAAATTAAATTGACTCATTGAAGCTGTCATCCATATGCAAGTCCGCCTCCCAAGCGGTTCTTAGTAGGATGCAGCTCACCCTTCATGCGATTCACCGTCCGGACACCTCGCGGCGCTTCGCGCTTGTTGCAAGCAATGTCTGCCTGGTCGGTGAAAACCCGACATGCTCCGTCCCGGCATTGTAGGGATGCGAGGGTCTATGGTCATACGACTACGGCCATGCATGAGATCGAGTACATCTCTCCTATCAAGTACACCCCCCCCCCGCGCCAATATATCCGTTATATTGCCATTATTGTTATTTACTGTTGTTGTAAATATTGGTATTGTTGTATTTGCCCACTCACATTATCCAACTCGAATCTCTCATCCCTCGTATTGCCAAGAGGAAGATGTGAAGAAATCCCGAAAAGGTAACAGACAAGGAGGCTAAGCTAAACTGTACGTACTTTTTCGTACATGATTTTTCCGGTGGCCTTTTCCACCTGCCTCCAGCCTAAAACAGAAAAAAAACGATGAGAAAAAAGCTCATCTTCCTGCTATCATGACGTTTTTTGTATCATCCCCATAATGCCGACAGGGTGTGTCGTGTTATCCATACCTTATGCCCCTATCTATGCATGCTGGTGCAACGTATGGGCCTGGAGTAAGAAACTGCCCAGCAAGAAATTAAGGGTCCCTTTTAAGGTGGTGAGCTACAACAAAATACAAAAAACCCCCCGAAAAATCTTCAGAAACTGAGGCTCACGTCTGGGGGGGGGGGGGGGGGGGCGCAGCAAAGGAAATCATGTTTAAGAAACCACGCTCAGCGGCAGGCGCTATTATATATACTGAAAACAAGCAGACGAGGCGTTCTACGATACAGGTCCACCCTAACGTCTCTGAAGCTCCTCCCTTTAGGAGCTCCAGACCTCACCCGAAGACTCACTTTTAGCAAAAAACAAATTGCATGCCGATCAATATTCCCAGGGCCCAAGTACACAAAAAAGTCATTTTTCGAAACAAGATTGGCCTTCAGACGATTTTGGGTTAAGGAGCCCCGTCATTCAGAAAACAAAATAGCGGAAATGTGCTACCTCTATCGTAGAACGCGTCAGACCTAGTGTATAAGTAACCTTTGCTCGAGGTCGGTGGGTGTTGTCAACAATACTTGCTAATTGATTGGCGGGTCCGTACCGTTCCCCGTGTACCTTTCTGGACGGAAATATAAGAAACGTTTAGACATTAATATGAATACCTCTCGGTCATTGTATTTACGCCCAGAGTAGTACGAGGTACCAGGTATGTGACAGGCCTATTGGGAGCTCTCGACGTTGAATTGCGCGCGGTTGGCGTGCTGGGTATGTTGCGGATGGCGGCATCGACTGATATGCCGGGAGGACGGGGTGTGCCACCCAATCATATGCTGCGAGAGCGCGATGTCACCCAATCGTATGACTGCGAGAACGGGATGCCACCTGTGCGGCTTGTTTTTCTCGGGAGCTTGAAGATGTGCTCGCCCAAGAAAGCTTGCGAGGGGCGATAAGCAAGCAAGAATGGAAAGCGTTGAGTCTCAAGTCCGAACGGACAGGAGGGGGGAAGAGGGAGGGGCAGTAGAGGATGTACGAGAAGCATCAGCGACGGAGTACAAAATAAAATGTCCGATTGTGACGGCCCTAAGTCACACCCCATACACTTCAAGACACCCACTAGCAGTAGGAATAGGAGCGCTTCCTCAGGCTGGACTTATTGTTTTCTTACTTGAGGAGGGGCGAGTTCCTCACTAACTTCGGTAGACTCCCGAATTTCTTGTTTTCCTCTAAATCTCAGCCTAAAAAATATCAGTGCCCGTCTTCTTAGTAGGTGTCCAGGCCTGTTTGAAAATGACAACCGCATCATTAGCCACGCGTATGGTCCACGCAATCTAATCTAGTGGACCGCCACAATCGGGCGTGTCTTGTTGTACTACTGTAGGTCGTTACTTCTGCCTCACGTACGTCCTCTTCGCCCTCCTGTTCTGTCGCCTCCTGTCCTCTCTCCGTTCGGACTTGTGACTCAACGCTTCCCATTCCCTTTATTTTGTCGCCCCTCGCAGGCGTTTTTAGACGAGTATGTCTTCAAGCTCCCACGCACAGCTAGGCGCACACGCCCTGCAACAGGTGCGGTAGAAGGCGAGCAACAAAAAGACATGTGCCTGCTGCTTCCGTCGCCATCCTTGGCCGACGCTGCTGCCGCCGGCGACGCACACGGCAGCGTTGCGGCCGAACAAGAGAACACCGGGCGCGCCCAAGTAAAAGCGACCAAAGACGACGAAGACAACATTGACACGGGGGCCTCCACCTTTGCGGGAGTTTCTTTGCCCGAACCGACGGGCGACTACCACGACATGATGGGGTCCTCCTTCCTGGCAGGAGTTTCACCGCCAGAAGCAGTACCGGACAACATTATTGTCGACGTGTCGGGGTCCTGCACCCTGCCAGGAGTTTCGCCTGGATCGGTGGACAGCAGCTGTGATATGGTGGGGTCTTCTATCCTGGCGGGATGTTCGCCAGACACGACGACGAACAACGACAGCATGACGGAGTCCTCTATCCCGGTGGGGTCATCACCCGCTTTTGCTTCGTCAACGCTGATGTTTTCCGTGAGGCACACAACGTGCTTCCAGACTTTATCTGTGGTGGACGAGGAGCAGGAGCGGGAGGAGGACGACGAGGAGGAGCCTGGAGTGCTTCTCCTCTCGCGGGTCGTGTCCAGCACAAACTCGCTGAGCAGCCAAGGGTCCGCGTTCCCGCAGCCACCGTCGGTGGCATCTGCGGCCGTGATCGAGGCCGTGATCGAGGCCGTGATCGAGACGGTGATCGGTGTGGCCGATGGAGAGGAGGCTAGACTAGGCGAAGAACCCGAGAAAAACGAGCATGAAGATGACCATGAATACGTGGGTGACGATGCCCGGTCCGGCGGCAGCTCGGACATCATCGACGTCTATGACGGTCTTCTGTTTCAGTCATGCAAGGGAAAGGAGGGAGGGGGGGGCGAGGAAGAGGGGGAGAGGTTTCAGGAGGAGGAAGAGGGCGGGGGGGATGGGGGGGACGAGGTGTACAAATCCTTCCCGTTGACGGCTTCCGCTGTGGTGGCATCGGCCGAAGACGAACGTTCTTCCATGACAGACCGACTTGTCGGGGTCCTTCGCAGCCTCACGGATCGGCAAGTGGCTGTCCGCGGGGAGTACCTCGCGCGGAACTGCTCGCTGTCGCCGTGCGACACCAACACTGATCTGACGTGGCACGAGGTGCTTGGAGAGGGGACGTTCGGACGCGTTTCTCTCGTTGAGCACAAGCTGGGGCGCTATGCCCTGAAGGAGTTGACGGAGGTGATCATTTCGTTGTCGTCATGCTGCGTATTATATGTCGTCATACTTCGCATTACGTTGCTGCTGTTACCTAAAGAAAACCTCCTTAATATTCTGCTCCAGAGTTATTGGAGCCTGTCGTGTGACCATGGACGATACAGATTTTTTGGCGATATAGTTCATTTGAGGACAATGACAACAAGTGTGCCAGTGCCCGCAAACCTTACCTGGTTCACAAAGCGTTTTCAGTTTGAAAGTGTCAGGTACCCATGGTGTAAGTTAACGTAGAGTCTAGCGTCCTTGTTCAATTTCCTTTACCGCAGGGGTTTCTTTTCCCTCCCTCCCATTGGCTGGGTATGGGTATATACATATCAGTGGTCGAGGATTGAGCAGGAACATGCCCTTCTCGAGGGTAGGACACAACGATACTCGGATGGCGATATTGCTGTATATAGGCAGGGCGCGTTCCGGTGACGGCTTCTGCATCGCTTGTTTTTTTGGGTTTTTTCCACCAGGAGGCTGGGCTGGTCGAACGATGGTGCGCCCGCAACGAGATGGAGGCGTTGTTGAGGTAAGAATAAGACGTGTATCTGGTAGCTGGTAGCACTCCTCAGTCCAAATGGGAAATATACTCCCCGTTTTTCACTCTGGTATGGACACCAAACGGTGGGGCATCGTAAAAGTATCACATCACATTGTACCACACGCGGAACATTTGTCCGACCCAAGGTCAGTCTCTTGCGCGTGTGTGGTATGTGTATATGTGTGTACGTGGTCTATGTGAGAAAATGTGTGTTTCACACGATGCTGTGTAGTCTACTGCGCGTGCTGCACTCTGAAATGTATAGCATCGAGCGAAGTCTTTCTCACGACACAGCTACTGATCACGACGACGATGAGGATGTTGCTATCACATTTGTAGCTCGTTTCCCTGAAGCCTTGCCGGCGGTAAGTAAACTCGGCTGCCAAAGAAAAAAACATCTCGATAGAAGAAAGCAAACCGGCACGAGTGCAACGCAGTACCAGTACGCAAGGGAACGGTACTAACGAGCCGCGGCATACCATCCCTGATCCCTTATTTTTAAGCAAGTAATACATTGCGAATAAGCACACCCAATGGTGCACACTGTGTTATGCCACATGGCCCGTCGTGCGCTGCAAAGGAAGCAGATGTTCAGTGTCCCTCTCCTTCACGTGTGTCATATAGAGACCCCACTCATATTCAAACCATGCATGCTTTACACCAGCGGACTGCCAATACGTGTACGTAGGAATACACCTCGGAGGCTGACGAAGGTTGCAAGTTAAATTACACTCGTCAGGAGACGCTTTGGACCTTTTTGTTTTTGTCGACCGAACTTTCATTACTCTTTATTTCTCGTGCATCCCCTCCTCCTCCTCGAACCCTCACCCCCCGCCCGTACCCCCGCCCCCACGTACGCGTTATATGGCGTCTTGATGGTGTTTTCTATTTCTATGGCGTCGTACTACGAAGAGTGTCGGGCCACGAGAACGTCATACGAGCGGTGGCGATGGACCCCACCATCCCTAGCATGCCCATTATGTTGGAGGCTGGTTCGAGGGACATGTACGACGTCATTTGCGACGATGACATGTCCATGCCGATTAAGATCAGGCAAGTTCGCAATGCCCGAGAACAGACGGCACACACGCACGCGTACTGCAGCTTCATGCTCCGTATCTTCATTCACGCTTGAGGCTAACCACTCTGTCTCAAAATGTATAGACCGCTAATAGAGTAATACTTAATGCAGATATTTCTTATATCTCGGCACAGAGCGGTATCCAGTAATACAGTAATAGGGTTCTGTATACCTGTGTACCTGGTAGGGCACAAATCCGGAGGTGCGGAACTCTACCATCCATCGGACAGACCGGATCAGATCAGCGTAGGTCAGATCAGATGCCCATGGAAGGAAGGTTGTTTTACCACGTATTCGAGGAAATGGTTGACACACATGGCGTGCGGAACGAATACAACCAACCCTATATCTAACTGTAAGCCAATAAGAGCAACCCTAACCCTGACCCTAAGCCAATGAGAGCTACCCCAACCCTGACCCCAAGCCAATCAGGGCGACCTTTACCCTGACCCTAAGCCAATCAGACCAACACTAACCCCGACACTAGGCCCCTAACCGTGAGCCAATCAGAGCAACCCTAACCCTGACCCTAAGTCAATCAGAGCCACCCTCAACCTGACCCTAAGCCAATCAGAGCGACCCTAACCCTGACCCTAAGCCAATCAGACCAACGCTAACCCCGACTCTAAACCAATCAGACCAAATCTCGAATAGGTGGTAAGCTCTACTGCATTTGATTCTCTACATATTTCGGGGGGGTAGACACATCCCTGATTTACAAGATCTGCAGGATCTGCAATAGTGGTAGTACGGTAGTAGCAATAATATTAGCAGATCATGCTTCCCGGGTGAGATGTGCTCGATATGAAAGGGGTCTTGAGTGCGCACATATTTTTTATTCGGGGAGGGATATGTACATATGATACCCGGTACGGCTCTTGTGCTCAAAATCTCATTCTGGCACATTTAATATTGGATCCATGGGATCTAACAACGTCTCATGCCAGAGTATACGGCAAGAGTACATTCAGATAGTCTACAGTACTTCGTGGTGTATGTGTTCGATATGTATAAAATATATACGAAAAAATGAATGTGCGCGCGTCGCGTTCTGATCATGTTTCTGCTGCTCCGTGCGACGTGTGTACGGTATATATACATGCTCCCTCCGTGTCCTTGCTCTGACGCCCGTGCCTCTCTTCCAAGCAGCCTCCTGCTTGAGGCCGCGTGGGGACTGAGCCATGTTCATGAGAAGGGATTGGTCCACTGCGACATTAAAGCGGCGAACATCGTTGTCGTCGGAGAAGGCGACGAGAACACTTTTTCGGCCAAGATTGCCGACTTCGGCATAGCGTGTGGTGAGAAAGAAAAACAGACAAAACGTATATACGTACGTACCACGTATATTTTTTAGTTTATTCCTGTGAATTATTAGCTGCTTCGTCGAAACTTATATCCGTGCAAGCTGCTGTACGTGACACTTCGATCGTGCGTACTGCGTGTATGAACTTTATGAAGGATACTTCGTACATACCTGTACCAGGTATTCGTTATTGAGGAGAGCATAGTCTGACAGCTGTGCATTACCGCTGCAAAAATAGTACCCAAAACAAATGTCGCCTCGTGTATGCTCGCGTTCGATTTCCCATCTGAGGGATATGGCACGTTTGAAGGCTGCACCACCATCTCGTCAGCGTATGAGCTACCGAGCGTTAAACAAAAGGACGAAGAAATGGACATGTACGTATAGGTGTCGGCAACCTCCCATTTTAAGGCAATGAATGGGGTTGCTTGAGTAAACACGATAGGCCCTTCACTGTTTGGTTGTTGTTTTCCTTGTGCGCCCTTGTTCTTTTCTGTGTGTCTCTTTGTCTTTCGTCCGTTCAGTGTTTTTTTTTAACGTTTTGTCTGTTTTTTTGTCTATATATTACATGTGCGCGATATGATAGCCTAGTATTTACCTCTTGTCTATGGTCTTGTTGTTTTGTTGTTCATTTTGTCACGTGTTTTCGTTTTTGGTTGAAATCGACTGTTATCAGTAGGGACACCCCTTGAAACGTAACCTACAGTAACGTTTCTCTGTCTTGTTGCTCACTGCATGCCGTGCCAAAGTCGGCAACCTCATCCCTCGCAGTCATATGGTAGAAATGGAACCAACAACGTCAGAAGCTATGATGCGGCAGCTTGCAGTGGCACACGTTATCGACCCCAACCAAGAATGTCAAGAGGGAAAAACATAATTTTATATATATGTATACAAAGAAATACCAAAAAACAGATAGTAGACTTATTAATCCATCAAACTGTGTTTACTTAGGCGGCAACAGTAACAACAACAGGTCGCGACAACACTAGCAGCGTGACCCCTGAACCCCGATCCCCGCCCTCAAGGTTTCAACCGTAGCGGAAGCATTATTATACTTTGTATGCTCGCCTATCTCTGAGCGGAAGGCGTGGCCCCCGATCCCCTCCCCCCTTACCCCCTTCCGCGTGCATGCGCCTGCATCCCCCACGATTGTTTGCTTCAGTGTGCCGCGCAAGTCTTATACTGTACCAGGTACCTGCCTAACACCTATCTTGTACCTACGTAACACCTGCATTCTGCTGCACAGACATTGGAACCTTGATGGGGGCGGGAACGGGCACTCCCGGGTATATCCCGGCGGAGAATCTTCGCGACGCGATCGAGGCCGGTCCAGACGGCGATGTCTTTTCCTTCGCCGTGGTGATGCTTCTCGCTTTCGTCCTTCCTGAGTTTAGGGTGAAGAACCCGTTCGCTCACCGGGTGAGAATGCATCCCGTGCCATGCCATGCCGTTATTGTCGAAACTATGATATAATGCTGACCCCTCTCATAGATAATACCAGGCGCGTACGACGCGGTCCGCCCGCACAAGAAAGCTCAGCCTGGTGTTATGTTTTTCTGCGGGAAACTACAGCAGTAAGAAATTCGGACCTACGATGAGACACACTACGTTGGTGGTCTTCTCAAAATAGTTCATTGATAATATTTTGGGCTTGTACGTCGGATAACTATTGGGGGTAGATCGTCTACAGATGGCTCACCAACAGATAGATCATCTACAGATAGATCATCTACAGGTAGATCATCTACAGATAGATCATATACAGATAGATCATCTACAGACAGATCATCTACAGATAGATCATCCACAGATATCATCTACAGATAGACCATCTACAGATAGGTCATCTACAGATAGATCATCTACAGATGGTTCATCTACAGGTATCATTTACAGATAGATCATCTACAGATAGATAATCTACAGTAGATCCTGACCTGCCGCCATGACATGTTCTGCAGCATCTGTATAGCACTTATCCAACGCGGGAACATGTGCTATTACGCGGGGCCATAGTTAATAGGACCAAATATTGTTGATAAAAATAGTTAGATATATAGGTTTTTATGTATACCATAGGTCCTATTAACTGTGGTCCCCCGTAATAGGTCGATCATTCAGAATACGGTATACGGCTCCCACCCGGCAGCATGAGCCAGACCAAACAGATTAGGAACATGCTTGCCTTTGAAGGATCTAGATCATGAAATGGGTATCGATGGTCTGTACACAGTGTGTTTTTTCTGTCATTTTCTGTTTTGTTTTTGTTCCTCCTGCGGCTGTACAGCAGTGTGTAGCTGTACGTGAGTGGACGTCAATGGTTATCATGATGTATTCTGCACACTGTCGGGTGGAGAAGAGGGTTTTAATCGAAATGTTTGGGAGATGTGTGTCTCATCTCTTCCCTTCCCTTCCCTTCCCTTCCCTTCCCTTCCCTTCCCTTCCCTTCCCTTCCCTTCCCTTCCCTTCCCTTCCCTTCCCTTCCCTTCCCTTCCCTTCCCTTCCCTTCCCTTCCCTTCCCTTCCCTTCCCTTCCCTTCCCTTCCCTTCCCTTCCCTTCCCTTCCCTTCCCTTCCCTTCCCTTCCCTTTCCTTCCCTTCCCTTCCCTTCCCTTCCCTTCCCTTCCCTTCCCTTCCCTTCCCTTCCCTTCCCTTCCCTTCCCTTCCCTTCCCTTCCCTTCCCTTCCCTTCCCTTCCCTTCCCTTCCCTTCCCTTCCCTTCCCTTCCCTTCCGTCTCCTCTCCTCTCCTCTCCCCTCCTCTCCTCTCCTCTCCTCTCCTCTCCTCTCCTCTCCTCTCCTCTCCTCTCCTCCCCTCTCCTCTCCTCCACTTTCCTTTCCCTTCGTTTCCCGTCGTTGCTGGCGCGGCCGCTATCTGTGTGTGCGCGCTTGAGTAGGTCCTTATGACAATAGATGAACGACTGAAGCGGATAGCTATTCACAGGGCTGGGTGGGACATCAACGAAGTTTTGGACGCCCAGGTATATCGTGTTTTGTACCTAATACGGTATTTCGCTTCTCACGTAGTGCTGGGTATCGTATCAGAAGTCTCGATGTTTTCGGAATATCGAACGCGTTTATTTGGCCGTCCGTCCCCTGGCCTCCTCGTATTTTGTTTCGTAAAAATTGAAAAAAAAACATGGGCTGCTGTACCTCAGCTGTGTGATATCGAGGATTTCGCCGACTCTTGTGCTATATACGGCACTGCACTAATACGTACCAGGTACCGTGTAATGCATTAGCTTAAGCACATGCCTGGTACGTACCAGCTAGCCGGGTCCGCGCCTTTTGATCATCTTGCATCCTTACTCCTTACGCACATAATTGTGTACGTCTCTTTTTCTTGCGAACTATTTATAATTGCATTCATTATGCACAATTCTGGCCGAAAATGTGATGACCGCTGATAATAGGAACCTTATAATGGTCCTTTTTTTCCGTACAGGTCGGATCCCACGATATTTTTCAAACAGGAACAAAGTTCGCTCTGCGAGTACCCAAATGGTCTTTACGTCACTTGAGACAGTGGTATTCCGCAATGATCACATATCAGGTAAAAAAGTAGCTGGTAACCGGTATTTATTTTGCTCTCGTCGTGCAGAGTTGAGCACATACGTACATACGTATCATATCTCGATGAAACCGTCGGTTTGATCCCCTGTCCCCTCTCCCCCCCGCCGCCCCTCACTTTGCACTAACGCTCCCCCCCCCCCCTCCCCCATGACGCTGTTTTTTATATGTACCTTGTCTTGTTGTCCTTTTCTCTCTTGGCTTGCGTTTGAACGTTGATGCTGTTGATTAAAATGTGATGATCATTCGCGCATATGAATACAAGGCGAAACAAAACAATGCTCATACCACGCGCGCACAAACAACGCGTACCTACAAACGGTGCGCATACAATGCATACTAACATGTGATCACACTACGCGCATACATCGCATCCATTTTGTTTTTTACAGCGCGCGGTAAACGAGAGGTGCTTGTTCGACGGGTCGTTCGCCGAGATCATGCTCCGCCCGGAGAGGATGGACGACGCGGTGCCGAACAAATCACTCGTGAGTCTTAGTATTCCTCCACTGCTGTCACTGTAATTGTTGTCGACCAGTGAGCAGTTGTGCTGCTCTTCTTGCGGCCACCGCGCAGTGCGCATGCATGCCGTTGAGTCCTGATGCTAGTCTTGCTGAGTTAGACATTAAATAGTAATTTGGTTTCCGGCTAATAAAGTGGGACGGTTTTGCTTGGTGTCAGACGGGCAGAATGCAGCAGAGCACGTACTCGTTTGTTCTGTTGAGCCGTCTGGCGAATCTACGTATCATGTATGTGCAGCACTAGCTTCGAAGTTGGTCGTCGATCACTCATAAAACCCTGGTGCATGTTCTATCAGTGTCATGGTGTATTTTACCATTGGACAACGTGAAGCATGAGCCTCAAGGTTAGAGGCGTGCTTTAGATAGTGGGACCATTTTTCGGCCATTTTATTTTCTCCTGACTGACCGGGAGCTCCTTAACCCAATATCGTTGAAATACCAACAGTGTTTTACAAAGAAAATATCCTGATGAAGCCTAGGCTTTGGGATTGGTCGTCGGGTTGCACATATAGCTCTTGTCAAAACCAGTTTTGAGTGTGAGCACTGAGCTCTCCGAGTGAGGAGTCTCAGAAATTTCTCGGAAAATTCAGGTCTACCGCTACCTTAGTACGCGTCTATTATATATCACTTACAAACATTATGTATATAGTGCCCGGAAGGAGAAGAACACCAAGAGAAAAAATAAAATAAATCTATACCCAGCATTTTGTTTTAATCATGCTCGTTTGCCATTCTCCAGTGGTGTATGACGAAGTGCTCCACGCATTTAAACGGCCTTGGTGCACTCGTAAACAGCTACGTACTTCGTACAAGAACGACAACAAAACCCAGGGATTTTAACCAGATAAGGAAGCCTACGTTGCACCGCTTGTCTATAATAGTATTGATAGTAGACGTGTCAAGACGATAGACGACGGATAGGCACGCACTATTGTTGTACTCTCATACTATTACAACTGGTATTGTGTGCGTCAGTTGTTTTTTCTTGTGTTTCGTACCTACACGCGCACAACGCGTGCCATAACTTGTACCTGGTATATCATATCCTATCATATTATTATTATTTCCCTTGCCATCCGACAATGTGCAGCATGGTCTTCAACATTGATCACTCATAACTTTCCCGTAATATCATGTATACGTCCGTAGGGATAACAGCGGTATAGGCGAACCGCCGGTAAACAATTAAGGGAACGGCCCGAGAGACATCCATGTACAGCAGTTCCGAGTCATCCCACAGTAGGGGTGCACCAGAAGTTCCTGAGCCCCTAACATTAGGAGCTCAATATCTCACCCGATAAAGTACTTGGAAAAAAGTAGTTCGTGCCACCCGACTGGCACCTACCTAGGTCCTGTATGCGCTAGTCCTAAAACGAATACAGGAGTAAATTTTTCATCCTCACTGGTAGTTCCCCACTTGAGGAACTAAATTGGCCAGAAACCTTTTGTCCCACAAAGTGCAACCCCTACCGTGGGGTGCCTCTTCCGGTTCCACCCTCGTAGTGCAGCGGATAAACAGAAACGACCAATATCACGATCACTGGAGGTATGCCTGGTGTACCACTATTTGCTCATTTTTTTTTTCTGCCCATTTATGGAGCTTGTCACGCGAGCAACTACCAGGTACCACTTACTTACAGTAGTATCTTGCTTTTTCACAGTTGTTGTATTTTTGCAGAACTAGCGCGGGGAAAAATCGGTGGGGCTGCAAGAACAGTTTTCTCCGAAGTAATATTTCGGATGAAATACTGAACTCCTCGTGGGGAGCTCAGAAAATAAGGCACCACCCCTATAAGGCACCACCCCTATAAGACACCACCCCTATAAGGCACCACCCCTATAAGACACCACCCCTACATGGCACCACCTCTGTAAGGCACCACTCCTATCGTGGCATATTGAGGTATCACCCCTATAAGGCACCACCCCTATAAGGCACCACCCTATAAGGCACCACTCCTATATGGCAATCACCCCTGTAAGACGCCACCCCTATAAGGCACCACCCCTATAAGGCACCTCCTCTATAAGGCACAACCCCTATAAGGCACCACTCCTATCGTGGCATATTGAGGCATCACCCCTATAAGGCACCACCCCTATAAAGCAACCACCCCTATAAGGCACCACTCCTGTAAGACACCACCCCTATAAAGCATCACCCCTATAAGACACCACCCCTATAAGGCAACCACCCCTATCGTGGCATACAAAATAAACATTGTGGCGAAGAAACGGTGCTCAGGGTCGGGGTGCCACAGTAAATCCCCTATATTTTGGCGATAGAAGCCTGTGCTCAAGCCAAGGTGGCAACATAATAAGAAATTGAGCCCCGACGCCGAAAGGACGTTTCCTGCCACTTCCGGGGGGGGGGCATACGTATCATAGTAGTAATCAGAACCCACGAAGGACCCAAAAAACATACCGGTACCACAGTGGGTGGAAACATAAGGACCGTTTATACATTAGTATCAATACCAAGCGGTCCTTGTATTTACGCCCAGAGGTGAGTACTTACTGTATAGGGTACAGTTTTAATATTACGGGGGACCATAGTTAATGAGACCTATGGTATACCTAAGAATCTATATATTTAACCATTTTCACTAACAATATTTGGTCCTATTAACTGTGGTCCCCCGTAATAGTACCCCCGAATGTTTACACACCACATCTGGTGCCGGTTACTATAAAAAAAATCGACCGTAACAGCAGGGCGCCTTGTGGCTGGTGTCTTTCCCCTGGGCAGGTGTGCAACTGGCTGCGGCGCTGCCTCTCCACGGATCGCGGCATGCGTCCCACCATGGAGGCCGTGGCGGGCATGCTGGAGGACCTACTCTACCTCGGTGATTGATTCCGCCACCCAGCTTCACACCGCCGCCGCCGTCGCCGCCCCTCCTTTTGATGGAGAGAGAGAAAGGGGGGTGGTATCTACAAGCTAGACCTATGATACATACCTATATATAGCACACACGACAGCCGTATAGTGTATTATTAATAGCGTATTTGTCTATAGTCTACACTGCTGGTAGCGTGTTTGGTTGGACCTCTTTTTTTGTTTTTGTTTTTCTTGTCATCTTTCTCTTAAATCTGCGGCCGGCTTACAGCAGTTTTTTTTCGGACGGAGGCGTGCCTCGCATGAATTTTGTTTTGACCGGGGTGCGTCGGTGGGTGAGTGGGTGGGTGGGTGGGTGGGTGGGTGTTGGGAGGGGCCTAGCGCTGCTCGTAGTAATATATGTCCAACTAAATGTCGCCCACGAACAGATGCTATACGAGCGACAGGTTATTTTTTTCACCGCACCCACCCGTCCACGCCAGTCCACAGGACGTTTTTGTTTTTGTTTTTAGCTTCCCTTTGTAGCTTGTGCGCAGTCTTCACGTAGTCTTCTTGGCATGGCTGGTTCGTTCGTCGTCATTTCCGTCATAGATCAACGGCTACTGCTGCTACTACTACCTGCGTGCTCTGTTTGAAACGGGTGAGCGCATCTCACGGGGAGGAGGGAGGGGGGGGGAGACGGCGATCGGGATGCGCAAGATTAGGATTGATCGTGTCATCTCTTTTCGCCTCAAGATTTTTGTTTTTGTTGTGTTTTGTTTTGGGAGTTGGGCAACATCTATACCTGACCTGGTATATGTATTGTCGTACCCTCGGGCATAATAGTAGAGCTAATCAAGATGTAGCAAGATGGAGTGTGTTAGCTTGGTTTTCTCCCAATATTTTCGTTGTTGTTGCTGTTGTGGTTGTTGTGTTTTGTTTTGGGAGTTGGGCAACATCTATACCTGACCTGGTATACGTATTGTCGTACCCTCGGGCATTAATAGTAGAGCTAATCAAGATGTAGCAAGATGGAGTGTGTTATCTTGGTTTTCCCCCAATATTTTTGTTGTTGTTGCTGTTGTGGTTGTAGTGTTTTGTTTGGGGAGTTGGACAACATCTATACCTGACCCGGTATACTGTTGTACCATTGTGCTATTAATAGTTACTCTTGCTTATTTGCCTCGTATTTGCTTTGTGGGCACACGTCCTGGGCCTTTGCATGAGTCCCAGGGCAAATACCATCACACACGTATGTATGGGGGTAAATACGCCAATGTAAGACTAGTATTAATAGTACAGAGCGCTTGTTTTTTTGTCCGGTTTTTCGTCACTTATCTAGGCCAGAATAAAAACCAAGGGCGTCTGCTTGCTACGTATGCATTAGGTTTTTGCGGCGCGCCTTAACTGCAATGAACGAGCCAGTATGTTAACAGGTAGCAGTATACTGGTACCATTTTTGCCGTATATGGAAGGGCCGCATAGGTATTCCTAGGTGCTGTGCTCAAATGTTTTTCTTGTTTCCCGGACAGGTGCCGGGTATAACGAGTATATAGCACAACAAGAAAGGGGAAACAAAAACGTTAGCCCTTAATAAATGGGAGGGGAGGGGGGGGTGCTCTTTTCGGTCCGCGGCTTTAGCATGCCGCATAATAGTGATGCATGCATGCGGACGATT
The DNA here is from genome assembly GCA_031213475.1 of Nereocystis luetkeana. Classification (NCBI taxonomy): domain Eukaryota; class Phaeophyceae; order Laminariales; family Laminariaceae; genus Nereocystis; species Nereocystis luetkeana. Next base: position 10,228,104 of record JARUPZ010000007.1, read on the forward strand.
TTGTTTGGAAAAGAAGAGAGGGGATGGGGTTTTTTAGTTTAGTTGGCTAGCGGGCGAAAAGCACATCCACTTCCATTCCGTCAGTACTAGAGATGTTTTTTTTTAGCTTTAGCGTTATATTCGCTCCGCTGCCGGTTTCATTTTTCTTTTCATTTTAGTCGTATGTATGATACAATCGACAATTATTGGTCTAGACTACTGGAGTAAGGTTGGTTGTCGTGTCGTAGTATATAAAACTATCGGGAGTTGTGCTGAGTATCAGGCATGTTCGGAGCGGGTTCCCACTGTTAAATACACGTTTTGTGAGGGTGTGCCCCAAGAGGGAGGTCATTTGTTGTCGTGCTCAGATGCCAACCGCTGCTGTACTACCCGTCCGTGTGGAGTTCGAAGCTATATGTAGTAGTCCAGGTACATATTGCAGTAACACAGTACTCCCAGATATGTTGTGACGGAGTAGTGTACTGTGATCACGAAGCGCGGTACGTACTCCGATATTTGTAGGCGCAACGAGATGCTACTGTACACTGGGGTGGTAACGGAGTACTGTATGATGAGTGTAGCAGTAACGAAGGTGCTGTTTTTGTGCTTTGCAGTAGGTGTGACCAGGGAGGGAATATCGCCGTGAGGAGCGCGGGGTGGTTGATCTCGATCGGCGGTATATACTGGAGATGGTCATAATATGTTATAATTGATCATTCATTAGGAAAGATAGAAGAAGTGCAATCGTTTTACTCCGCTTTTGACGCCATGGAGGCTACTACTACTACTGCATAATGACAATGGCGCGATCAAATTGACCGTTCGTTGAACACTGCTGGACACATGTACGGAAAAGCTTCAAAGCGTATTTTTCTTTTCTCGGGGCTTCTGAGGCCGTTCGAGTGCGACGCACGTACGTTTCACCTTGCTTTTTTTATTGTCGCGTTTGCCATCCGACAAAGTATGTTCAGCATGAGCTTCAACGTTGATCACTTTTAGGACCAACATTCCCCGAAAGAAAGAGACTAAGGGAAACCGAAACAAAAAGGAAACCTACTGGCCTACAATAGCCTATTGGGCTACAACAGCTTCAACGTTGATCACTTTTAGGACAAACATTCCCCGAAAGAAGGAGACTAGAGGGAACCTAAACAAAAAGGAAACCTACTGGCCTACAATAGCCTATTGGGCTACAATAGCTTCAACGCTGATCTCTCACAAGCATCAACTTTCCCCGAAAGAAGGAGACCAAAGGAGATTCGAAACAAAAAAGGAAACCTACTGGCCTACAATAGCCTATCGGACTACAACAGCTTTGACGTTGACTACCCATAAAACATCCCCGCCCCCCCCCCCCCCGAAAAAAACCAAGAGAAATCAAAACTTTTTTACCCTTCGTTGTGGTGTCGAACAACAAAGTTAGTGTGTACAGTGAGTATTACATTTATTCATGTAGAGCAGGCAACGATATGCGTTGCTCTACTGTTCCCTAGGGGTTATCCTATGGTACGCGACCCGTTCTACGATAGAGGTAGCACGTTTCCGCTATTTTGTTTCGAAAAAACGGGGTTCCTTGACCCCAAATTGTCGGAATGTCAACATTGACTTCGAAACGAAACGTTTTCGTAGGCTTGGGCCATGGGATTATTCGCCGCGATGCATTTTTTGTTTTTGCTGAAGTAAGTTTTCGGGTGAGGTATCGAGCTCCTTAAGTGAGGAGCCTCGGAATATTTAGGGTGAACCTCTATCGTAGAACGCTTCACGTGTTACTGTGTACTATTTATATGCCCGTCGGGGTGATGGTGGTGGTGGTGGTGGCCGGTCTTAGGGTCGAGGTTAGCTTAAGGTTAGAGTTTGGTTCGCAACCAGCCACATCATATTTTCTATCACGGGCGATTGGCTGAAACACAGAGCAGCAGCAGCAGCAGCGACGAAATAACAACATAAACGCCGGGAAAGCGTTTCGTTCCCAACGACATTGATTGGTAAACGGCGCGTTGTTAACGCTTTTAAGACCGCAGTCCCGTTTTGGGGACAAATTACTTAGAATTTGAGTGGCTTGTCCCCGAAACGGGACTGCGGCTCAAAAAGGGTTGAGGTCATTGCCCGCCGCTGGCGTGTGTGTTCTTCACATTAAACCGTTCTTTCTACCCGTCGACATCCAGAACCACCAGGGTCCGGGCCGATTCTTCAATCCTAGAGACTTACAAGTTCTGAGGTCACAAAACTAAGCCACAGAGATACTACATTGCTATTCAGTAAGCAGAGTAGACAACGCAATGCCATGCCATCATACTGGATACGACGGGCACGACACACACGTTCTTTAAACCGGAGATAACGACAGGAAACAAAAAAAAAACGCTGGTACCCAATGAGGATTCTCAGTTTGTAGAACTGAGTCTCTGTTTTGGTAAATGCAAATCTGTCTGTCTGTCTGCCTGTCCGCAAGGCTTATATTTTCGAACAATTTCCAATGGCCGATATATAAGCTCGTTACAGATGATATTTGTATGACGTATTCGACCCTTACGGACCTTATATACTGAAACATACCATACCACCAGGCAAATTTAGCCATATAATACTTCCACGACATCGTACCATGGTACCATACCGCAAACGTACCATACCATATACTGTGTTTTCCCGTCCCATACCGTCAACACATACCATACCACATACGGTGGTTTTCCCATATTCCCATATACCATACCACCAACATATCCCATATCCCATACCGTGTCTGTTCCACGTACTATATTTCAAGCCGCGTAGTACCATCATACCATGTACCAACATATTATGATATCACACCAGGTAGGCACACGAGAAGAGCAAGCTCTCCGAATCGAAGATGTTCTCCACGACAACGAGCAGCAGCAGAACGATCGATGAGTTGGATAGTAACACAATTGTATACTATTACGGGGGGGCATAGTTAATAGGACCAAATATTGTGAGTAAAAATGGTTAAATATATTGGATTTTATGTATACCATGGGTCCTATTAACTATGTTCCCCCGTAATAACTATTATAGAGTCGTTGCTTCGCGCCCGACGCGCGGTCAGCGGGGGGCGCATCTCTCCGTGGCCTCTACAACAATCGGCTGGCGCGGGTTTGGGTACCAAGAGAAGCGCACTCGGCGCGCACCTCTCGGTGGATACGTACTCGTAGACTACAGCAGCAGCGGCACAGCAGCAGCGGCACAGCAGCAACACCACCATCAGCAGCAGTCAGTCATGTTGTGAAGTACAAAATACCAAGACTAGTTGACTCGGCACGTCTCTCCGCCGCCAGACCAAAGAAAGGCAGTCAGAGTTGGCTCGGACGCTTGGGTCCTACGCGCAGTGCAGCGCACCCAGCGGGTCTCTTTCGCGGCACCAGACCACTACAACAGGAGAGTTGGTCTCGGCGTTTGCTCGCGTCTGTGCGCGCCGAGTAAATCCGAGCAACTACAACAACACACAATGGCCGGTGACATGTGGCGGGCTCTGGTCAGGCGTATGAAAAAAAACTATTGGCCGCTGTAGTATTAATAGTAGTAGTAGTAGTAGTAGTAGTTGTAGTTGTAGTTGTAGTTGTAGTAGCAGCAGTTGTGCTAATATTAGTAGTAGTAATGCAGTACGAGAGCTGATTTAAATGAACTTGTACTGGAAATAGAGGTAATTCGGGGAGATGGATGAAAAAAATATTTACGTATCCGTCTCGAATGGGGAAAAATAGGCTTTTTCAGGTTTGGGAGGATACCGTAGGACGCCGCCGGCAAGCTCTTGCCCCCTAGAGCATCGATCCACCTGATTTCTTCGAGCCCGTCATCAATACTAGTTGCCCTTGCCCGCCACGAAGCGGGTTGGCCGTGGGCTGAGTCTATTTTGAGATCAAGCGTCAATCGTCGCAAGAAGTGATCTTTACCAGCAGCGTGTTGTCACTTTGCGACGAGAAAAAACAAATTGCGCCGCCTGCAGCCGAAAACAGCGGCGGTACGGGGACAGCAGCAGTGAATCACCTTTTACTTCGCCCATATTAATGTCTTGCGATCCTTGTCGTATGTTTCGGTACTCGTAAATAATCCGGCAGTTAGTTGAAAAAACACGTCAATCTGTCGAATGATGTGTGAACAACCCACCACATGTTTTTCACTGGACAACTTTCAAGTATAATTCGCATCAACTTCAAGACGAAAAAAAGTAATTCGCTTACGAGTACCAGGGTACTTGTTACTATTAATAATACGAGAGGCTGTCGGTTACCTGGTACTATTTATTATAGTACGACCACGAGTATAGTCATGATTACTTTGTAACCGTCGTGCGTAAAAGCGCAATAATACATGTCAAGAAACCCCGCCGCAGGCCACTGCTACTACTGCTGTGTCACCAACGAGAATGACAATCACGGTAAATAAATATGTCACTTTCGTCATTCCCACTCTTCTAGGATAATATTATTACGGGGGGCCATATTACATACCTGGCAGGACCTACAGTGAATACAAAAGCCTGTATACTTCCCTACTTTTACTAACAATATTTGGTCCTATTTACCATGGTCCCCCGAAATAATAGGCTGTAAAAGAGTGCATCATCACTACTATAAATTAGTAGTCTAGCAGCACAGAAAAAAAGTCTATTTCGCATCAACTTCAAGACAAAAAGTAGTTCGCTTTTACTTCCCAACTCTCTGTGTAGTACAGACATGTAGTATGTTCGTCTCGGTGTCGATCACTTTGTTACCCTCGTATATTCGTTTTGGTCTCTCGCGTCACTCTCACCAACTCCAACTGCGACGTCACAAAGAAAATACAAGCAAGCTGAGAACAGCGCTCGAATGCTTTTCATCCAGGGCAATATACATACTTTTTCGGTGCGTATATAGACCCAATAAAACGATCGGTATGCTTCGTGGATTAAAAAAAACCCGATCAACATAAATGTGTCGTATGTTCAGTCATGATCATAGCCGTCTGACGCTATATAGGCCTTTTGCGCGCGGCCGCCTTGTCGACATTGGCTAGTCCTCAACCAACTAGCTGTCGATAGCAATACATTTACCCCGTGTCATCGTCGTCATCATAATCACTCGTTATCGTTTTCGTCATCATCATCCTCATCATCATCATCATCATCATCATAATATATCATCATCATCATAATATATCATCATCTATCGCCATCATCATCATCATCATCATCATCATCATCATCATCATCATCATCATCATCATCATCATCTATCGTCATCGTCATCGTCATCATCATCATCATCATCATCATCTATCATCATCATCATCATCATCGTCGTCATTATCATGAGCAGCACATCGTCATTATCATGAGCAGCACATCGTCATCATCATCTATCATCATCATCATCTATCATCATCATTATCATCATCGTCGTCATTATCATGAGCAGCACATCGTCATTACCACAATAACAACCATCGCCACAATCAAATAATCGTAATCGCACGCACACTCATAAACATGCTCATATTAGAACATGGCGGTCGCAACGTTCATATGAGTGTTGAGTTTTCGTATCGTCTCCAATATCACTCTGACAACCTAAGCTTTCTGTACAGACATGAGATCTCCACGAGTGTATAAACATAAAAACTCTCAACACTTTAGGACCGCAGTCTCTTTAAATCAGTTTTGGGGATAAACTACTTGGAATTTGAGTGCTTTGTCCCCAAAACGGGACTGCAGTTCTAAAGGGGTTGAGAATTTGCCCTCTTCCGTGGAAAACCCCCAAGACCCAGGAAAGCAAGAATAAAAATTAAGAGCAAAGACAAAACGCACGATAGGAACAACAACACACAGCATCAACAGCGACAGCAACAGCGGACAGTGACAACAGTTTTTACAAGGCCGAAGTGGCAAGTTTTCTTTAGCTAACAATCCCTGCTCAGCTGTAGCAACTCCCTGGCAAACACAAACACGAGAAAATATACAGCAAGAAGTAATAATACTGGTAATACTTAGGATATCACTGCCAGCATCAATAATGAATGGCATTATCAGTAGTGCCACAGGTGGCTGGGAGCCCCCCCTTGCACGATGTCGGAGTGGAAAACTTATGTGTGGAGATATCGAACAATGTGGTACACCGTCAGGCCTACCGAATTGAGAGGTTGTCGACACCTTGTGAGGCTCGTCGTTCAATATATCCACGATTTACGTTTTTACGGCCCACATTATGCAGGGGGGAGGGGGGGGGGAGGTCGCGGGCACCTGCGTTGTGACAATGTCGGGTGCAACAGCTCAAATCGGTAATGATGGCCAACACGACACCAAACCAGCAGTAGTGACAACATCAGTAGTGGCAGCACTACCTGTAAATGACAGCAACCACCAGTAGACATGTGACAGCATCAATCAATGAGTAATGACACCACCATCAATGCATGCTACGAATCGGGTGTAATCTATACTTTTGGTTCGCGAGGCGCCTCCCTTAAGGAGCCCCCTACTATTAGTAAGTCTCCCATACCCTGACCATGAGCAGCATGAAGCTGCAACCCGATGAACCAGATGCGCATCGAAAAATAGCGTTCGACGACACAAATGACATCTATCTAAGCGATTTTTTACTGAACCCCCTATAGGACTACAATCGTTCCGTTATGGGGGAAAAATGAGGACTCTTTACTTGGAACTATTACGGGGGACCATATTAAATAGAACCTAAGGTACATACAAAAACCTATATATTTACATATTTTTACCAACATTATCTGGTCCTATTTACTATGTTCCCCCGTAATAGAGTAGGATACACGCTTCTGGACGGTGCAGTACGGGGCCATAGTAAATAGGACCAAATATTGTGAGAAAAAAAGGTAAACATTGTATAGGTTTTGTGCGTACCATAGGCCCTATTTACCATGGTCCCCCGTTTTAAAAGGGTTGAGGAGCCCCTCCAGTCAGAAACATGTTTGCCAAATAAAAAAAGGCTAGACCCCGATCTTCGCACGCCTCCATATCGGTAGCGACACCACCATCGCCAGTGCCAGCGTCGATCACAGTGGTAGATGACAGCATCAGTAGTGACAGCATCTACCGCTATTAATAGTGACAGCAGCAGCAGCAGCAGCAGCAGCACACGAGACCCTTAGTTCATCTCCGCCTGCTCGGCATGAGCTCGGCTTTCCGCCAAGGCGGCTGTATCAGTAATATTCACCTGAGAGGAGAACATCAAATCACGCCACGACGGCAAGCGGAAGTGAGGAGGGAAGGGAAGGGGGGGGGGGGGGGGGCGTGCTGTGATGGAAAATGTTACGAGGGATCGGGAACCGATATGATAATAATCTGCAGTTTGCTGTCGTAGAGAGAATTCGGCGTTATGGCTCATATTCTTAAGCTTGAGCACGTATTAATAGTGGGTAGCTTACTTTGACAGCAACAACTTGCATTGTTTGGTAACGTGTTAATAGGGGGTAGCTCACTTTGACAGCAGCAGCTGGCATTGTTTGGTTCGATCGCGCTTGTGGGAATACCAAGTGGATACCGCACGAAACGGTGCTGGCAGACTGGTAGAACACGCGAACAGACAGGGCTGTTGCTCACAGCTGGACATTGGTCGCTCGCTGGGCGAAGCATTTTTGTGATTTCTCCCGCCCACCCACCCACCCTTTTTCCTTCGATGGTGAGCGGATGGAGACATTTACGAGGGTATAGGTAGCTACTAGATTCTCGATTGTTATCGTATAACCGAGTGTGTATCTGCTTACTTCCTTTTTTTGCTGTGGCATGCGGGGTTTATACCATGGTATAATGGTATGTTTTTCTTGGAGGAGTGCAATGGTGTCAGCCCATTGGGTGTCTCAGTCGTAGGAGAATTCGTACAGCAGAACCCAGACAGTCAAGAGAGGATACAGGTTTACGAGCAAAGACATGTGGGTATGACTCAGGGTTGGATAATGCGGTAGACATGTCAGTCAGCTGTTTTCGTTATCAACGCTGAAGCTAATGATGCCCATTGTCGAATTCAATGGCAAACGCAACAGCATTATTACTTAATGGGGGGGGGTGAGTAATACACGTTAAACGCGTTGCAGTAGAGGTCAACGCCCGGTACTCAAATACACGACCGTTTTACGTCGGAAAGCGCGCAAGGACTGCAACATGCGGGGCGATCAGCAGACACATGTACACTAGTACTGCAGAGGCTGCGACTACACAACACATGGTGGTAGTGGCTGACTGGTGGTGATGGTGGTGGTGGTGGTGGTGGTGGTGGTGGTAGTGGTGATGGCGATAGCGGTGGTGGTGGTGGGGGGTGGCAGGCGTGTGCAGAGGATGGGTGCGGGATGGGTGGGGCGGTGGTGGGAGCGGGGAGGGGTGGTGGTGGCGGTGATGGTGGTGGTGGTAGTGGGAGGGTGTCTGGGGGGGTTAAATGATGGTGTGGAGAGGGGGGGGGGGTCTCCCATCACCAGCCACGCCCATAGGAAATTATTTCGATCCAGAAGGACACTCCATGATTTTTGCGGGGCGGAGACTAGAAGAAACAAGGAAGAAAAAAAAAAGCCGCCGAAATACCAAACAACGCCAAAATGCGGAGAAACTCCGGCTCGGAGCTACTGTAGTCTGTCGCGGTGGCACCCACCAGGTGCTGCAACTGCTGCGCTTCTTCCAGGCGAGAGAGCACCAAGCTGCTCAGGATCGTCGCGTTTGACGTGGTGCCTTTCGACAAGGCGATCTGCTCCAGCTTCTCCGCCGCCCTCGCGAGGGAGCCGGCGCCGTCGTCGTCCAGGTGCTTCCCGCTAACGCGCATGATCTGGTCGAGGGCGATCGCCCTGGCCTGGTAGGCGGCCTTCAGGTCGTCCGCGGTGAGCTTCGCGAAGTGGTCGCCGACAACGTCCTGCAGAAACACATGATACGCAAAAACGATACTAAGAAATTTGCTACATGTATATCTAGAGAGTCTACTGCTGTGGCGCTACCGTTGCTTCGTGTTGCACTCCTGTAGTAATGTTTTGCTTTGGATCGGTAGCGAACTTGGTTTTCATGACTGTGCCAGGTGTTATTTTAATCGACCGCTGCTTGAAAAATGAACACGTTGTTGATTAACCAGGTATGTAGTACTTTACGTACCTGGTTGTAAAACAAATGTGGCTTTCGAGATTGTGACTTGACTTGACTTGACTTGACTTCTTGCTGTTCAACGCCGTCATGCTACCTACATATCATCTGGGTGGCTTCTTGAATAATTCTACACGCTGTAAAAAAATCTTAATACGTAGATTGTGGTCGAAATACTACACTTAGTACTACGTAGATTGTGGTCGAAATACCACACGATGCCGATACTGTATCGTAGACACCTGGTTTAAAAACCTTACTTGCTTTACGACCTACTCAGGCTGCTTGACCTGGCTTCTTGCTGTCCAATGCCATCATGCTACCAGGTACGTAGGATTGCTACTGTAACTCGGACTACAATTTGGTAGAGGTGCGACTTATTTCTACCCACTCAGGGCCGCCTGGTTAATACTCATGCTTGCTTCAAGAGAGGGAATCGACGTCTTGTTTTGTCGAATGCCACCATGGTAGCTGTTGCAATGGGGGTCGCGATTTAAGAGCGATCGGTTTAAGTGAAATACTGGTTTGAAAGAGGTTGAACGACTTGGCATGGGCATCCTATATAGAAGCTACATAATGCCCATTCCGGTTCAATAGAATTATTATTAAGAGAGGTTGAGTGCCATGGCACGGCCATACTAACATGTAGATAACACTCACTTCGGTTTTAGGGAAGTACTGGTTTAAGAGAGGTCAAATGGATCGGATAGGCATGGGCCTTCTAGAAGCTATATAATGTCCATTCCGGTTTTATGAGAAAATAATGGTTTAAAAGAGGTCAAATGGATTGGCACGGGCATACTATAAGTTATCTATTACCCACTCCGGCTCAAGAGAACTATTTATTTAAGAGAGATCAGATGGGCCGACACGGGCGTACTAGACGGTATATAATGCCCATTCCGGTTTAAGAGAAGTAGTGGTCATAGAAGGGTCAAATGGCATGGCACGGCCATACTAAAACCTATATAATACCCATTCCTGTTTAAGAGAAGCAGTGGTTCAAGAGAGGTCAATGGCATGGTACGGGCATACGAAAAACATTACAATGCCCATTCCGATTCAAGAAAAAAAAGGTCGGGCTTAATAGAGGCCAAACCAGGCCTGACAAACCCACCCCCCTCTTAAGCCGAGACCCCCACCGTACCTGGTTGGCGAGCTTGGCCTGCCTCTTGTAGAGGTGGGCCTTCTTCTTCTCTACCTCCGTGCGCAAGAGGGTCTCGTACCGCTGATAGAAGTCCAAAGATTCCAACGTCTGGCGACGCACCTGCGGCGCGAAAGTCATCCCCCCCCCCCCCCCCCCGATACACAAAAAAACGCCAACTTAAGACACAGGCTACAGGTAGAGGTAGGGGTGCACAGACTTGCTTGTTCCTGAAGCTCGTCGCTTGAGGTGTTCTACTTCTTTTACTTGGAAAAAGTGGCGTCGAGATAAATATGTGAGAGCGCAAACCGACGAACAATAGGGGCACGCCGATACAACGATAAGGCATGCTTTGTCGTTGACGACAAGTAAAACGCAAATAGTACGTCAACGACAAGGTATGCCTTGTTGGTGGGGATGAGGCATGTCTTGTTGGGGGCAATGCATGCCTCGTTGGGATTGATACATGCCCTATTGGGAAGAAAGCATGCATTGTTGGGGATAATGTATGCCTTATTGGGGATAAGACTTTCCTTGTTGGGTATATTGTACGCCTTAATGTGTAGTTCCTTGTTGCCCTCAAGGAGCTCCGCCAGCCAGAAGTGTTGCCTCAAAAGGCATACAAGTGCTACGTACCCCTTACTTGCAACCCCTATCGTGGCCCGTGTCGTAACCCTTTTAGAACCGCACCGTCGAAAAACGAACGTTTGAGGAAAACATTTTCAAGAAATTTGTCCCCAAAACGGGAGCCCGGTCCTAAAGAGAGTCAAGACAGAACGAATAATCATCGACGGTTTCGTTGCACTATCTATGCGCCATCAATGTATAGCACACACGCTCTGTATATGTCGTCATACGTAGTCGATAACGCTGTGTTTTCTTGCAACGCAGCCGGTTCTCCACAGTCGTAACATACTGTCGCGCAACCTCTCAAACCCCCTCTATCCTCCTCCCTAACCCCGCTTTCGCCTGAGCCCTATGCCACACAAGTATAAACCCCGCAAATAGCAGGCGCGATTTCACTCTGCCGCGTGCACAGCGTAGACCAAAACAGTGTGGACGGGGTGTTAAGAGTCATTAATTCTGGTGGTGGGGTGCGCAGTGCCACTAACATGTCTTATGAACATTCCCTCTCGCCCCCCCTCTAGCGAAATCGTAGTTTAAGTAAGTGTCCCCTGTCCCCTCTTTACCACTGGCAGGCGTTTCTTTACCGTATACCACGTGTGATAAGAGATCAACACGATAGCTCGCACACACCCTGGGGTGTTTTCCCGAGCCGATTTTTTTCGAGAAAACGAAGGGGGCAATTACCACAGCGAAAAACATGGTGGCTTGGAAAAAATTTCATCGGGACATTTTTCATCCGTAGACACAGCATCACTCGGCGTCGGTACTCTTCCCGTTGTCGAAGAAAGGTGACTCGGAAAATAATGCCGAGGCGCGGGGTTTTGTCATCTTGCGTGTTATATGGCCACACTGGGAGGCGTTATCGCCTGTCTGGACGAGGAATCGCTTAGCTCGCCCCTTCTGTGAGAAGACATCCGGGTGAGAAAAGCAAACTATTCGAAAACCTATTACGGGGGGGGGCATATTAAATAGGACCTACGTCACCACCACCACTATCATCATCACCACCATCATCATCATCATCATCACCATCGTCGTTGGTATCATCATCATCATCATCATCATCATCATCATCATCAATTATCATCCTCATCATCACCATCCTCACCATCATCATCATCCCCATCATCATCACCACCACGATCATCACCAACCCCAAAATCAATATGACCATCGGAATCTCTTGTCGAAAATCCCATCCTTTCCTACCTGCGTTTCTCTCCGTTTCGTGCGGTCGATGGCCCGGTTGTACCACGCGGCCTTGTTCGGTCCCGCGCAGTGAGTAACCTCCGCCTTCGTCAGAGACACCTAGGTTCGCACATATGGTGGCGGTTTTGGAGTGGGGTTAAGTCAGCGACACCTTTGATTGCACGATGACGTTTCTGGGGCTGGGTTAGATCAGCGACGCCTGTGTGTTCGTATGATGGCGTTTTCGGTTGTTAGGTCGGTATCACCTGACTGTGTTCGTATGATGGCGTTTTCGGTGTGAGGTGAGGGCAGCGACACCTTTGTTGTGTATGCTGGCGTTTTCGGTACGTAGGGGTTTACTGTTGTTCCGTGAGTAACCAACCTCCTTCTTGGTCTGCGACACCCTTTGCTTGAATGTCGGCGTTTTCGATGCGATGATGCTAGGGCTGACTCGTGAGTAACCCCCGCCATGGTCAGTGACACCGGTGCACATCGACCACACAGGGAAGCCAGCATCATAGCTGCGTCTCCGTAAAGTATGGGCCATTATCTCCCGAGGCATATTAGGATATAGCTAGCAGCTAGGCTTCTAACTTAGTTATAGTGTAGGAGCTCCATTCCCATGACCAAGGTGTAGAACGAAAAATAGTGCCACACAAAACCAGAAGCCGGGTTGTTTCTTGACTCCGGATCTCCATAGATCAGAAAATGGCCCAGAAAGTGCTACCTCTATCCTAGCGCGCGTCTTCCGAAGTAGCAGCGGCAGTAAGAACACAAGCAGAACCGGAGCATGAGCAACACAAGGAAATCACTGACAGACAGGATTCATTCGTAGACGCCAACGAACAAGCAAGTTACCTACTGTGGAGTGCAAGGGAGGTGGGTGACATCGCGGCACAGCCAGCTGGAGGTGCTTCCAGGATTTATAATATCCCACACTCTTCTGGAAGAGCAAATGGCTTCTCTCCCTCACCCGTAGGGCACCGACAGCAGGGAGGTGCTTCCACGACTGACAATCCACAACATTCTCTGATAAAAGCAATAACTTCTTCAGCACCCAACTACAGAATGGAGTCAGGCTATTGTACGTGTAACTGCATGGTTTCCAGTTTCAGTGCGCCTAGATTATATTTTTTATTTCCGGAGATGTTGATAAGAACCGAACCCTCGACGAACTGCCGAGAGCGCCTACTACGGGGGACCATAGTTAGTAGGACCAAATATTGTAGGTTAAAATGGTTAAATATATAGGTTTTTATGTATACCATAGGTCCTATTAACTATGGTCCCCCGTAATAGCGTGGACAAGCACCATTCGGCGCGAGTCAACGAGGGAATAAACTGTTGAGCTGTTCTCGCTATACCTATGCTAGGCGTGTACCATTGTGCAGAGGGGGCGGGCAGGTGTACTCGGTATCATGCATGGCCGTTGTCGTATGGCGATAGACCCTCGCAAACCTGCAGTGCCGGGACGAAGCACGTCGGGTTTTCACCGAACAGGCAGACACTTTCTTGTACCAAGCTTTGCGAAGCGAAACGTAAGGTGTTGGGCGAGTCGCATGAAGGATGATGAGCTGCATCCTGCTGAGAACCGCCTGTGAGGCTTACTTGTCCATGGACGATAGCTTCAATGAGTTGGGGGGGGGCAGAAAAGCGTACCATGTGCCCCCGGATACAAGTTACTACTAGAGAGGGAGGAGAAGAAGAAAGGACGAAGAAAGTAAGTCGGCTGGAAAAAGAAAAGAGAAAAAAGAGAGTAAGCCACGGGAGACCAGTAGCACAGGTAACCGGGGGCGACGTCACCATTTGCTTCATCCCACCACACTCGTCTCATTACCATCAGAAAATAAGAAGAACCAGTTAATCACTCTCTTTCTCTCACCATGCTTCCCGGTCTGAGTTCGCTCGCCCGCCAGGTCCCCTCGTAGACCCGGTTGCTCCGGAGAGCATTTTTGCCGGACCTCGCATCGTACACGCTTTTCACGTTGCCCCGATGCAAGGTGCCCGGACCAGCCTGACCGTTGTCCAAAAAGAAGCCCTCGTACGTGTTCCCTCTGCACCCGTCGGCCGCCCAAAGAGGCACGGAATAGGCAGGACAGGCGGCGGTGACGGTGACGAGCGTGAATTTGGTCCAAAAATAAAACGGGGAGAATAGTACAGCGCCGCGCGTGACAAGCCAACGCCATATTTTTTCCGCGGTTGTTGACGTGGAAGGAGGAAGAGGAGGAGGAGGAAGAAGGTGGCTCTTGGCCGTGCGGGTAGGGTTTAGGTGTAGGAGCATAGCGTGCATTGCAACAACCGCCCGCCAGACTAGCATCGCGTCTACTGTATGCATTAACATCTAGTGTATAGTGGGTATTCACCCGGCATGAGGGTTGGGCGCCAGAAAAACAACCCTTTTTAACTCGTAGGCGGGGCAACCCTTGTGTCACCCCCACCCCGTTCCGTCCTTTGGTCCCACAAGGCGCAAGCCGTGAAGCTCTAACTTACTACCACCACGCTTCCCGTTCTCGAGTCATGAATATCCCCCCAATCCCCACGGCTAGTCTTCAATACAAGAAAAAGACGCGTTCTGCGATAGAGGTAGCACATTTCCGCTAATTTTTTTTCTGAATGACGGGGCTCCTTAACCCAAGATCGTCGGAATGCCAATTTTTGTTTCGAAAACTGCTTTGTATACTGGGGCCATGAGATCTTTCATCGGGAAACAGTTTGACTTTTGCTTAGGTCGGTTTTCGGGTGAGGTATGGAGCTCCTTAAGTGAGGAGCCTCAGAAAAACTAGGGTGAACCTCTATCGCAGAACGCCTCGACACCATCAACGAATTCACAGCTGCAGCTTCAAACATAGACCCGGGACAAGACCGTCTCGCCCCCTCCCCCCTCCCATCTTCCCGCCTCCTCAACCCTTTACAAGCGATTTTCCCTTTTCTTTGCAGTTCGTCTGTAACGTGGTCCTGCTACGGTCATGCAGGACATCAGCACACCCCCTGCTCTCACTCGCCGAACACCTCACGGCGCATCGCGCTTGGTGCACAAGCAACGTCCGTCTGGTCGGTGAAGACCCGACGTGGTTTCCGTCCCGGCATTGTAGGGATGCGAGGGTCCATGGTCACACAGTACGACTACAGCCATGCATGATAATGAATACCCCGCCCCCTCCCCCTTGCCATCTTCCGCCTCCTCGTCTCACCCTTTATAAGCGATTTTTCCTTTTCCTTGCAGCCCTCCCTTGACCCAGTCCCCCTCGCATTCGCCTATCTCCGGTGCGGAGTGCCTCCCCACCCCGTCCATCTCCCCCTCGTACCAAAACCCCTCCCACACCTGTCCCACCACGTCGAGCACCGACCCGTACCCGTGAAGTCGTCCGTCTACGAAATCTCCGCTGTATCTAAACAAGGAGGCGAGGGGGGGGGGACGGGGAGGGGGGGGGGGTGGGGGGGGGAGTGGTGTCGGCCGTCTACGAATTCTCCGCTGCATCTGAACAAGGAGGCGAGGGGGGGGCAGGGGGCGGGGTGAGGGGGGGGGGGGGGGGGGGGACGGGGAGTGGTGTCGGCCGTCTACGAATTATCCACTGTGTCTAAACAAGGAGGCGAGGGGGCGGGGAGGGTGGGGACGGGGAGTGGTCAGATTTGTTACCAAAGGTATGATAATTATGCACGGGTACTTCGTACCAGGTACGTACTAAAGTTTTCGGTTAGTACTCAAGAAAAGGTGACAAAATTTGGAAATGATATAATCAGAATAAAGAATAAAAATGGTCAGAAAACATACAAAGTCCCCCCTCTCCCCCCCTGCTGCTCCCTCTCCCCTTGCCCCCCCGACCGAGCGCCCTCCTCCGCCCTCCGACGCCCTCCCCCTTCCTCCCCCTATTTTATATAGGTTGGGTTGGCGTCGGTTGGCAACGACACTGTAAAACATGCCGCTCACTACGTGAGCTAGACAACCAGGGTACCGTTTTTTTTTTGCGGTCGCTCACAGATGGTTGTCGAGTTAGATCATTTGTGCGAGGTAAAGAACCTTTACTCCGCACAATTGGGAATGATCGTATCGCGTAGTGTTCAAGGTAAGGCACCCAAGAGGCAGTTACATAGTACTCCCATTGCTGTCTCTGGAAATGCATACACCGGAAATTAAATAAACTCATTGAAGCTGTCGTCCATATGCAAGTCCGCCTCAAGAGCGGTTCTTAGTAGGATGCAGCTCACCCTTCATGCGACTCGCCAGACACCTCACGGCGCTTCGCGCTTGGTGCAAGCAATGTCTGCCTGGTCGGTGAAAACCCGACATGCTCCGTCCCGGCATTGTAGGGATGCGAGGGTCTATGGTCATACGACTACGGCCATGCATGAGATCGAGTACATCTCTCCTATCGAGTACACCCCCCCCTCCCCTCATTTTCCTCCCGCATACCTCTCGCCCAGGCAGCTTACGAACTCTCCCTTTCCGGTGATACGACCGTGTTTCATCTCGCCTTTGTAGCTCCCTCCGCTTCCGTACTGAATCTGACCGTATAAAAAACGTGGAAAAGGTAAAAGGTTGAGGTTTTGCCGAGGTTTGCTCTAGTTTTTCTCTGGAGATGTTTTATGGGCGATAGACGGTGCAGTTTGTCGAAGCGCCGGACATTGTCGCATAGCAGACGCGATTGGTTGTAAATGGCAAAGCCAACAGCAAGCGATAAGTAGCAAAAACGGGTCGGGCACGGCGGGCGGGCGACCTGTGGCTTGACGAGTAACATTGGAATTTACGAAGTGTGTTGTAAATCCAGGAGGTTTTGTTTGACACGAAACGGCCTGAACAGTGTGCTGTACTCGTAGGGGCTCGCAAAGCGAATTTGGGGCAACTTCGTAACGATAGTAAAACCAAGCAGTACCCCAGTACGCTTGTAAACCAGTCGGATATCAGTAAATCAGTAGACCAGTGAGTTTACCAGTATACCAGTACACACAAGCATACTATCACGGGGGGCCATAGTTGATAGGACCTATGGTATACATAAAAACCTATATATTTAATCATTTTTACTAACAATACTTGGCCCTGTTAACTATGGTTCCCCGTAATACTACAACGGTACACCAGTACACTGGTACACCAACCATACACTGGCACAGCAGCACACAAGCAGCCACAACAAAACGCCCGTGGGCCATAAACGACCCAATCAACCCTTTTAGGTCGGCACTCACCTTTGCGGGGAGAAACCACATGGAAAAATTGCGGGGTGTTTTTTTTCGCGGCAGAATTTATTCCCCCCTAATAGCACGGGTGGGTACAATTCTAAAGGTGTTACGAGCAAAAGCGCTGCGATACCACACCAACACACCGAACTGCGGTCTGCCTTTCATTAATAAAATTTTAAAAAAACAACAACAACAGATGTGAGATCGAAAATGTCGTCGAAACTCATCTTTTTTTGCAAAAGTTGTGTGTGGTACTTCGATCGAGCGTACTACTGGTTTTAAATGTCCTCATGCCGGCTGTACAAGTCCGTATATATACACATACTTCGTATACAAGCATCTTTGGGGGGGGGAAATGCTGATGACGTGAAAGTTCCACACCTCGACGAGCCCGTGACACACCCCCTCGGCGTAGGGGTTGGAGGAGCTCTGCGCCTCCGGGAACCTGCATCACCACGCACGCGCATTGAAAAGCATCAGCCACTATGTCACAAGCCGAGGTGAAATAAATTCGACCTTCGTACGAGTATCTTCGTTAGCCCTCAGGCGCAGCGTGATTAGAGCTAGCCGATTTTTGCGGATGGGTCTCTCCCGCGCTACCGGCCCCATTTTCGCGCGGGTTCTTACCCGACCCCCGAATTCGAATCCGAATCTGACCCCGACTCCGTACCTAAATCCGACTACGACCCCGACCCAGACCCCGAACCCGAATCCGAACCCTGAACCCAAACCCGAACCCGAACCCGAACCCGAACCCGAACCCGAACGCGAACCCGAACCCGAACCCGAAACCGAAACCGAACCGAACCCGAACCCGAAACCGAAACCGAAACCGAAACCGAAACCGAAACCGAAACCGAACCCCGACCGCCTGGAAAAAAAAAAGTGAAAGATGCTGTGTTGAGGAAGGAATTTGTATGCACCGTGAAGCTAGGCCAATCTGCAAACACTTGAACTTATTATAAGGGGGGAAATTGTCGAAAGCAAGTGTGACGATTTACAGCATCGATCGGCCACACGAAGCAAGGCGCTTTAAGATAGGCCCTGGTCCCTGTGACACTGTTCACTGGGGGTAAGGAGTGTCCGAAGTGCACTCACTATCAGAAGGAGCTGCTGTCGGACACACGCGCAGGCAGCATACTGACTGAATCTCGTATGCAACTATGACCGGGAAGATACGATCCGTTTGATATTTACATCGTGTGTGCCCGAAATCGGGAAATACATAATTATCTTTCTGTGTCCGGTGCGAAATACACAAGTTGAGAAAAATTGATTATTTATTATTATAGTGCAAACGGGTCTTGAAATACAGTTCAGAGTGGTGCACGAAGCTGCTGCGCGTCTCCTTTCTTCCTCGCAGACGGTTGACAAGGCATAATTAAGGCTTTACGTATACCCCATGCTACAGCCAAGCCACAAGAGGGGTTCATGTCATACGTAAGTGGCCACTTTCCCACCCTGAGGTCCCGAGAAAGTGGCTGACCACTAGTAGTCAAGGAAATGGTTGAGCAGTCACCGCTGCGTATGAATCAAGTAGAACTGACCCTATCCCCAACCCTGAGCCAATCAGATCAGACCCAATTAACAACCATTGGCTAGCGTTATAAATGGTCCCTTTTTGTCTCTTACTCAGCA
Source organism: Nereocystis luetkeana (assembly GCA_031213475.1). Classification (NCBI taxonomy): domain Eukaryota; class Phaeophyceae; order Laminariales; family Laminariaceae; genus Nereocystis; species Nereocystis luetkeana. The sequence goes on from JARUPZ010000007.1 coordinate 10,246,952, forward strand.
GTGCGCGTCACCCATTTTCTCGAGTAAAATTGGCAAGCTCTACTCTGCTAGTAAACGTCAGGTGCCGCTTGGGTACTCATGCCATTGCCCCAAGCGGTCGGCGGAGGAGACGTTTGGAGCAGTGGAGGAGCGGGGGAGAGGAGGAGATGAAGGAGAGGAGGAGAGGAGATGAAGCAAAGAGAGAGAGAGGAGGAAGGAGATAAAGAGAAGGGAAGCTGCTGATAGTCTCGGTGACCACCCAGTCATTGGCGGCCGTCTCGCAGAGGGCGTCTCCCTCAAACGTTTAGCTGCGGGATCCTTATGCTTGCGAACGGACAGAGCGGTGCTACTTGTAGTGATTCTACGGCCGTACTCCCTCACCGCGTTTCGGAGACGAAGGTTCCCTCTATGCGGTCTCCGTTGGCGCCCTGGAGGATCCCGGCTCCGCTCCTCCGGCCTTTCTTGTACTCGCCGTGGTACACGCCGGAACCCGTGTACTGCATGCCAAACCCTACAGCAGTAGTATCATATGTACGCATGCGGCGGCGATCGTCCCCCCCCCAAAAAACAAAACGTTTTGCGCGTCGATTGGGGCCTTACGATAGAGCGTACAGTTTCGCAGCAGGCAATCTACGCACAAGATGGTCGCCAAAAACGAACGCACGATACTGATGAAGTCGATCGCAAAACATTCGTTTTTTTTGCAGCATTATGTGGGAGGAGTGGGTTGATTGGCAGCGAGCGAAAGGCCGGGCGTTGGTGTTGTGAACTCGAAGGGGAGCAGCGAGAGGGGCCTCAGCAAGCGAGACGAATGTGTGTTGAGTATCGTTAGCCTCATGAATGATGAGGGTCCTTTCATAAATAGACCTGCTGTAGCTCCATCGAATTACTACGGGGGAGAACATATTACGGGGGACCATAGCAAATAGGACCTACGGTACACACAAAAACCTACCAGGTATATATTTACCTATTTTTACTATCAATATTTGGTCCTATTTACTATGGTCCCCCGTGATAGTAATCATAACCGAATATGGTGCTTATACATCGGGGAGTACCTGGTTTTTGGGTCCGTCGAGGGTCCTTATTACTCTAAAGAAGGGCTGACACGGGCTGCGATAGAGGTGGCACTTTTTTGCCTTATGAGGCAATATTTCTGACTGAACATTAATCTGCTCCTCATTTTTAGTAAAAATGAGGGACTACTGCCTAATAACACCTGCGTTATTACCCGGTAAGGCATGCCTTATTACCCACTGAGGCAGCGCCTTATCGTTGAAAACCCGCCGAGTTGTTGTGCCTTACAGAAACGAATGACTCGCTGAAATGACTTAATAATTGCGCGATCGAAAATAGGTTCAATAATCTTTGCTTATCAAAACCGTTTTGTTTGAGTGTGATGTGATGTACTCGTGTAGAGTTCAAGCGAGGAAGAAGCCTCACACAGTTTTAGGTGGTGCCTAACCCCCCTATTATATGTATTACGGGGAGCCATAGTAAATAGGACCTATGATACACACAAAAACCTACATATTTACCTATTTTTGCTAACAATATTTGGTCCTATTTGCTATGGTCCCCCGTAATAGCAGCATAGCCTCTCACCGCCTTTGAACCCTTCTTGAAACTCCCCGTGGTAAAAGCAGAACTCCTCCCCCGAAAACGGGATGCCTCCCTCATCCAAAACCCCTTTCTTATGTGTAGGCGCGCTACTCGTACCAGCAGTAACCCCCATACCCTTTGGCGCTGCCTGCGCGGTGGGAGACCCCAAGACGGATCTCTTCATGGTTTCTGGGGTTCTCAATACGGAGGAGGCGGTGGTAGGCCGTGTAGGAGAGGAGTTGATACCCTGGGAGGGAGGCAGTCGGGGAAAAGTGCAGGGGCGGGGGGGGGAGGGAGCGGGTACTCATGTTTTATATTGCCGTAGTCGCATGATTATAGACCCGCGCATCCCTAGAACGGCCGGGATGGAGCATGTCGCGTTTTCACCGACCAGGCAGATATTTTGCTTGCATCAAGCACGAAGCGCTGTGAGGTTTATTGGCGAGTCGCATGAAGGTTGAGCTGCATCCCACCAAGAACCGCACATGAGGTGGAGGCGCAGAAGGAGGACCGGGAGGAGGAAGAGTTGCGGGATTATGAGCGTGTGTGTTCACTTAGATAGTGGTTGGGATACCTGTGTATACGTAACATATTGCGGCAGGGGCATATATATATATATACATATTCACACCTACGGTACCACATATACCGCTTTTTTTACGTGTCCATTTGTTCTTATTATTTTCGCGTTCTAAAGAAAGAACACTCGACAAACGACCATACTATAATCGTACTCCAAAGAATCTACTAATATCTGAACCGTGCACCACCCCCCCTCCACCCCCCCCCCCCCCCCCGCCCATTGCAAAAACTCGCTAGCCTGGTTGAAGAATTGCCAATATTTCCTCGACAGGAGGTCTTTTGTGCTTCTTCCCGTTTGGTCAGTCCTACCCCCCCCTTCCTTTTTCCCCCTCCACGGCGCGTACACCCTGCCCCCACCAACACGCTTCCCTCTAAGTGCAGATACTTTGTTGAACGGAGGGGTAATTTTTATCCTCAAAAAAGAAAGCCTTCCTCGTCCTCTTCGATTGGGGTAAGTGTACAAAGCTCCGAACAAAAACAATAACAAGAACCAGAACAAACACCAGAACAAGAACAAGAACAAAAAAAAACAAGAACAAGAACAAAAACAAGAACAAAAACAAGAACAAGAGCAAGAACGAAAACAAGAACAAGAACAAGAACAGGAACGAAAACAAAAAAAAGAAGCACAAGAACAAGAACAAAAACAAGAACAAAAACAAAAAACAAGAACAAGAACAAGAACAAGAACAGGAAAAACAATAAGAACAAGAAGCAAGAGAATCTCGCTGCAGTCCGGTTTTGAGGACAAACCACTCAAAGTTGTGAGCAAATTGTCCCCCAAGACGGGACTGCAGTTCCACAATGGTTGAGAGATATGCGCTATAACCCATACCCAGTCAGCTACTCACTGAGCTTCCAGGTAGCAGTCAGCGTCAGCTAGCTCCGTGGAGTTATGGTGAACATGTAATCAAATACTTGAGTAGATCACCATCCGGGGGGGGGGGGGGGGAGGCTCGAATCCTCCCGAGTTCATGCTAACGCAAAAGCATTCTTGTTGCTTTTAGTTTTTCGTCAGTAAGTAGTGCTAGCTTGCCTTGGGAGGGGAGGCGGGGGCCGCCGCCGCATCAGCCCCGACGGTTAGTGCCCCCTCCCCTGTGTCCTCGGCCTTCTTCTTCGCCTTCCTCACACGCACTACCTGAACGGTGAACGGGAACCAAGGACAAACAAAAAACGGCCGATAATATTTTCACAAGGACACACCGGCCCAAAAAGCTTTTCATCAGGGCGGTCACGTGGCGGCGGGGGTATAGCGGTCGCGACGGTGATGGTGGCGGCGGTCAGCGCGGGGGGGGGGGGGGGGGGGGGGGGGGGGGAGGGCGGGCACCCTCTACGTACAACATTTCGGTTCGGGAGTTTTATTGTTGTCGTCAGTCAACTCTCCCACCACGCATGCCCGCAAGGGGGGCGAAGTGAGCCCATGCTCGTGGTGGCGTGATAGTGGACACCCTGGCCCTCATGAGTGGCGAGAAGCCGGGGGGAGAAGGCGGGGCGTTGGGGGAATTAGGGCCGGGCGGGCGGGCGGGCGGGGGGTTTACTCAGGATGTTATGCGTGGCGGGCGGGTAGGCGGGCGGGTGGGGGGGGGGGAGGGGGGGGGGAGGGAGTAGCTGGGGGCGAGAGGCAGGGGATGGATTGGGGGCAGGGGATGGATTGGGGGTGGGGGTGGGGGCGAGGTGTGTGTGCGGGCGCTGGGGAGGGACGGTGGGGAAGGGGGAGGTGTGCGGTGGAAGTTTGGTTTGCGTTTGCTTGTTTTTGCTCTCTCAAGCTTGACGTTTTTTCAGGGAAGCGGGCACGTGCGTGCGCGCATCCCGCCGCAGCGGTATTGGGCTATGAGTCATCATTCTATGAAAGGAGTGGTGATTCTCACACTCTGCACGCGCGGAGGTAAGCCGTACAGGTTTTCCCTGTCCAGACCACGACCACGTGGAAGGAGCTGTATCGGAATATTGAGTTTCATACAACTCGGCGGGGAGGGAGGGGGGGGGGGGGGGGGTGGGGAGAGGTGGGAAGGGGTGGGGGGGGGGATGTTTTGAGACCCTGGATCGTAGTCACGACCTAAAAAGGGCAACGCCTGTATTTAGATAGTACGAAGCCGTAACGAGAGGAGAAAAAAATAAACTATTAACAAGTAGCTGCATTCTTTGGTATGTGTAAATAGTTTGAATAAACACACGACTGCCGTTCTATACGCTCGTGAGAGTATTCTGACCGATACGCACGCCCGATAGAACGCTGTGTACGATACACACGTGTCTCGGGGTGGATGGACAAACTCTGGAAGCGCTTTTTTTTTGCTATATCAGGTTACCTACGCTGCCATGTGCTGTACCTTGTGCTGGCCGAAGCCGTGCTGCAGCCGACAAATCTGCGCCGCGCGCATGTTGACCGCATGCTCCGTATACCTGCGTCCAACGGCAAAACCAAAGAACGCGAAAGACAAGGGAAATCCCGATGTTAATTAGTGTCGGGCTACGCATCAGTGATGAAATTTTTGGCTTCGGCTATTCATAGCATCGCGCACCATTTTCAAAGCGACAGCGGTGCGTCGACTAAACATGCGGTAAGGGAAGCGCGTACATACTGCCTATGTGCGCGCGTACATACTCCATACTACCTGCTAGTTTTAGGTGCAAAGCGACGCGAAACATCCAGACGTTTTCTTGGTTTTACGGTGTGAGCTATTACGGGGGACCATAGTTAACAGCACCAAATATTGTTAGTAAAAATGGTTAAATATATAGGTTTTTATGTATACCATAGGTCCTACTAACTATGGTCCCCCGTAATACAATAATTTTCTTATAGTCTGCCGACGACGCCAATGTCGGGCAGACGGCCTGGGCAGGCTTTTCTCTCGCGTGGTTGGGGTGTGGAGTACACACCGAAGGGGCGGTTCGGTACCTCGGGTCTACGCGGAACGGAGTGGTAGACCTCGGGTTCGACCTCGAGCTTGTGTGTCACGAGGCGGTGCTGCCTGGGGGAAGGGGGGCCTGGCCTCCGCAAACATCGTGCGATATTGGTAAGCGAATGGAGGATCGAAAGAACAAGGGCACATGATGATACTATTCATAAACGGCAACACACATCGGATCAAAATGTGCAATGGTTGGGCGGCTCTTCAGCGACAATGGTTGATGAGTATCTCGGTCAGTGAGTTTTTTTTTGTTTTTGAGCGCGAAACGACCGTGACACGCACGGCCCGCGGGGGTGTGTACTTGTCGCAAAACGCAAGGGAGCGGCCCGCTTCCCGCGGTGCAACACAGCCACCACAACAAAACAGAAAAACAATTCTAGGGATCGGGAACCGCTCGTTGGAGAAAAAGTCTGTGATTTATCGTTGTAGAGGAGATCATTACATTCAGGCGTTTGGTTCATTTTATTTTGGCTCAAGGGTAGTAGCATTTTGTTGATCGCGTCAGTGGGGATACCAAGAGGGCACAGCACGGACGAGACGGTGCCGGCAGAAACTGACGAGGCAGTGTGTCGGCCCGCTTGCACTCCTCACCTCGGGATGTAGGACTTGGAGCCGTCCGGGATGTCCCCTCGGCCTGCCCACGGTGGGAGTTCGTCGTGCTTGGTGGCCAGCTTGATTCCCGGCCAGTCAGTCTTGGCGCACACGACATCCTCCAATCGCGAGCCCTAAACGGATTTCATACAGAATTTGTGGCTTTTGTGACCGCCATCGCTGCTGCTGTATTATACAGATATATACATAGATAGAACTGAAAGATCTTGGTGGCTGGTGGTGGTGGTGGCGGTGGTGGTGCTGTCTCTGTATGTCGATGCCGTTGTCTGTCGCTGTCTGCGATCACTTCGAGTTGGTAGGACCAACGACAACTACGTGTTAGGATAATTGCTCTTGATAATTATTGTTGTTGAGCGTGATCTCCGACAAAGTGCAGATAGGGTTCCAACGTCCATCACACGGAAAGAAAAAAGAAAAATGAGAGGGAAAACAAACATGGACACTTAGTCCTGCACGCACCAAGCCTAACTCCCTTTTGGGACTACAGTCCTTTCAGCTTAACATGGATTTGCTCTACTTTTCGCCCCCTTTGCGGCCCTTACACACACTTGCGCACACCTGAAAGCCAGGAAAGTCGACGTAGTAGGTGCACGTGCCGCACTTGGTCTGCACGCTCGCACGCTCCATATTGACTCTTGTGTTGGCCCTCTGCTTCAGTATGCTCTCGAGCAATGCGCGCGCCTCGGTCACATCTTCTTCCATCTGGGGCATGAAGAAAAAAAACATAGTCTTTGCGTTCAAAATTCAGGGTAAACGTCAGGCGTGTACGTGTCTGGGGCTTTGCTCCGTTCTCGTCGAGGCTGCCTGCGAAGTTTTGTAACAGCTTGTTTATATTTCGGGGCTCGGTGAGGACTCGGAGTATGTCCCTGGTTCCCTTTTCGGTGCTACTATCACATGTGAAGCTGATGTTACGTTAATTTTTTTCATCTCTCGGGAAAATGTAAGCCTGGTGGACGCTTTCTTTACCTTTCAGACAAAAACAGAAGCCGATTGGTTACTCATGGTAACACCCCTGTCCAGCTGTCGCGGGGATTCATACCGACTCTTTGAACCAGGTGACCCGCGACAGACAGCGCGCTTGTGTGACGAAGGCCATTCGGCAGACACATTTGCTCATCATCGCCCGTGTCTTTCTTTGCTTATGGTTCACGTCTCCTCGATTCTCCTGATACTTCCCGTGCACACGAACGTGCCTCTTCGCTATCCTGACAAAGGCCTCGACAAGGTAACAATAAGGCTGAGACTACCACCACCACCGCCACCACCAACGCCACCACCAACTCCATCACCACCCCCCCGACCACCACCACCACCACGACCACCACCACAAACCACCCCTATCCCAACCACCACCATCGCACCATCACCATCATCACCACGCACATCCGCACACCCACCTTGTCTCTTTGCGCGCTGAGAGCGTCGTGTTGCTCCATCCTCTTGGCGGCTTGCTCCTCGTCAGTGAAGGCCTGTTTTTCGTTTTTTCCGAAGCCAGTCTGCCCAATGTGCCAAAAGACGGGGCAAAATCGACATCGTTTTCCAGCGGAAACAAGGTGCGTGTTTGAGCGGGCGGGTTCAGGGGGGTAGATCTGTGACACGTCAGTTACGGTCAATTCGTCACTGGGACTGACGGCGTTCCTCAACCGAGGAACTACCCCCACCCCCCCCCAAACAAATGTCGTCGGAATCTTGTGTTTGTCTTGTTTTTTTCGATAAATATTATTACGGGGGACCATAGTAAATAGGACCTACGGTGAAGACAAAAACCAATATTTACCTGTTTTTGCTAACAGTGTTTAGTCCTGTTTACTCTGGCCCCTCGTAGTAGAAGAAAAATAAAAACTAAGCCATGGGATTGTCGCGCAGTTTTGTTCTCAGAGTCAAAATACCAGTTACTTCAGGTGAGGTAGGTAACTCTTATACTATACTCAAGTGAAGGGCTCGGAGGAACGCATACAGGTGGGCACCCCTGCCGCAGCATGGCGTCAGATGGAGCGGTGCATTGGGAGTGAGGTGTTTTCACAGACGGGATGACAGCCCAAAAAACACACGCGACACAGCAAACAAGCTCAGCGCTGAAGACCTGGCACCAGTACGAGTACCGGGTAGGCGAGCCCCCCCCTGTCACTCGGATGGAGAAAAAAACGGAACGTGGATTGCAGTCTACAGGCGACCAAACGATGCCGCGCTAGGGGCCGTGCCAGCGGAGCTGGCGACGCAGAGCAAGAAAAGTGCCTAATTTCGGAGCGAAAATGAGGCTTGCTGATTTTTACGTCCGCCTGAAACATAATATAGAACATGCCCTGCTGCTTTTGAGGTTTTAATAGGTGGAGCCGGAGATGCTACATACAGAGTTTCTGGAGCCGGAGACGCGCGCCGTCTGCCCGAAAATCTCTGGAAAAAAAACGGTTCATATTTTTTTTACGGCCTTTCATCAGCGCACACAGATCTACAGCTAGATCACGATCCAGATCATCTAGACCCCAGCCTGCCGTTATGGTATGCTGTGCAGGATATGTTACAGTGCAGATCCAACCCAGGAAACATGCCCCAGATCACGCAGGTGGTGCGGCTCCCAGCCGGCAGCATGAGCTAGATCATACCTGGTACATATTAGAGGGACCTATCTATTTATCTGTGCCCTGAAAGGTCTTTGGTAGATCATCAAGTGGAACCCGATGACCTATCCGAGGCGCGCAGTATTATCCACCAGCGTCAGTTCCTAGCCAGAGTAAGGCATGCTTTACTCCTTACCTTGCCTTACCTTACCTTACCTTACCTTACCTTACCTTACCTTACCGTACCTTACCTTACCTTCTGAGTGAACTTCATGTACCCCACCCTCGACAGGCTGTGCTCCACAGTCTTGGCTTCCGCTTCTAGCATAAGGAGGATCTCTCTGGCCTATCAAATTGGAGATGACCCACAGCACAACAAGTACCAAACCAGCAGGCGTTCTTTAGGTCGGGATCGGGGAGATTTTTTTGTGTGCTGTAAGCACAAGAAATCGCTTCAGCTAGCTGCAGCACGAGTTTGTCTATAAAACGGTATGCCCGAAGGCATAGAATGCGCTATTACTTTAGGATTGTTGAAAAACGAGTTACACCCAGGCAATGGATGGTATAGCCGTCTATTTGGTCGATAGTCCCGATAGCAGCGCTGGTTTGTTGAGTTCCGCGATGCAAGTTCACGTTCGTCAACTTGACAGACCACACGCGTAGTAGACACCTGTAGTTTACAGGAGGTATTAATAGGTGAAACACACGGTTTGAGCAGGGGATATGTATCTGGATGTGACAAGAAGGAACGCCATCTATATGTAACCATTTTTTTTAGGTGTTTTTGCTCGAGAACAACGAGATGGGTGTTGAAAATTCGTCACCCCTCAGGTCGGCTCTTCCCCGGTATCGCTTGCATCCCGCCTTGTAGCAGTTGCCGTTTTTACCCCAAGGTTTTCCTTACAAGGAAATAGCTACCTTCATCGTTCAGCTAAATCGACAGCCTCTCAACGAACTCGATGCCGAAGCACGAAACAGCCACCCACCGTTACCTCTAGCGACCGACGCAACTCCTCCAAGCCACACGCATACCACATGAGTTTCGCTCACTGAGAAGGCACGACGAGGCGGGTTGGACGCTTGTGATGCACGCACGCGGCCCGGGTTGGAATCGGGGTGATTTTACTACCTCCTTTTGCTTTGCGCTGGTGGTCTTGTTCTGCTCGCCAGCTATTAAATCTCTTGAAATTATGGACTTTATTTTCACGCAGCGGTGTAGGCACTTGCTTTACGAGGTTTTTGTTGTTGTTCTTACTTTGCCCCAGCATCGCCGAAAACCCAGTTCGTGGTCTCGAAATAGGCTCCAACAGCTCTGGAGCGGAAGAGTGCCGCAAGAAAAAAAAACACACTCACACAAAACATATGCGCTATACTAAACCATTCCGAGAAGCTTCTTAGTAAGAGCAACGCTTGTCAGGCGAACAGGTGGTGAAAATGATTGAGGTTTCATGTCCGGTGGAAAATGGAGCCGGGCTTTGGGTCGGATCACCGCACGCTGCACTGGACTGCCGCACCTCTTTAACCTCGTCGTCCTCTTCCAGTAGACCGCACAGCAGCCACGCCGTCAGATCTTCGGGCGACACCTTATACAAGACGAGCCAAAGGGACAAAAACACCACCAAAGAACGAATACCTTATCAAAGAGACACCATGTATGTAGTCTGCAGGTTTCGTATGAACAGTTGACGATTTCATGGCGTAGCAAGGCAAGAGAATTAGCCCCAGCACTTCTGCACCCTGGCCGCTAGAGGCCTGGCACATGAAGTGTCGCTATCGCAAAAAATATCTATCGAGTCGGTATGTACAGTACTTCAGTTTTTCAGTGAAGCAAAGCCTCCCCCCGCTCTCGACTGAGTGCTCCGTCTCGAAAGGCATGCGTGGTCAAAGATCAAATGACTAAGCCAAGCAACGAGTACCCCCCCCCCCCCCCCCCCCCCGGCTGCCATGGAGTATTCCCGGAGCACACAACAAGTTACTGATATATAATTCAACCGATTTGATCTAGTTCAACTATTTTTATACTAACAATAGAGGACGTTTACATAGTATTCGGTCAATGAGCAGACGAACTTGACAGAAAGAGAGAGTCCGTTATCGAAGCTCCATCTCGGCGGTACTAGACGAGGATCCCCTAAACCCCGCGTCCTGTCCCAGCGCGAGTTCTTACCAGGTACCAGGTAAGATACATTACAAGGCGCACGCTGCGGGAGGGGTGCGCCTGCAATCTGTCCGATGTCCCTCGCTTTCGAGGAGCTCTCTATTTCATCCACTGACGGCATTAACAAAAAAAAACATGGCTTAGGCCTACACGTGTTTTTTTTTTGTAACAGCAAGCGATGTTGGGTAGTAGTTTCCATCAGTCCCAGTGACAAACTAAGTGGCCGTAACAGTGCTACCCCAACACCTGCCGCACACCGCATCACGACCACAACGATAACCGCTACCCATGCTAGATACTTGAGGGTTGCCTGAACGTGGGCTGCTGTGTACTGTTACTGCCTGTACCAGGTACCTTCTTATTGTACAACAAGCGGGTCACGCTCGGGATACATGTGTTGAGTAATGTTGTGGGGCCTTGCCCTTACCTCCGCCCGTTCGTTGTTGGTTTTGAGAGGAACGTTGAAGATCATGACGCGAACGTCGCCGTAATAGAACGGATCTCGAGAAAAATCCACCACCTGGCGGCGCAAAATAGGGCGATGTGCAGTATGTTTATCCACGAACGAGAGTAAGTCACGCGCCAGAACCGCTACAGCCACCTACAGGTACTACACGCAAACCAGCGTGACCACGCCCTTACGCAAAATATCAGGTATCTGGTGGTACTACGCGCTCATGCTGACGATATTTATGAGACTCTGGCCACACTTTCCCGTGTCTGACTGGAGAGTTCACCCGGTGGAGTTCTCATCGGTGTGACGCGCTGCCCGACCACAGTTTCTTGACAATCGAAGGAGTACCACTAGTTTGATTTGACCCTACCCCAGACGAGCCCCCGAATCCAGGGGTGGGCGTTCAACCGCAGACCACTGCCCCCACCATCATCACCACCACCACCGCGTGATGCTCAACACGAGACCCGAAAATTCTAGGAACGACTCCGATTAAGGCCTTTTGCTCGTGCTCCTGCTCGTGCTCCTGCTCCTGCTCCTGCTACTGCTACTGCTACTGCTACTGCTAATGCCACTGCTACTGCTACTGCTACTGCTGCTGTTACTGGCACTACTACTACCACTACTACTACTACTACTACTACTACTACTACTACCACCACTACTACTACTGATACCGATACTGACTCTGATATTGATACGCGAAAGGTTACTTGATTTTCAAGGTTGAACTCAAGCCGCACAAAAATGCGCTCTGCCGTGCTCGGGGAATTTGTTTTAGTGGAACATCTCCTGAACGCAATCGAATCAGTCTCAAATAGTCATCATGCTTCTATTAATACTGTACCAGGTATATATAACATGTACTTGCCGTCCTCAGGGCATCGTTTTTAGTGGGGCATCTCTCACACGCAATTAATTCGACGAATGCCGTTCAATCAGGATGCCACTACTTATTCGCTGCGCTCGGTGAAATTCTTTTGTAGTGCGGCCATTTCCTTTGAACCAATGGCATCAAATCGCAACGCAAGCATTGTTAGTACGACTACAGTAGTAGTGAACCCGCTATACAGTGCCGGTTGAGTAGCGGCGGCTGCCCGCCATAAGTGACTGTGAAATCGCTTGGCACAGATGATATCAACCAGTGTGGCAGTGTGCGGAGTAGTGCCGATTTCAGCTATAGTGCCGGTATCGTTGGCTGGCGCACACCGGAACTAGAAAGAGGAGCCACTCTTGTACTCGCCTCTTTCTCCTCCACGGCAACGACTGCGTAGGTCCAAGGCAGCGTGCGACACTGTAATTGAGCGTCGGGCGGCCACACTATGTCTCCGGTTGTTTGGTCCTTCAGGTAGTCAGCCTGCGCGAGGGCAGGGCGAGATGTAAGTAGGGCGCCTTCCATATCATTATGTGCTGTAAGGACGCGCCAACACGGTATTGATGCAGCATGCGCGCCATGCCTCTACAGTGCGATAGACAAGCACGAGTCAATAAGGTAGGCATGATACAGTACGTGAGCCATGCCTCTACAGTGCGGGGGGGGAGGGGGTGCTTTTGAGCCCAACAACAAAAGGAGTTTTCAACTGAGACACTCCTCCATAGTTTTGGAATTCCAGTTATATATACTGTAGGTGATACAATTTAATCCGTCGCATGGATTTGGGATACTCATTCCTGTTTATACTTCATGATATCGTGCACCGGGTTACACGTGCGTATTGCAACATTTACATAGGTCGACATTCAAATTTACTCAGTTGGCCGCTAAAATTAATTGCGGTATATGCGTACCAGGTACCAGATATATACGTGGATTTCAACACTGTAACCTACCTTGACTTGCAGTGGGCATTTGAGACACATTGTCTCCAGCCAGACGGGGGTAAGGTGATGCCTGGGCACCTTCCACGCGCAATTTTCTACCGGCTCTCCGTCTTCGTCAAGGCACGCGATGTGGATTTTTTCGTTCCACCTGTGTTTGTAAGCGATATAATCAACACCCACGTCATAGGTATTTACAGCAGTGGAAACAACGGTAAATGTATATGGCATGTGACACCTGGTATATACGTACCCTGCTGGTATCCGGCACGAGGCGCGGACACCAAATAGTTGTGCTGTAGATATTGCGGCTTCGTTTGGCCCCAGAAGGAGGCCTTTGAAGTTTCCAGGTGCTGTACAGCAAGTACCTGGTAATGTACGGATGCTACTACTGTATAGCGGGTGCCAAAAGGTTTGCCAACCCGGTGGAGGTGGTAGAAAGTACAGTAGAGAACATGTGGCAGTTGGTGTGCTCCGTTCCTCGTGATTACCCGCGACATAAACATGGGGAGTATTCACGAGTAAGGTGGCGACGGTGCATCGTACACAAATAGCCGTCTTGACAAGCTGATTTCGTCTTGGGTTTTTATGAGGCTGACACGTCTGTCTTGCGATGTAATCCCACCCGTCAGTCTACCACAGGATTCGCAAATGCCACACGCACAAGGATAACCTGTTCCCCCCTACCCCAAACAGCTCGTATATACGTACCAGGCTCTTTTGCGTTTGGCATCTCTCTCGAGAGTCTTGAGCGATTCCCCCGGCGTCTTGATCTTTGCACGCTTCGCCTCGATGGCTTCGCGGATGGCCGCCGACCCGCCGCTGGACGACATGACTACAACCTTACTTAGTCAAGTCAGCCGACACTTCTTTAAGGGTCAGCTTCCCACGCCGTGCCTCCCTTGCGTGTGCCTCCAGCACGGCCTGCAAGATCAAAACAGATCCAAGTCCGGATCCAAACCTCCGATCTAACCGCATATGGACGGTATATCTGCCCCTCACAAAGAATGCCGACAGGAAAACATCGAACTCCTAAGGAGGTTGCGCCGCATCACGACAACCGTGAGAACGACGTTTTGGTTCAAATTTTGAATGAGCTCGCACCGCGGGCTGAAACCTGCCGTGGGCGTGGCCCTCTGTATCGGTACTGGATGCACTGCCGTGGTGCTAAGCGATGCCGATTCCAGAGGCCGGCGGCGCCTCTCGTCGGGAGCATCAGAGATTCGACGTGAGGTTCTCCTGAGAGCTCTGTCCAAACGTTTTCTTTCGCCCTCTGAAGGCAGCATCTCGCCAGAAGCACAGCAGCAGCAGCAGCAGCAGCAGCAGCAGCAGCAGGAAGAGACACAGCGGTTGCCTACCGGTCGCCAACAACAGGGTGCAGTAGAGCTCACTACTGTGTCAGTCCCCTCCACGACAGAGCCAGAGGGCATCGGCAAAAGGTTCTATGTTGTTACTGGTCCGGATGCCGACTTGACCTCGCTGGCGAGGAAGCGTATTTCGCGTGCCCTGCTCTCGACCGACAACAATAGAGCCAGCCAACGCGAGACCCCCGCTCTGCTGCTGCCTGCACGCCTCGTCGTGCCCTACGACTGCGTGCTCGGGACGGGGAGATTTTCTTTGCTGGTGGAGCAGCAGCTCTTGTGGCTACCGCAAGACTCGCCTCTGGAAGATGCTTGTGGTGTTTCGTCTCCACTTGATGGACGTCGTGGTGTAGAAGGAGACTTGCGTCGACAACCGCAGCAACAGTATCAGCAGCAGCAGCAGCAACAACAGCAGCAACAACATCTGAAGTCCCACGACAACAGCGTCGCCGACAACGACAACGATAACGACACGGGAGACAAGGTGTTATCGAAACAAGGACCAAGCGCGAGGGCGCCGCCGACCGGGCGGACCCTGATCACCAACTTGGAATCGCTTTTGCTGAGGGCAACGCTCCCTTTTATGGACGCCGAGCAGCTCGACCAGGCCGCCCTATGGGCCATCGAGAACGCCCTATCTGCGCCTACCCCCCCCGCCGCCGCCGCTGCCGCTGAGGCCACCGCCACCGCCGCCGGCCAGCCCCACATAACTACTACTGCGTCGGCGAACGGCAAGGAACATTCCGCTGAGGCTTCGCGGCCGACCCGACCGGGAAGCATTCGAGGCGAGACTACAACCGTCGGCAACCACGACCGTGACACCTCTCGGGGGGAGGGAGAGGAGGACTCTTCTTCGGGGTCATTCTCGGATGGAGCGGTGGCAGATTTTAGCGAGGGGGGACAAGGGGATACGGCGCCAAAAATGGCAGATTTCGCTTTTTCCGAAACCGAATCCGAGGTGAAATCTGATACCGAATCGAACACCGAATCTGAGACCGAATGGGGGACCGAATCGGGGACCGAATCGGGGGCCGAATCGGGGACCGAATGGGGAACCGAATCGGGGGCCGAATCGGAGACCCGGTTGCAATCCGTGTCGAGCAAAGGCCAGACCCAGACCCATGCTCCTAGTAGGAGCAACTTTGTTTTGGAAATCGCATGGTCAGCGCGGGAGCATGACGGCGAAGGAACGGCCGACGGGTACGAGACACGCGGCGCTAGTATTGGCCGCGAGGGGAACAGCAGCGGCAGCAGCAGCAACAGCAGCATAATAAATTCTTCAAGGCCGTTGTGTGGGGAGTTGGCGAGGTGGGGTTGGCGGCTGGCGGCCCGCGGTCTCGGGCACGCGATGATCAGGTAGGTGGCCGTTTCTTTGTGGTTTGCATTTTTATTGCTTTATTTTTTTTTCTTCAGCGTGTGCCTGAGGTAGCGGGATTGCTACGTACGCCAAGTGCCACTCGGGAGATGATTGATTGTTGCTATTAATATTACTATTTGTCATGTACACCCGGTAGTAAATACCTGGTAGGATGGAGGGCGTGCATGGGAGCGGGGGGCTTCTCTTCGATGGGGCGAATTGTGTTTTCCCTCCAGCATGGATACTCATATTTTTGTTCGTTGCGTTCTCTGGTAGCAGTATCAACATACGACGTGTAAATACAAACGCCGTGAGATATGTCGACGCACACGAAGGCCGACGCTCTTAACAAACCACCCCCAGCCCCCCTCCAAAACCGACGTCTAGGAGAATCTTCGTCCCGAATGCCATACTCCCCGGGTCGGGCCAAAATATGCGTCGGCTTCGTGTCAAATTTGTCTCGTCCACGTTCCGGTGGACGTTTCGCAGCTCACCGAACCCCTGGGTGCTCGCGGAGGTGCAGAGAGCTCTGCAGGCTGAGGGCAAGGCCTCCATCCCTGGCCTGTGTCAGGAGCCGGGCACCGGTAACAGCGACGGTGGCGGGGTCAAAGATGAGGGCGATGCTTCGTCCATCGAGGTTACCGTTGTGAGGGTGGCGCTCCCGTCGGCTACTGAGCGAGAGCAGGTGCGCGCCTGCTTCCCGGATGAGTTGTGGTGGCGCGCTATACACTAGAATACTGGCCGACGTTGTTTTTGTACGTGCTTCGATTTATATATTTACAACTACAGAGTGCGTCAGCTAAAAATTCAAGACAAAACATTGATTGATATTGAGCTTGGCAAGCTTCTGCGTGACACATCCTCGTTGTCGCTGAAACTATTGCAGCAGTGCCGCAAGCAGTTCTACTTGTTGCTCGATGCTGACCTGCTTATCACCAGGAACGACGGTCGAGATTTGCAGCGATGAATGCTGGCTAGAATGTGCTCCGCACGCCCATGTTTTGCGTTCGCAGCTTTCCTACCAGTCCGAGTGCTTGCTTTTTCAACTGTGGCGCGGTTTCACCCCCACCCCTCCCCTCTCTCTCCCTTTTCCCTCCTCATATCCCCCCCCCCCGCTCCCGTGCGATGATATAATCGACTGCCCTTCACCCTCGTCCCAACCCTCTATTACATGGACTTTAGGCGGTAGTTTCCGTGGCGCGAGAGCTCGGGATGGATGACCACCTGTCAGAGCTGGACGTTTCCAAACTCGGGGAGCTAACGGGAGGCAGACGCGAGGGGCTTCTTCACGTCCTCGGCGGGGTCCGAGGGTCATCCACCGGTAATATTCGCTTTGATCCTGATCCGGACTGTGGAATCAACCAACCGAATAAGAGGAGGGGCCTTCTCCGTGTACCTTTTTCGTCTCTCCTCTTTCCCTTGGTTTCTTTGTTCGTTTGTGTGTTCTCTCTTACTTTTGTGTTTTTCATTTCAGCGTGTTCGAGCCTGTGCTGCGCCCATGGTGGCGAGGAGGACGATGAGACCACGACCGCCACCACCTCAACGACAACCGTAAACACCCATAACAGCAACAGCCACAACAGCAAACATCAACATCAATAGTAAAAAAAATAGCTGGAACATGTCTACCACCACCCTAGTGGTCAAAAACGCTTTTCCTCGCCCCCCCCCCCCCCGATATCTCCACCCTCCCACCCCACCCCCACCGGGTGAATTCTGCATCGCAGTCGACGAGGCATGCCAGGCTGTTGTGGACGACGAAGCCCTAGCCCTAGCCTCGGAATGGGGCCTGCTCCCGCGCGATAACAGCCTCGGAGAAGCCGAGGAGATAACGGCCAGCAGCCTTCCTGGCGGAACGGAGCCCGAAGCGCAAGCGGCTCTATCGCCTGCGTTGATCGCGCGAGGGGTTTCTACTGTCACAGGGAGCGGTGCTGTCTTCGCGGGGGGCAAGGGGCGGGAGGAGTGGGCGCCTCTGTGGGAAGCGCTGGGCGTGCTCTGCATGCCGTCAGTTTCTATCGGGGCCGGTAAGTGTCTCACCGCTGTCTGTAACCGGCCTGAACCCTAACCCGTAAAATGTATATAGACAACGGGCTTTTTATAAGCCTGCTGCATGTAGTATCGGTGGAACGTTGTTGTTTTGTTGTTCGGAGGCGAGCGGCACGGAGGGGGAATGGGGGGGTTGGGGTTGGGATGGGGGGCGGAGACGTATGTTGTAGATGATGTCGAGGGTGGGAAGAGGACGGCTTGGCTCGAGTTTTCCCCTGAAGAACTGTGACCCTTCTTGGGGGGGGGAGGGGGGGGGGTGTACTCATGTCATGCATAGCCGTAGTCGTATGACCATAGACCCTCGCATCCCTACAATGCCCGGGCGGAGCACGTCAGGTTTCCACCGATCATGCAGACACTGCTTGCACCAAGCTATGAGCAGCGCCGTGTTTTGTTCGGCGAGTCGCATGAAAGGTGGGGTGCATCGTGCTATGAACCGCTTGTGAGGCGGACTTGCATGTGGCGGCAGCTTTAATTAGTCAATTGGCACTTCTTGGGGAGGGGATAAACACCTTGAAGTTAAACTGGGGTACTCTTTGCAGCAGTATACTCTGGTTGTAAAGGGATAAGGTACTGAGATAACAGAGGTTGGGCCGCGTGGGGCTGCTATTACGGGAGGGCATAGTTAACAGGACCAAATATTGTCAGTAAAAATGGTTAAACATATACCAGGTAGGTTTTTATGTTTCCCATAGGTCCTGTTACCTATGGTCCCCCGTAATAGCATGCCTTAAGCGTGGTCATCTTGCCCGCGTGATGCCACGCGTGAATATTGGCCTTGCTGCGCTCGCGCTTCCCGTTGAATTTTCTTGCGCAAACGTCGACTGAGTGGTATAGCAGCGCTGTCCACAACCCTACCGAGCGACCCGAGAACGACCCAGGCAGTAAACACCTGCGAACGAGCACGCGTGTGCTGTGACAGAAAACCTCCACAAACGAAACACGCGTATGGTGTGGCAGAAAAAAACAAACGCAAACGACACACGCGAACGGTGTGACAGAAACTCCGCGAACAAAAACCCGCGTGTATATGACGTGATTCGCGTAGAGGAGAAAGGCGGAAAGTTCGGCAACCCGAGACGTGGTCACCTCCTCCTTTAGCACGCTTCACGGTGAGTAGTACAACCACGAACCTGTACCGCCTACTCGTACCGCGTATTGATGCGAGGACGTTAGTTCCTTTGTTGATGTGTCACGGTGGAACACCGACCCCTCGCCTATCGTGCAGTCTCGCAAGGGTTGTCGATTTCTTCTGTTTTTTTGTGATTAAAACGTTTCGCGACGCGTGCCAAGACGGTAAGAGCAGCCTTTTTCTGAGGCTCCTCGTTTTAGGAAAAAAGAAAAAAGTGCATATCTGAAAACCCGTTAGATGGTCTAAAACTCATTCTAAAGGCAAGAAGAGGCACAGTCGTTCCGCGACGGCACGTCGGTCCGTCCGCGTAAGCCGGCAGTGTCGATTGAAGTGGTTGAATCCTGGGGGGATAAATCTGAGATCCAGTGCTTAGCAGCAGTCCGCCGGAGAATAATAATAAAAAAAGCCAGCCGACCCTTGCTCTGTGCGTTTTGTTAAATATGCGACCATCATCCACTTGTCCATGACTCAGCGCTGATACGTCGACGAGTGGTTTACGGTTGCATACGTAACAGTTATATACCTCACCCACCCGCCCACGCACCGACTTTGAGAACATCGGCAAGCTAAGCCCGATGCACAATCGCGTCGGCAATATGATGGGGTAACTGGGAAAAAATTCTCATCGAGTCGTGTCTGACGGTATTGACCAGGTCTTCGGTTCAGAAGCCCAGCTACACCCTTGAAAAAATGTGAACTCACACCTACTGCAGGACAGATCATGATCTATCTATCTACACTGATAGACGATCTATTACGGGGGACCATAGTTAATAGGGCCTATGGTATACATAAAAAACTATAGATTTAACCATTTTTACTAACAATAGTTGGTCCTACTAACTATGGTCCTCCGTAATAGTTCCTCACCTGCCGTTATGTTGAGATGCTGTGCAGGATCTGTACAGTACAAGATAGGTCCAACCCAGGAAACATGCTATATCATAGATCATGCAGATCATACGGGTCCCGCCAGGTAACATAAGCTCTTAACGGGGGAACATATTAAATAGGACCTCCGGTACACACAAAAATCTATATACTTACCTATTTTTACTAACAATATTTGGTCCTATTTACTATTGCCCCCCGTGATAGATCATACGTACAATATCGGGAATAGGTCTGCCTTGAGTGATCTAGATCATGGAGTAGGAGTGATCGGTAGATTATCTGTCTGAACATTTGACGGGATCGAAAGTGCAAACACCCTGTTGTAACGCGGCTCTCTCGCAAGCTCACCACTTATATTTTGTCGCCGTGTGATGCCGCACCCATTGCTGTCGACGATGCCAGGTCCTACTTCGGCCCCGACCCCGCCTCGGGGCTGCTTGCTTCCATCCCAGCTCTCGGACGAGTGTCAGGTTGACACGGAAGCACTGCTGGGCCTGATGCAAGCGGGGTGGTTGGAAATTTCTCCGTCGGCACCGCCAGGGTGAGGATATTTCGCTTGCTCGAGAAAGAGAAGGGTATTTTTTACGATTCCGTGTGAGTGTGTGTCTTTTTGTTTTTGTGGCACCTTTTCGTGTTCTACATCGAGGCACCACACATGTTTCGCTACCCCGATAATGGTACTCAGAGTAACGGTAGAGAGGGAGAGAGCAGCTTATGCTTCAGCAGGATTTGGCGAGACGGTTGTACTCGGCGTGAGTGGAAGCGGAAGTCCGGGTCCAACAAGCGTGACTTGAAAGCCCACAAAGGAACACGCGTGTATGGTGTGATTTAGGGGGGGATTGGAGAAAAGTTGGTAGCCCGAAACGGCGCTGTTCATAGCTTGATGCAAGCAATGTCCTGCCTGGTCGGTGAAAACCCGACGTGCTCCGTCCCGGCATTGTAGGGATGCAAGGGTTTATGGTCATACGACTACGGCCATGCAAGATGATGAGTGCCCCCCCCACCCCCTCCCCGCCGCCTCCTTATGGTCGTACGACTTCGGCCATGCATGAGACCGAGCACATATCTCCTATCGAGTACACCCCCCCCCCCCCCCCTCCCTCGCACGAACGCCCCACGGTGGGCACTAAAACCACGCAACTACAGCCTACACACCGCGCAGTGGTGTAGGACGTTAGTCGATTCCTTATTGTGTAACGGTAGACAGTGACCACGCGACCAAGTGGCAAACGGCGGGCACGGCGGGCAGCACGGAGAAGAGTGGAGACCGAAAACTTCATCCCTAAGGAGGGATCATTTCACCCGGGGCCGCGGCATTGACGGACCCTCCCCAGTACCGACCGAGGCTATAGTTTTGACGGCGAACACGACGGGGCACATCTAAATATATAAAAAGGGTTTGGCCAGGTACTACTGCGGGCTGGCCGTAGTACTATTGTACATAGTGATCAGAACTCACGATGGACGCTAAAACCGTGTATCTCCCCATGTTTACACACCGCGTTTGGCCCTGGCTACTCTTCTCCCCCATCTTGAGCATTTTTCAGCGTTGAAGTTTTATCTCATCCACGGGCCATAGTAACCAGACTCTCTTTCTGTGTATGCCGTGTATGTCGTACCCAGTACGATGACATGGCATTGCATTGTCTACTCTACTTACTGCACAACAACGTGCTGCCAGTATCTCTCTGCCGTAGTTTTGCGAGCACGGAGCTGGTACCCCTCTCTCTCTCTAGGATTGAAGCATCCGGCACGGACACTGGTTGTGCTGGATGTCGACGGGGAGAAAATAACGGTTTTTATTGTGAGGACCACCCCCCCCCCCACACACACACACGATGAACCCAGAACCCATGATTCTCCAATATGTTTTCACACCAGAATAATTTTTTATTTATGTACTCCCTTGTTCCAAGTATTTTTCAGCGTTAAAGAATCGTTTGGTCTGATTTTCGGCTCCGTTGGGCCCGGTCGGAGTTTTCATTGTTGTTTTTCAAAACTTCCCTCGAAGTTCACAAGAGTTTGTTTGTATAGTTGGCGAAGCATCAAGGGCAGTGTTGCGTTCGTTGGTTGGAATGGTTCACGGTCACCTCTTCCAACCTTCTGCCGCAATGTTAGAAAAAGCCGCGGCTGGGGCTAATACGAACCGAAGTTTCGACAGAAGAACCGTCGCCTTCTTGGTGCTCTGGACAAAAAACCTGCCGTGACTTACGTACAACGGCACAGGGGTCGGAGAAGGAGGTGGAAGACGGTGTCGGGGAACCGGAACATGGATCAGCGTATCGCACACAGCAGCTCCTCTTTTTTCCTCCCGTCCATTTTTCCACCCGAAAAAGCATGCCTCTCTGGCCTGGAATATAGTCCCCGTTCGGACCCTGATATGGGCATCAAACGTATTTTATATTACCGGACAGAGCGATAAGAAGCTAGACGCGGTGGCAAACCCGTTCGGCTCTTCCCACCCGCGTTTCGTTTGCTTTTTCGGAGTGTTTTTTTTCTCCCTGCCCGTTAATTGGTCGAATTTTTCGTCGCGCGATCTGCCGTAGACAGAAACTTCGGACGCTTATTTTCGTGTATTGGCAACTCAACCCCCAGACCTTCTACCGTTTTACTCAGCCCGCATCCGCTGTTCGTATACCAGTATCTTGCATGAACGAAGAATTCCCTCTCCCCTCGATATCGCCTCTCTCTCCCCCCCCCCCGATGTCGAGTACACCCCCCCCTCCCGACTATAGCCATGCATCACATGAGTGTACCCCCTACTTCCCATTCTCCACCCCCGTCGCATATACACAACCTAGGTCTGGGACCGCTCTCGAAGACCCAGAATTTTGCACAAGAGGGGACACCTTCCCAACGTCCCCGCTCGTTGACGGCCTCTTCTTTGGGCGTCACCACCACCGGCGCCCGCCCGTAACGGTCCACGCAAAGAACGTGCCGCTCGCTTCGCTGGCCCGCCTGGACCGAAGCTTTGTCGGGGCACCTCCCCTGCGCCTTGCAGCCTTTCGGCGGCTCCTCGATTCCTCGAAGCCATGGGCGACAGCGTCAGGGTTACGAGAATCCGGTGAAGTCTGCGGGAAGGGTGATGGTAGCGGTGATGGTGGTGGTTACAGTGGGTGGCGTCCTTCCGAGGGCCCTCGGGGACAGGTGGCTATCGGAGAGGGAGTGGCGGCGGAGGAGGCGGGTGCGAGCGGGGCATGGCGCGGAGGGCAGGAGGGGGGCAGCAGCCGCTCTCGGGGGGTGGGGTCGGTCGATGACCTCCGTGATCGAGAGCTCGCGCAGGCAGGCTGCCTTATCGAGGTAAAAAAGTTGCGCGCCAACCGGTACGTAGCTGAGAGGTCACTGGATGTGAGGAGAGCGGCCCTTGTATCGCGCGCGCGGCCCTCGCGAGGGGAGGGTTGGTGGGGAGGGGCGGGGGTCTGGGCTGCACCGTCCACAGCATCATCCTCGCCGCCGCCGCCGCCGCTCCAGCCCCAGTGCACCGCCATACAGGGCGCTTCGAGAAGCGTGGCAGTATGGCATTCATCGAGAAGCGATCGACACGTATACATGGTCTTTTTTTCATGAGGGTTGGATGTATAGTGACGGTCGTTTATGGTCAGCGGGAGGTAGAACAAGTCCGGGCCTTATATCACATGGACTGGAGAGCACGATCATGTGTTCCCGAAACACTTTCAAGAGTGCCTAAACGAGTATCAAGGCTGCCTGTGCCCACCCCCCCCCCCCCCCCCCCTCCTTCCCCCTCCCCCCCCTTACCCCCACCCCCCGTCCGGTGCGCCCACTGTTCGTGAAGGCGTCTGTGCTGACTCGAGTGCTTGGGCGGGAAGAGGCCAAGCTGTCGGAAGACCGCGACGCTTTGTCTTCCTATTGGGCGGAGCTCGTCACGTGAGTTCGAACCGCCACGAGAGGGCCGCCGTGCGGTTAAGGCTGGCCGCGAGAGAGTCAATGCCTCCGAAACCGATTTTAAAACGGAAATCGCGTTTATTTGTTTTCGTTGGGCCCTCCCATATATAGTACCCCGTCGGCCACACGGCGTTGAAGCGGCCGTTGTTGCCCCCTGCTTGATTGGTACGAGTGTCCGAGCCTGGGGCTGAAAACCGAGTGGGTTTTGTTGAGCGGCCGCTCTTGTCGTTGACTTCACGTGACCTACAGCTCATACATTGAGTAGGCGGGAGGGGTGGGGGGAGAGGGGGGATTCACTCGATATCATGCATGGCCGTGGTCGTAGGGGGGGGGCGGAGGAACGAGAGAGAGAGAGAGCGCTTTGATACATTGCCAACGGAGGTGCGAGCAGTGCGGTTCTCGTCGTAGATGATTTCCCCCGATTTTTTGGGTGGAGTTACGAGAGACTGAGGAGGCGTTGCTTGAATTATATCGCCTATCCCTGTTAGCTACAGCAACAGCTCCCAGAAATAACAAAGTTGCTTCCTCTCGCTTGGTATGTTTGTTGTTCCACACGGGTTCTTGTTTTATGTATGAGGCGTTTTTTGTGTCCGTAATTTTTTTGTTGTACGTACTCGTACTGTAGCTACCTCGTCCTGGTTGAAAACCTAGAATGACACGTGTACACGTTTTTTTGTCATCACTTTTCCCGTCGTTTCATAGGGCAAGAAGAGACCTGGAGCGGGAAGGGAAGCGTGACGCTTCAGACGGGGAGTGGGCCGAGGTGCAGCTGGAGCTCATCCGTCAGGTGAGCGGAGTTGCTACAATTTGATCCTGGGCCAGATGGACCGTTTTCCCAAAAAACGGTATACCGGGGATAGACGAGTCAGTGAACCGAAGTTTCGAAGATTTTGCCGGGGACTTGCAGTGCCGAAACGTGGAATTATACCCGGCGTAAAACTAACTCACCGATGAACGGCTTTATATATTTTGTTGTTCTCGAAACGGGAGCTTTTGGAATTTTGGTGACAGAAGTCCCTAGGTAAACCTAGGTGGGAAATACGGTGGACGCGTGTTTCTGTCCCCGACGGTGTCGCCCTTTATTGAGTAGCCAAGAGAAACTTCCTTGGGAAGTCCCGGGAAACCCGCACCTTCGCCCACCCGATGAAAACGATAGCCGGCTGGACGAAAAAGTGGCACGGTCGTATAAAGCAGAGACGTACTTTTTTGTCGCCCCCTGCACCCCAGCCAACCGAGGTTTCCATCCACCCTCTGTTCGGTGTTGACGCGTATGTTAATGTTGAGGGGGGCGCACCGTTTTTTTCGGGGGCTCTTCACTTTAAGGAGCTCTAAGTTCACAACCCTCCAAAAATACCCGGACTTTTGAAGAAGAAAAAAAAAAAAAAAAGTGCAACACCCCGATAAAAAGACGAATCATATGGCCTACCAGGTATACAGGTACCAGTATTTTTTTCGGTATGAGGCGAATCATGTGGTGAAACACGAATAATATTCGGACAATATTGGGTATTTTCTCTGTATAGGGAGGAGCTATATGAGCCAAGCGCAGAACTACTGTGGGCAAAACTTGCTACGTATTTCGTAGTAGCAGCGCGCGTTTGGTAGCGCCAAGCACAGAAGGATGGTGGGGCGTCACGCGGGTTGCCCAATATGAGCATTGGCAGGGTAGAGGGATGGATGGTGCCTCATCGTTTTAGCTCCGCCTCGCATTAGGAGTTGACAATAGAGATGACAGCTATTGCAGCAGTGGTCAGTATCATCTAGTCGCTGCTTGACAACACAGGGTTTCGTAAATAGTTCATTGTCTAAACCCGGAACGTGATTTCGGAGAGCGTTTTTTTCGCTCATTCCGACCAAGGTTCCGATGCGGTACGTGTTGCTACAGTAGTACAAGCATCACATTTCGATTTTCGCAGGTCAAAATGAAGTGTATGTTTTTATGACGACCGACGAATTCACGCCTTTTGATATGAGTTGTCGTGGGCTCTACCGACGTGCATATTTCGACCAGAGGCAAGGGTATAGGAGAGAGGTACACTCACTCATGAGTGCTGTTTGCTTGAGGTGGATAGCTGCGCCGGGGCCAGCAGAGGTACACGAGCACGACGCTGCCCACTGTTAGACTAGGTCCACTACTGTTGCTACTGCAAAAAGATCCTACACTAAATCCGAGGTATAATTGGTTTGCTCACTATTACGGGGGACCATAGTTAATAGGACCTATGGTATACATAAAAACCTATATATTTAACTATTTTTACTAACAATATTTGGTCCTATTAACTATGGTCCCCCGTAAATAGAGGAGCTCAACCGGTAAGAAAAAAAGTGAACCCCCACCATAGGATGAGTACTATAGCGATTGCGATGAAATAAATGTACGCGCTCTCTCTTTCCCGAACCAATCCCAGCAGCAAAAATGTGCTGGCCTTGGGTGCAGCTATCAAAGGACTAAAGCAAGAAAACTCCCCGCCCGGTCACGCTAGAAACGAGACACGAGACTCCCACGCCACGCCGGCACGCCCTGAACAACATGGCAGACGACTTGCCGTCGTCGTCGTCGTCGTCGTCTACTCGATAAATTGCCGCGATTGAATGCTTTCTTCGTGCTGTATGGATGCGCACCTGCGATGCACGTTGCTGTTGTTGTTGTTGTTGTTGTTGTTGTTGTTGTTGTTGCTGTTGTTGTTGGTCTACAGTTTATTCATCCTTATTTGATATCGCCACAATATATATAAGTAGTTTTTAAATTCAATAGTCCGCGGTCACAGCAGGAAGGTAGGTTGACGCAACGCGATCTCGTGTGATTGGGAGCTCAGCAGCGCTCGTGGCGTTCCCGCAAAAGCGCATGTCGCAGCCCCGAGTCCATCGAGAGCGCAAAACAACACGGGGCGCGAACAGGGTTGAACAACCAACCCGTATGTACACGCGAAAGAGAGCAAGAAGATGACTCGCTTCCTGAAGTGGTCCCTCTCCTTCGACCAGCTCTCGGTCTTTTGGCCGGCTCATCTTCTCTAACCTTCTCTCCTCTTTCAGGCCTGATCCTTTTGACCAGCTCTCGCCAACCAAATCCTTATTTCATAATATGGCAATCTCCTTCGTTTTGGTGTTTGTCTCCGATTCTCTTCGGTGTTTCTTTTTTTTAACGCCATGACTTGATTGCTCCGGGAGCCAATCATCACCTCGCTTCACTTGCGCGTTTGGGTTTTGGTCTTGGGATGCCCCATCGTTTTTTTAACGCCCATGTCAGGAGAGGGCCGTTGTCGCGAGGGCCAACGAGATGCGGGCACGGCGCGCGAGACTCGACGTTATGCGGAGCGAAATCCTGGATTTGGAACACAGCGCAAAGCCGCTGCTACCGCCGTCGCCACCAACGCCGCCGCCGCCGCCCCCCTTCACACCAACACCACAGCCTGGAAAATCCCGAGATTTTTCCCGAGAGTATAATGACAACCAAGGCCAACAACCACAGCAAAAGTACGCAGCCTCGGCCGGGAATAGTAGGGTGGGAGTTGAGCGGCGCTGGTTCTCAACGGCGGTGGAGGAGGCGGTGATAGAAGACGCGGAAAAGGGGCTTCTTCTGGTGCCTTTGAGGAAGGAGTTCGAGGAGGAGCAGGCGGCGGGGCTTGGGGAGGGTCGCACAAGAGGCAGGCTTGCGGAAGGAGACGACGGTATCGGTAGTTGTGGTGACAGTGGAAAAGGGAGATGGCGTTTGGCGAGGGGGTTTTGGAGATGGGCTCGTGGATACTGAAGGGAGGAGGCAATACTCGTACGAGTAAGTCTTCTTGTTATTTGTAATACTTTTCTCAACACGCGATTATTTCGTGCGTAGAATCTTGGGGGATTTTTTGCAAGTTTTTTGTTTCAATCATCACTTCAATTTCCCTGAGGTCCATGCTCGCAGGCGGAGCGTTTGCGCTCAGAGGTATGCATAGCACTCTGGGCAAACGTGGTCGGAGGTGTCTCTCCCACTCTCCCTCCCAACCCTTGCCTTGGTGTTGCCAGCGCATCCGGTTCGGCATCTCCACAGCTTCTCAACTTCAATCGAATGTTGGGTATATAACTCACGCCCTCTCTAGCCTTGCGCGGCGACGGAAGAAAAGATGCAGGAGGTCGCCTTTTGCTTTTTTTCGTGTGTTCCGCCCGGAGGATTAGTTCCACCCCGAACTCTCGGCAACTACGTGCAGAGTGATTTTTTTTATCTTTGGTTTTCCCCCGAGGGTTCTAACCCTGTAGACCTTCCCAAGCAGGGACAAGTGACGTGACCCGTCGGAGAGAGAAGATCATCTACTGTAGATCCTAGCCTGCCGTTATGATATTTTTGTGCAGGATCTGTACAGTACAGATACATCCAACCCAGGAAACATGCTATATCATAGATCATGCAGATTATACGGCTCCCACGCAGCATGAGGTAGATGATGAAAATTAGGAGTTTTGTTTGCCCTGGAAGCCTTAGCTCATGAGATGGGAATCGACCTGTCCCAGGTGTTCAACCTTTTTTTACGTAAGCCGTCCTACAGTAACAATACGGTGCACACCCCCTTTGGCACCTTTGGGGCTTTCGAGGGTAAAAAAATGCCGGAAAATAATTATTTTGGTTACAGAACATCATCGGCCACGTGAAGCACCGCGGGCTACCCGGGTCATACGCGTAGGGTGTGTGTCCGAACTGCAGAATAAGGAGTTGTAGGACACACCCGCGCCTCCTGATGGTACTTGTAAAATGCCGCAACACTCGTCCTAGCTTGCTCGATAAGAGCGCACCTATTTTTTCCTTCTTTTAGGTCGTTATATACATGGCCCCCAATACCTGTCGTAGGGTCAGTATGGTGCGTATCTACGTTTAGATAAATAAGTCAAAAGACTCACACGGGGGGCGTGGTTCGCGCAGCGGCGGCATTTGACAACTCTCAACGCTAATAAGGTGAAGCACTACTCACCGCCCCCCTCCCCCCAGCAAGACAGGCCAGCCACCACTCTACGAAACCCGTCACTGCTGATATTGCTTGCCTGTGATAGCGCCGCCTGGACCGTTTCATTACGGGCGAGGATTCCAGAGCATGCGTGCACGCATGATAAGTGTACGGGGCTGCTGGTCGATTCCGATTTCCCAGCTACTGGCGCTCCCGTAAGTATGTGTGCGTCCAACATCGTCCGCAGACTCGTAATAATGTAGGATAGTGCCGCGCTGCGCTGTGGAGGAATTTCTGAGGCAACCCTTGGCTGTTTACCGATCAGTTCGTTAAAAGGCGTCGGTCGCCTCTTCACTCCTCAATCGTCTCAAAATTATTTCAACCAAGCGACTCATGTTGACGCTCAGCGCGAAAGTCTTCTCCGAAGCCCGAAGCCCTCTTCTTGGCTTCATTCAGGACGCTCTTTTAGTTGCTACGTAAAGATGTACTCCTATCCAGATGTGTACCACTCTGTCCGGGAATATAATCACCGTTTGGAATACTATATACCACTGGTATGCACATCAAATGGGTATAATATTACCGACCAGACGTGTACCACGGTAGAAAGAGCATATCTCCTTTTTTTGCTGAGGCGGCTCACTTGTGCTCTAAATCTCCCCCCAAAAACTCTTCTTGAGAAAAAAACGGACGCGTAACCTCGGCCTATCATAGGCATTGCCCGAAAAAAAGTGTATAAATCAAAAATGAGATTGACGATATTGGGTAGGTCCTCCGCTGAGCCCCCCGTCAGTCACAAATGTTCTGGCCAAAAAAATGCTACCCCAAATAGAAACCCCTATCGTAGCACGCGTCTTCCATTTCCACGCTCTCGTGTGTGCCACTCCCACGTGAGAACCGAGGGATGGTGACTCAAGCACCCTGGCATTGTAGCGCAGTCTAATAATAGAAGCCGTATAACCCACTCGTCAACCCCAACCACGTCTACGGGGAGTAAGCCAAGCCCTCAAATATTCTTCCTCAACGTAGTCTAGTAGGTTAAGCACTCAATTTGCAACTCCTACGGGGAGGGGGGTTGGGTGAGTGGGTGGGTTCGCGAATGTGACGATATCATCACCAACCACCGAGCACATCACGCCGAAGCTAACCAACGGGACACAACAAAAGCAAACAAAACAAACAACGAAAAAACAAGACAAAAAATAATGCGCGTAACCGCCGTGTATGATTCTCATTCCTGCGCGTCTACATAACCGTCATCTAGTTACGCTTGCGGCGTCGTCGCGCGTTGATGGTCGCGGTCGATCTCGTCCTCCCTCCGCCGCCGCCGCCGCCGCCGCCGGCGCGTTAGGAAGTGGCGGAACAACCTTCGAGTTTGACCCAATTCCTAAAAAAGCATCCACCCTCTCACCGTACCACTTCTGAATCTGTATTCAAGAAGTAACCAGTGCGTCGTTGGGGGCAAGAAGAGGTCGGGGGGGGGAGGGGGTTGCAAGATGAAAGGTGGGTTTACAAGCGAAAAGAGGGGACATAGCGAACACACGGGCAGCACTTTTTTATTGGGTTGCTACAAACAAATCTGCCGATCGGATGAACTCACAGCTGACGTACTTTTTAGTTTTCGATTGAATACGTCAACCGTGAGTCCTAGGTACGGATTCCGCTGAGCCCAAGTCTTCACAAGCTCCATTGCTACGTGGTAGCCGAGGTTTGCTTGGAATACGCGGACGTAAGTCTCGAACGTAGTGTATTCGAACACGTGGTGACTTCAATGCCAAAGGATGCGCGCAAACCACATGCATAGCATCGACCAAAACGACGGCAAATCGTGGCCTACGGTGCACGATTCTTTCAGCGCTTTGCGCCTCAAGAAACCTAAGCGCTAACCTGTCATATCAGATTATCCCCGACGCGTCATAGCCCATGCCAAAGGCTGCGGGCTACCCCATCGACCAGAGGGTGGTTGTTGACTATGAATAGAAGGGATACTTCGTATAACCTTACAGGAGTACGTGATGCAATACGACCGGTATGGCGATCGCGCTCCTCCTCGTGAGTCTCGGTCTACAGACTACGAGATACCAGTAGACTATAACTGGAGCGTGCCACTGCTTGTAGTGCATCGGTTGGTGTGTGTGCAGATTGGTGGAGCGCCCGAGACTCGCGAAAGGCGGCATCTTTTGAGCATCTATGGTGCATGCTGCAAAAAGAGCTCCAACTCGAATTCCAAGCTGCTCATCTTCAAACACACACGTCCAGCCCTCAATACGAGGCGGAGTCTATTGCACGGAACCGCGGCTTGCAGACACACTTTGCTGCGCTGCTTCGCACTCCGTGCTCTCTTCTTCTCAGACCTTAGAAGTCAATCGCCAAGCCCTTCGATATCTGATAAATACCAGTGCTCCTGCCAGAGAGTATGCGAGAGGAAAGCGCGAGAGCGCAGCTGCCGAAACAGCACGCTGCGTAACCCGTTGGCTGGGAAACGCGACTTGGGGAAACGATACCAGCAGGAGCAAGCACTACTACTCTGTAATCCGGCAGAGCACTGCCAGAGATCTGCTGGTAGGAAGAGGTTGCTCTGGGTAAGACACCGAAGTCCGAGAACACCGTATCTTGAAATACAACTCCGAAACACCTCGGAAGGCGCCTGGGGCCAACATGACACCAGGCGTACCAGTTCCTGCTGTATGCGTGCAATCCTCGTGCAGCTGCTGTATACCAGGTCACGAGTACCAGGTATACCAGGTATACGGCGTGCCCGAAACTGCACGACGTGCCGTCGCACCCCCGCATAGACACGTTTCCAACAGCATCCGCAAATGTGAGCAGACGAAGGCACCGGCAGAGAGCGCAACCCTCGATCATCGAGGCTCCGACAGGGACATAGTTCTAGGGCAACTGCGACTGGGGCACCGGCTTACCCCAGTGAAGCAGTGGTCGTGAGGTCCGTAGTCCACGCGAAACACGGTGTGGAATACAGTCGCTCCGGTTGCCAACCCAGTGAAGATTTTCCAATTCCGGAGCGTCTGTGGCTTGAGAACCATTCTTGCTGCCTTCCTATCTCGACGTCGACCGTTAGGCGGGCAAGGCGAGTGTGGCTGCAGCAATGACTGCTACTTAACGGTCAAAGAACCACTGTCACACAGCTGATACGCAGCAGCAACACAACGCAGCAAGCAAGAGTTCGGAGCGTGAGAGTTCCTACGACGACAGGGGGTTTCCATTACACATGAAAACGTATTTTCAAGGGGTCGGTTCCTAAAACCTCTACCAGGTACCAGGTACCTGGTATATTTTAATTTTGAAAACTTTAAGGGGCCGGTTCCTGAATTTCTACATTAAAAATACTTCGATTTCCGGAAACCGGAATCTTGTGGATTCGGAAACCGTCATAAAAAACGGACAAGGCAAAAGGGAGAGTATCTGTACTGTGCATCGGAATTTTTTACAACCGGAATCTGCCACCTATCATCAGATAGGTTGCATAGCTGCCCCCTTCCTCGTGGGGGTCACCCCCGGGCACCTCGTATTACGGGGGACCATAGTTAGTAGGACCCAATATTGTTATTACGGGGGGCCATAGTTAACAGGACCAAATATTGTTAGTAAAAATGGTTAAACATATAGGTTTTTATGTGTACCATAGGTCCTGTTAACTATGGTGCCCCGTAATAGTAAACAAGGTTAAATATATAGGTTTTTATGTGTACCATAGGTCCTGTTAACTATGGTCCACCATCATAGTAGTGCACGAGAAGACCCAGGACAACAGCAGTACAGCACATCAAGGAGTACAGACAGCACAAGAGTTCATACGAATACGTAGCTGTTCAAAAAAAAAAAGCTGCTGCTGACGAGTTCACATTCGGTCGGGCTTCTTCGCTATTCGCATCGAACGAGCTGTTTCGAAAATTTAAATATCGAAATATCTTCATCTCGATCGAACACACCCGCTACTCGTACAACGATGATGTGCAACGACGATGACCAGCAAAGGTGTGAGCAGTGGGAAAGAGAGGCATCGACGCGCAACGCGGGCTTCGCAGCCGGCGTGCGAGAGCTAGCTGATGACGATGATGCTGATGAGGCTGTTTCCGAGTACAGTATTAAAGCGGTGGTGGTGGGACGGAACCTCTCCAGACGGTGGGCGTGTGAGGTGAGTGGCTTTAGATATAGTAAGAAAATACGCATTGTTTGAAGGGCGCGATTGGGTGGGCAATCGGGAAGACATCCTACTGTACATGCCGGTATTACACTAATCTTGATGATGACGATTGGATCATAGGATGACAACAGTAGCAGTCGCCCCAGTAGGCACAGCGCTCCAGTAGGCACAGCCAAAAAATTGCGCACACACACCGGGCCTGAACGTGGCCTGGACGACGCATGAACAGCGTTGGGAACTAACTGCCAGACACAAAACGTACATACTTGTATGCATAAACTGCTTCTGAGTCCGCCTCGCAAGCGGTTTTTAGTGGTGATGGTGTCCTCACACTGGGTGATTTCCCTGAAATCCTGCCTGGTTACATAACAAGCTGAGTTGTACAAATGCATCTCGATGGGAAAAAACAAGCAGAAAGTACCAGGAAATAATGCGCACGTCAGTATACCAGTAGGTAAGGGAACGGCTCCATAACGAGCTGTGCTGTACCATCCCGTATCACTCACAATCAATGATACCAGAAACGCACCCATGGTATTACAGTTGCAACCGGAAAAAGAAGAAAATCCAAAATAAAGTACGACGCTGCGTGGTCGGTGAAAACCCGATGTGCTCCGTCCAGGCATTGTAGGGGTGGGAGGGTCTATGACCACACAACTACGGCCACATGCATGACAATGTGCCCCCCCCCCCAAGCCCCTCCGCGAGCTGCAAGCGTAAGGTCGTTTCTGGTTGACGGAACTATCGAGCCTTTTGCGAGTAGAGTCTTCTTGTTATGGCAATACAGTACCTGGTACACAGTATGTCGTACCAGGAATGTCATAGTCAGCTGTGAATCCTTGAGTTCGTCTACTTACTATTAACAATGCGATAGTCTTTTTGTACGCTTGCAGTGGAACACGTATCATGTACTCAACTTGCTCGTATAATTGTCAGCTTTGAAGCAGTTGTGTGGTCGAATTGTGCGGACCGTCAAATTCCATACGACGCACTCAACTTGACCCAACGTTGTGCGAATATAAAATCACGTATTTTTCTAGTCGTGCGGTAATCGTTTTGATCTTGGTGATTATGCGGTGCGGTGCGGTGCGGGAGAAGGGTGCGGTGCGGTGTGGTGCGGTGTGAAGGGTGCGATGCGGTGTGGTGCGGTGCGGTGTGGTGCGGTGTGTTGTGGTGCGGTTCAGCACAATTTTTTTTTCAATGATATAGAGAGTGGTAAGGCCGAGTGGGCGTAGCCGACATACAGAACAGCGCGAAGCTCGAGAGAACGACCCCTACATAGAGGACAACGAGCTGTTCCATACCTGGTACTCAACCATGTATACTTTCAGACATATCTATGCAACCGGCAGCCCTTTTGAAGATGGTGACAAATATCCAACGTTATAAAACGAACGCAGACAAACCGGGCGTGCACAGAGTAGCCGTCTGAACTAAATGCACGCTGGTATGTACGAATTATGCGGTTTGATACCTGAAATCTGCAGCCAATACCGATGATGTTTACGGTGCTGTGCTGATGCTACAGTAGTGATAGAGCTAGGGCCGGCGCTGAGGCTGGGACTGGGGCTGTGGCTGTGGCTGTGGCTGGGGTGGGGGGCTGGACGTGAGGTTGGGGCTGGAGCTGGGGCTGGAGCCAGAGCTGGGGCTGGAGCTGGGGCTTGGGTCGGGGCCAGGGCATGCACGTGGGCTGGGACTTGAGTCGGGGCTGGGACTGAGGAAGTGGCTAAGGTCGGGGCTGGATCTAACGCTGAGTCTCTCGCTAGGTCTGAGGTGGGACTGGGGCTGGAGCTAGGGCTGGGGCTGGGGCTGGGAATGGGGCTCGGGCAGGGACAGGGGCTGAGGCTGAGGCTCGGGCTGGAGTTGGGTTTTAGGCTGGGCCTGGGGCCGAGGCGGAGGCCAGCCCTGGGGCTGGAATTCGGACTGAGGTCTTCGCGGGGATCCCATGGGAAGCCCGTGGGGTCTCCATGGGGTGTCCGCGAGCAGCCCATGGGGTGTTCGTGAGGTGTCCACGGGGCGCCCATGGGGTATGCGTGGTCTGGACAGCCCAGGGCACCCCATGGGTGGCCTATGGGGTGTGCCTTAAGTCCATGGGGGATCCGTGAGCAGCCCATGGGCAGCCCACGGGGTGTTCGTGGAGTGTCCGTGGGGCGCTCGTGGGGTGTGCATGGGGTGTCCTTGGGGCACCCATGGGGTGTGCGTGGGGTGTTCATAGGGTATCCATGAGGTGTGCGTGGGGTGTCCGCGGTGTGCCCGTCGAGTGTCCGCCGACAGTCCATGGGCACCCCATGGCCATAGGAAGCCCATGGGATGTCCGTGGGGTGTCCATGGGCAGCCCATGGGCAGTCCATGACCATGAAAAGCCCATGGGGTGTCCGTGGGTGGGCATGATGTGTCTGTGGGGAGCCCATCGGCAGTCAATGGGGTATACATGGGATGCCAATGGTATGTCCGTGCGGTGTCCGTGGGGTGTTCGCTGGCAACCCTGGGGTGTCCATGGGGTGTAGGTTGCGGGTGTGTGGGCTGTCACCGTTCGGTGTCCGTGGGGTGTCCGTGGGGTGCTTTTGGGTTTTCTGTTCGTGAGGCGCCCATGGGATGTCCGTTGGGTGTCCATGGGGCGCTCGTGGGATTTCCTCCCATGGGATGTCCATGGCGATTCATCAAAAAGACAACTAAAGTAGGTCTCAGGCTAAGTATTGAACTGGAGCTGGGCTTTGAGTTTGAGCTGGCGCTGAGGCTTGGGCTTGGGTTTGGGCCTGGGCTGGAACTGAAGCCGGGGTTGGGGCTGGGGTAGCCCACGGATAGCCCATGGGTAGCCCACGGATAGCCCGTGGGTTACCCGTGGGTAATCTATGAGTTGCCCATGGATTGCCCGTGGGTTACCTGTGGGTAGCGCACGGGTAGGTAGCCTATGGGGAGCCCGTTGGTTACCCGAGGGTATCACATGGATTGTCCGTGGGTAGTCCATGGGCTTTCAGTGGGTGGTCCGAGTGTTATTCGTGGGTAGTCCATGAGTAGGCCATGGGTTGTCCGTGGGTAATCCAGGGGTTGCCCAGGGGTTTCCCAAGGGTTTCCCGTTGGTTACCACCCAGGGATAGCCCATGGGCTGCCCACGGGTAGCCCATGTCTTGTCCGTGGATAGCACACAGGTGGCCCGTGTGTAGCCCATGCGTTGCTCGTGGGTAGCCTACGGATAGCGCATGGGTATCCCATGGGTATCCCACAGGTAGCTATTGCGTCATCCATGGGTAACCCACAGGTAGCTATTGGGTCACCCATGGGTTGCCCGTGGGCTTCCCGGGCGTACCCCATGTGTTTCCCATCGGGGAAGCCCATGGGAAACAGCCTATGGGTAGCCCATGTCTTGCCTATGGATAGCCCATGGGTTGCCCACGGGTAGCCCATGGGCTTCCAATGGCCAGCCTATGGCCATCCTATGGCCATCCCAAGGTCATCCGGTGGGTACCTCATGGATAGCCTGCGGGTGACCCATAAGTAGCCCATGACCTTTGGGTTGCCCATGCGTAGTCTATGGGCATCTCATGGCCACCCCATGGTCATCCCGTGCAAATCCCATGGGTGGCCTGCGGGTGGTCCATCAGCAATCCATGGGTATTCCGTGCGATACCCATACGTATCGCATACCCAAGGGTAGCCCATGGTTATCCCATGGGTAGCCCGTGGGAATCCCGTGCGTAGCCCATGCGTAACCCATGGGCATCGCACAAGCATTATTCCATGGGAAGCACGTGGGCAGCTCATGGGCAGCACGCGGGTATCCTGTAAAGAATCAATGTCTAGCCCATGAATATCCCACGGGCTACCCATGGGCATCTCATGGAAATCACATGGATAACCCATTGATAGTACGTGGGCATCTCATAAGGGTCCAATGCGCATCCCATGGGCATTCCATGGGCATCCCATGGGACACAATGCCACGGGATGCCCATGGGATGCCCATGGGATGCCCGTGGGATGCCCATGGACTACCCGTGGGATACCCATGGGCTACCCATGGGCTACCTATCGGCTATCCACGTGCTACTCCCATAGGCCACCTATGGACCACCCGTGGGCTACCCATGGTTTTCCCATGAATAGCCCAGGGGCATCCCATGGGCATCTCATGGGCATCCCAATGGGTATCCCATGCGATACCCATACGTATCACATACCCAAGGGTATCCCATGGGTAGCCCGTGGGAATCAGGTGCGTCGCCCATGCATCACCCATGGGCATCCCACGAGCATCATCCCTTGGAAAGCACGTGGGTAGCCCATGGGCAGCACGTGGGTACCCTGTATGGACAGACAGCCCATGGGCTACCCATTGGCATCTCATGGAAATCCCATGGGTAGCCCATTGATAGTACGTGGGTATCTCATGAGTATCCAATGCGCAACCCATGGACATCCCATGGGCATCCCATGGGACACAATGCCACGGGATGCCCACGGGATGCCCATGAGATGCCCATGGGCTACCCATGGGCTACCAATGGACTACCCATGAACTACCCATCGGCTACCCATGGACTACCTATCGGCTATCCATGTGCTACTCCCATGGGCCACCATATAGACCACCCGTGGGCTACTCATGGTTCTCCAATAAATAGCCCAGGGGCATCCCATGGGCATCTCAAGGGCATCCCATTGGCAGCCCATGGGTATCCCATGCGATAATCATACGTATCACATACCCAAGGGTAGCCCATGGGTAGCCCATGGGTATCTCACGGGTAGCCCGTGGAAATCCCGTGCGTTGCCCATGGGCATCGCATAAGCATCATCCTAGCTAGCCCATGGGCATCTCACGGGTAGCCCGTGGAAACCCCGTGCGTTGCCCATGGGCATCGCATAAGCATCTTCCCATGGGAAGCACGTGGGTAGCCCATGGGCTGCACGTGGGTACCCTATAATAGACCACTGCCTAGCCCATGGAAACCCCACGGGCTACCCATGGCATCACATGGAAATCCTACGGCTAACCCATTGATAGTACGTGGGCATCTCACAAGTATCCAATGCGCAGCCCATAGACTACCGATGGGTTACCCATGGGCTACCCATGGACTGCCTATCGGCTATCCATGTGCTACTCCTATAGGCCACCTTTGGCCCACCCGTGGGCTACCCATGGTTTTCCCATGAATAGCCCAGGGGCATCCCATGGGCATTTCATGGGCATCACCTTAGCCCCTTTAGAATTCCAGCCCCGTTTTGGGGACAATCCACTCAAATTCCAAGTAATTTTTCCCCAATTGTCCCCAAAACGAGTCTGCAGTCCTAAAAGGGTTAGTAGCCCATGGGCATCCCATGGGCATTCCATGCGTAGTGCATGGATACCCCATGCGTTTATGTGGTGACCCATGGGAGGCCCATCGGTATCCACGGGTAGCCCACGAGTTTCTAGTGATGGCCCATGGGTAGCCGACACGTAGATGGAAGGGTAGCCCACGGGTAGCCCATGGGCATCTCATGGCATCCCGTGGGTAGCCCATGAGTAGCCCTTCGGTAGCCTTTGGGTAGCCCACGATTTTCTAGTGGTATCCCATAGGCATCCCATGAGCATCCCACGGGCATCCCATGGGCATCAAGTGAGCATCCCATAGGCTCCCATGGGCATCAAGTGAGCATCCCATAGGCATCCCACGGGCATCCCATGGGCATCCCATGGGCAGCCCACAGGTATCTCGTCTGTAGTCCATGGGGGTCCCATTGGCATCTCATAGGCATCCCATCGGCATCCCGTGGGACGCCCATGGGTAGCCCATGAGTATATGGTGTACAGGTAGGCATTGCCCATGGGCATCCCATGTGCATACTATGGCCATCCCATGGGTATCCCATGGGTTTCTCATGGGCTGCGTAGCCACGAGTGCTTAGTTGTAGCCCATGAGCAGCCCATGAGATGCCATGTTTTTAGCCCATGGGTATTCCACGGGCATTCCATGGGCATCCCATGGGCATCGCGTTGGCATCCCATGGGCATCCCATGAGTACGTAGCCCATTAGTAGCTTATGGGCATCCCAAGCCATCGGCAGCCCACGGGCAGGTCCAAGAGTGGTTCATTCGGGTAGCCCATGAGTATCCCACGGGTAGCCCATGAGTATCCCACGGGTAGCCCATGAGTATCCCACGGGTAGCCCATGGGAAA
Organism: Nereocystis luetkeana; assembly: GCA_031213475.1. NCBI lineage: Eukaryota > Phaeophyceae > Laminariales > Laminariaceae > Nereocystis > Nereocystis luetkeana. The sequence goes on from JARUPZ010000007.1 coordinate 10,285,571, forward strand.
CTCGTGAATAGCGCGTGGAACCGGAATATGAGGGCAGTCACGAAACGATAAAGCAGACGAACATACAGAGGGCGCAGAATCGGTGCAGGCGAGGGTCAAGGATGGCGCCACCGCCATATATACATATATATTTTTTCCTCTGGCGGTTCCGTTTCATTTCGCTTCGGCCAATAATACCAAACTGTTCTTGGCCGATGGCTGGTTCGTGTAGAAAAAAAAATACGATTACTGCTGGAACTTCGTGAAAACTGACGGCCGGTTGACGATTGGTTGCTGACTGATCGCTGAATGACCGACGCACTGGCAATTCTCTTCCCGTTATTCCTCGTTTATTAAATTAGCCGTCACGCCACACGCTACGCCACGCCCAAAAAAAAAGAAGCAAAAACGGAGAAAACCACGCATCTGCCCCCAACGAATGATATTTTCTTTGCTAGTCGCTGAAACTGGGGCGGCCGTAACACACTGGGCGCTATGCGGTAGGGCGAGGGAGAACCCTATATAGGCATCCAACCCGTCGTGCCATACGTCCCGCACACGAAAACTAGAGCTCTACATAAACAACCTCGAGCATGGTTCCCCCACGGACAACCCCCCCCCCCCCCCCCACCCCCGACCACTGGTCACGCTGCTGGCTGGTGGTCTGTTGGTACATCCGTCACACACCCTAGACGAACGCACATTCTTCGTATACGCTCGAAAAAAGACACCGAAGAAACAACCTAGAACCCAGCCCAAGAGGTACAACCTAACCGGTGGGCGGCACGATTGATAGTGGGGAGCCAACTACAAGGTAAAACTTTTCTGTTGTGTTGTACCTGGTATTTTGTTTTTGGTTTGCTCTTGTTCTGCTCCGATGTCATTTTTCCCAACGGACGCAACAATAATGCGGCCCGTCGAACAAACACACGCTACGTATCTAAAATGTATCGCGCAGCAAAAAATCGCAGCAAAAAAAAAACGCACAGCACAGCCGAAGCCAACCGAGCAGCACACCGTGCGCGGCAGCGGCGACAGTATCTATCACCAGCAGCTGCAGCATTGTCACCAGCACCAGCACCAAATAGCAACAGCGGTAGCAGCAGCAGCAGCAGCAGCAGCAGCAGCAGCAGCAACAACAACAGCAGCAGCAGCAGCAGCGCTAGCAGCAACAGCAGCGGTAGCAGCAACCCTAGCAACAGCAGCAGTATTATTAATAGCAGCAGCAGCAGCAGCAGCAGACAAGACTCTGCTTTCCCCTCCGCCCCTCTTATTGGCGCACCTCTCCGTCCAAAAGAAAATCTTAAGACCGCTGCCCTCGTTCTTCACCCACGACAAACTCATCACGATGCCTACATCCTAAATCAGGGAGGAGCACCCGTTTTCAACTAACTTTCTCCACTGCACTTTCGCGGGGTACGCGCTCGCTTTCGAGCTCCTCCTCCTCTCGACCCTATCAGCGCAAAACAAAAACGCCTATCAAAACGAACGGCAATGCCAAGCAAAAAAATAACGGCTATCAAAATGGCATGCCCCAAAGAACGTAACGGATATCAAAATGGCACCCACCCATTCGTTCACCTCACGACCCGCGCCCCGCCATCCCTGCCCCACCTCCTATGCAGGCGATGTTTATCTAACATATGTACGTATATAGTCTCACGATCAAAGCGAGCCAGATCCTCCGCCCCAGCCACTGCCCCCCCCCTCGTCCCCCTTCTCCCTATCTATCCATTGAAAGTCCCTAGCGTGTGGGTACACAGCAACAAAAAATAATGAAATAAATTACACAAAAGCCGCACGCACGCTCGCACGCCAACAACTACAACGGGAAAAGGGTTGCCACAGCAGTAGCAGCAGCAGCAGCAGCAGTAGCAGCAGCAGCAGCAGCAGCAGCAAGAAACAATTTTTTCAAGGAGCACGGCGTTTCGTCATTCTTGCGCGGCTTACCGTATGCGGTAAGTAAAGGCACCCGCGCAACACCAAAAAGGTACCGCTAACAGCAGTACGAGCGAACAATCTTCTTCGTCTGCAACTTGATGTAACGCCACAAAAAGGTACCCTGCCCTCCCCCTCGTCCCTACCTCACCCACCAACCTAAACCTTCCGCCAGAACAAATACCTAAATAAATGTGAACGAGGCCAACGAACAAAAAAAAAAGGGGAAACGAAAATGAAAGCGCTAGCGAAAACAAAAAGGCGCCGTGCAAAAAAAGGGCATCCCCAACCCCTACCACCACCTCCACCGCCTCAACCACCGCTGAAGGACAGACAGGGAACAAGGCCGCAGAGCAGCGCTAGCAGCGGAGCGCTACCCCTTAGCCCCCCCTCCCCTCGGCCTGCCCCTGCCAGCGCCACGCCCAGGGCCCCGCCCGGGGCTACGCCCGGCACCACGCCCGAGGGCACGCCCGGCACCACGCCCTGCGCCACGCCCCGCACCACGCCCAGCAACGCGCCCCGGGCCTCGCCCGGGGCTAACCCCGGCGCCCCGCCCAGGGGTAACCCCCGCGCCTCGACCGGGGCTAACCCCCGCGCCTCGTCCTGGGCTAGCCCCCGCGCTTCGACCGGGGGTAACACCCGCGCCTCGCCCAGTGGTAACCCCCGCGCCTCGCCCAGGGGTAACCCCCGCGCCTCGCCCAGGGGTAACCCCCGCGCCTCGTCCGGGGGTAACCCCCGCGCCTCGCCCTGGGCTAGCCCCCGCGCCCCGCCCTGGGGAAGCCCCCGTGCCTCGCCCGGGGGTAACCCCCGCGCCCCGCCCTGGGCTAGCCCCCGCGCCTCGCCCGGGGGTAACCCCTGCGCCTCGTCCGGGGGTAACCCCCGCGCCTCGTCCGGGAGTAACCCCCGCGCCCCGCCCGGGGGTAACCCCCGCGCCCCGCCCGGGGGTAACCCCCGCGCTCCGCCCGGGGGTAACCCCCGCGCTCCGCCCGGGGGTAACCCCCGCGCTCCGCCCGGTGGTAACTCCCGCGCCCCGCCCGGTGGTAACCCCCGCGCCCCGCCCGGTGGTAACCCCCGCGCCCCGCCCGGGATTAACTCCGGGACCCCGCCCAGGGCTAGCCCCCGCACCTCGCCCAGGGGTAACCCCCGCCGCCCGCCCGGGGGTAACCCCTGCGGCCCGCCCGGGGATGAACCCCGCGGCCCGCCCGGGGGTAACCCCGGCACCCCGCCCAGGGCTAACCCCCGCGCCTCGCCCGGGGGTAACCCCCGCGACCCGCCCGGCGGTAACCCCCGCGCCCCGCCCTGGGCTAGCCCCCGCGCCCCGCCCGGCGGTAACCCCCGCACCCCGCCCGGAACTAACCCCCGCGCCCCGCCCGGTAACCCCCGCGCCACGCCCAGGGCTAACCCCGGCACCTCGCCCAGGGCTAGTCCCGGCACCCCGCCCAGGGCTGACCCCCGCGCCTCGGCCGGTGCTAGCCCCTGCACTTTGCCCGGTGCTTACCCCCGCGCCCCGCCCGGGGCTACGGCCGGGGCTACGGCCAGGACTACTGCTGCCGGGGCTACGGCCGGGGCTGCGGCCGGGGCCCCGGCCGGGGCCCCGGCCGGAGCCGCGGCCGGAGCCGCGGCTGGGGCCGCGTCCAGAGCTGCGGCCGGAGCCTCGAGCGGAACCTTCGCGCATCGGCGCTGTACTTGTTCTTCCACCTGTACGATAGGCGTATCCATCCGCATGGGAGGGAGGAGGGAGGGGGGAAAAGAGGCAGGGGGGAGGGGGAGGGAGGGAGACAGGGGAAGGGGAGGAGCGGGAGGAGCAGGGGGGGGGGGGGGGGGGGAGGAGCTGGATAGATGAGACGAGCTGTGAGGAGCTGGAAAATGCGGGTACTGTACGTGGGACACACGCCACTCCGTCTATCAGGACGCTTCCCCTTTCGCGTAGCGTGCTGCATCGAAAGGAGGGGGGGGGGAGCGGTTCAAGGGGCGACGGGGAAGAAGGGGGGGGGGGGCTGCTGCTGGTGCTTTACCCGTGAAGTGAAGTGTACCAGCGTAACTGGGCTACAAATCAAGCCGCGGGTGCTGCTCTGCGCACACGAACGCACACTAGTTGAACTCGGCATAAAGGTACCCGGGTACAGTTCCTGGTCCGTAAAAAATAGGGCTGCGGCCAGCATCAGATATACCTGGCCGCTTTCGGGCCAAAATCAGTTGATACTAAAACCAAGTAGAAAACGCGCGCCACGAGCGGTGTTTAGTCCAAGGAAATAATTTTTATAAAATTATGAAATACGTCAGCTGTGAGTTCGAAATCCAATAAAAAAAAGTGCGCCTGTACATAGCGTGTGGTCTCCAACATCTTCAATCGGTTAGGGTTAGGGTCAGGGTGCAAGGCCACAGAAAGCAACAGAGTACACACCATAACAACTGAAGTACATCGTACACCGAAGATATCAGGAGGCATGCCAAGCAGGGCAAAACGTGCGCTGTCAAAAGGGTGTAGGGCCGAGTGTTCCACACTAAAACCTGGTAGCCCGGTGTCCGTCGAGGCATGTCGAGGCAGTCAAGTTGCTGTCTGTGAAGGGGTGAAAATGCTGTCTCCTGACGTCTTCGTCATACACCCCAAAGGAGAAAACGTGAAATCACCCGTACGTACGTATGCATAAATACGTACCAGGCAGGTACTACGTACACGTACAGAGCGTACGCCTATATGCATAAATGCGTGCGTACGTACGTACGAGCACAGAGTATATACGTGCACAATAATTGTGTGACTGAGGGACCGCAGACGCATACGCAGAGAAAAAAAAAGTGTACGAGAGCGTATGGCCTCTCTGATTGGTTCAAAATTGGCCGAAATCAGTCGAAAGCTAGACAAAGTAGTAGACAAGTTGAGGTGTACCCTGGCCACCTGGAGCCAAAATCAGTTACGATGTCAGTCTGGCCAACAGCAGGGCTCTTGGCGTGTGATTTGTACTTGTTTTTAGTATGTAACTGATTTTGACCAAAATATGGCCAGATATACCTAATTTTGGATGAAACCCTTCAGTACGTAACTGAGTTTGGCCAAAAAGTGGCCAGGTACACCTGATTTTGGCTAAAACCCTAAAAGCAATACATACATATATATACACCACGCCGTCCTGAAATGTGACGATCGTTTGTGCCATCATGGTCACCATATCAATCGAGAAACGGTCCCGCGCAGTGCCGGACAGACACCACAAAACAAACATACCTGGTACTAAGCCAACTCTTACGGGATAAAACCAACCTACCGTCATCAACCACTGTACGTCACCTGTTCGGCCGCCGGACACGGGAGGCCGCGATCCGCCGCGGCCCGAGCCGCTCGACGGGGTCGACAAGGGAAAAGCCGCCACCGCCGCCGCTGCCGCGGGTGCCGGCGCCGGCGACGCCGCTATTTTCCGCCGTTTGTCCCGCTTCCCACTTGCCTGCGCGCTCCCCTGATCGATGCGATGACGGCGGCAATCGAAGGGGGAAGGGGGGGGGGTGAAGGGGGGGGGGTGGAACAGGGGGGGGGGGGGTGTACTCGATAGGAGAGATGTACTCAATCTCATGCATGGCCGTAGTCGTATGACCATAGACCCTCGCATCCCTACAATGCCGGGACGGAGCATGTAGGGTTTTCACCGACCAGGCAGACATTGCTTGCACCAAGCACGAAGCGCCGTGGGGTGGAGGGCGATTCGCATGAACGGTGAGCTGCCTCCTACTAAGAACCGCTTGTGAGGCGGATTTGCGCATGGATGACAGCTTCAATAAGTTCAATTAATTTCCGGTACAGCCTCTTCCAGAGACAGCAATGGGAGTACTATGTAACTGCCTCTTCGGTGCCTTACCATAAACACCACGTGATCCAACCAATTCCCAATTGTGCGGAGCAAAGGTTCTTTACATCGCACAAACGATCTAACTCGACGACCAGCTGTGGGCGACCGCCAAAAAAAACAACACAAAATAACGGTACTCTGGTTGTCTAGCTCTCACGTAGTGAGTGGCAAGTTTTACAGTGTCGTTGCCAACCGACGCCAACCCAATAATATCTTTGTTAGGGGGGGGGTGGGGAAGGGTGGGGGGGGTAGTGGAGGGGAGAGTTGAGGAGGGGGGAATGGAGGGTGTGTGAGGCGGGGTGGCAGGGGAGGCAAGAAGTAACAAGCGCACGAGTAAAGGGACCGTTTTTTCGAGACTTGGCGGCCCGGAAGGAGGCAGGCAGGGGGGGTTGAGGTAATGATTTCCGTTTCACGCTCGACCTGGTGGTTGGCCAGTATGACACCTCGTGCATGTCCGTGTTCGAGATGTACGGCGGGTGGGGTCATGCTACTGTAAGGCAGCGGTGTCGGGAGGTGTTAGGGGGGGATGGGGGCCGGGCAAAGCGGCGTCCCGCGTCGTGGCACAAGGTGTGATATTCGTTCGCTAAAAGCGTTTCTGTGGGGACGGGGGAAAATCTCGGTTTACCATCTGTCGCGTTTCAGCGTTGCCGTCGCTGATAGGGGTTGTCGCCTGCCCATCGAAAGGCTTGCATAGGACTTTTACGTTTAGCGGGGTCGGGAATAGCAAATGTTGTCGCTACCGTCGCCGCCGCTCCTGCGACTGCTGCTCCTACTACTGCTCTTTCGACCATAGATACCATAAACGCTGCAGAGACTATACTATGACGGGGGACAATATTAAATAGGACCTGCGGTACACACAAAAACCTTTATATTTCGCTATTTTTACTTACAATATTTGGTCCTATTTACTATGGCCCCCCGTAATACTACAATACAAAAACACGTACTGTCAATGGACTACCATTACTGCAGTAGTACACTGCACACCACTACAGCTACTACTTTACGACTACTACTGTTTTACCGCTATGGCTCCTACCCTTGCCATGGGCGTTCAACAGAACCCTCTCCCGGCGAGAGTCCTGTCCCTCTCTGCTTCCGCTCATGTGTGGCGTGTCCTTGATCAACGGTCACGCCAAAGATCAAAACACGAACGGTAAAAACGCGAATGGTCTAAACGGCAGTGGTCACAGCGCCAAAGGTTACTACGCCAACGGTCACCCTACACCAACGGTCACCCTACACCAACGGTCACATCGCCATCGGTCACAACGCCAATAGTTACAACGCCGGTCCAAACGTTAACGGTCCAAACGCCAACGGTCAAAGAACCAACGGTTAAAACGCCAACGGTCACAATACCAACGGTCACAAACGCCAACGGCCCGAACGCCAGCGGTCACAACGCCAGAAAAAAAACGCTCGAAAACAACCGCACGGCTCGGCAAGAGCACATGACTTACCGGCCGCGCTTCTCCTTTTCCTGGCGGGGAGAAACTTGGGTCGTCCTCCTCATCATCATCATCATCATCATCATCATCATCATCATCGTCATCATCGTCGTCATCGTCGTCATCCTCCTCCATCGCATCCTCATCACTCTCCTCCTCCTCCTCCTCCTCCTCCTCCTCCTCTTCCTCCTCGTCCTTGTCGTCTTCGACACTGCTGCTGCCGCCGTTTGGTTTCCGCTTCTTACCACTCCCGCCACCGCCGCTGCCCCCGCCACTGTCCGCGGCTTCGTCGTTGGCGTTGGCGCTGTCCTTGTCCTTACCCTTGCCCCTGGCGGCGGCGTGCCTGTCCAAAACGATCCACTCCGCCTCCTTGGAGTACATGTCGGCCATGCTCTTCGAAAACACCGCCTGCATCGTGTTCGCATCCTATTTTTACACCGGAAACAAAAGCAACATCAGACTGGGGCTACAGTAGGGGTGGCACGTGAGTGAATTATCTGAGGCTCTTCACTTGATTATAGTGTATGAGCTCTATACCTCATACAAAAACTGATTTTGGGCAACCTAAACGTCTATTAATAGTAAAGGAGCTCTATACCTCATACAGAAACCGATTTCGGGCAAAGCTAAGAGCGCAATCCGATGACCAATCCCAAATAACATGGTAGGTATAACACGTATACAAGTATCACGATGATCTATTACGGGGGACCATAGTCAATACCTGGTAGGACCTACGGTATACATAAAAACCTACCAGTATACATTCAACCATTTTTACTGACAATATTTGGTCCTATTATTTAACCATTTTCACGAACAATATTTGGTCCTATTAATTATAATGGTCCCCCGTATTAAGAGCAAAAAAATATGATGGTGATGCGACGATATTGGTTTGAGGAGCCCCGTCGGTCTCAAGTATTTGCCTTGGAAGGCAAAACATGTTTTTTCCCCCTATCGTAGACAAACGAACAGCAAAAAAAAATGTTTATTTAGTTGAGTTATGAGTTGGCAAACTGCGGGCACACACAAAAAAATAAAGTAAACAACAGGAACAAAAAAACGAAACAACAAGATGACAAACAGAAAAAAGGACGACGCAACACACACAAACAAAAACGAAGTACGGGAGAAGTTAATTCAAAGTGGTGCAGAACGCGAGCACGCGGAGAAAATATAGAGCGCGATAAGAGGAGACCCAAGAAAAAAAATAAAATAAAAAAAAGTAACAAAAGATAAATAAAAAACAACAACAAATCAGAGAAAAACAACATACTTGGTGAACTTGGGACTCCTCGACGTTGTACTCTCGGCCGTTGTCGAAGAGCAGCATCACCTCCGACTCGAACGCCGACAGGGTGTGATATTCCCCCTTGCGCACCCTCGATGCGATAATCTGGGAGCGAGAGCACGAGCACGAGGACAAGATCAAGCGCAAACATCCGAAGAACAACCGCACGCGGCGCGGGAGACGCGCAACACACAGCACATTCGTTTGGCAACAGCAGCAGCGTGAGTGGCGACACTATTTACCGTGTACCGTGTATACGGCAGTACACAGCAGTACCACGTATATACCTGGTGTGTACGTGGCCGGCAGACGCGTCGAAATCACCGAGCACCCCCCCCCTCCCCCCCCGCCTCCACCCCCCCCCCCCCCCCGACTACATTGACCCGCCTCCACGCTGGAAAACAACGCAAGGTCTATATACCACATGCTACTGGCCAACACGTTTATATACTTCGTACCAAGTACGCGTGATACATAACAACGTTAGTATTAACACCATCAATACACAACTCCTAACGCGAAGACAGCATATAATGCACACAGCACACACACACCGATGTCAACATTGGTATACGATTACACCACCAATGACATAAAAAGTGCTAATATATAAATTTATATATATATATGTATTATATGCTTCGTATATATGTATATATCAGGTCTCTATACATTATCTCCAGAGCTCGAAATCGGAATATCATGTACGGTGTGCTGTATGTAGCATGCCGTTGAAACAAACTTCCCTTCCTTCCTTCCTTCCTTCGTTTCTGCGGACGCACCTGCAGGTCTATGGGGTCGTCGATGACCTCGTAGTAATCACGAAACTCTCTCCGCGGGGGCAGCTTCTTGTACAGCTCGCAGCACAGGTGCTGGTCTCCGGGGTCTTCCACCTTCTTGATCTCTTTCAGAGCCTAACGTTCCGGGTTGTTGCAGCGGAATAAATAAATAAATAAATAAATAAATAAATAAATAAATAAATAAATAAATAAATAAATAAATAAATAAATAAATAAATAAATGAATGAATAAATAAATGAATAAATAAATAAATAAATAAATAAATAAATAAATAAATAAATAAATAAATAAATAAATAAATAAATAAATAAATAAATAAATAAACAAATAAACAAACAAATAAATAAAAAATAAAATAAAATAAATAAACAAAATCCTCCGAAATTCGATACAAGAGGTACAGACACGTATCACAGGGGGACAAAACGTGTCACAAAGGACCAGCTACGCTCACAGCAGTAGTTAAAATTCTGGGACACATAAGTTTTTGGAGTATATGATGGGGTTCTGATCACTGTTAATATAACCCCCCCCCCCCCCCCCCCCCGAAATAACAACTATTTGGCGAAAACCTTTCTCACTGCCGGGGGGGGGGGGAAGGTACAAACCGGTGTCCGAGATACAATGGTTGAATGCACGGAGGCGTGCGGCACACGGGGGGGGGGAGGGGCGCAACATTGGTCTTCCCTGTACTTGTGGGCGCTCACGCTGTGCCCGTAGACGACCGACACCGCCATTGTTGTGGTCAGTCACTCATCTCGGCGTCCCAAAAGAGGTTAAACAACCCTTCTAGTACTGCAGTCCCGTTTTGGGGACAAACAATTTACAATTTGACTGATTTGTACTGAAGGGGTTGACAGAGAAACTAAAGGCGTTGACAGAGAAAACTAACTACCCACTCGATATACTGTGGTCGGAAACGCCAAGCAATGTTTTTACAACACTGTTCGTTGTACACCCCATGCCTATTAACGGTGTTATTTATAAACCGATAACCGTTGGTCGTTTTTTTCGGTCGAATTTGTCGGGTTTTCAAGAGCGAAAAGTTTTTTTTTAATACAAGTATACATATTCATATTCGGTTTATTGACAAAAAAAAAACGACAAATAGGGCGTTAAATAACATCGCCATTCACATGCCGAAACCACCAAAAGCAGAGGAGGGGGATGGGACGGGACGGGACGGGACGGGGTACTCCTTGACCTGGATGGCTGTGGTCGAATGAACATAGACCCTCGGCTCTGTGGAATAAAGGGACGGAACACGTCGGGTTTTTCAACGACCAGGCAGACATTGCTTGCACGAAGCGGCGAAGCGCCGTGAGGTGTTCGGCGACTCGTATCAAGAATGGGCTGCATCCTGCTGAGAATCGCTTGTGAGGCAGACTTTTTCGCACATGGATGACAGCGTCGAATAACTTGACTGGTTTTCCGGCGTGGCCACTTCCAGAGACAGCAATGGGTGAACTCTGTAACTGCCTCGTGGGTACCTGACCACATAGCATACACTACGTGATACCTCTATCCCTCTTGTGCGGAGTTAAGGTTCTCCACCCCCCGCACAGTATGATCCAACTCGATCGCCAGCCACGGTGACCGCCACAAAAACAAAACAGAACAAGAAAACGATGCTACCCTGATTGTCTAGCTCACGCAGTGATTGGCGTGTTTTACAGCGTCGTTGCCAACCGACGCCAACCCAACCTACACAGAAGAGGGTGGGGGGTGGGGGTTACTCATTTCTTGCTTGCTTTAGCCATTTGAACATTGACCACGCATCCCTTCGGAGATGAAGCACCATTCTTATTCCTAGTGGAGACACCTCCAACAGTTGGGCGCTCATTACGTTGCCTCGATATGTTACATAGCAACAATTCGCTGATCGTATCCCCTTCCTGTTTCGCCGCCTGTGGCCACCATCTGTCTCCTAGAGGATAGCGATCGTTTTCTCGCTATTACGGGGGGCCATAGTTAACAGGACCTATGGTATACTTTAAAACCTACCAGGTAAATGTTTAACCACTTTTACTAACAATATTTGGTCCTGTTAACTATGGCCCCCCGTAATACTATTTAGTGCACCAAACACGAGGAGGGGAGGTGCACTCCTTTGATGCACGGCCGTAGTCGTATGACCATAGACCCTCGCATCCCTATATACCATGCCGGGACGGAGTACGTCGGGTTTTTACCGACCAGGCAGACAGTGCTTTTGCACCAAGGGGAGGGGGGGGGGGGGGGGGGGGGGGGGACAAAATATCGCCATTTGCAAAAATAAATAAATAAAGCCAACAACAAAATACGGGGAGGGGGTCGAACTACAGCGCCATTCACATGCCGAGAACACGAACAACAACAGATAGAGGGGGGGGGGGGGAGGGGGGTGCGAGTGAGAGTTGTGTCGTCGACACCAAACTCAATTAAGGAGTAAAAGAGATTTCCCGGGCACGCCTCCACATACTGAAACACCTCTTCCACGCTCCGGCTATACGTGTCTTCCTGCAACAAAATATCCCACACTAATTCCAAGTAGTTTGTTAAAAAAAAAAACGGACGCCTTCAGGGAGTTAGCAATAATTACATTTGAGGTTGCTCCCGCACCCCCAAAACAAAAACGCCACGTCCATTTTCTTACCCGCCAAGGAAAAAATATTCAAGGTGTTTCAGGAGACGGGGCTATAAACCCTTCTATTAATAGTAGATGCTCCCACGTTATGGCAACAAACTTGCGTATCATTTATAGCACAAAAGTTGGAAGCTATACGTAGTGTCAAGGTTAGCCCAGAAACCATCCTACGCCATGAAGTTATCCCACACGTATTACGGGGGGCCATAGTAAATACCAGTAGGACGGAATATTGCTATTACGGGGGGCCATAGTTAATAGGACCTATGGTATACATAAAAACCTATATATTTGACCAGTTTTACTAACAATATTTGGTCCTATTAACTATGGTCCCCCGTAATAGTAAAAATAGGTAAATACACAGGTTTTCGTGTGTAACGTAGGTCCTATTTACTATGGCCCCCCGTAATAGTGTCGAGGTGTAGCCAGAAACCATCGTACGTCATGTTGCGACAAACTGAAATTGCGAACGGCGCACGCGAGCGGCAACCGCATACCTTGAAAAAAGACGTGAATAATACAGGGGATGGAACACATTTATCCCGTTCAGTAAACAACAACAGGGTTTCCAGCACTACATTGAGGCATTTCCCACAAGGGGGTATTTTCAACATTCCGCGAACGGCAATCATTTTGCGAACGGCGCATGGATTTACAAACACGAGCGTGCGTGTAAAGCGTTAACAACATGTGTACATATAACATGCATCCCTACCTACTGTAGGACGGCTTCAGCGTCCCTGGCTATAGAGTGGCTTCCGGTTTGAGCCTCCTCCTCCTCCCCCCCCCCCCCCCCTGCCTGGTCCGTGAAAACCCGACATGCTCCGTCCCGGCATTGTAGGGATGCGAGGGTTTATTGTCACACGACTATATACGGCCATGCATGAGATCGAGTACACCTTTCCTATCGAGTACCCCCATTCTACTCCCCCCCCGAAAAAAGCATGCCGTTTCCGTTTCCGTTTCCCTCCCCCTATACCTTCTTCATCGCCAGGATGGCTTCCTGCTTCAGCCCCACCGTGGACGCCGCCTCAGACGGTCTCTTGCGCTTAGAGCCCGGGCCGCCTTCCCCCTCCCCTGCTTCGCTACGGGTACCGCCAGCTGCCGCCGCCGCCGCCGCCATCGCCGCCGCTGCAGCCAACGCGGCTTCGCTCCTGGCGGTCTGTCTGGCCTTGGCGGCCATGCGGCGCGCGCGGTTGGACTCCAGGGCCTCCCCTGGGTCTCCGTGCTCGACCAAGCTGTCGAACTGCTTCGTGTTCGTGTTTGTGTTTCCATTTATTTATTTTTTCATCAGAACAAAAAAAATAAAGGGAGGGGGCGTACATAGCGCGCGGGGACGACAACAGTTACACTTGAGACTGAATATATAAGCTAAGAGATTATAATACGATTTTGCGACCAGAACTAAGAAAAATAGCAAATCATAAAAACGACAGTGTGTACATATAACAAACGGGGAACGAAGGACAGCGACACGGACAAAAACAAGGGCAAAAACAAGAAAAACAAGACAGGAACAAGCCGGGAACAAATTCAAGTACTTACAGTTCCCCGTACGCAAGAGCGGGGGCGAACAACGACGACGAGTTCGCTGAGACCACCCCAATCCCCATTCTTCCCTCCCCTTGCAGCTAACGCCCTCTATCCAGAACTCCTTCCGCCCCTCTACGACTCCTTCCGTCGCTCCTTCCCTTCCCCTACAGCTCCCCCTCTCCCTCCTTTCCCCCCTCCCTCTACAACTCTCCCCCTTCCGCTCTGAATGAGGGTCAACTCCAAACCTCGCTACCCCAAACCTCCAACCCCCTCCTTTCCTCCTGTAACACCCCTCCCAACCATGGACGCAATACGCTAGATGCTGCCACAAAACAATCCCCGCCATGAAACGCCCTGTGCAGCACTCCCCCCAGCACTCGATGCCAAATATTCCAGACGCAATGATACACGGTACCCAACACCTAACGCGCCAGACGCATCGAGCAGTGGTAGACAATACTTGGTTCGCACCACCCAGCACCTAATTGAGCTATCCCCAAGAACGCAATAAACGACAACCCAATACTCAGTACCCAACATCCAATACAGTGCACCAAACTCAACACCCACTACCCCATACCCAACACACCCCCCCTCCCTTGCCCAAACGCCTCCCTCCGCCCCCACCTGCTGATCCGTCAAGCCGTCCCAGTAGTCCACCACCTGCCTCTTCCTCCTGGCACCCCGGCTCGACGCCAAACCCTTCCCCCCCTCCCCGCCCCCACCCCCACCCCACCCTGCCCCAGCCACCGCCGCCGCCGCAGCAACGGCGCCCACACCGCCCCTCGATGATGCGCCTGCGCCTGATGCTGCCGCTGCTGCTGAGCCTCCTCGGCCGCCAGCTTTAGCTATCGCGGCGGCGGCGGCTCCTGGCGCTAGCCATGCGGGTGACTGGGGGAAGCGGGAGAAGACGGGGGCAGGGAGAGGGGGGAGGGGGGGGGGGGGGGAGGGGGGAGGGTTACCGTCAGGATTGGAGTTGAAGATAGAAGTGGCGGCCTTGCACATGGATGACAGCTTCAATGAGTTAACTTATTTCTCGGCGTGGCCACTTCCAAAGGGGGTACTACATAACTGCCTCGTGGGTGAGGGGTATGGGTGAGGGTGGGAGTGGCGGTGGGAGTGGCACTGGGGGCCAGGATGGGGGTAGAGGTGGGGGGGGGGGTGTACTCGATAGGAGAGATGTAATCGATCTCATGCATGGCCGTAGTCGTATGACCATAGACCCTCGCATCCCTACAATGCCGGGACGGAGCACGCCGGATTTTCACCGACCAGGCAGACATTGCTTGCACCAAGCGCGAAGCGCCGTGAGGTGTCTGGCGAGTCGCATGAAGGGTGAGCTGCATCCTACTAAGAACCGCTTTAGAGGCGGGCTTGCATATGGATGACAGCTTCAATGAGTTTATTTAATTTCCGGTGTAGGCAATTACAGAGACAGCAATGGGAGTACTATGTAACTGCCTCTTCGGTGCCTTGCCTTGAACGCTACGTGATACGATCATTCCCACTTGTGCGGAGTAAAGGTTCTTCACCTCGCACAAATGATCTAACTCGACAACCAGTTGTGGGCGACCGCCAAGAAAAAAAAAAAAACGGTACCCTGGTTGTCTAGCTCACGTAGTGAGCGGCATGTTTTACAGTGTCGTTGCCAACCGACGCCAACCCAACCTATATAAAATACCTTGGTAGGGGGGGGTGGGGAGGTGGGGGTTGGGGTGAACGTAGGCATGGACAGGGGGGGGGCGGCAAGGTTGGGAGTGGAGTCGGGTTAGGGTCCTAGGGGTAGCGGTTGGGATTGAGTAAAATAGCGAATGGGCGCGAGTCGTGGCAGACGGTCTCGAGGATGGGGGTGATATCGGATGCGCGCGCTACGCCCAGTTCCTTCACCACGGGGTGTGTTGAGCCGAGCACCAGCGACGATTGTCACCATTATTTCGCGCTGGCAGTACCGGCACGGCCGCATGGATGGGACCGGGGACGTAACGGGTGGGGGGGGGGGGAGGGGGAGCTTGGCCTTGCTCGGCGTGTTTCCTCAATGGGGACGGCGACAGGCGGTTTCCTGAGGCGGGTGCCGTCCTCAGAGCTTTTTTTTCGGTGTGACTGCCTGCCCCGAGGAAGTAAAAGTCGAAACGAAAATAAATAAATAACACAGATGAAGACCAAACCGCGTTATGCCTAAGGTGGGCGACCAAACGGTAGCACCAAACCGCCTGAAGTCGCACACTCCACATGACCCAAGGCCATGTTTCCTGGTGTAGATCTGTACTGTACAGGTCCTGAACAGCATCTCACAACATTAATAGCAGGCTATGATCTAGACGATCTAGATGATATATCTGTAGATGATCTACATGATCTATTTATAGACGATCCAAATTGTCTATCTGTAGGTGATAGTTCCACAAGGTGTAACGTTTTTTCACCTCGTCCGCCGGCATAAGGCGGTTCCACCTCCGCAAGCCCTTTTTCCTGGCCATCTCGGCCTCCTGAATAAGCCGGAGGCGGTCCATCTCTCGGTATTGCTCCAGCTCGTCCGGCGTGGTCGCCATCAGCTCGTTGATCTGCGCGTTTTACGCGGACGACGCAGGCGATGTGCGATGTTCCGGTTGGCTTCGAAACAGCTGACCATTGGTATGGTGGTCGTCATCATCATCAATCATCATCATCCATTGTCGCCATCATCGTATTCATCACCACCACCATCATTACCCTCGCCATCATCGTCCTCATCATCATCATCATATCATCACGTTACAATCATCATGGTCATCATCATCACCATATCATCATCAGGTTACAATCATCATGGTCATCATCACCACCACCACCACCACCACCATCACCATCACCACCTCCTACACCGAAACCACTACCACCACCAGCACCACTACCCCCACAACCACCACCCTCGCCAGGCTTCCCCGCCTCACGCCCAAAAAACGCCTCGCCTGCTCGTTGTCGTGCACCACGGTCTCCGCAGAATCATCCCCACCTTCCTCGTCCATTTCCCGCAGAAGCGTCTCCAGCATGGCCCTGGACAGTCAGAGAAGAACAACAAAGATAGCCAGGCATACTTCGGTCATACATAACCCCAAGCATTAGGAATTCCCGTCGCTTCAAACACACAGAAACATAGAATTTGGTACACACACACATCAAGTATATACGCACAGCCAACCCACACCTAACATACACCCACAACCCACACACAACAGCGTCAGAGTGAAACAAGGCTCCCACCACCTCGCGGAACAGCACAGCGATACATCGCCACGCTGACCTCGCCCCTTTCCCTCTCCCCCTCCCCACCCCCATCCTACCTTCCCCACTCCCCCCAACTCCCACTCCCACCAAAGCCTCATGCCTACCCCACCCGCTTGCTGACCTTCTCTCAGCGGCCTCACCCCCACCCCGACTTCCACCTCCACCACCAGCCCACCCCCAACCCCTGCCCACCCCCAACCCCACATCCGCCCCCTCCACCCTTACCCCTACACAACACCAACCCCACCCCTACCCCAACCTCTGCCCAACACCACCCCAACCTCAACCTCTAACAAACACCAACCCCACCCCTACCCCTACCCCTACCCCACCCCCACCCCTACCCCTACCCCAACCTCTGCCCAACACCACCCCAACCTCAATCTCTATCCAACACAAACCCCACCCCCACCCCTACCCCTACCCCAACCTCTGCCCAACGCCACCCTAACCTCAATCTCTATCCAACACCAACCCTACCCCGACCTCTACCCCCCCCCCCCCAACCCCATCCTCCACTCAACACTAACCCAAGCCCGACCTCTGCCCCCCCTCCCTCCCCCCCCCCCCCTGTATGCGAGGGTCTATGGTCATACGACTACGGCCATGCATGAGATCGAGTACATATCTCCTATCGAGTACACCCCCCCCCCCCCCCCCCTACGCCAACGCCTCCTTATAACCTTCTCTCGGCCGCCTTGGAGTCTCGGTTGAACTTCCCCGCCTCAACGACGAGACCCGTCATGTTCAGCTTGTCAGTGGCCCTAGAGATTATGCGTTCCTCCACGGGACTGTCAGTCACGAGCCGGAACACGCGCACCTCGTGCTTCTGCCCGATGCGGTGCGCTCGGTCCTTGCAAAAGGGGTGGGTTTCGACGAGGGGTTGTAAGGGGGAAGGGAGGGGGGAGGGGGGGGCGAGCGGGATGGGCTCGACAAGTTGTTGCAATCGGGAAGGGGGTGGGTTTCGACGAGTTTTTGTAAGGGAAAGGGAGGGAGGAGGGGGGGGAGGGTTGACAAGTTGTTGCATTGGGGGAGGGGGTGGTTTTCGACAAGTTGTTTGAAGGGGGAAGGGAGGGGAGAGGGGAGGGGGGGGGGGGGGGGGGAGGGGGTGTACTTATTATCATGCATGGCCGTAGTGACCATAGTTCAACATGCTGTTGCAAGGGGGCAGGGGGGTGGTTTTCGACAAGGACTCGCTTTTCTATGCGACGAACGACACCCATTTTCACTACATCAAAGTATCATAGGAGCTACCGATTTTTTTGTTTCATACGTTGTGCGCAAAGCCAGCCTCAGCGCCTTCCCAGTCACGCAAAGCTAAATCGAGTCGCTTGCTGCTGCGATGAGATTATGAAAAACACAAGCAGCTATAAGACTACTGTACAGTTTATCAACAAGCTGCATTACAATTCATAGACCCCCCCCTCACCCGTCTCTCTCTCCGCCCCATTCCTCCCCCCCCAACCCCTCTGCCACCTCCCCTCCCCCGCCCCTCCAGCTTGGTGCAAGCAGTGCAAGCAACGCCTGCCTGCTCGGATAAAACCCTACGTGCTCCGTCCCGGCTTTATAGGGATCCGAGGGGCTATGATCATACGAGTACGGTCATGCATGACATGAGTTCACCGCCCCCCCCCCCCTCTTTCCCTCCCTCCCGACCCCCACCCCCTAGATAAAAAAGCGTCCCAACGGAAGAAAACCTATTACTAACACAAACTAATACGTGTTCAGCACCCCCCCCCCCCCAACTCATGAAAGCTGTCATCCGTACGCAAGATAATCCGCCTCACAAGCGGTTTTTGAGTGGGACGCAGCTCACCCTTGACGCGACTCGCCGAACACCTTACGTTTCGCTTCGCAAAAAGCCTTGGTGCAAGCAAATGTCCGCCTGGTCGGTGAAAAACCCGACGTGCTTTCCGTCCCGGCTTTGCATATAGGGATGCGAGGGCGTATGGTCATACGACTACGGCCATGCGCGACAGCAATACCCGACAGGGATGCGTGGTCAATGGTCAAACAACTAAGACAAGCAGCAAATGAGTACGCCCTCCCTAACCCCCCCCCCCCCCTCCGCTCCCTCTCTCCCACACGTCTCACCTGCGCCTGGGCATCCATCATGGGGTTCCAGTCGCTGTCGAACAGCACCACCGTGTCCGCCGTGGCTAGGTTAAGCCCAAGCCCCCCTGCTCGGGTGCTCAGCACGAACACAAAGTAGGGGGAGTCGGGAGCGTTGAACCGCGCCATGCGTCTCTCTCGCTCCTCCGAGGAAGTGGCCCCGTCTAGGCGGAGGTAGGAGTAGCCGCGGAACGTGAAGAAATCTTCCAGGATGTCCATCGCCTTGTTCAAGTCGTTTGTTTGTTTTGGGCGGGCGGGCGGACGGGCGGGTGGGCGGACGGCGGGGGGGCGGACGGCGGGGGGGGGGGGGGGGGGGGGGGGGGATGGGAGGGAGGGAGGGAGGGAAGAAAGGAGGGAGGGAGAACAGAACGACGTGTTATTTTAAGGAAAAGGAGAGCCCAGCCTTACGTACCCAAGTCACCGAGCCACCGAAATCTCAAAAGTCATTCGAGTCACCCAAAAATCATCGAAGTCACTCAAGCCAGCCAAGGCACTCAAGTCACCCAAGTCACCCCGTCCCCTCCAGCCACGCAAGTCACACCTACTGTAAGTAGACTCACCCAAGTCACATTCTCATAAGCCATAATCAAGGCGTAGTCTTGAAACGAGCAGATTAAAAAAAATATTTCCCACATTAATTGGTGCTGATTGCTTACATGGAAACCGAATTGACTCGGTGCAGCCCGAGAAAAGCAGTTTATATTGGACTAGGAATAACACGTGTTGTACACACCCCTTTTCCTTCTGTCGGAGGACCGAACGGCCCGACCGAACGGGCACAATCAGCATCTCGTTTGAAGCAGATGGAAATATCACCGAAGACGGACGTGGACACCGATCGGGCACAAAATCGCGTGTTCTTTCGTGGGGCATTTGCTAGACGACACCGTTTGCACTGTTTCGGATGGCGAGGCCCAGGATTCTGCATGGGGACCTAAACCCGTTTTTTTTTAACGTAAAAACGGAACGAACGACCAAGAACAGCCTTGTTCCGTTTCCGCTCGTTCCCCATGCACTTTGGCGGGGGGTTAAGACACGCCCTCACCCTTGTCATCTGGCTGAACATGAGAATGCGGTGACCTCCCGCCTTTAGCTTGGGCAGCATCCGATCCAAAAGCTCGAACTTACCCGAGCTACGGATCAGGTCCTGGCGAGTAGACCGTGGGGAAAGGGGGGAGGGGCACCGTTACACAATACCAGGTACGTAACATGACCGATACATAACACGACCGCTACACAATCCAACGGTTACATGACACGACCGTTACACAACACGACCGTTTCGTTTCATCTTACGATCGTTACATCCTACGACCGTTACAAAAACGGTTACGACCTGCAGAGTGCTACCCATATACTATCGATGCAAAGGTGACTTGACTTTTAGATGGAACAAACGTTACAACAGAAAAACATCACGACAGAACACGGCCGATACACGAAAACGAAGCAACGTCACGAGACACGATCGTTACATAATGTTGGTGACCAACTAAACCGTGCATCAATACAACACGTGACCGTGCATCAACACAAAACACGATCGTTACAAAAAACGACCGATACATAAAGCCACGACATAACACGACCACCTACATAATGACATGACCGTTAAACGGGAAACAGCGTCGCGAAACACGACCGTTACATAATACTGGTGAACAGCACAACCGTTAAATTAAAATACAAACAACGTGACCGACATGAACACATGCGGTACGAAACGCGACGGTTACACGACACGGGCTTCACGCAGCAGTGCGACCGTTTCACCCACCGTGTCGGACGGCCAGCGGTCGTCGAAGAAGAGGTAGGGGTGGTTGCAGACCTTCCTCAGCTGCATGAACACGTTGCTCAGACCCTTGCCAGAAGCCCCACCACAACCCTATACACCAGAGTCACCATTGGGATTAATTGCGTGCGCGTAAATACGGCAAAACCGGGGACGAATCAGTACCATCGCCGGGAGGGGATATATTACGCGTAACTACCGCAGCACCGGGGGCAAATCAGTACCATCGCCGGGAGGGGACATATTACGCGTAATGACGGCAACACCGGGGATGCATCAGGACCACCGGTCGGAGGGGATATATTACGCGTAACTACGGCGACACCGGGGACGAATCAGTGCCACCGCCGGGAGGGGATATATTACGCGTAACTACGGCAACACCGGGGACGAATCAGTGCCACCGCCGGAAGGGGATACATCACGCGTAACTACGGCAACACCGGGGATGAATCAGCACCACCGCCCGGAGGGGATACATTACGCGTAACTACGGCAACACCGGGGACGAATCAGTGCCACCGCCGGGAGGGGATATATTACGCGTAATTACGGCAACACCAGGGATGAATCAGCACCACCGCCGGGAGGGGATATATACCCGCACCGCAGTAACTACCGTCCCTGCTATACACCGAGTGTACCAACAAACAGACGAAGACAAAGACATACATAGAGACATATATACACGGAGACCGACGGAAAGGCACCGACGGACACCTGCGCACCACGGGACGAAGACAAAGACATACATAGAGACATATATACATCGACACCGACGGAAAGGCACCGACGGACACCTGCGCACCACGGACTGAGCTCCACATCTCCGCATCCTTTGGGGTAAGATACCAATATCACTACGTACATGAATAGCCTTACTCGTCGTCTTGGTACTGCTGTACCTGGTATATCAACATGCAACACATTCTACCGCACACACAAAAACATAACAGGTACCTTGTATTAACCCTTTTAGGACCCTAGTCCCGTTTTGGGGACAAACTACTTATAATTTGAGTGCTTTGTCCCCACATATGGGACTGCGGTGCTTAAAGGGTTAACAAAAAAAAAACGCCAACGTGTTTCGTCGAAAACTCGTTGAACTCGTGTTGCGAGAGTTGATATTTGACTTCAGTTTTGTGACACGCCTTCAGAGAGAAAGAGGGCAATAATTCCCGTCGAAAACCATTCTCTAAGCACTCCACAAGCCGTTTTTTTTTAACGAAGATGAAACAACAAAACGACAAGCTCAAAAGCATGAACAGAAAAACAGAAACATTACGTACGGTATACGTAACACCAAAAAACTGAAGAAACCAAAACAGAAAAAATAAAATAAAATAAAATAATTGTATTACAAAAACAGCACAATTTGCTGCGAAACGTGAGACAGCTACCGCTATGGTCGAAATTATAAGGAGATTTTAGACATTAACATAAAGACGAAGCGGTCCTTACATTGACAGACACCCACAGTGGTATCTATGTACCGGGTATCACATGATGCATGCAGGTACGAGTAGCGCTTTGCTCACCTGCTCCTGTGCGATACCGAACGCTCCCGACTCTTGGATCTGCTTGTACAAAGACCGCTGCCATCCGGACAGGTCGCATCTCAGCACCTTCTCCACCTGAGATTGGCACATGCCGACACAGCATCATTGGTCCATCCCGTTAGGGCGTGGTTATAGGGGGGCGGGGGGGGCAACCCGAGGTGACCGTCGGAGGAGGAGGAGGAGGAGGAGGAGGAGGAGGAGGAGGAGGAGGAGGAGGAGGAGGAGGAGATCGCTACTACTGGCAATATTCGGACGGTACACACAAGTCCAGAAAGCCGGATTATTCGGAAAACATCCCACGGAAATGCACCGAACCCGCGCCACACACACTTGTAAGCACGTGCTGCGAGCATTTCCGTTGCCGCCCCGAGTAACCACGCGGGGGAGATGAACGAGGGAGGGGGTGGGGGAGCCAACCAACCAACCCCCCCCCCTCCGAGGTCGAAATAGTAGGCCATCCCAACAACCGATTGAATCAACTTTTCGGGGACAAGAGAAACCAACCAGAATTAGAGTTGAATTCTTTTGGCAGTATTGCAGTGCTGTAAAAGGGCTATGATACCGTACAAAACAATCAATATCTATACACAGTCACATGAACTCTAACAAAAAATTTGGCCAGTTTGGGGGAGTTGTCGAGGGAGAAAAGAAGGGGGGGGGGGCGAGTAGATCCCCCGGATTGGCAATAGGTAAGCCATCCCAATCTACGACTCTGGACGGCAATATAAGGACAGTTTTAGACATTAATATGAAGGCGAACCGGTCCTTATATTGAAAGACACCCAGAGTGGTACACTACTATTGCGAGGGAGCAGAGTACTCAGAACCCTCGGTGGATCAAAAACCATCCCCTGTGTACCCTGTGTAATATGTATCACTCATGTATTTTGTAAGCCATACTTTGTTCTGATTACCAGGTAGTGTTTACTGTGCTTCATGGTGAAAAAATATCATATTCCTGCGAAACAAGCAAGATAACACTCCCACTGGGTCGAATTTTAAGGCCGATCTTCTCCAAAACATGGGGGGCACACACGGGTGATAAGTTAACACACGGGTGATAATATAAGACACGGGGGAAAAGATAACACACGGGGGAAGAGGTAACACATGGTGATAAGAAAACACACGGGGGATAAGGTAACACATCGTGATAAGATAACACACGGGTGATATGAAAACACACGGGGGATAAGGTAACACCCGGGTGATACGATAACACCCGGGTGATAAGATAAAACACGGGTGATACGATACACACGGGTGATAAGATAACACACGGGTGATAAGATAAATGAAATAACACACGGGCAATGTGATAAGATAACACCCGTATCACCCGGGTGATAAGATAACACCCGTATCACCCGGGTGATAAGATAACACACGGGTAACAAGATAACACACAGGTGACAATAGAACACACCCCCTCGATCGAATTCCGGAGCCGATTTTTCTCTGAAAACATGGGGGGCGGGGGGGCGGGGCACACGCAAAGAAAAAAAGATATGGCTTAGGAACGATCGCGTGGTGATGTTTTCGTAGACACGTTTCGCTCGGCGTTTTACTCTCTCTCCCGTTGACGGGAAAAATCGCCTTTCAAAAAATAGTCCGAGGTGGTGGGGGCGTGCGTTCGTTACCACGTACCACTCTGGGTGTCTGCCAATATAAGGACGGCTTGGTCTTCATGTTTGTGCGTAAACGCCCCTTGTATTTCCGGTCAGAGTGGTGTACTGTACCAGGGTAATATAAGGACGGCTTGGTCTTCATGTTTGTGTGTAAACGCCCCTTGTATTTCCGGTCAGAGTGGTGTACTGTACCAGGGTAATATAAGGACCGCTGGGTCTTCATGTTTGAGTGTAAACGCCCCTTGTATTTCCGGCCAGAGTGGTGTACTGTATGTACGAGGGTATGCACTTATTACGGTGGGCACCAAAAACAAACCGCACCTTTTCGGGCAGCTGTCCCATGACCTCGATCTTGACCCTCCTGAGCATGAACGGCCGCAGCAGCTCGTGGAGACGGTTGATGACAAGCATGCGCTCTTCCGCCGTCATCAAGTCCGATTCCTGGAAAGTACGAAATAGATTAATGGATAAATAAATAATAATGAATCTACTAATATTAATGATGATGAAAATAAAAATAAAAATAATAATAATGATAATAATAATAATAATAATAATAATAATAATAATAATAATAATAATAATAATAATAATGATAATGATAATAATAATAATAATAATAATAATAATAATAATAATAATAATAATAATAATAATAATAATAATAATAGTAATAGTGAATCTAATAATAATATAATAATAATAATAATAATAATAATAATAATAATAATAATAATAATAATAATGATAATAATAATAATAATAATAATAGTAATAAAAATACTAATAGTGAATCTAATAATAATTATTATATTAACAACAACAAACACGAGCAGAAAAAAAATGACCTGAAAACACACAAAACCGCAGAAAAGGCACACATAAAAGAACAAGGAATCGAACGTTGAGGTTGCAATGTTTCCCAAGAGCGTTTCGCGCGCAAGGAAAGGACGGAGGGGAGGGGGGGATCACGGGCATACTACAGTCGAAACGTTTTGGAATCGTTTTTTTCTTCGTGAAGAACATTCGGGGAAAATTCCCACACAGAGTATGAGAGCTCGCTCTCTGCCTGTGTCACGCATGACGCGCTCCACCTCCGCTCCACATCCGATGTTGAATTAGATTTCACGAAATACCTGATCAATAAATCACGAATACCTGGCCCAGCGAGCGGCCGTTGTCCAGGTGCAAGCCACGGGCCCTGTCTGTTCGCGTGCTCTACCACTCTTCCTGCACCTTTCCGTGCGGTATCCACCTGGTAGTCCCACAAGCGCGATCAACCAAACAGTGCCACCTGCTGCTGTCGAGGTAAGCTTCGTATATACGTACTACTGATACGTACTCAGCCAAATAATATGAACCATAACGCTCAATTCTCTCGACAACAACAAACGGCAGATTATTATCACATCGGTTCCCGATCTCTAATAATATTTTCCTTTTTTGCGTGAAGAACATACGGGGAAAATTCCCACACAGAGTACGAGACCCTCCAGAAGACGGTAAGACAGCTCAGAAAAAAGGCGAAGAGGACAACAACAACAAAAACACCCCCCCCAGCACTATTAATAATACCACCACCGCCACCAACACCAACACCAACACCACCAGCACTAATACCACCGCCACCAACAACAACAAGTACAACAACAAGAACAAGACCAGCAACAACACCAACAACATCAAAAACATCACCAACACCAACACCACCAACACCAGTACAAGAGGGTCGGACGTCGACGGTGACCCCGGCGAGAGGCAGAGCAGCCCATGTTGCCGTTCATACGTACGTACGGCTCGGCGGGTCGGACACACCTGTTCCGCGACCGAGGAGCTCTCCTCCGTGACCTCCGCTACCGCCGCCGCCGCCGCCGCGCCTCCTCCCTTGAATGTCGCGAAGGGCTGATCGGTTGCGGAGGTTGAAGCGAGCGTGGAGCAGGGTAGGTTAGGGTAGGGTAGGGTAGGGTAGGGTAGGGTAGGGTAGGGTAGGGTAGGGTAGGGTAGGGTAGAGTAGGGTAGGGTAGGGTAGGGTAGGGTAGGGTAGGGTAAGGTAGGGTAGGGTAGGATCGAGTAGAGTCAGGTGGGGCAATATGAAGGAGGGTAAGGGGAGGGTAAGGAACGGTAGGGTAAGCTAGGGTAGGGTAAGGTAGGGTAGGGTAGGGTAGGGTAAGGTAGGGTAAGGTAGGGTAGGGTAAGGTAGGGGAGGGTAAGGTAGGGTAAGGTAGGGTGCGGTAAGGTAGGGTAAGGTACGGTGGGGTAGGGTAGTGTAGTGTAGGGTATGATAGGGTGCGGTAAACGTAGGGTAGGGAAAAACAAAGGCCGGGGGAACGGGTGGCGATGGGGATGGGGATGGGCAAGCCCAAGTTTAGGGGCGCTATCACGGATGCCAATGTCAGCAAACGACAACACTTACCTACCAGACGGGTCTCTAAATCCCGGTGGGCCCTTCCCCTTCTGGTGGCGAAACACAGCCGTAGTACAGCACACTGCAAAAGTCGCTGAACAAGATACTGTATACTGAGCGCACTGCCGGTATTTTCTTTTCTCCTTTCAATTTCTTCCCATTTCTTTTCTTTGCCCTTCATTTCTTTCTCCTATTAATATTACGGGGGGGACTATAGTAAATAGGACCAAATATTGTTAGTAAAAAGAGCGCAATATGTAGTTTTTTGTGAGTACCGTAGGTCCCATTTACTATGGCCCCCCGTAATAGTCGTAACTCAGATCCGCGGTGACATATTACGGGGGACCATAGTTAACAGGACCTATGGTATACATAAAAACCTATATGTTTAACCATTTTTACTAACAATATTTGGTCCTGTTAACTATGCCCCCCCGTAATAGCAGCCCCCCCCCCCGATCATTTCTTGTGCGGGGATAACCTTCACTCCGCACAAGGGGGATGATCGTATCACGTAGTGTGTATATGGTGAGGCCCCCTCGAGGCAGTTGCATACCAGGTAGTGAACCCATTGCTGTCTCTGGAACTGGCCACACCATAAACTAAATCATTCCATTGACGCTGTCATCCATGTGCAAGAAAGCCCTCCTCAAAAGCGGTTCTTAGTAGGATGTAGCTCACCCTTCATGCGACTCGCAGGACACCTCACGTGTCGCTTCGCGCTTGGTGCAAGCAATGTCTGCTTGGTCGGTGAAAACCCGACGTGCTCCGTCCCGGCATTGTGTATAGGGGTGCGAGGGTCTATGGTCATACGAGTACGGCCATGCATGATAATGGGTACCCCCCACACACACTACGCTTCGCTCTTTCGTTTTTATCGCGAGAAGACTTCAGCCATTTCTTCCCTTCTTCCCTCGTCGACTTGCGTCTGACCCTATCCCTGAGTACTTAACCCTTTCAGAACCGCAGTCCCGTGTTGGGGACAAACCACTCAAATTTCAAGTAGTTTGTCCCCCAAAACGGGGCTGCGGTTCTAAAGGGGTGAATCTGCTCCACGGCAGACACTCAACATATGTTTGGCATTGACCCCCGAGAGCGACCAAAACAATGGTTGATAACTTCGGTCGGGGACATCAACCATCTTACGAACAGAGAGAGAGAGAGAGCGGCCAGCATCAAGGGTAGGATCATGTTGAGCCAGTGACCGTTCCTGAAACCACCAACACATTTGTCGTCGATCCATCCCCTTTCAAGTTCCCAGCAGGGAGTTAGGGCAAAAAAAAAAAGACCGACCTGGTTGAACCAGTGGTCGAACGTGTCGACGCTGTTGAAGATGGTGGGGAGGAGGAAGTTGAGCAGGGACCACAGCTCCGGCAGGTTGTTCTGGCGGTCAAAAAAACGCAGCGGACCGGTGACAGCAGCCGACGGGGGTTACAGCACCGATACGTGGTCCAGTAGTTGGCAATGGAGCACAACGGGCGACGGTACGCTTCTGTTATGATGCTGTCGGGGTTGGGAGGGTTGTCGTTCTGAGCGCGGTGAACGGTTACAGAAAGTATGTATCATACCTGGTACATCTTTCGTGGCGGGCTGAACATCGGACTGGCGCGACACCAAAACATAAAACCAAGGTGTGCATGCCCACGTAGCATATCATGCACGGACACATATTCAGAGTACGAGTAACCAAAAGCAGAACATATATAGCGAACAAAAAAAAAAAGAGTCTTGTGTCAATGCACGACAGAATAAAATAAATAAAAAACGGAGAAAGACGAGAATGTACGACCACACGAGTACACAAAATCACCCGAAGGGCAAACAAAAGAATTCACGAAATACCTGATCAAGAAATCACGAATACCTGGCCCAGCGAGCGACCGCTGTCCAGGTGCAAGCCACGGGCGCTGTCTGTTCGCGTGTTCTACCAGTCTGCCAGCACTGTTCCGTGCGGTATCGACTTGGGTAGTCCCACTAGCGCGATCAACCAAACAGTGCCCGCTGCTGCTGTCGAAGTAAGCTACGTACTACTGATACGTACTCAGCCAAAGAACGTGAACCATAGCGCCTAATTCTCTCTACAACCAACAAACTCCAGAATATTACAATATCGGTTCCCGATCTCTAATAATATTTTCCAATATCAACGCCATCGACAACCGCAAGAGCAGCACCATCAACACCAACAACTTCGACACCAACACCAACAGCATCAACACCAACAACAACACCAACAACATCAACACCAACAACAACATCAACATCAACATCAACAACAACAACGACAACGATGAGGACACCAACACAAACGACAACAATTGGTATAGCCACATGAATAGAACATGGGACCATGAAATCGAGAACGAGAAAAACAAGATCACAAGACGAACAAAAAAACTACAGAATACGTGACGGAACAAGCAAAGAGGAGAGGCAAAATAAAGAATACTATGGGGCGGGGGGGAGGCAGAGTAATATCAAAACCCACCGCGGGACCAAAAAAACAGGCATCCCCTATCCCCTATGTTTACACGCCATTTTTGGTTATGATTACTATTATCTCTTTTAGGACTGCAGTCCCGTTTGGGGGACAGACCACTCAAACCCCAAGTAGTTTGTCCCCGAAACGTGAGTGTAGTCCTAAAAGGGTCAGCATGTTCCCCGGTAACTACAGAACAATAACGCGAACAGAAAACCGATACAAAACACAATAAATTAGTAGAATTCTGGTATAAACAAAAAAATTTGTCCCATTTACAACGGTACGTGTTATCGCACGACCACATATCGCGCCACCGCACACCGTACAACCAAGGATGATGAGATGGTTGACTGTACTCTTGCCCCTTGACAGACAGCCGTCAAGGACAGCCGTCAAGGACAGCCGTCAAGGACACCCGATAAGAAACTCCCCGTACTAAGAATAGAATATTCTGTAGAAAGAGGTCGTGACGGGTCAAAGCTAGACCCCGTCAACCGACATATTTGCCGTATACAGTATATGCACACCTGCAGGGGAGTTCCTGTTAGCAGGAGGCGGTTCCTGGACTGGTACGCCGTGCCCAGCGTCTGCGCGAACTTGCTCTGAGCGTTTTTCATCCGGTGACCCTCATCCACGATGATGTACTGCCACATCGTCTTCTTCAACGTGGCCTTGTCCTGTTAAATCAAACCATAGTACCCCACAACAGGCACATAGCAGACAGAACCGGCATGACAGGTTTTCAGGCGGAGCAGACAGAACAGACAGAGAACATTGTAATTCACAGACGTAGCAGATAGGACAGGCAGAGCGAATGGTAGAGCGCAGATAGGTAGAGCGGAAGACAAAACAGGCAAAACAGACAGAACAGACCAATCAAAAAGTACAGCGGAGACAGAAAACACGGAGCATAACAGAACACACAGCTGAACAACAGTCAGAGCGAACAGAATACACAAGAACAGAACAGACAGAGCGAGCACAACACACAGAGCGAACGGACCATACAAGCGTAGAAGAGGCAGCGAGCAGAAAAACAGAGAGTAGATAGAACGAACAAAGCGAACAGAAATCTCCTCACAGCAGAACACACAGAATAGACAAAACAGACAAAACATAAATAAGACGTGAATTGACCCCTTATAGGGACTTGAGAGGGAAAAGGTAACGCAACAAAAAAGACGACGATATTACAGCTTCCGCCACACGCATTATGACAGCCCGAGCTACGTACAGGTATAGGGGGGAGCGGTGTCGTCGTCGCCAGAGCTAACCCCCCCCCCCCCCCTCCGCCTCCCCTCCACAACACTACAACTTCCCTCCCCCCCCGCTCGCAGCGTCGGCCACACGCAGTAGCCCGGGCTACGTGCGGGAAACGGCGGGATGTCGTCCTCACCAGAGACGAAGTAATCACCACCACCATCACCACCACCACCACCACCACCCCCCCCTGGCGCAACAAATGCCTGCGTGGTGGGCGAAAACTCGACGCGCTCCGTCTCAGCGTTGTAGGGATGCGAGGGTGTATGACCATACGACGACGGCCATGCATGGCAATGAGTACACCCCTGCCTCCCCTAACGACCACCACTACCAACCTTCATGACGTAGTCATACGTGGTGAGCAGCACGTTGTACTGCCCGGACTCCATCTCCAGGCGCTGGATGTCCTTCCTTGTCGTCGGCGTCCCCTTGTACGTCACCACGATGGCGTCCGGCGCCCATTTCGAGAACTCGTTGACCCAGTTCGAGAGCGTCGACAACGGCACCACCACCAAAAAAGGCCCGTGGCTGTGCTTCACCTGGGGTCAAACAAAAGCAAGGCAAGGGAAAGTAAGGCAAGGCAGACGCAAAGCAGGGGCAAGGCAAGTCCAAGCAAGACAAAGCAAGGGAAATTCAAACAAAATCGAATGTACAGTAAAACAAATCGAACCTACCAGGTACGGTATATCAAACCAGACCAGATCAGACCGAACAAGCTCAAACCAGACTGAACCACATCGAGGCGCGGACGAGAGCGTTAGTACGCCGATCGGTTGGTTTCCCGACTGGAGGAGCGGCTGGATCGATCGATCGTGCTAAGTTGTAACCGCGATAACCGCAACATCTCTCAGCCGTGGCATCTCTCAAGTCATAGGTGCATAGAACTATTGTAACGATAAACAAAGCTCGTTCTCCCCTTCAGGACCGCAGTCCCGTTTTGGGGACAAAGCAGTCTAATTTCAAGTAATTTGCCCCCAAAACGGGACCGCGGTCCTAAAAGGGTAAGGGCCGGTCGGTCGGTGATACTTGCCCGGTTTACTTGCCGGTTGATTTACTATCGAATTGTTTCTTTAGCTTTCAAGAGCTCTTATCATTACGGTATTCGCTCCTGCCCGGTGGCTACGTACGAATACATAGCTGGTACACGAGGAACGAACGCCTGCTGCTGTGTTCTCCCTCTTCAGCTTGCTACGACACCCCCGGGATTCCAAGTCATCCCATATACCAGGTATATAATCCAGCAGGGGAACCTTGTACATTCCGATATTTTTTCGCTGGTCGTTATGCCTATCGGGTTTTGGGGTTGTGTAGACTCCAACATGTGAAACGGCTGGCGGCCCTTTCGGTTTTTTCAGCTGCACAAAACGTCGTCGGCTTTTACCTTCCGTCCCCCCACATCCGAAATGCCTTCGAAAGGGAAACCTAGTATTCAATACCATAAACATTTTTGGTTCCGCGCCACACCGGCGTTCCACGAAAAACAGCGGCAGGCGTTCTTTTTCTTTTGTGGAGCTGTTTCTCACCTCCATGAGGTAGGCGATGAGGGCGATTGTTTGGATAGTCTTGCCCAGACCCATCTCGTCCGCGAGAATGCCGTTGAGGTTGTTGTTGTACAAAGAAACCTGAAAAGGTGATAATAAAAGTCGTAGAGCAGGGTAGAGACAAGAAAAAAGTGCCGCACGTTGAACCAAACCGGACACCAGGCGAAACGTTAAATTTGGAGAAACACACGTGGCTCACAGCAGCCTCGCAGTTTACGAGCTTGGAGCTTGAATTGACCTTTCTATTGCCGGAAGAACGGGAACCTGCATCAGCGCGGACGCTGGGTGGTGCTTGGTGTGTTTGGGGGGGTGTAAAAAGGTTCGATGTGAACAGCAACAAAAGCAGCATCTACACCAACAGCGACGACGACAGCCCCACAACAATGGACATCAGAAACGCCATGCCAAAACAACACAACAACAACAACAACAAATGACACCAACAAAACAACAACAGTAGCAACGACAGCGGCAGCAATCATGATCTCAATGCCACCAAAGGCCGCATCAACACCACCAACAACGTCAGCAACTACAGCAACAACACAAACACTACAGTCGACGCCAATACCAGCATCACCATCACCCACCGACACCAATGTCAACGCCAACACCATTTAAGCCTTTTAGTAGTGCAGTCCCGTTTTGTGGGCAAACTACTTAGAATTTGACTGGATTGCCCTTAAAGCGGGACTGCAGTCTAAGAGGGTTAAGCCTACTGCAGCAGCAGCAGATCACACAAAAAAAAAAAAGGAAGCGTGTTGGCGCAGATTTGAGCGCGAGCCTACCGGTGATACCGCAGAAAGAGCAATTGTGAGAACCGCACTCAGGAACCGCTCACGGCGAAAAGTTGTCGAAAGGCATGAATCGCTATTATCCCCAACTATGAAAATACACACAAAGCGGAAGTTTTCAACACATACCAGGTATATAAGGAGGCGTTTCTATCTAGGGGCTGTAACCAAACCTTCAAAGAACCACAATTTTTTTCCCCCCCGTGAAACTTGTACGGAATTTGCGAAAAACCGTTCGCGAACCGGGACTGGCAACATCGAGAACCTCCTGCAAGAGAGAGAGAGAGAGAGAGAGAGGCCTCACCATCCACTGCAGGCCCTGCAGCTGGTACTCCTTCAGCGTACCCCCTTTGAGGGACGTCGGCTGCTTCACGGCCTCGCTTTTGCTGTGCGCCTTCCTGAAGTAAAGAGACGCCTTGTTCGCGCCTTCCCCTGCAGTGTGCACACGTGTGTGTCGAGAGCAGGCGCGCGATCGTTTTTTTTCTTTTTGTTTGTAAGAAAAGTGCGGGCGTGTGTTGTAGGTCTTGTCTATGCCTGTCGGTCTGCCTTCACCCCCTCATCAATGGCCACTGCCATCTACTACCAGGTATGTACATCCAACAGCCGATTTTTCTACAACGGTTGATAATGCCTTCACGACGAGGGTTAACAAACAGAAAAACATCGAGTTTGGTTTTGCAAGAGATGCATGCATTTTTCCCTTCACAGTCGAAATACGCACTGCAAAACGTTGTCATTTGTGACAGCCGTCGATGACACCACCAACAAGAAAAAAGCCAGTGTCGGCAGTCTCGAGATATCGAAAATCGGAGCCCCTCCCCCCCCCCGGGATTTATGGGCGAGAGGTGCCTCGCCCCACAAAACCATTTTTGTACATATATCCTCTGTTTTACGAACCTGTCAAACCTGATTTTGATTCACGCTCTAGTGGATCGATACCCATCATCGGCGAGCATATAAGAGTGTCCAGTAGGTTAAAAATTGACTGTGGGGGAAGTACAACTCTGAAAAAACAAAAATTATTAAAAATCGATCATCGTTTTCATCGGAAAGGCATAGAGTTCTCGATGAGAAAAATCGGCTGCTATCTGAGCCCCCCCCCCCCCAACAAAAACGTCGACAACGGTCAACACCACCACCACCAACCACCAAAACCATCTACCACCAACACCAACATCACCACCACCACCACCACTAGCCACAAGAACAGAACCACCAATCATAACCACCAACACCACTATAATTACTAACAACTATTACGGGGGACCATAGTAAATAGGGCCAAATATTGTTATTAACCGTACGGGGGACCATAGTAAATAGGACCAAATATTGCTAGTAAAAACGGTGAAATATATAGTTTTTTACGTATACCATAGGTCCTATTAACTATGGTCCCCCGTAATAGTGCAAATAGCGAAATACAGAGGTTTTTGTGCGTACCGTAGGTCCTATTTACTATGGTCCCCCGTAATACGACAACGACCAAACGCCAATACAACCACAACCACAACCACGCCAACTACCGTCAAAATCAACACCAACCACACCAACACCACCACCACCAACAACAACGCCTGTAGCTCCCTCCCTCCCTCCCTCCCTCCCTTCTTCCTTATCTTCCTCCCTTCCTCAAATATGATAGGGGGACGGTCTTTCAGGGCGAGTCGATGTCTCATTTTGGCCTGAATATACCAGTTCCGGTGACTTAAGGGGTTAAACCGCTGTCTTCAAGCATAACTTCCCTCCCACCCCCCCTCCCTCCCCCTCTCTCTCCCACCCTTCCTCCTTCCCTCCCTTACTCCCTCACTCCCTCACTCCCCCCGCCCCCCCCCCCCTCCTCCACCTCACGGCGCTTGGTGCAAGCAATGTCAGCCTGGTCAGTTAACACCCGACATGCTCTCCCGGCATCGTGGGGGATGCGAGGGTCTATGGCCATACGACTACGGCCATGTATGATATAAAGTACATCTCTCCTATCGAGTACACCCCCCCCCCCCCCCTGCGAGGGTCTATGGTCACACGAATACCGCCATGCATGGCATGAGTACCCCCTTGCCCCCCCCCCCCCCCCCCCCCTCCCCCTTGTTTTCCGTCCCGGTATGACAGGGATACGAAGGTCTACAGCCATACAATTACGGCCATGCATGACACGACTACACCCCCCCGCGCGCCTCCGTCCCGCCTCCCCTGCCCCCCCGACCCTCATCTTCTCCGCCCTCCCTCCCTCCCTTCGACCGTCCCTACCACTCTACCCCCCACCTCTTTCTCCCTTCGAAGTTGATGAAGACGAATTCGCTGCCCCGTCACCGCCCCCCCCCGCGTTTCCACCAGAAGAACTCGAGTGCGACCGGAAGTTGCTGCCGTCCATCCCACGGCCTTCTAAAGCCGCATCACTGGTAGACGGAAGGGAAGGGCGGGGGGGGGGGGGGGGGGGGGAAGGGGGGGGGGGGGGAGCAGGGGGGTTGTGGAAAAGGAAGGCGAGGTGCGCATGCGAGAAAAGGAGAGATGAGACAGAAAGGAGAGAAAACAGAACGTAAAGAGGGAGATGCGGAAACGACGATGTTGGTGATGGTAACAATAACGATCACGATGCTAAAGGTGATGACGTTCATGGCAATATGATGATGATGATGATGACTAGCCGTCCGGCAGTCATTAGCCACGTTGTTGTGTTTTGACTGTCTGCTCCGCCCGGCATCACGCAGCAGAAAACCGTGCGCTGCCGTCTCTTCCCCCACCCCCCGAAGCGCCAAACGCGTACTCAATTCCGGGCAACTACTCATCTCTAAAAAAAAGCGAGCACTGAAAACAATGGCTACGTATGTACGAAGCAGAAAAACAAAAACATTTCGTCACTGTCTCTGCCACTACGACTGTCGACAGTCACGTATTGGACAAAAAAGAAGCAAGTAGGTGGGAGGGTATGTGCGTGTGTGTGTGGGGGGGGGGGGGGGGAGGCAACCCCCTCACCCCTCACACGTTGTCAGAGAAATTTCTTCCGACTCGCCTGGCCTCTTTGGCGTCCTCTTGCTCCTTCCTGGCCCTGCCTTCCTCTCTCTGCTCCTCGATCTTGTGGCCGATCTCGCGGATGTACCGATCCGTCTGCCCCAAGAGGTACCTACTCCGCCGCACAGCAGAACCGACGACGTTCAACCGACAGCAGCGTGGAATAATATTATTTCAATCATGGAGGTGCCTTTCTTGCGGGCAAAAAATCGGCTGAAAAATCTTTCGGGTACATCAATGACTTCCGAAATAAAAACGCCGTCTACAGACTACTGTAGTATATAACTAGAGCGTCCAGTCTATTTTGGGATAGAGTGGTATATAGGTAGATACACACTACAGTAGTGGTTGACAGTACGTTGAAGTATATTTTTGGTGAAGGCTTCAAAATAGTACAACCAACACCAGTTGACAGGCACACCACCACCACCACCACCAACAACAACAACAACAATACCACCAACCATCGCAACGACAGCAACAGCAACTACCATACCTATCCAACAACCGCAAGAACAATTCACACGAACAAACACCAACACCACCAACACCGTTACTACTACCACTGTCAACCGCCACCACTATCAACGACAACTACAACGAAGAACAGGCAAGCCATACAGACTACTCACTTTAGCCTCTCGCTCTTCGTCTCCTCCACAAGCTTGGTGTACGCCTCGATGTCGTTCATGCGCAGCGCCTGACCAAAAAGCAGGCGGCGTATAGGGCGTGGGGCGGGTGGGGGGATGGGGCGAAGGCTACACGGTTTGTGGGAAGAAGAGAAGGGGAAGAAACAAAAGGAGCTTGGAGTTCAAAAAACAAGAATGCGAGCATGTCGGCCGGGGGAATCCAATGAGCTACTGTGTAATTCCGAGGGAACATAGTTACCGGTCGCCCCGGTGGTTCAAGTGGTTAACCTCGAATTCTACTTGTTTGAGTCCTGGGTTCGAGCCCTAGGAGGGTCGGACATTGACTTTATTTGCAAAAATAAAAAAAGGGATTCAATTGTTGAGAGCGCCTTGCAGCGTGGGTAGGCACAATTCGATGCGAGTCGACGAGGGAAGAAAATGCTGAAATCTTCTCGCGATAAAAATGAAGGCACGTACCGTAGCGGAAAGGGGGTAGAAGAGCCTGCTATGTGACCCCGGATCTGAGTTACGAGTTGGAAGGAAAGAGAGAAGAAGATGTGCGAAGATAATGAATGGGATGAGAAAAAAAAAAAAAAAAAAAAAAACTGTATCATAAAGTAGTAATAAGAACCAAAATAAGGTGTGTGAACATATGATGAGGGGATAAACTGGTGTTTGTACCCATCGCGAGCTCTGATTATTACATTACCCCCCCCCGGGCTAGCTGGACCTAGACATGGACCCCTTCTGGCGTCCCCCCCCCTACACAAAAACTACTGACAACCCTTTTGGGACCGCAGTCCCGTTTCGGTGACGAAATACTTGGGAGTTTGAGTGGTTTCATCCCTAAAACGGGACTGCAGTTCTAAACGGGTCAAGGCAAGAGGCCATGACGACGCGCCCAGTTCCATATTAATATTAATATCATATTTGGAGGAGATGGCGGCTGCAGAAGTGAACGAACGTTGCTGATGCTGCTGCTGCTACTGATCGGCGGAAAGCCGTTCGCTTTTTCCAGTCGTGTTCTGACTCCACAAGCCTCGGGCAGATGATCTACAGACCATCTACAGATCATCTGCAGATCATCTGCAGATCATCTACAGATAATTCCCAGTTCATCATCATCTAGATAACCCAAGACAGGTAGACCTATTCGCGATATTGTATGATCTACGTAGTTCATCATGCCCAGTGGGACCCGTATAATCCGCATGATCTAGCACATGTTTCCTGGGTTGGACCCGTACTACTATGCAGATCCCGCACACCCTCTCACAAATATAGTCGAGGAAACTGCTGTAGATAATCTAGCTCATGGCCTATCCGAGGCGTGCGAGCCTGCACAAGGCCGCGGTTGTGTTGCAGCAGTGTACATCTATCAATACTGGCAGAGGTACACACCGGTGGCGTACGTCATGAGCGACAGCAGAGAAAACAAACAAGACACGCGGACGGACGCTGTTGCAAAGGGTAAGCAGCAAGCAAATCACATCAGCCGCACCGGCAACTGCAGAATCAGCACTGGCACTGGTACTAGCCACGAGACACCGACAGGCAACAACCAGCAACCGCACTACCATCGCATCAGCATCACGCCACTATTAATACCACTATCACCCAACAATAACAACAACAACAACAACAACAACAACAACAACAACAACAACAATACCACCTCCACCAGCACCGTCGTTACAACAACCACGATCACAAACATCGGAACCAACAACACCACCACCACTCCCCACTATCCCCACCGCCACCAGCAGCAACGACAGTCGCAACAAACACGACAACGACACTACGACAACATCAACACCACCATCACCACCACCACCACCATCAAAACAACCACCACGACCACCAACATCACTACTCCATCACCACTATACTACCACCACCTACTGTGTATTAACACCACAATCCACCCGCACCTGTATCCGCTTCCGCTCAGCCCTGTCCTCCTCCCGCTTCTCCCTGGCAGCGGCGTCCTCAGTCCGCGATACACACGCTCGGGCCATCTTTGATATCAGGAGGCGCCTCCCACGATGAAAATTGGAAAACTCCACCCTTCACAAGGTGTTCCGTAAAAACAGGGCGGGGATAGGGGGCGGGGGGGGGGGGGGGGTGGAGAGGCGGAAGGGATAGGGAGCAGAGAGGCAGAGAGGGGTGTGTGCTCATCCCATAGATGACCATAGTCATATGACCATATACCCTCGCATCCCTACAATGCTAGGACCGGGCACGTCGGGTTTTCACCGACCAGGTAGAACACTGCTCGCACCAAGCCAGAAGCGTCGTGAGGGTGTTTGCAGAGTCGCACAGGGTGGGTGGGGGCGAGAGGTGCTTCGCAGAACGCATCGACCAAGCGCTTGCCCATACCGATGGACGAGACGGAGCAGGACATGGTCGTAGGAGGCCATCATCGTCTACATACCATCCACTACGAGCTCAAATATATCATGCAGATAGACAACTATCGGTTGTGCTGCAAACGCGATCCAGCTCATTATTCAAGTAGTGAGTCCCCAAAACGTGGGTTGTGCTGTGAGACACCAAAGGCTCCCACCGGAATTGTACAGCGCGAGAGCCACAGAGCAGTCAGTAGGCGTTTGACGTGGTGTTCAGTGTTTAGTGTTTAGGGTATGGGAAAACCCACCCACCCACTCGTCCATCAATCCATTCCTCAATCCATTCATCCATCCATCCACCCACCCATCCATCCACTCCGTATCCACCCATCTACCCATCCATCCATCCATCCAACCATCTAATTATCCATCTATCCATCCACCTATCCATCCACCCATATATCCACCCACCCACCCATCCATCCATCCACCCATCCATCCACCCATCCATCCACCGATCCACCCCTTTCTCTTTCTCTCTTCACCTGTGCCCGATGATCGCCTTGAGGTAAGTCTGGTAGCGGCGTCGCTTTCCCTCCTCTCGGAAGAGGGCCTGCCTTTTCTTCTCCTTTTCCACCGCCTTCACCTGCCAAGCATCGTCGTCGCGCATGATTAGCAAGGATCGGGACAAGCAACACAAAAAAAAGGCAGAACTGCTGTATCCTCTCCCAAAAATTAAAGCGTTATTATCAATACCAGGTATACCAAAACAGTCCCACTGTACAGGAAGCCGCAACAAACAACCGAACGAACGAACGCATCAAACAACTGCAAAGTAGCCCCCGAACAAGAAAAACGATGGACCTCACACCCCCCTCCCCCGCCCCGCCCAACCTTACCCAACCCCACCCCATCCCATATCACCCCGCCCCGCCCCGCCCCGCTCCGCCCCGCCCCGCCCCGCCCCGCCCCAACCCAACCCAACCCAACCCAACCTAACCCAACCCAACCCAACCCAACCCAACCCAACCCAACCCAACCCAACCCAACCCAACCCAACCAAACCCAACCAAACCCAACCAAACCCAACCCAACCCACGATTCACACGCCTACACAGAAGTAGTAGGAAGACAATACGAAGAGCACAAAATGGCCGCTTACTTCTCTGACGGATTGCGACTTGGTGCGGTAGAACGAGTGCCAGTCCAACAGGGCTTCCCCCGCGAACGGTTTCGCAGAAATTTCTCGGGAAATTTCCACCGCCTGCTTGCGGCACGACTCCTGGAGCCGCAAAACCTGAGGCGGCGGTGAAGCCGTGAAGTAAGTGGTGGTGCCGCAACATCAACGAAAAAAAACAGGCGGGGGCGAAACGGATCGCGCAGCGATGCCATGCGAAGAGAAGATCACACGGCAATAACGAGATACGTGAGAGGAGCGTGGTCCTGAGGGGGGGGGGGGGGGGGTGGGTAGCTTCGTAAGTGGGAGGCGGCCGATAAGGAGGTGGTGGGTGGGTAGTGGAAGGGTGGGGCACGGGCGGGGATAAGAATATTGGGGGGGGGGGTAGAAGGATCGAGGGGATGGCGGTGCCACTTGGGGGTACGGATGCGTGGTCCCACATGGGGGTAAATATGCGTTTTTGCCCCATTATGAGGGGGGCACACGGCCTTCGCTGGCCCCAAGGGCTAGGTTCAGGGAGACCGGATAGCACCCAGCGGTCGCTTTCGGTGCCCCAAGCGGTTCGAAAGGGAGCGGGGCAGCGGGAGAAGCGCTTGGCGCACATTGTTCTGCCACGAGCGTGACTGCTTCCTTTTTAGCTGGCTGTGGCCCCCTCGTCCTTCCCCCTGCCAACGACGACGGAACCATGCAGCACTCTGGACGGAAATATAACCCCAACTTCACATTCACATCACATTCCAAACGGGTACTATATTACCGGCCAGGATGGTACCACGTACCATAATACAAAAGGTACCGGTTATACCAGGTACATACCAGGTATCACGCTGTCCGGAAAAGTAAGGACCGTCTGTGTACTAACGTGAAGACTCAAATGTTCCTAACTTTCCCGGACAGAGCGATACCGTGGAAGGATACGTACAAGAGACGCCGCGGAAGACAAGGATGACAACAAAAAACCACAACACCAGTACACCCACGAACGACAACACCACCACATGAAGCCACCAACCCCAAAATCATCACGAACTCCAACAACGATCGTGTGCTACGAGCATATATATCCCACACGAGACTCAAACAAAAAAAGAGAGAGGCCCCATTACAAGTATCGTAGCACCATACAAGGAGGTCACCACCTATTGCCGCGGCGTTGTTGCCAAGAAGGGTGGGGCTCGACACTATGTGAGCGAAGAACTTCCCAACGCAACCCTTCATCTCCTACCACCTGCCGCACCGATAAGGAAGCAATACACATACCCTCTACAAAACGAAAAGAAAAATGGTCCCTGGACCGCGCGGCCGAGAAACAAACCCCGTGACGTCAAGAAAACAATTCTTCACCTGCACCGCGAAGAGCTCTCTCTCTTTCGACCCAGGCTTCCCTCCACCCCGCTCTTCCTGTTTCTTCCCCTTCTCCTTTCCCTCCTTCTCTCCCTGCCCCCCTTCTCCACCTTTCTCCGCCTCGCCTACCGCCTCTTTCTCTTCCTCTTTCTTCGCTTTCTCCCTCTCTTTCTCCTTCTCCTTCTCCAGCTCTAGCTCCTTCCGGAGCCTCGACTCGAGTTCTGCCAGGCCTCCTCCTCCGGGCATTCCTGCCGAGACGTAATCGTCGTCCCATGGGAGACCTGGCCGCTTTTTCATCGCCGGGCCGATGCCCTATAATCCACCAGGTGGTTATGTATCATTGGGTGCGGACGAAGGGGGGAGGAGGGTGGGTAGAGCAATACACGGATGCAGTTAGATACTGGTGGGTAGAGTAGATAGGTCTACACAGCGGCAGTCCGCACCGCGTTAGCTCGACCTAAGGCCGTGGTTAAATAGCTGTCAAGAGAGGGGGGGTGATAAGGAGGGGGAGAGGGGGGGGGGGGCTAAGGGGGGGCAAGCGGATCGCTAAAATACTACTACACTACTAGTGTTGATGCTCCTGCTACACTCCTATTGTAAATACTGCTGCTGTG
This sequence comes from Nereocystis luetkeana, assembly GCA_031213475.1. Lineage (NCBI taxonomy): Eukaryota > Phaeophyceae > Laminariales > Laminariaceae > Nereocystis > Nereocystis luetkeana. The sequence continues at coordinate 10,327,004 of JARUPZ010000007.1, forward strand.
TATGGGTTCTCAGAAAGAGAAGGTAGCGTCTCGCGAGGTCTTGGCAGGTAGGAAGGCAGACGCCTTAGGTGGCGCTCACGTAACAAATTTGCGATAAACGAAGTGAAAACCAAAAAAAAAAAAAGTGGGACCTTTAAACTATGCAACAACTAAAAACGAAATCGCACTTTGCTCGTGTTCTCTTCTCGCCGCTCCGCCGTCCGTGAACCGAACAAACCAGAAAATCCTGCTTGCCCCTGTCCGCCCCTTACCCCCCTACCCTTTACGTTCACCCTCGGCGACTGCAAAACCACACCGCCACCCTCACGCACGGGCAACCACTACTACCAGTTTCTCTCAGCGCAACGTTTCTGTATTCTGTCCGTGCGTATGTACCTTAGACGCCGTGGGATGCGGAGCCGCGTTCGACATAGGGTGCAGCGGCAAGTACACCCCGTAGCTCGCAGCGTGCTCGGCGCCGACATCTCCGGCGCCCCCCCCCGCCGCGCCTCCTCCAGCGGACGCTCCGTTTTCCTGCTTCCAACGCGACACTGGGGTGGGGACGAATTTCTCAACAACACCGGCGGCGGCCTCCGGCGCGGCCACCCGCGATGTCGCAGCGTCTCGCCCCGCCTCCTCGTGCGCTTTTATAGACGCCAGCCTCGCGGGGTCTGGCACCATGGTCGATACCCTACCTCGAGACGATCCGGACATACCACCGCCGCCATCACCACTGCCGTTGATTGCGCCGCTTCTTCCAGCCCCGTTACCACGGCCGGCGGCGGCAGCGGCTGCCGCGGCTGCCGCGGAGAGAGAGGCAGAAGCCGACGAAGACAACGACGACGATGACGGCGAGGTTAGCGCGCGCACTCCGGCGGTGATCGAAGCCAGGGGCGGCAGAAGCGAGTTGCTGTTGTGGTTGGCAGCTGCCGCTGCTGCCGCCGCCGCCGCCGCCACCGCCGCCTTCGCAGAGGGCGAAGCGCGCGACAGCTTCGCCTGCCCCCCCCCCGTGCCCGCGCTCAACCCCTCCACCGGACGCCGACCCGACGGAGACTCCTCCGCCGCCGCCGCCGCCGTCGCCGTCGCCGCTACCGTCGCTGCCCCGGTGCCCATGGGAGGGGTTTCTAGAGAGGCGCCATTGTTGGCGCCAACAGCGCCGACCGAGCCGCCGGCAGAAACGCTGGCACCTGGCCACCGCATGGAGGATGCTAGCCCCAACCCGTTCCCGCCGCCGCTGCTACCAGGGGATGGACTCCCTATCGGCGGAGGTATGTTCGGAGCGAGAATCGGAGCTAGCACCGTGGTCCCCTTGGCCACCGACGACTTCCCCAATGGCGGCGGTGATTGGCGGCCGCCGAGGGGCAACGAGGGTAAGCGATGCTGCCGTTGTTGTTGTTGTTGGGGCGGCAACGGCAGCTGCGGCGATGGCAGTGCCGTGCTCGCGTCAGCAGCTACTTGCTGCTGTTGCTGCTGGGCTAAGGAGTTGGTGAGGAAGGTGGCTCGCTCGGACTTGGCCTGGTCCATTCGGACCACCAAACGGCGGTATGTCGCGATTTGTCCTTTGAGGGAGTCTAGCTGGTGGGAGGTGAAGACGTAGGGGGGTTGCGTCGGAGAGAGGGATGCTTCCGCGGCATCGACAGCGTTGTCGGCGCCGTTGTCGTCGCCCTGTGTCAGCTGCATCAGCGATAGTGGGCTTTGATCGGATGCCCCGGTTGCCGCCATCGGCTGAGGTTGAGGTTGTTTTTGCTGCTGTTGTTGCTGCTGCTGCTGCAGCTGCAGCTGCTGCTGTCGTTGATGCAGCTGTCGTTGTTGCTGCTGCTGCTGCTGCTGCTGCTGCTGCTGCTGCTGTTGAGGTGGCGGTAGCGGTGAAGGTATTTGTTGGTGTTGTTGTTGCTGCTGCTGTTGGAGTTGTTGCTGCTGCTGTAGCATTCCTAAATGCTGTTGCTGCAGCTGTTGTTGCCGCTGGTGTCGCAGTATTTGCTCCTGTTGCTGCCGCTTTTTCTGCTGCTGCTGTCGATACTGCTGCTGCTGCATCAACTGCTGCTGCTGTTGCGGTGACTGTTGTTGTGGATGTTGCAGTTGCTCGTGCTGCAAGGACTGCCTCCGTGCCTGCATGAACTGCTGCTGCTGCTGCTGCTGTTGCTGCTGCAAAAGCAGCGACTGTTGCTGTTGCTGCTGTTCATGCCCCCTTTGTTCCGGTTCCCGCTGCTGGGGCCCCAGTGGCGCTACCTGCTGCTGCGTGTACATCTGCTGCAACGCGATCCCCTGCTTGGGCGCCAGCTGCGGCTGCTGCTGCTGCTGCTGCTGCTGCTGCTGCTGGGGTTGCCTGATTTGCTGCTGCATCTGCATCTGGTAGAGCACGTTGCTCTGGTTGGAGTCTAACCCTTGCGGGTCCGGTGGTGCCTGCAGATAGGGAAAAAGGTACGAAAAAAAGCACATGTGACCATATCGGGGAAATGCGTGAGACGAAGGCGTGGGGCGGGGCAGGTTGCTGTGGGTTGGGTCCCTGCTGCCCAGGTGTTGCTTCATTCTCCACCAGAGGTACTATAGCACATACAAGCGAGGCACCAAGACAAGCGCTGCTGCTGCTGCTGCTGCTGCCGCTGCCGCTGGAGGTACTACTGCTACGCTAGAGCAGCAGCGGCTCGTGAAGGCAGCGCGTTGGGCAGACGGGCGGGGCAAATCATGACCGTACTTCACGTGCTGCTGCGGTGCTGGCCCGTAGACCCCTATATCCAAAAGTAATATGAAGAATATCTATCCATTGCACCGGTCGGCCGGCCCGTTTACCCCCACAAAACAACTACCACAACGTGCAGATATTCATACAGTATTACGTAATGACACTGCTGTTGTTGTGGTTATTGTGCTTCACACTTGAGACTTGAGGCGACGGCGGCGACGCATACCGATATCACAATAGCCCATATAATACTCATCAAATACCCACACTGCCGTGGACGAAAATATAAGCACCGTATGGTATCCATATAAATGCAAAAGTGGTCCTTGTATTTCCGTCCAGGGTGGTACTCTGTTACTTGGATATTTCGACATTTTGACCTCGGGCATGCACCTTCCGTCTACGTCCGCACACGACCATATGACGTAGCATTGCCCCAGATAATCATATACACATAACGTACGAAGATGATGAAGTGCGCAGTTTCAAAAAGAATGCAGAAAAAAAGAGTCGACGTCTGAGTACATCTCCATCTTCACAGCCAGTACAGGTACGTACAGTAATAATCGCAATACTTTAGTCTAATGCATGACTGAAGTGATAGAAAGATGTACTACTTGTGTCGTACCCATACAAAACAATAGCAACTGGTATGCAACGCGACTTTGCGGCTGTTGCTGCTGTGCCGCCCCCCCCCCCGCAAGTTCACTGATTGGCGTAGCCCAGCCCAGGGCGCAGGGGTGTCGGGGAAAGGAGAGTAGTTGAGATGAGGTTTCCGCACACCCTAAAGAGCTTTGGGCGCGGCAGGGTTGCCGCCGACAAGCTGGTGACTGCTGCTGCTGCTGCTGCAGTTGCAACTGCCAGGGCGCGCTGGTCTCTTCGCGCTCTTTGGAAAGGGACTCCAAGTCTCGAAATGGGAAATACTTTTAAAATTGTACTTGGAAGTATTGGAGACTACGAGTAGACTGCTGGTGTGTGCATGCTGCGTACCAGGTATAATGATTGATACCCTGATGCTGTACCAGCGTACGTACCAATGGCGCTCTACGAGTTGCACTCTGTAGAGCTCCGCGTAATACTCTTACGAGTGTACTATTAATACCGCTGTATTGATACGACATATAAATATTAATGTAGTAGCAGACAGGTCTGATCATGGAGGAGAGATGAGGTTTGTAACAGCACCGTGTGGCTGATGGCAACGGGTATATACAAGTGGTGTCATGTACCGGTACGATGTACCAGGTACGAAGGACACGTCATGTACTACGGGGGATCATACAGTAGTAATCAGGACCAAATACGCTTCGTAAAAATACTATAACATATAAGTTTTTGTATGCATGATGGGTCCTGATTACTATGGTCCACCGTAATACCACAAAAAGGTGAACGTGCACAACTATTAATACTGCGCTCGTATATATGAACCAGTTTATCGCACTGCATTTAGACTCGCGTGACAGCAGTGCTCGTACGAAAAGTGGGACGCATTGAAGGGGGAACCTGTCCCCAAACTTTGCTTTGCCAACAAGGCAACTGAACAACGCCCCAGATTGATATGCTGCGTCACCACAGCTACAGCTATTATAGACTAGCCAGATACCTCTGTGAATAGATGCGACATACCGGTACGAAACACCACCCAGCGATGCCCCGCGGGGATCATGAGGTCGACATGGGCACTGCTGCGGCGGCTCTCGATGACCTCTCACAGCTGAACGTGGGAAGCTACACTCTGTATGAACAGAGCATTCCTTGTTGACTCCAAGATACAACCACCCCTCTAAGCAGCCTTTTCGCAGCTGCTGTTGGGAATCTTGTGTGATGGCGATTGATCGAGACCGTACCCTTTCTCTCTCGATCACGACTAAATACTCAGATGGGAGACCGACGGGGAATAGAGATGCATACTGGCGTGCATGCTGTTGGAAACGCAGCAAAACGCTGTCTTCGCCGGTGCCGTTTGCCCGCATAACAGATACCAGGGTACAACAGAGGGGGTAGTTTGAAAGGAGGCGCAGGCCACCACGATACCACGACCCACGTGATTGACGCACTCCACGACACGAAAAGCAAGCACGAAGGATTCACGCTATCCAAGTGCTCCGGCTCTGCGTAAATCCACAACAACCGTATGTTACGCATCCGCTGGGCAATTGTGGACACATCGCGAGCGGTGCTGCAGAGCTGCATCTTCTGCGCTATCACAACGCATCGCGCGGTTTACCTCAGCCTTTGGCGAGGGCTATACTACAAATACAGCAGTGCAATACATAAAATCGACTCGCTGGCAGGAACATTACCTCGAATTGCTCCTGATGTTCCTGGTGCTGCTGCAGGTGCTGAGGAGCCTGCTGCTGCTGGCCGACACGCTGCGCAATCGAAGACTGAAGCGGCACAATCTTCTCCTGTGTTGCGCGCTCAGCACCATCGCGATGCTGGACAGCAGAGGCCGCAGATGTCTCATCCATGTCCATGGTGCCTTCTTTGCCTTTGTCTTTCCGCCCCCTGTCGGGGTGCCGAATGACGAAAGGACTTTGATAGTTTTACTTCTACCAGCTTGTAGTGAACCACCCACCACTTGAGATGTCGATTTGCACGTCAAACACTCTGCGGATACTGGTTCCCATCCGTATCTACGAGGCACCAGACATACTGCTACGCCAAGGCAACGCTCACCACATCGCCAGACAGCCCCCATTTTGTATTTTTCTTCGCTACCATAATAACGCTACCGAAAGTAGTCGAACTCCCCCTTCATGATCTCGAGCAATATGGGAATGACTCGAGCGCTCCAGCAACAGACAAACGGCCCATCGGAGAGCTCACGAGCAGCTGAGGGTGCACTACAAACCAAGTCGGAGAGAGATATCGTATCCCATTTTTGGGAAAACCGTGTGCCACCATGGACGACAATTGCAGGAGACGGCGGCAGTTGACTGACAACAGCACAGGCACCAATCGCGCAGTCCTGCTGTGGGTAGCGATGTCCGTGCTCTGTCTCGAGTCCTGCAGCGGGTTCGCTTGGCCACTGTCACCATCCACAGCCAGTGTCGGGCAAGGAATAAGGTCTGGTGATGGGCGACAGTCGACGGCGGCCGCGACAACGATGCCCCGCGGACGTCTGTTCGCAGTAACGGCGAACGGAGGGGGTGCTTCTACTGCTGTGGCGACCGAAGGCGTCAGGCGGAAGGTCGTGAAGCCGTGGTTGACAAAGGCACAGGAGACCGTAGATTACAGCAATGTCGAGGCAATGTGAGGGGATGAGCTTGTATGATGTACCTTATGTGGTGTGATCCATATGGCGTGTACCCCATTCGCTTCTGGATTATCGTTTCAGAAGAGGCTGCCTTTGTGCGGCTGAAGTCTGTACACGCAATACGACTTTGCAGCTCGAAATATGCTCGTTACGTGCATGCCTTCAAGTATGTACTGCTGTAAGTATGCAAGGATGTACTGAACAAGTTACAGCAGCACGAGCACGAGTTCAACATGATCGTACATTGTACAGTCACCCGAGCCAGGAGCCACCCCAGGGGTGACCGCATGCACAGGTATCTCTGAGATGGAGAACCGGCACAGACATAGGGGTGAGCTGTCGCCTGGTAGATAGAACGGTGTTACGTCAAGAACACACTCCCCAAATACGCGGTACCAACTCCTGGTACCTTCGGTACCAAATACCGCTCTGTTTCGAAAAATAAGAATCGTTTGGACTGAGTATTAATATGAAAACGTCCCTTATATCGCGGGACAAAGGGGCCACCTGGTACCAGACCTGGTATACCTGGTACCATTTTACTTCAGCAGTAGTACCAAACACCTCTCGTCTATTGAGCACTGACCAAGGTCCGAACGCTGAAACGAGAGTTCGCACGTATCTTACCAGGTGTGATGTGTGATACTCGTACCATGTAAAACGGACTTGGTTCTTGCAGAGCTCGTAGCTAACGTGGCCGAGCCGGGTCGCACCATAATGCCACGTAGCCGCCGTACCTACACAGTAGTAGCTTCAAATAACAGGTACCAGTACCGCCAGCTCCGCAAGCGAGTGCCGAACGTCGCCGGTAGTCGAGTTACCGTCAACACTACTACTGTAGTAGAACCGTTAGGGGTGCGCTTTTGCCATACTTTTGGCAAAAAAAGTGGTTTTGGTCGTTCTTATTGAAATATATTTCTTCGTTGCCAAGCCAATAAAGGACAGCAAAATGTCACACACATCACTAAATAAGGCGGAATACGCAAGTGGTACTCCGAAGCAATTTTTTCTGCTGCTGCAGCAGCAGAACCGATATTGCATACCTGGTAGTTATCACAAGCCGATACAATTTGCGAGAACCAACGCCTATTAATTAAGTACTCCACCCGAAGGTAAAGATAATTTGTTTGGGTTGATCTGGAGAACCGCACGAGCTTCGAAGAAGCAAAAATCGGCAAAATAATCAACACCGCAGCAGTCTTCTCGAGCTCAAGGGCGTTCTACACGCGGACTCTGCATGCCGACCGCCGAGCCTGCGGACGAAATGCGATCAGTGCCGATCCCTCAACAAGCGCCGTCGTCCTCGCCAAGGAATGCTGCCCGTACCGCCAGCGACCAGGAAGTCAAGCTTTTGCTGCTTCAGGTTAACCTGCTTGCGTAAGGCTTCCGCATCCGCCTTGGATGCGGCCGCCTCCTCAGCTAGCTCAAGCCGACGCTGCCGCTCTGACCGCATTGCCAACTCCGCCTGCAGCCTGTCCTCTTCCGCCTTCATCTTGACAGCTTCAGCCGCAAGCCTGAGCTCTTTCTCCGAAGACACGCTCGCCTTCATATCTGAAATTGTTGCAGCTGCATAGCGGCTCTTGACTTCGGCATCAGCTGCTTGTACACGGCTCTTGTCCCGCTCCTGCAGTGCTTTGTCTCGGCTTCGCTCGACAGCTTCGAGGTCACCACGTCGCAGGGCGTTGTCGTGGGGTGCACGCCCAGCCGCTTGGTGGATAGCGTCGCCGTTGGTCCTGCTCTCATAAGCGATTGCCCTTTGCTTTGCTGCCGCCCTTCTCGAGCGTGGCCCAAAGGAAGGCTTGCGTTTTTTTTTTGCAATTTTAGTCGATTTTTTTTCACTCGGTGTTGGTCAGCTATTTGTGCAATTTGTGTGCGGATTTCTTGGTTGGATGCGCTGTGTCACAGCGTGCAAAACGCTGAAGTCGGGGTATTTATTACGTACGGTGATTCAGAGATAACACTAAAATATACCCTAAAAAAAAAACTAAAAAAGCGACTTTTTCGACCATTTCTCTTTTTCACGCGCTTCAATTAAAACCTCGACTTCAGCGTTCAGGTGACCGGATGTGTCCGCAGACATACCATTAGTTGCAGTAGCATCATCATACGTGGCGTCCCACACTAGGTCCATCATCATTACCGAATTCTACACACTAAAGTCAGGTAACTCTACGGTGGCCGAACGCGTGTTTTTCTTGCGGGGATATAATTTTAAATCTCTGATCGCTGTCGTCGTTTTTTGTGGTCGTTACGCACAAAAGCGCACCCCTCGTGACATCGTAGTCACCGCCACCAACACATCCTTGTATATAGCACTGTGTCCGCACCTCGTCAGCTTTCAAATGACCACTACCAAAACCTCATGGGAATTCAGAGGCGAAAAATCACGATAAAAAATGACGAGGAGGCTTTTTCCTATGCGGTTTTATTTTTGAACTTCAGATTTTGACCCGAGCGCTTTTTCAGATGTGAACTTGGCAAATCGAAACAGTCTCCCCATGCGGAAAAATCAGATGTATTGTGCGAGCAGAAATTCGAGCAAACGCGGAAACCAACGGCTGTTGTCGTGGTCTGGCGCCGCGAAGAGACGCGCTGGGTGCGCTGCACTGCGCTTAGGACCCAAGCGTCCGAGCCAAGGCTGACTGCCTCTGGTCTGGCAGCGAAGAGACGTGTCGAGTGCGCTAGAGTCAACCTGCCTTCGTGTTTTGTGTTTCACAATGTGACTGACTGCTGCTGCTGCGGCTGCTGCTGTACAGCAGTGTAGTCTACGACTACGTACCCATGGAGAGGTGCGCGCCGAGTGCGCTTCCTTGGTCTCTAGGCCCGAGCCCACGCCAGCCGACTGTAGTCTGGCCACGGAGAGACGCGCCGACGGCGCGTCGGGCGCGTAGCAACGTCGTTACACCTGTGTCACCATCCCACTCATCGACTCATCGATCGTTCTGCTGCTGTTTTCTGTCATGGATAACATGTTGAATTTAGAGAGCATACCATGTTTCGATTTGAAAACCTTATGACCCAAGTCGTCCGTTTTGGGCCCAAAATCCAACGACTTGGGTCATCGGATTCTCAAATCGTTTTTTATTTCGGTCGGAATTTGCATATTTGGACTGCATAAGCAGGGGGCATTCATTTTTTTTAGATCGAAAAATACAAATCTGTAGCTCGAAATCGAACCACATACGGAGAAGCAGCCTGACAGCGAGAGAGGCGGAGAAATTGCGCGTAAGTGCAATGCTCTTCAGATTTGCACGTAAATTCAATACGGTTGTATGTATAACAGGAGTTGTTGTAGATATGTACGGCCTACATAGTACCCAATGGGATCAGGGTGCGAGGTGAACCTCCAGCTGCTCTTGCGGGGGGCTTACTATATTTCTGTACCACTAAAAGGGGGCAGGGAGCGCAATGGGATGGGCCTACTGCGGGGTCACAAATACCAAATGGGAACAGGGTGCCAGGGGGTATTAAAAAAATGCGTGCAAATCTAAGAACCTTGCGCAGGCGTGCATTTTCTCCGCTGGTGTGGCAGCGACGGTCACAGCATGATTGGCAAATCATACAAATTGCTGTCCGAGTTGTAATGCAAGGAGTCGCCGTAGGCGCGGGCGGGCGGGCAGGCGGGCGCAGCATGATCCCAAGTACCCGTGCCGCTGGACACTTTGCTGCTCGTAGACGGTTAATATATCACCGAAGTTATCAACCATTGTTTTGGTCGCTATACCAGGTAAGTATCTCGGGGTCCTCCGAAGAGGTTCTTTCGAGGCTTCAGCTATGAATACCAAGCTATTCATACCAGGTATTCATAGTGAACCTCAGGTATTGTTGTTGTTGTTGTTGTTGTTGTTGTTTTCACATTAACTCTCTGACGAAGGAGTCCGTGGTCACACAAAGGTGCTGGAGCCCTAGGAAGATCCGAGAAACTAAAAAAATGGTATTGTTGTTGTTGTTCTCACATTAACTCTCAATACAATGCAGTCCGTGGTCGCAGGACAGGCTCCAATAACTCTGGAGTGGAAGAAATACCTCAAGTAAAACAGAGGCAAAAACAAAAAACAAGCATACGCACTCCACCACTGCGGACACCAGGGAAGCAAAAAGGATAATAGCAGACAAAAACCTAAAAAAGAAGATGAAGCGAAGCAAAAAACAAAACAAAATAAAAATAAAAATAAAAATGTGACCACGTGGCTATTAATAGTCTCCTAACCGTGTCATGCGGGTGATGAGATAACACACCCCCTGGGACGATTTTCGGAGTCGATTTTCTCCAAAACATGCCTTAAGGGGGGCGGCGCGTACGACGAAAACGGCGGCTTTGGGAAGATGTCGTCGACACATTTCCGTAGACGAGTCGCTCGGCGTGTTCAGTACGCCCTCCCTGCTGTCGAGAAAATCAGCTTTGCAGTTCTTGCGATGTGGGCATGTGTCATCTTGTGCGTCACCTGTTACACGGTGTTGACGATGTATTCTTTCTCGTCCGTTTTGTACCAGGTAAGTTGTTACTACAGAGCCGTTATCTTTCTTGGGTGAAAAATCGGCAAGGACAATGGGTGTGCTGGATGACGACGAGTTTGTAGAAATATCGATACCTGGTATAAAATTTCAAGATCACGCTACACTACAAGTAGACAAAACACTCCGTCGGTCTATGATTTACCCGTGTACCAGGTAGTGACGCTTGGTACCAGGTAGATACTTGGCTGAAAGGGAGTCAACGAGCGGGTAGAATGAGTGCTGCGGGCCAGGCGAAGAACGACTACAACAGCGCGAGGCACCGCCACCAACGTGAAATATTCATTTTGGTGTCGGCACCACGCAAGGGGGGTCGGTGTCGGCACCCACGGCTGCTGTATCCCGCGATTAATTCGTCTGCGTACCGCTGCTGTTGCTGTTGTGGGTTATGCCAGTATCAGGTATCTATAAAGAACATGAGGCGGCGTGATAACATACACAGTTGCCGTAACAACACACGCGTGGTGCGTACGTACTCGGTGCTGCAGAACTGAGGCGCAGCACTCGCATGGCTGCGGCAGAGGGTAGGGAGTTGTTACTTCTGCGTATCCAAATTCATGATACCGTACACGTCTGCTATTAGTAGGACAGTACATGCGTGCTGCTCGTGCTGCAGGTAGCCGAGGCGCACCGCTAACGTGGTTGTGGTAAGGGAGTAGGAGATATTACTGCGGTGTATTCAAATTTCAAGCGACACAAGTTTTTGGAAGGGTGTTCGGATGGCGAGGGGGCTGCTCGACTCTCGTACACACAATGTCACAGCCGCACTACAACAGTACCCATCGTACAGCGCCCGACCGCCATCTCGACCGCAGTGTAATAAAAAGCTTCGCAACGTTTCGCAACGACTCGCACTTCCGACAGATCACCGCCTCCCGTCTCACGATCGAGGCCTTCCAGGGCAGATAGATTATAGATTTCTGATAACAGCGGTCGTAGCTCATGTTGCCGGGTGGGAGCCGTACAAACGATCTGCATGGTCTAGCGCTATTAATAGCATGTTTCCTGGTTTGCATCTGTGACCCTGCACAAAAAAGTCACAACAACAGCCAGCAGCTTAGGCAGCTTGTAAAAAACAACGAGTTTCGGCGAAATCCTCGATCTCACGGCTGGTGATTTTTTGTTAGTATATATATAAATATATATATAGATGTGCATGATCTAGGAGCTCTTCTGGATCGTCATGTGTACGATAGGTTCAATAACTCATGCAGCGACGGTGGTGGTGGTGCGGCTTTTTCTCGAGAGCCGCGTGAAATCCCTTTCCCGCTGGTCCGCGACTACTTCGTCTCCCTCGTCGCAGCCGCCGCCACCGCCACCGCCACCGCCACCACCGTGACCGACAACTTTTGCTTTATTCCGCGTCGTCGCTGACCATGACCTTCCATGCATCGGATTGATCAGATAGATCAGATAGATCATTCCCACTTCATGATCTATCTGCAGATCCTTCAGGGCAGATGTATTCCTGAGCTGTATGATATGGATGATCTGTGTGATCTAGCTCATGTTGCCGGATGGGAGCCTTATAATCTGCATGATCTAGCACACGTTTCCTGTGTTGGGTCTATCTGTACTGTACAGATCATGCACAATATATCGTGACGGCAGGCTAGGATCTAGATTATCTATCTGTAAATGATATATTTGTAGAATATACAAGTTCTCCCTTCGGAGTGGCACGAGCGTACGTAGCGTTGAAGACTTTCGTCGAAATACGTATTCGGCTATTAATGGTTAGGTTTGAGCTATTCCACCAATTGTAGAACATATATATATAATATGTAGATGATCTATCTGTAGATGATCTATCTGTAGACGATCTATTATTAGATAATCTATCTGTCCGACGTGTGTCGCCCTCGAACCCATCCTGCGGCCTGTGGCATGTGTGTGATGTTCATGTGTACCACGTTTATACAAGTATTTCATTGGCGTTTTCATGTTTCTCTCTGAAATTGGCACACAGGTACGTCCGGCATATCCTGGTCCAAACTGAAGCCATAGCCAAGATGTGCCTGAACCAACTTAGAGACGGAGCTGACTTTGCGGAGCTGGCATCTTCTATCAGCGACTGCCAGGCTACGCGTGCGAAGGGTGGAGAGGTAGGGCGAGGAGGGGCTCTCGAAGGATTCTGTTGAGCAGTTAGTGAGGGGGGGGGGGGGGGGTAGGACAGGAAGCACCAGATGCACCTCTTTGCATCAGTCCACGGCGAAGAAAACTTGCTGCAATCGCCCATAGTGCAAGCAGCAACAGTAGTGTAGTAGTGCAGTAGTAGTAGTGGTAGCAGCAGCAGCAACAACAGTAGCAGCAGCAGTAGTAATACTCATACTAATCGTGGTGGTGGTATTAATAGTAGTAGTAGTAGGAGGAGGAGGAGGAGGAGGAGGAGGAGTAGTAATAGTAGTAGTAGTAGTAGGAGGAGGAGGAGGAGGAGTAGTAGTAGTAGTAGTAGTAGTAGTAGTAGTAGTAGCAGTAGTAGCAGTAGTAGTAGTAGTAGTAGTAGTAGTAGTAGTAGTAGTAGTAGTAGTAGTAGTAGTAGTCGTAGTAGTAGTAGTAGTAGTAGTAGTAGTAGTAGAAGTAGAAGTAGAAGTACTACTAGCAGCACCTCACATCATTAGTAGTGTTAGTAGTCGTAGTAGCAGCAGCAGCAGCAGCAGTAGAAGTAGTACAATTGAAGCCGTAACAGCAGTACAGGTACGTGCAGTACCAGCACCAAAGTAGCGGAGTATTGCCGTAGTAGCAGTGGCAGTAGCAGTGGCAGTAGCAGTAGCAGTAGCTGCAACAGTTCTAGCAGTGGCGGCAGCAGCAGCAGCAGCAGCAGCAGTAGGCGGCACAAGCTACCAGTATCATACACAGCAGCATCAGCAGTAGTAGCAGATCATGCCGTTACTTGAAAAAAACCACCGCCTCTCAACCCAAAACGAACACTGCTTGCCCTTCGCGACACCACACAGGTGGGGTGGGCCAGCACCGTAGACAACCTACCAGCCCCTGCAGACACCGCCCAACCACCCAAGGGCACCCCGGGGCTCAACATACCGCCATCCGACGCGGCGCGCACGCTACCGACGCCGACGCTAGCGGAGGGGACGGCGGCGGCGGAAGGCAGCACAGGGAGAGAGGAGTTGTTCGAGGCACTGTCGGATGTAGAAGCGGGGATGGAGGAGATTCTTCCCCGTGATGCACGCATGGCGCTGCTAGACTACAAGCCGGGGGACGTGGTGATCACGCCGACAGGCCGTGGGTGGCACGTCGTAAAGGTAATTTTATTTTTTTCCCCCCGGTGTGTTGTTTTTTGGTACAAGCCTCGCATTCTTCGCGTGGTGTCTTGGAACGCGCCGAGCCCATTTTGCGTTGTGGGGTTTGGATGTGAGCCGCGAAGTTTTATCGCATGCTGTTGAAGCGTTCGGTGCAGTCACCGCGTGTTTGTTGGGTTTAAGTCGCGCAGTTTTCCGAATGTTTGTTGGAACGGAGTCGTGCGAGTCACCGCTTGTTACATTCGGACAAGCTACAAACGCAGTTACCTGAGTGTTCATTCGAAACACGGCCCACGGTCTACCCAGTGTTGTTGAAAGGATTGGGGACAGGCGAGGCGGAATATTTACTGATGATGGGTACATTTATGTTCTCGGTGTTGGCGGCGTAGTGTTGGAGCAAAGGGTGATTGCGGTGGCTTGACCCTTCTATTACGGGGGGGCATAGTTAATAGGACCTATGGTGTACATAAAAACCTGTCAGGGTATATATTTAACCGCTTTTTCTAACGTTATTTGGTCCTATTAACTATGGTCCCCCGTAATAGAGCAGAGTGCTGTCCCGTTTCGATGACACCCGACTCAAACTCTGACTACAGTAGTTTGACCCCCAAACGGGGCTCTGCAGTTTTGTCGTAAATGGTTCGAGTTATAACCCTCTCGGGGGCTTCATAGGGGGAAAACTGACGATAAGAACAAGTGACGGTTACAAGCAACGACCACTGCTCTTTGATTGGGGCAACAAAACGAAACTGCTACGTGAGTGTCGTTAGTGCCCGAGAGTACAATGATTGAGAGGAGTCGTATGGCACCGAGCGCAACAACATGGTCCTGTGCCCGTGTTGGCCGAGCGCTCACGCTTCTCGTAGATGGTTGATAACACCGAAGTATAATGTCAACCATTGTTTTGGTCGTTCTCTCGGGTCCCGACACCATGGTTGATCGGTGTGTCCCCGCTGCTGCCGTTGGCGGTCGAATCGAACAGTCGACGTTTTCTCCGACAGATTTGCAGCACTTTTCGGCTAAACGGTTTTCTGGATTGACGGGGTCTCCTTGTATAATAACCCACGAACACTGCAGTGCCACTTTTGTTTTTCTGAATTTTTTTTTATTATGATTATTTTTTGTACACTTAACTTAGGCTATGGGATTTGTTCATCAACCATCGTCTCGAAAATCAGTTTTTGGATGTCACTGGGATTTTGCACTCTATTAGTATGGAGATCCTTGAACGAGAAACCTCAGGAAGAAATAGGGCGCTCCTCTGCCTTAGCCGGCATGCCGTTCGTCCCCGTCCCAAGAGGAAGAGCTTGGGCGTAAATTCTTCTTATTAATATATATATATACAAGGCGCTTCGCTCCGCGGGCGGCCTACGCCGCCCGCTACGCTCGCTCTGGAAGAAAAAGTACATCGAATTACGCGAAGCGGACAGAAGGTCGATGATTGAAATATATTTTTATGATTATTGTTGTAGTTGCAAATTGGCGTCTTGATAATGCCAAGAGTCTACGTACGTACGTACGTACGTACATACCCCAGGTCGCGTACTGATTTTCTTCTTTCGATATGCTGTATGATATGTACCTGGTATGTATGCACGTGCGAGAAAGCACAGCATGGCACAGCAGCAGCACCGCAAAAACAATGAAAATGAAACCGAAAGTTTTGGAAAGAGAAAAAAATCCCCGTCCCCTCTCATGTAATAATTGTCTGCCCCTGGAACACCTTGCACCAGTCAAAGAAGAAGAAAAAAATGAACAACAGAGCTTCTCTCTCAGCCTCGTACGCCGCCCGCCCCTCTCTCGACCACCTCGCCATCGATTCGGTCCGGGTAAAGCTTTCCTCCCTCTCTGTCACAGTGATCCCCGTTGCTCGCCCCGCGTGAAGCCCGGTGCTCTCCATGACCTTCGTTCGCCAGCTCGACGATTTCGATGGTCAGAAGGGCGTTCGCCTATGTGTATAGTTCAGCGTGGTCGCAAAAATAAGCACCGCTTGAATCTTAGCTTTCAATCCCGAACGACCCTTATGGACTCGTACGTAATCAGTCAAAATTTTCAGATGGAGGCAAAAGAGAGCCCATTCATGCTTCCCTTGTGTCTCGAGGCACACACGACGCCTAGCTACGAAAACCGCGACGGAACTCCTTCCAACCCCCCCTCTACCCGCCAGCATCCGCCGACACCCGCGACGGCGCCGGGCTCGCCCGCGTCGCAGTGCTCCGACTACACACACGCACACGAAACGGAAGAAGAAAAGAGAAAAACGCACTGAAAGTGCGAAAGAAATTTGAACCAGCCGGTGAAAAAAAGCGAAAGAGAGCCTCCCAAACCGCTGAAAAAACAAAATCGACTTTTTCTTTTTCCGATATTTATTGTTCCGGGAAAAAAAGTGTGGCACGACAAGCAAGCGCGCAAAGAAAGCGAAGAACGCGAAGAAAGCAAGGATCGTAGAAGCGACAAAAAATCGTGGGAGACTCGCTGAGCGTGAGGCAGGTTCTTATGATCAAGTGATTTTAGGAAAAGGGTAACTTTAAGTATGTGTATATATAATATGTAAACCAGGGGTCTACTAAAATATTCCCGACACCCCTCTCTACCCATTTCCGAGACCCAGACAGTGGGGGGGGAGGGGGGGGGTGTACTCGATAGGAGAGATGTACTCGATCTCATGCATAGCCGTAGTCGTATGACCATAGACCCTCGCATCCCTTCAATGCCGGGACGGAGCATGTCGGGCTTTCACCGACCAGACAGGCATTGCTTGCACCAAGCGCGAAGCGCCGTGAGGTGTCTGGCGAGTCGCATGAAGGGTGAGCTGCATCCTACCAAGAACCGCTTTTGAGGCGGACTTGTCTATGGATGACAGCTTCAATGAGTTGATTTAATTTCCGGTGTAGGCATTTCCAGAGACAGCACTGGGAGTACTATGTAACTGCCTCTTGGGTGCCTTACCTTGAACGCTACGTGATACGATCAATTTTAACTTGTGCGGAGTAAAGGTTATTTACTTCGCACAAATGATCTAACTCGACGACCAGCTGTGGGTGACCGCAAAAAAAAAAAAAAAAAAAACGGTACCGTAGTTGTCCAGCTCACGTAGTGAGCGGCATGTTTTACAGTGTCGTTGCCAACGACGCCAACCCATGCAACGGGAGGGGGGTACTCTTGATCATGCAAGGCCGTAGTCGTATGGCCATAGACCCTCGCATCCCTACAATGCCGGGACGGAGCACGTCGGGTTTATGCCGACCAGGCGGACATTGCTTGCACCAAGCGCGAAGCGAAACGTGAGGTGTTAGGCGAATCGCATGAAGGGTGAGTTGCATCCTGCTGAGAACCGTTTTTGAGGAGGAGTTTCATGCATGTGGATGACAGCGTCAATGAAATGAATTATTTTTCTGGTGTGGCCACTTCCAGAGACAGCTATGGGTTTACTACGAAACTGCGTCGCGGGTGCCTTACCAAGTACACACTGCGTGACACGATCTTCTTCCTTGTGCGCAGTTAAGGTTTTCCCCGTACAAAAATGGTCTAACTCGACTGCCAGCTATGGTGATCGCCAAAAAAACACAAAAAACGGTACCCGGGCCGCCTATAATAGCTCACGCAATGAGAGGCGTGTTTTACAGCGCCGTCACCAACCGACGGCAACCCAACCTATATATACACACATAAGTTTTTTTTTTTTTACATCACTTCACTTTCCAGCCTCGCTAGTAGGAGGTGTTACCCTCGGCGATCTTCTGGACAAGCCGTGGTCACACGTGTCGTCCTTTCTCCCCCCCGGTACGTGCCTTTATTTTTTGTCGCACAAAGGGTTCAGCATTCCCACTGCTCGTCGATTTTCATCGAATGTAGCTAACTCACGCTTCCCCTAATCAATTCCTTCTTGCAAGAAAAAGTCCCTGCGAGCATGTGCTCTCGGTGAGACTTGAACCCACGAAATTGATCTTGATAGGCACGTGGACCACCTACCAAGCCACCGGGGACGCCGGCTATATCATGGGAGGGTGGAGGGTATATAAAAACCAACCAAAATATAAATATGGAATTAAACTCGCTTTTCGTAATTTCATCGAGAAATCTCAACGCACTGGTATGTTTTCTCTTATTATTGTCGTTTTCTGGATGAAATTACGAAAAGCGAGTGTGGGTTGTTTTCTCTTTTTGTCGAGCACCCCTGTTGAAGCTAAAAAATAGATTGAAAAGGCGACTCGTAAGGGTGAAGGTCACACTTTACTCCTTTTACTATTACGGGGGACCATAGTTAATAGGACCAAATATTGTTGGTAGAAATGGTTAAATATATACCAGGGTAGGTTTTTATGTATACCACAGGTCCTATTAACTATGGTCCCCCGTAATATTATACTGCACTTTTTTAGCTATTTTTTTCCTTGCGCCTCATGTTGTTATTTCTTCAATGACAATCCCACCCTACTGTAGTTCTGAGCGGTTCGTCTTCTAGAATGTGAGCGCGTTCCTGCTGTAGATTTTCCTGGGGGCGCGCTCTGGGCGACTACTGTAACCTACCCTGATCAGCACCCCAGAGTTGGTCTTTGAGCCTGTACTCTTGACCACGGACTGGGTCATCGACATTGAGTCAACGTGAGAACGACAAACAACAACAACAACAGCAACAACAACAACAACATCAACAACAACAGCAACAGCAACAACAACGACAGCAACAATATCAACAACAACAACAACAACAACAAAGCAGCAGCAACAACAACAGCAACAACAAGCAACACCCGTGTCCGTTCCTTCCTCGTGTTCACGCAGATCGACGACGTGATGACGAGGCTGTCGGCCACGGCGCGGAAGGTGGCGGCCGCTAGGCAGGCGGGCACCGGGATCAGGACGTCCTCGCTACGAACGCTTCAGGGAGAGGGCATGCCAGGTATATATGCATGTCTATATACAAGGTTCCCCTCCGGGAGGTGCGCAGGGGAAGCAAGAGCGAAAGAATACTCGTATGAAATCCTACACACCTGTTCAGAAGTAGTAGCTGAATCCACCCATCATTAACGTGAAGAGCACACACGCATATTTTTGAGGACAGACTATACTGTTTGCGGAATTAGTGTGGCATCGTAACTATAATAATACCACACCGGCGAGTGGATATTGATCCTGAACAGATGGCTCGCGCGATAAGTTCAATATATGTATGCGGCGTAAACGTAAGCACAAAAAAAAAATCCCGAGGTCGATACCTATATATATATTGGACGCTCTGAAACGTTACGTGCCGCTCTGTGCGTAAGAGTTTAACCCTTTTAGTACCGCAGTCCCGGATTGGGGACAAACTACTTGAAATTTTGAGTGCTTTGTCCCCAAACCCCCAAAACGGTACTGCAGTTCTAAATGGGTTAACCCTTTTAGGACCCCAGTGCCGTTTCGGGGACAAACTACTTGAAATTTGAGTGCTTTGTCCCCAAAACGGTACTGCAGTTCTAAATGGGTTAAGGGCCGTGTTTCGGCGTTCGTTTCATGAAGAGGAAAATTCTTAGGTGGGGCACTCTGATTATTATGCTCCACTCTATAGGTAAACAAGTGGTCCTCTCTGTATATGGTGATGGTTGACTTGTGCTGGCTACCCGCTATAAGCGCCTGTGAAATCGCTTGGCACGGAGGGGGATTATTTAACCGGTGTGGAAATGTGCGGAGTGTATTGCCAGTTGCCGCTATAGTACGGGTGTTGTTGGCTGGCGCATACATACCGGCATCATGTTTGGAGGGACCGCTGCTGTACGTCAATGAAAGCAATACCCTAACGTACCCTAACGTCCCTTACGTTTTCCGGACAAGGTGGCACCGGCTGTGTGTTGAACGCATTTTTTTGTCGCGTAGCAGTAGCCGTTGTT
Source organism: Nereocystis luetkeana (assembly GCA_031213475.1). Lineage (NCBI taxonomy): Eukaryota > Phaeophyceae > Laminariales > Laminariaceae > Nereocystis > Nereocystis luetkeana. Next base: position 10,346,573 of record JARUPZ010000007.1, read on the forward strand.
ATCGATGGGCAACTTTTGTCCGAAACAACGAACTGCCAGATCTTTCAAGTCTTTATGGTTTTTTGTTTCGTTTAAATGCGATGAATGGGTGCGGTTTCTCCAATTTTGAAAAACATGGTACTCGACCAATATAGTAGTAGTAGTAATTGTAGTAATTGTAGCATCAACAACAGCAGTAGTAGTACCAGTAGTTTCAGCAGCAGTAGCATTATTACGGGGGATCATAGTTAATAGGACCAAATATTGTTAGTAAAAATGGTTAAATATATAGGTTTTTATGTGTACCATAGGTCCTATTAACTATGGTCCCCCGTAATAGTAGTAATAGTTGCAGTCGTATTGATAGTGACGGTAGCAGTATGAGAGTAGAGTTAGCCTTCTCCAGTACCAGGTAGGTCCCAATGGTCGTCTTTCTTTCGTAATCGAGGCCAGGCACGTGTTAAATTGGCTTGAGAAGGCGGTAACGTCTGTATGTTCCAGCGCCTGCAGTTGCCAACGACACACATCCTTGGTTCATGTGTGCATATGTCTTCCCCCCCCCTCCCTTCCTCCGCTATCCTGGGAGATAATAGGTGTTGACCACTGAAGGACGAAGTAATAATATGCCAAGCTCACGTTTGGCGTGCAATATTCGTACGTATGAAGAAAACGGAATGAGCGCCCAAATCTTAGAAAGTGTCTCTAGCGACGGTGTTCCGCCTCAAAATGGATGCGTGGTCAGTGGTCAGATGACCAAGGCGAGCAACCAATGAGCCCCCTCCCCGCCCCCGCCCCCGCCCCTACCCCTGCCCCCCGTCCCTTTTTCGCATGATTTTTTTGCCCCCCCCCCCCCCCGGCCCCCCCTGTCCTGTTTTGCATGTTTGTGTTTGGTGTTCCCCCTTCCTCTTACCCCCCCCCGCCCCCCTCTGTCTTTTTTGGCGTGATTTTTGTTGTTGTGTGTGTGTTTGCAGCCATGAAGTACTTCATGGAGACTATGGGGTGCCAGATGAACGTCGCCGACTCGGAGAGGATGGAGGGACAGATGGCGGACCTCGGGTGAGCGCGGTTACCCGTGATGACGTGCACGACCGACGCCAGTACGGGGCGCTTCAGGGTAATGTAGATCAGGTTAGGGGGGGGGGGGGGGGGGGGTGACTAATTGTTGTTTTGTTGCTTGCGTCGTTGCTCTGCTTCCTTGCGTGTCCCATGAAAGATGGGGAGAGGGGGGTGGGGGGGGTGGGGGTACTCATGTCATGCATGGGCGTAGTTGTCTTACCATTGACCCTCGCATCCCTACAAATGCCGGGCTGGAAAACGTGGGGTTTTCACTGACCAGGCAGGCGTTGCTTGCACCAAGCTTTTGCGAAGCGGGACGTGAGGCTGTTGGGCGAGTGGCATGGAGGTTGAGCTGCGTCCCACTAAGAATCGCTTGTGACGCGCATTTTCTTGCACATGGATGACAGCGTCGAACCAATCGATTGTTTCCCTGGTGTGGCCACTTCCCGAGACAGCATTGGGTTTACTATGGAACCGGGGGGGGAGGCGTGTGCGGGTCTTTTGCTTACACTGGTAGGGGGTATAGGCAGGTATTTCATCTAGTGGTCATGAGCGTCTTTCGTAACGGGTACACTATTAGTACAATATAGTGGGGATGTTGTATCGAAATTTCAGATTTACCGGTATCATTTATCGTATTGGATATCGTATCGATTAGCACACCAGGTACTACTACTTTCGGAACATGATTGCTGGAGGCGTTTTTTCCTTTTTTCTGTGCTCTTGACGAAAACTTCTGATTTTTTGTGCGACTCGAAGAAAACTTGGAAGTTTTCGTGTAGTAACTTGATCTGACAATTTACAAAACTTGGACCCTTTTGTTGGAAACATTTTGAAACGTTTCTGAAACGGCAGGATTGAGCGGTCGGACGACAGGACGAAGGCCAGCGTCTTCGTGCTGAACACCTGCTCCATCAGGGACCACGCGGAGCAGAAGGTCTACTCCTACGTAGGGCCGTACGCGATCCGCAAGCAGAAGGGCGAGAACATCGCCATCGTTGTCGCCGGGTAAGCAAGCGCCCCTCCCCCCCCCCCCCGCGCCGCGCCGTGTCGCGTCGCACCGCATTGTCCATTCCCGCGTTCCCCCTACCTCTCTCCTCATGCCGTTGCTATTGATATGATTAATACATGGCCTGTCGTATACAGCAGTTTTTTTTTGTTTTGTTTTTTCGTTGGCTCTTTTTGTTGTTGTTTTAAAGTTTTTTTTTTTAGTTTTCCCGGGCAGAATGGTGATAATAGGTAGCTTCGGGTCGATTTTAACGAGGAGTGTTTTTCAGTTTTTTTCAGTACTTTCCCGAAAAAATTCGGTATTTTCCGAGAACTACCGAAAATTCGGTAAAATACTGCAAAAAAAAAAAAAAAAACTCGTTAAGATCGACCCTTAAGCTTTTAGCCTGTTTGTGACCACGAGCTGTTATTACGGGGAACCACAGTAAATAGGAGCTGCGGTACACACAAAAACCTGTATTATATTCCCGTATTTTTCCTATTACGGGGGACCATAGTTAATAGCACCTATGGTATACATAAAAACCTATATATTTAACATTTTTTACTAACAATATTTGGTCCTATTGATTATGTTCCCCCGTAATAACAATATTTGGTCCTGTCTACTATGGCCCCCTGTAATAGTCATGGAAATGAGCTACGTATGTGACAACGGCATCGTCGTCATTTTCATCATCGCCCTGGTGCCTGGTAAGCACTACAGAATTACTTCGCAGGTGTAGTGTACACTTGGTACTTCCCGACAAATACGAGCACAAGGTTTCACACGTCGGGGACAGATTTTGTCAATTTCCGCATCATGGTCTGCGGTAGATATTTCATGGCAGATACACCCCTGGTCTGGAGGATCTAGCTCGTGTTGCAGGGTGGGAGCTGTACAGTCTCCATGATCTAGAACATGCGTCCTGGGCTGGATTTATCTGTGCTATACAGATCCTGCACAGTATCTCATAGCGGCAGGTTAGGGTCTATTACGGGGGACCATAGTAAATACCCTGGTAGGACCTACGGTACATACAAAGACCTATATATTTCGCTAATTTACAACAATATTTGGTCCTTTTTGCTATGGTCCCCCGTAATAGATGATATATCATGGGTGGAATAGGGACCTGATCTGATCTGATCTGATCTGCCCCATGGGTGAAACAAGGATCTGATCTGATCTGTCTCTTGAGTGAAATGGAGACCTTATCTGATCGATCTTATCTGATCTGATCTGCACCGTGGGTGAAATGCTGAAACCAAAGGCCTTGAACCGAAAATTAAAAATCAGATACGGTACACAGACAGCAGTGGGTACCCCGGTTTAACCCATTTAGGACTACAGTCCCGTTTTGGGGACAAACTACTTGGAGTTTGACTGGTTTGTCCCCAACAACGGGACTGCAGTCCTACTGGGGTTAAGAGCGCCCAAGATAGGAGCGTTTGGGACTTTGAAAGCGGTCAGATCGGCCTATCCCGCCTATACTAAAACCTACCAGGTAAATATTGCCCACTACAGCTAAGAGCGTTGTGTAGTTACAGCAGGAGCCCCCGTTTTGGCTTGTAGTGTCACGGGGCGCTCTTAAATCGGGGTACCCACTGCTGTACTTGTTTATACACAAGGCTCCCCTTCGGGATGTGGTTGGCTTGAAATCTCGGGGGTGTCGCAAGTTGAAAGGGGAGTACACAGCAAGCAGGCGTTCCTATGTTGTCATGAGCTTTTTTGGGGTAGGCTAGTGTTGTACCGATCGATGCTGCTGCTGATGTTGTGTATATACCGCTCTGCCGTACCGGGCGGGTGCTTTCGAAATTCAGAGGAGGTAGTGTGGATTGGGGTAGTCCAGCTCGTTGTGCTCAGGACGACACGCCCACAGAAGCACACATGACCATGGGCACCGTAGCACCCTTGGTAGCTACCAGGTATGTAACTAAGAGAAGAACTCGAGCACGGCTACTGCTAGCTGCCTGCACCATGGGCGCTACAGCTTTGAAAAGCTAGAGCTTACAGCAGCAGTGTGATGCCTGCACAGGTACACAGCAGAAGCAGATGGTGGCATGACCAGGTAGGAAGACGAAATACGCTGGAACTGCACCTCAACCTCTCTGTTCCTACTGCTGCAGGATACACACACGCACGCACACGGACGCTCACACACGCACACACGCAGCGCCACAGTTCGTTGCTGTCTCTAGGGGAAATAATTGAAGCGCTGTTGTTTTATCACCGTGGCTGCCTAGCCTTCGAGGGCTGCTGCGGCACTTGAGAAAAAGCAGCGAGCAGCAGCGGTGGACAAAACGGAAAAATGACAGCTCGGGTTTCCCATCGGCCTGTATGGCTCTAGCTGGGCGGCAGCCCTCCCCGGGATTTTACTTGCCAGACTCCCGACTTTTTAACACCCAGAACACACGCCACGGAGCCCGGCCGGGATGCGCACTTGCGCCGTGGTGTACGCGCAAGTCGCCTGCGTGCCCAGCAGACGAGAGCGCGAGAAAAAAAAACGCGACCGGAGTCGAAAAGTGAAAGATTTCCGGAAAAAAGTCGATTTGGTACATGTATGTCCATCACTAACCCGACCCGACCCGGTCCATCACCGATCGCCGACCTCTCATGAGCGTGGCTCTCTTGTTTTTCTGTTCGGTGAATTTCGAAAACCTCTCGGCGTTTTCAAGTACGGGTCAAATCTCAAATCCCGCCGCTCTTTCTATACGCCCCAAAATATCGAGATTATTTTTTTTTGCTGCCGATCTTTGTTGTTTTCCGCAGATGTTTTGATTAAATAATCTATCTACGTATCGCCATCGACTTTGGAGACTACCTCCCCAACACTGGTTACAAACCCCGCTTTGCTTCATGTGTACTGCAGTGTACTCGCGATCGAAGTATCATACTTTTAGGATGTACGCAGCTTGCGAAGATTATTTTCGACGAAGTCCGTCAATCTCACAGCTGGTGTTTTTCTTTTATTTATTTTTTGTACGTGCTTGATAGGTGCGTGGCCCAGCAGGAGGGGGAGAAGCTCCTCCGTCGGGTGCCGGAAATCGACCTGGTCATGGGCCCCCAGTATGCCAACCGTCTCGGCGATCTCTTGGAGGATGTCATGAACGGGAACCAGGTCAGTCGAGGGCGTGACCGGCGTTGCCTCTGAAACCGCACGCCTGCATGCACTGATCGTGGCCACGTACTCCCGTCCTCAGTCATGCGTTTCAAGCCCTCGCCGCGGCAACGCAGCGAAGGTTTCCCGTTGTCTGGTGGGCGTTATGTTTATTACCCTACCGTACCTCCAAGCCCTCTACGCCCTACCCCTCTACCACCCCCCCCCCCCCCCCCCCCGAAATGCCTACACCGGAAATTGAATCAACGCATTGAAGCTGTCATCCATGTGCAAGTCCGCCTCAAAAGCGGTTCTTGGTAGGATGCAGCCCGCCCTTCATGCGACTCGCCAGACACCTCACGGCGCGTCGCGCTTGATGCAAGCAATGTCTGCCTGGTCGGTGAAAACCCGACATGCTCCGTCCGGGCATTGTAGGGATGCGAGGGTCTATGGTCATAGGACTACGGCCATGCATGAGATCGATTACATCTCTCCTATCGAGTACCCCCCCCCCCGGGAACCGCACGCCGTTACCTCCTTGGTTTGTCTATTCTCCGGATCCTACTTCCTCACACCTTACCCCACCCCCACCCCACACATGCCACCCCCCCCACACCCTCCACCAACTCATCCAACCCCACCCCCGGCCCTCCCCGCCCCACCTCTCCGCCCCGCCACGCCTCCCCACCCCGCCCTAACCCCCGGGATTCACACGCCTTCTTGGAACAGATCGTGGCGACAGACCCGTCCCTGATCATGGAAGACGTCTCCAAGCCTCGCCGCGGCAGCGCAACGTGCGCGTGGGTGAACATAATCTACGGATGCAACGAACACTGCACCTACTGTGTCGTCCCGGGAGTGCGGGGGGTGGAGCAGAGCCGTCCGAAGGAGTCCATCCGGCAGGAGATGGTGGACCTCGCCGCGGCGGGGTACCGGGAGGTGAGAGATGAGGGTAGGGTGTGGGGCGTAGTGAGGAAGGGAGAGAGAGGGGGGGGGGGGGTGTACTCGATGTCAGAGAGGGCGGGGGGGAGAGATAGTCTTCCTAGACGTTTGATAGCCGGACGCTCGTCATATTGTTTGGTGGCTATACTAGAAACAAGGAAATGAAAAGGGTTCATCCAGTAGTTGTCCTGTGCTGTACCTAAGAAAAAAAAAAGAAGAGTTTGACGCCGCCAACTAAAGAAAAATGTCGCTGCCTCCGCCGCCCCCATTAAAAAAAAAAAAAAAAAACGCCCGCTCCTGCAGGTGACGCTGCTGGGACAGAACGTGGACGCCTATGGGCGCGACATGGCCCCGAGACAGACGTTCTCCGAGCTGCTGCGCTTCGTGTCCGACGTGCCCGGCATCGAGCGCGTGCGTTTCGTGACGAGCCACCCGCGGTACATGAGCCTCAGGGTAGTCGAGGCCGTCGCCGACCTGCCCTCCATGGCGGAGTGCTTCATGGTGCCCTTCCAGAGCGGAGATGACGAGGTGAGGGGCGTTTAGAGTTGGCGCGGGGGTTGGGTTTCGTGTCGGGGCCATTAGTGGGTGGGTTTCGCGTTTGGGGCTATTAGTGGATGGGTTTCGCGTTGGGGCTATTAGTGGATGGGTTTTGTGTTGGGTTACACGCGTCACATGGAGCCTCAGGGTGGTCTAGGCGGGTCGTCTCGCCGACCTCTGATGCGGGGGACCATAGTAAATAGGACCTACGGTACACGCAAAAACCTTTATATTTACCTATTTTTATCGACAATATTTGGTCCTATTTACTGTGGCCCCCCGTAGTAGTTATTGGCCGGCGTGGCTCACACGGTGTCCTTGCAGATTGGTGAAAATGAAGCTTGGAGCTCACCACACGTGCACGTACGTTCTGAATACGCGCCACCTGACGTGTAGCAACGTCTGGGCACGCTCAGGAGCGTTTAGAGGCAGGGATGATAATAGGTCTGGGGTTAGGGCTAACGCTTGTAGGGCAAAAACTGCAGTCAGTCCCGTTTTTTGGGGGGACAGACCAGTCAAATTATGAGTAGTTTGCCCCCAAATTGGGACTGCAGCACGACTGAAAAGGGTTGAGCATGACGGCAGGCGGTAAGGTTTAGGTTCTCTAACGCGGTATTTTGAGCCCCAGGGCGGTCGAGACGGTCGCCGATACCGCCTCCATGGCGGAGTGCTTCATGGTGCTCTTCCGGAGCGGAAATGACGATGGGAGAGGCGTTTAGGGTTGGGATTGGGGTTGGGGGGCGGGGTTTAGGGTTGGGATTGGGGTTGGGGTTGGGGTTGGGGTTGGGGTTGGGGGGCGGGGTTCAGCGCTGGGGTTGTTACGGGTGGGGTGAGGGTTGATGGCAGTGCTTGAGCCTGAAGGTGGCTGAGGCCTTCGTCTCGCCGACCTCCCGTCCATGGGGGAGATGCTTCATGGTGTCCTTCCAGAGCGGAGCCGACGAGCTGAGGGGCGTTTAGGGCTGTAAAGCTTGAGTCGAGTCTGGGGGTTAGTGTTGGGTTTTTGGTTGCAAGATTGGTGAGGCGTTCTACGTTAGACGTTCATCCTAATTTTTCTGAGGCTCCTCCCTTAAGGAGCTCCATACCTCACGCGAACACTTGAGTTCAGCCAAAATAAGATTACATCCCCATGAATTATCCCGTGGCCCAAGCATACCAAGAGATCCTTTTTTCGGAAACAAGATTGGCATTCCGACGATTTTTGGGTTAAGGAACCCCGTCATCCGGAAGATATTTTAGCGGAAATGTGCTACCTCTGTCGTAGAACGCGTCTGGTGTCAAGGTTGGGGATAGGGATAAAGTTGGGTTATATAGAGGTAGGGTTAGAGCCAATCGCGGTACATCAGCCTCTGGCGGGGGGGGGGGGGGGGGGGGGGGGGGTAGAGGCCATCACCGAGCCCCCTTCGATAGCGGATGGCTTTCATGCGCCATTCCCAAGGGGAAATTTGTGACTCTTTTTTTTTACGTGTAGGGTTAGGGTTAAGGTCAGGGTTGGCGGACGTTTAATGCTGTTAAAAACCGATGCCGTCTCCGTTTCGGATTATCTTCCAACTTTTTTTTTTTTTCCGTGAATCCTTTGCTCTGCCGGTGTGCGCGTCTCGGCCTCCTCCCCGCCGATGGCGAAGGTTCTGAGGAACATGCGAAGGGGCTACACGGTGGAGAGCTACATGCGCATCATCAACCGTATCAGAGAGGTGAATGACGGTAGTCGATTTTTTTTCGTGCTGGAAATAAATAGTCCCAAGTCTTGATTTCGCACAGTGTAGTTTTGTCAGCAAAATGTGGGTGTGGTGAAGGGTACACACAAAAAAAAAAAACTTTTTTTTCGAGTCTCAGACAGGGGGCAAGGGGTTATACTAAGACTATAAATTCAAAGAAACGGAAAAAAAAAGGTTTGACCCATTTTCTTCAAAAAACAATCCCAACCCGCTACGATTAGTAGTTTTTTTTTTTCGATTCCGACATGTTGGCGACTGCGGCTCCGTTTTTTGTTGTTGTTGTTTTTGTTGTTTTTCGTTTACCCCTGATGTGGTTCTGTTAATAGCTAGAATTGCGATCACATTTTGGGGCCAGACTACTTGGGATCTCAGAGTAGGGCTGCTGTTCTTTGCTTGGGTAAAAGGGGTTTGTGATGGTGAAAGTACAAGGCTGGGTCGCATTCCGTCCCGTGCAGCACCCAACAACAGCAACTGATTGCTGCGCGTTTGTTCGAACGCGTGTTGGCGGCTCTGCACCATCTCCTCTCTGCGCAGCTGTCGCCCGACGCGGCTATCACCGGAGACGTCATCGTCGGCTTCCCGGGCGAGACTGAGGAACAGTTCCAGCACACGCTCGACCTCATGGAGCGGGTGAAGTTCGACAACCTCAACACCTTCAGGTGCTAAATAAACTGCGTGATGTACCTGTCGCGGAACACCCGCTATGCTTTTCGGCGACAGCGGTAGGTCACTCGCACGTCATGAGCGTGCTTCTGCTGTTGGATGTTAATAGGAGAGTCTACAGCAATAGTCTAGAGCTCTTGCGATACGCAAAAGTACGTGGTACCAGGTGAGGGATAATACGAGTATAGACTAATGTGTACACCTGGTACGTGGTATCTATTGACTTTTACCTTTTCCCCCCTCCCCTCCCCTTTTTTCCCCGTCTTCCATCATCTGCAACACCGCGTTATCCAACTCTAACTTCACAGAATTTTCCCCGAGTTGTAAAGAAGGTTCTCAGCCTTTTTTTTCTCCTACTGCGACGAAAGTTATCCCAACTGTTACGGGGGACCATAGTTAACGGGACCTACGGTACACACAAAAACCTATCTATTTACCTGTTTTCACTATTAATAACAATCTTTGGTCCTATTTACTATGGTCCCCCCGTAATAGACGCGGTAGCCGACATGGGCAAAAAGTGCTGAGCCCTTCTCGTGATAAAAGTGTTGAGACACCTACCGCAGTGAGTGGGGGGGGGAAGAAGAGCCTGCCGTGTGACCCCGATCTGATTAATGACTGGGATATAAAAAAAAAGAAGAGAAAACTAGTACGCGACTATTGATAGAAGGCTCGGGCAGGCTTTTCCTTTCTTCTTCGCCGGGTCCCGTTCGTCTACCTTGCCCGCACGGCCACTATCAACTCAGTTACGCGCGAGACTAAAGTCATGGTCGATGTACGGAACCGACCACATACCTCCCCCACCCCTGAAGCACACCCTCGCGCGGGAAGCAGACGTCTCCTTCTGCGAAGCCCACGCCGGAACACACCCGGTATGATATGATGCGTAAGGTGGCGCACCCCCCTCGGACTAATAGTTACCACGCGGACGGTTTTCTCGACAGCGCGGAGGGCGCGAAAAAGGCCGAGCGATGTGTCTATGGAAAAGAAATGTCTCGACGGCATCTCTTTCCCGACGTCGCCGTTTTCGTTGTGTGCGCCCCCCTTTAGGCATGTTTTTGGAGGAAATCGGGCCCGAAATTCGTCCCAGGGGGTGTGCTATCTTTTATCCCCCGGGTGATACGGTAGCGACATAGTCTTCGCGGATCGGACACGTGCTGCTGTATACGGGTACGTAGCACGTTTTTGTCAAAACTTTTCCGACTGGCTGGGGCTCCTTACACCTAACAGCACTGGAATACCATTTGTGTTTTACAATATGTGTGGTGATACTCGTATACCTATCAAGAGTAGGCTTCACGGTTGGTCATCGGGTTGCCCTTTTTTTGCTTTTTTCTAAAAAATATACCTGGTATGTTTTTCGGGTGAGGTATAGAGGTCGTATACGGTAGCCAAGTCATGAGCCCCAGAAAAGTTGGGGTGCTACATCGGTAATGGTCACTCGATAGTGCCGGTATGCATGTATGCGCAGCAGCCAACAACACCGGCACTATACGAGCATAGCTGCAACCGGCACTATCATACTCTGCGCACTACGTACCACACTGGTTGATCCCGTTCTGTGCCGAGCGACTTTACGGGTACTATGGCGGCTACAGAGGGACTACTACTACTACTACTACTACTACTACTACTACTATTAATACTACTACTACTACTACTACTACTACTACTACTACTACTATTAATACTACTACTACTACTACTACTACTACTACTACTACTACTACTACTACTACTACTACTATTAATACTACTACTACTACTACTGTGCCCCAATGGCTGCAGCAATCGAACAAGTCTTCTTCGTTTGTCGCGTTTCCCCGAGGTTCGATGTTCCCACCGAGGTAACCTGGATTATCGCGTCGATTTCTTCGGCTATCTTTACTCTTGCGCCCGCTCGCCGGCAGCGACAATTCGGCCATCGCGAGCAGAACCGTCGCGTCGGCCCGTGCAGTGGCCGCAGCAACAGCTGACCGGGGTAATGCGTTCCGCCGCACTTAAGCGGCGCGACACGACCAATCACGTCAACTCAAATATGATAGTGTTGTCCCGAAATGGAATGGGATTATGGAATATAGAACCCTTTGTCTACTGCAAAAACCATCCAACTCTAATTTCAAGTATTTTTGTCCCCGAAAACGTGCGTGCAGTTGAGAAGGAAGACGTTAATCCGAACCCCCTCCTCCCCTCCTGCCCCCCCCCCCCCCCCCCCCCCCCCCCCGATTATGCAGCTATTCGCCGCGGCCTAACACGGAGGCTGCTCTGTGGGACAATCAGGTGCGCGTGGTGATCGGATACTCGCTCGCTTTTGTTTTGTTTTGTTTTGTTTTGTTTTTGTTTTTGTTTTTGCCCTCGCACGTTTTTGTGATGGGTTTTGCGATACCCTGGTAGTTTTTTTTTATTTGTTCATGTTGCCGACTCTTGGTTCTACGCACAGTCAACCATCGATACCACATGTGGGAGGTGTAGCGCTGGGCTCAAGGCGAGGGCGGTGGAGTTTGTGATGCCTTTGCATATTTTCTGTTGTCGTGATGTGGGTATGCCCTTCGATTTTTTATGGAGGGGTTTCTTCGCAGGAAGCATGCTCCTGTGCCTCCGTAGACAAACGCTGCACTGCAATGTGCGTGAACGATCAAGTATGCCGGGTAGTCGAATCGCAGTATTTGCGAGGGAGGTCATACATGGTGTATGGCAGTGTATCGTGATGCAAAAAAGCCGTCCACGACTCGTACAACCCCTGGAGCTGGCTCCCGCAGAGGGGACTGTGCGTTTTTTTCATGCGTTTTTTGTTGTTGTACAAGGAGTATCGCGCGCGCTCTGTATCTACGGTATAGTGGGCAAAGTTACCGGGGTACATACGATAACCATACTCGAATTATACACGGGCATCAGACGAACAACTGCGACTGAAATCATATTTGAGAGTTTTGTGGCTCCTGGAAAACGTCGCGCATCGAGGATTAGATGGCTGCAACCCGTGGACGCAATGCGTCGTCCGGGTTGGCAGGATGCCCAAAGCGATGTGATACGTCACGAAGAAGGACAAAGCGACTATTAATACCTGTGCTGATGGTACGTTTCACGCAGCAATAGCTACAACTGGTAAAGAAGACGCATGAAAAGCCCCCATGGCGCAACAAACCACTATTTCGAGTCTCTTTCCACTTCTACGAGAAGAGAGGGTGCACCCATCCGCCTTCTCACCGACGTCTGTATGTCCGCCTTTCGCCGCACGAAGAAACCCTACCTTTCGGCGACGTCCCCCCCCCCCCCCCGCCTCCCCCCCTTTGGATGTTTCTCTCTTGATCGTGCTCCTACTCCTATGTTTCGTGTGACTTCGAGGTCCACCGGCAGCGGTTACTGATGTCCTCTATCGTCTTGACGGGCCTTGGGTCGAACTCTCAACATTCCTACTGTTGATACATGTGTTAGACGCTGTGTGTGCGACTACCGCGTATATATGTACCCGAGGTACAAAGTGCTTGGCACCTGATGCTATTTGCCTGGTACTCCTGCTGGTGCTGCTGCTGATGCTGCTGCTGCTGCTGCTGATGATGATGATGATTTCATCACATTTTCGCAGGTGGACGAGGACGTGAAGTCGGATCGTCTCCAGCGAGTCATGCGCCTGGGCTGCACGCACGCGCAGGAGCGGAGCGAACGCTACATGGGCAGGGTAGAGGAAGTGCTGGTGGAAGAGCGCAACCCGAAAGACGCCTCTCAGGTACGAAAACCGTGTGTACGTGACCGTTTTGTGTTCTACGAAAAGACGGTTTCCCCCTGAAAATTGGACAAGTTTTTCTCCTCCGACTGGGAAGCATCTTTCTCCGGACACGTTTTTTTCTCTTGCAAAGGCGGCGTTTTTTCCAAGAGGGGGCTGGGGGGGGGGGGGGGTTCTGGTAGAGATGTGGCGTTCCTCTCCGACGAAAAGGAGGCGCTTTTTCTCCACGAAAAATGTACATATCTGTGATTGATAAGGCGCCGTCCATTGAAGGAGTTGTTTATATCGAAAAGGCGGCGTTTTTCTCGATACGGAAGGAAAACGCATTATTTCTGGAAACCCCGATCGGGTCGAAGTTTAGACTAACCGATGCATAAGGGTGGATGGAGAGAGAGGGGGTATCCAAACGTGCACATTCCTCCCTCTTTTTCGTTGCAACGCTTGTTGGCGGCGCCAGCAGCGGCAGCGGCAGTGACGGTGGCGGCGGCAGCGATTATCGCTTCAGTCTCTTCGATTTTCGAGGATGCAATATATGAGGCCTTCTTGCCTGTCGGCGTGGGCAACGGAAGTGTCTAGCGGGGACAACGAAGTGGAGAGTTGCGCTCGCCATCTGGGAGACACGCGAGTAGTAAACCGATCTGATCAGCTAGACCGCCGGTATCGTTTTATCGGTTGCTCTCTCGAGGAGATGCTTTGAGGATCTCGCGTCCGTAGCCCCCCCTCCCCCTTCCTCCGACGTTTGCACCCGCTTCTCTTCAAAAGCGTTTTTGAGTGGGTGGTTAGTTCGGCGTACCTACTGTAGTACATCTTCTTGCGACACAAAATCCTGCTTCTATTAACAGTTAATTGACACGCGTGTGTGGCTTGGATGAAATGGCTATTGATAGTCGTTGTGAAAACACACACAATCCGCGTACTTTAGGTTCGTACGAGTACATGGAGGTCTGGCTTTGATGAGACTGTTCAGTTGTTGTGGAAAACACACACGCACAAATACATACCAGGTGCATGCAAGGCGAGGATTCCCCCCCCCCCCTCTCTTGCGGCATACAGTCATACGATTACGGCCATACTTGATACCGAATACCCCCCCCCCCCCCCCCTTTATTAGGAGTAGGAACGGTGGTCCGTCTCGAAAGGGATGCGTGGTCAATGGTCAAATGACTAAGGCAAGCAACAAATGAGTACACCCCCCCCCCCCCCTACCCCCCCCTCTCTTGCGTCTGCCTGTCCAAGGTGATGGGGCGAACACGCCAAAATCGCCCTGTGTTCCTCGATGGCGACATCGGCGAGCTGAGGGGCAAGCTCATCAAAGCGCGCATCACGGAGTGTCGGCCTTGGAGCCTCACCGGAGTCACGCAGGGAGAACCCTACTAGACCACTAAGGGCAAATATTGTTCGCGACAGGGGAGAGTGCTTGCCATCAGGCTGTGTAATGTAGTAGACGAGGGAGAGTCAATTTTTTTCCGCCTTGTGCAGGTGTCATAAATTTAAAAACTAGGGCGAAGCGTTTTCGGACGGACCAACTCGTTATCTCGGCGACCAGAGTGTGTCGCAGTGACGGGCGCGGAAGCGTGGGCGCTTCGTGAAATGACTTGTGCGTCGATCACATTAAAACCGCTCCTGCTGCTGTGGCTGTTGTTGTGTGTTGCTCGGCACGCCATTCCGTGGGCGCTTTGATGGGTTAGGCTCATATGGCTCATGCTGCCCCGTCTTGCGATAGTCCGACAGTGACACGCCGAAATTACACACCGGTTGCGTTACTGTCGGCAGGGGTTTGCAGTTTGAAGGCGGTATTTTCACATGATATAACACCCCCCCGCCCGTCCCTGTACCGAAAGAGATGCGTGATCAATGGCCAAATTACTATTAAATAGGGCAAGCAACAAATAAGACCCCCCCCCCCCCAACGGCCCCTGAGGATGTTCGCATTACTTACGATTGCGTGACGAGCACGTCGGCGCGGTTGCCGGTGCTTTGTTTTGGAGAGGGCGAGAGGGCGTGTCTTTGCTCGGAAGCGAACTGAAAAATAAAACAAGAGCGACAAGAAAAATGCGCGACACACACGAGGAGTGACTCGACAAAGGAGGGTTGCTACAGTAATGTCTTTAACAAACGTGGAGAGGCCTATGTAGTTTTTTTCGTTCCGCGTGTTCTTCTTGCAAGAAACACACCCAATAGTAGGTCGGCGACTCCCGTGGTGGGTACCTGTGGTATTTGTAGTACGCATTACCGTATCACCCGGGTGATAACATAGCACACCCCCTGGTACGAATTTCAGGCCCGGTTTCCTCGAAAAAGATGTGGGGCACACACGATGAAAATGGTGGCTTTGGAAATATTCCGTCGAGAGGGTTGCATAGACGCGTCGCTCGTGGTATTCAGTACGCCCTGCCCGTTGTCGAGAAAGGTTGACCCTTTTAGAACCACAGTCCCGTTTTGGGGGCAAACCACTCAAATGTCAAGTAGTTTGTCCCCAAAACGGGACTGCTGCCCTAAAGGTTTGAACCCTTTTGGGACTGCAGTCCCGTTTTGGGCACAAAGTACTTAGACTTTGACTGGATTGTCCCCACGTATTGGGCTGCGGTGCTAAAAGGGCTAAGAATCGTCCGAGGGGGTGTTATCTTGCGTGTTACACGGCATATATATGCGGAACCAACTTGGTCGATGCACGTCGATGCCGGTCCGGTACTCAACTTCGCAAGCTGGGCGATACACCGATCGCACGTGTTCAAGGCTATCGTGATGGATACCTGGTATACGAATAGTTGGAGGATTTTTGCTCAAATGGATGCTACGAGGTACTAGTACTACTGTAGTACAAGATTCCCCTTCGGGACTACGGTTCAATGACTTGAAATCTCGGGGGTGCCGCAAGCTGAAAAGGGAGAACACAGCAGCGGGCGTTCGTTCCTCGCACGTACCAGCTACGAACAAACTTGTATGTAGCGACAGGGACACGAAGAACATGAAAAAGTTCGAAAGCTAAAAGAAAAAAGCAGCCACCGGCTGAGTATCACCGGCCAGCCCAAACGAGTCTTTAGACGCAGTAATTTTCTATTAATACAAGCTATATGCAAGGCCTCAACATGACGATACCGCCGCACGCGCAAGGGATGATTTCAGCATCGTTTCGGCCCCATGTTCTATTTTCCACCGGGTATTCTCAGTTTGTAAAACTGGGTCTCTGTTTTAGTAATTGCAAACTTGTCTGTCTGTCTGTCTGTCTGTCCGCATGGCTTATATTGTCGAACACTTTCCAATGGTCGATAAATGAGGTCGTTACAGATGGTATTGTTATAAAGATTACCTTGGGCTGGGTAATCGATCGGTCTTTTACCCCTATAGCTCAGTAGGTAACACCTTCACATTTGGCGTTGTCCAGGTCACGGGTTCGAACCTCACTTCGAACGTTTCTTTTACAGAAACGCTTGCGCGTGCACACCTAAAAAAACACACCTCTCTGGATCCCCAGGTAATGAAACAAAGCGGGTAGGTCAGGGTACGGACGTATACGGTTCCGACGCCCCAAAGACCCCGCCGTTCGAAGGGGGGGAGAGTGTTATAAGGATTACCTTGGGCTGGGTATTCGATCGGTCTTTTACCCCTATAGCTCAGTAGGTAACACCTTCACAGTATTCGTGCAACGTATTCGACCCTTACGGACCTTATATACTGAAACATACCATACCACCAGGCAATTTTAGCCATACGTATAATACATCCACGACACCGTACCACGTGGGGACGGGCAGGTTTCCGGCTTCCATCGTCGCTCGGAACCGGAGGAGTGAGGCGTGGGCTTTTCTTAAAGGCGAGGGGAGACATTCTGCGATATGTACTGATATCGGCAGACGTGCTTTCCCGAATACCACTACTACCGCCGTATGGGCCAGGCAAACCACAACCTATTGGTGGCTGTTGATGGATGGCCTTATTCTTCCTTTTCGAAGGATATGACGCATAATACGCGGAGAGAGGCTGACAAACAAAACATACGAGCTGGGCCAGCCCAAAAATGGATATAAACCATCGGCACGTCGTATCTCGTGAACCACTACGAAATAGACCTTGAAATTTGGAGGCACCAACCCGGACACAACACTGCATGCGCAGATAAAAAAGGATATAAAAATCAAGAAAACAAAATTTCGACTCGATCTCGACGAGATATTGGCGAAAACTCGAAAACACCAAGTTCAACACAAAATTCGTACGTAATAAAATCGTCGTTCCCGATCAAGGCGAAAATTGGTGGAGACCTAGCAGAAGACTCTACGAGAAGACCGATATTGGTTTCAGTGCCCGATTCGCCACCCATCAAGAGATATCGCCAAAGACTATTTCCATACATAACACAAGTAATTGCGATCTTTTTTCGTTTTTCTGCGATGCCACGTCCAAATTTGCGAGTTTCGAGCCGAAAAATTAACCTCGTATTTGCACGACGTAAGCAAACAAACCGAAGACCTTTTTTTTTCCAGACAAGTTACGGTCGTTTTTGTATTTTTCCGGATTTTGTATCGGTCTTATCCCTCTCTCTCGAAAAAAAAAGGGCTTGCCTTCCTTTTGTGGGTTGGTGCATGATCTACACTGTGTCAAAAAATCGCATCCAAATACGTAGTATTGAGCGGGACGTGGACATTCAACCGATTTGGCCGCACCTTGGCTGGCCCAGCTCGTACGTCGAAAATGCTGTTGTTCGGAACAGTTAACTGCTTGTTGAGGATCACGACCCCAACCGACACGTCGCAGCCGCAGTATCAAGAAAACCCGCTGTATTGCTTGGCTGTGCAACGGATTGGGGGCCACGACTCTCAACCACGACCACACCCTGAAAGGGTAGTAGTAGTAGTAGTAGTAGTAGTAGTAGTAGTAGTAGTATAGTATTAATAGTAGCAGCAGTGGTATAATATTACGGGGGACCATATTAAATAGGACCTACGGTACACACAAACACCCATATATTTAGGTATGTTTACCAACAATATTATTTGGTCCTATTAACTATGGTCCCCCGTAATAATAGTAGTAGTACAGAAGAAGTATATAGTACCAGTAACTGAACTGTAGTAGTAGGAAGTAGGAGTAGTAGTACCGCCAGTTGATCTTTATTATTTATATTAGTTGGGTTGGGCCCATTGGAATCACGGTCTGTGTACCGGGTTGTGCGGTGCAGTGTGTGGTGGTGTTTGTTGTGCTGAGTCTGCTCGCAATTCGGGGAAATATTGAGATCGATCATTTCCAGTTACTATTATTATTATCATCATTATTATTAGGCTTGCCTTCCGACAAGAATATAGCGTAGATGACATTCCAGTTACTATTAGTACGAGAGGCTGTCGGTTGAGTCACGCGTGCTGGATCGGGGTGCTCCTCCATGCTGCCGACATATTGCTGCTGTTGAAGGATGATAGCTGCGAGTTCAACTACTACTGTACACCGAGAAGAGGGTTTGTACTTGTGGGTTGGAGGTTTGGGTCGTATGGCGGTGCTATATACCAGGTACCAGGTATGCGTTATTATTTTTGCTGCAGAGCTGAGGCTTGCTCCTGCTGCATGCTGCGGCTGAGCTGTGTTGTGTGTGCTGTACGATGTGCTACACTTTGAAAAAAAATGCCCAGAAAAACTATACTACCATGGTACCAAATAATATTACGAGTATACTGTACGTGCTTGGTCGGAAAAGTGTCCATGTACTTATTTTGGGGAAAAAACACATTTCAAGCTGGTCGTACTTTGGCATCGTGCAATCGATCGATGTTTTTTTCTCTAATCTTACCCAAACAAATACATACATACCAGGTATTCAATTCGTCGTCCTAAATGTGTCTATTATTATAGTACCACCACGAGCATAGTGTTGATTACTTTGTAACCGTCGTGCGTCCAAGCGCAATATACATGTCAACAAACCCCGCCGCAGACAACCACTACAGCAGCTGTGTGCCACCGTAGATCTGTCACTTTCGTCATTCCCACTCTTCTAGTAGTATAACAATATTACGGGGAAGCATAGTAAAAAGGACCAAATATTGTTTGTTTTTTTTGTTTTGTTTTTTTGCTCATCCCATTTATTATCTTCGCACATCTTCTTCTCTCTCTCCTTCCAACTCGTAACTCAGATCCGGGGTCACATAGCAGGCTCTTCTCCCCCCTTCCCGCATTTAAAAGAGGTAAATATATTGTTTTTTTTGTGTACCGTAGGTCCCATTTAATATGTTCCCCCGTAATAGAAGGCTGTGAAAGAGTCTGGTGCATCATCACTGCTACTATTAATAGCAGCACGAAAAAGTCTAATTCGTATCGACGTCAAGACGGAAAGTAATTCGCTTACTTTCCAATCCTCTGTGTGGTACAGACATGTATGTTGTGTTTCTAATGGTCCGTCGATCACATTATTACCGTCGTATATTTCGTCTCCCCGATTTTAGAAAATAAATACCTACTGGTACTCAATATTGTGCCTTGCAAGCTGTGCCTACTACTTATCCACCACCGCCTGGACTCTACATGACGTTATGATAGCATACTTCGTACAAGGAGTGTGTCTTTCCGTACGTAGGGACGGGCAGGCTTCCGGCTTCCTTCGTCAATGGGAACCGGAGCCGTGAGCCGTGGGCTTTTCTTAGAGAGGGAAGACATTCTGCGATATACAAATATCGGCAGACGTGCTTTCCCGTATACATTACCGCCGTATAGACCAGGCAAACCACAACCTATTGATGGCTGTTGGAGGGGTGGGGCGTCCTGCTCCCACCGTGCTATCGAACTGCTGTATGTACTGGCATACCACTCTGTCCCGTAATATAGTAACCGTATTTAACAATGAGGCGCGCGCGAAGCGTGAGCCTTATGTTCTTGGTTTTCCAAGGAAAAAAAGCAGACGTTCAGTCTGAGAGCCAAACCCCGCATGCAGGGGTGCCGTCTGTGCCGGTGCCGACTGGTTTCTCTCCACACTCGTACCAATTCCAACTGCGACTTCACAAAAAAAAAGACAAGCAAACTGAGAACAGCGCTCGAATGCATTGCATTGAGGGCAATAACAATCAATAGATACCGGTAATACCTGGACCCGTCGTGGAGTTCCCGTTAATTTTACCCACTACGAAACCCCAAGATTAATGAGACCGGCTAACCCGTAGATTATGTCCCGCGCCTTTCCCTGCGGGGCTAAGTAACTAATCACACCATAAGGCCAGCCTGACCATTAAACCTATGTCCCGTTCTACTCGTACGCTAGCCCGTTATCTATTCTACCCCGATTGCGCGAGTGCGACGGAGACGGATTCTGCCCCTTCCCCCGCCTCCCGCACGTACGTCATGAACGCTTGCGACTTCCATCTGCCTGCAAGCTGGATTTGCAGCTCTGGCATCCTTTGTGCAGACAGCTGGGTTGCCCCTCCGATTCTTCCCGAGTGCAACGCGTACTATGCCGGGCCTCTACCGCTACTCCCGATCATGAGTCTTGGCGCTGCTACGGCTTCCGTCCGCGTGAGAGGTTTCCACTCATGTGGCGTAAACCTAACCGTCAAGGGTGATCCTCCCGGAAGAAGCGGGTGAACGGCGAGGAGGTCCTAAGCACCCGCCGGACCCCCCCCCCGGTGTCGCCCGCTTTTGCTACACGCGTCCGAGTGATCGTGCACTCTGCCCTCCTCTGGTCGGTTTTCGACGCCACGAACCGTACCTATACCGAGCCCGTGATCAATCTGTTTTCGATCGCGACCTGTAGCCCCCCTCGAAAGGAGGTGAGACCGTTTCGTGTCAGACAAAACTCGGGGTGCACGTTTCCGTTCGCGTAAACCCACAACTCCGACGCGCGACATGGCACAAAGTACGACAACGCAGGGCCCAACCACATGACAATTCCCTCCGTCTACCATGCTTGTGACTACTTGTCTACCGTGGACTAGAATGGTCCAGGTCAGTGGCAATCTAACCTGTGCGGATTTCTGCGAGGCACCGTGCGCGTGGTCATTCTCCTTCCCCACGGCAACAATCATGCAGTGAGAGGTGGGCAGTTCCCACCCTGCATATATCCTGTGGAAAAATTTGATGGCGGCAAGATACCCCGTCGCAGTGGACTGTTGGTTGTTTTGCACGTAGCACCGACTCGCCATGAACTCCATCTATTCCGAAAGTACTAGGTTAGGGTTTTCGGGATTAAGTTTCAGCCTGGGCCCCTCGCCCTGCGCTTCCGTTTCCGCAACCCAGATCTTCCACTTGGGTAATTTTTATGGGCACTTGGAGTGGGCTAATGTGATAACATCATCATTTCCGCCCACACCGACCCCAGCGCCGGAGTCTTCTCCAGACGCTCCACCTCCTTTTTATCCTCCACCTTTCTTTGCCATGCTCCTGTGGACGCCACCGGTTAAAAAGGAGTGAACGGGGGGGACGAGGGGGGGGTGCAGTGGTCCCCACGGGGCGCCGTACACGCAAAAATCAAACCGAGTCGCGTCCGTCGATCACGATGTCACAAAAACCGATCGCCATGCCGGTTAGAAACATGTTTGGTTCCGAACACGACGTCAAAACTCTGTACGAAGCCCATGACAGCCGATATCCTGCTCCACCCAGTCGTTACTATCAGTCACTTCCCTGACTTTTTCTGCCAGCCCGGCTCAGGGCCAGCGTGATATGCCGTCAGCTACGGTGTTTTGCACGCCGAGTATGTGCTTGGCAACGTCGCTCCACCCGCCTTGATTTCGAGGCGGCCGAGCGTTATCGTAAGTAAACATGCCCTCCTGTCTTTTCGCCCGGCCGCACATATTAGCCCACGTGACGGCGGCCACATTATCGCCACGCATCGCAATCGGATCTCCTACCGACACCGGTCTGTCCCCTGTCAATTCAAGCATCACCCACGCTATCACTACCATCCCCAATAGTTCTAGCAAGTTGATCGTGACGGTACAAGGTTCGCATCGCTCGGCCTTCCGTTTCAGTTCTGCCTTCAGTGCGGGTGGTAGGTGGTATCTTCAGTAAACCTTCCCGACGCAGTACCCACCGACCATTTCGAAACTGGCATCGGATAGATATTGACGTTTGGCCGGTCGTTAGAGCGCAGTGTAGCAGGGCGCACTATTTGCTTCCCCTACTTGTAGAAGCTTGCGGTGTATCGCCTACTTCCAAAAGAGGAGGTCGGCATATGACTCTTTGCCGAGTCTCAGGCTGTGCTGATCCCTCGGGGGTTTCGCATCATTGCGCAGCGAATACCTGCCGGCATGAACTACGTATGTCAGGTTCCAGAGCTTCTACGCCATACTCAGGACGTCTCTCGCTTTGGCGTGTCTCCAGCGCGTAGGCCAGTGACCGACCAGCAGGCTTTTGATATTTTGTTTTTTTTTTCACCCGTCAAGGATATTCTGATAGTGTGCGAGTTTATGGTGAATCCCGGGGCATCAATACTGGAGTCCCAAACCGTACTATTTTTTGGCGGTCGGATCGGCGTGGCGCCTGCCTTACCCAGCCCGAACAAAGGTACGTGATCAAAGGCCAGTGAGGCAGAGGTGATTAACGTGGGCGAGCGGACGTCTGAATGCTGCACCTTAATTAGCGAGTAGTCTTCCACGTATACGGCAACGAAGAAGGGGCCCGACTCCCCCCCCCCACGATTCGCTCGATTTTTTTGCGTCGGCGAGTACAGTCGTTGGGTTCACTTCTTCCCACCGGTCTACCACCGTCACGTGAGCCATCATGTCTGTTCCCTCTCTCAGTATCCGGCCCGACGCCACCGTGGTGTTCCAGTGAGCGTGTCCAGCGCCTGCCGACATCACGCCCCAGAAACTCGGGGATCCTGACCACCCAAACGTCCGACGGGAATATATCACCACTAGATCTCCTACCCTGTACCAGAAATTGTGAGCCTCATCGGGGTCTATATTCTAACGTTTCTGACGGCATCAGACACGTCACCCTTGCTCATCAAAATACGCTGGGTCGGGTATTTCTTTCTCAGACTGACTAATTTCGTGGGGCGTTTGGGCAGGGCCTCTGCGCACAGGCGCTGAGGCACGCTGTCCGAGTCGGTGTCTGCGTGCAATCCTCCTTTTTTCTTGCTGTTCTGCGTCTAGAAGGAGAAGTCGTGAATTATCCGAACCATGTGTGTGACGACTGCTCCCGGCGGTGACACCCATAGGTTCGGAACTTCGTGCGCGGTCGCTTTCTTTTTATCACGAGACAGTTCCGACGCCTTACGTTTTCACAAAGCTTTCTCCAAAGCACTGGCAAGTGTCCGGAGGCGCTACGGGGGCTACCATACTGTAGGGCGCGCTCCAGACCCCACCTGTGGTGTACTGCCTTCACCGGCACCCCTTTGGTAACTATCGTGATCAGAGTATCAATGGCACCAAAACTTTTTGCGTCACCAAAATACCGTCGTATTTATGTGGTATCTACCAGTGCGGCTACCAGAGACCCTCCCAGCACTCTGGCGATGTCGCCCACGACGTCGCGGGAATGTCTCGCCAGGTCTGTGTTAATGTCGGCAAGCTTGTGCAACATAGAGTTGCACCCCGGCCTCGAAATTTGAAACCGGGTACCAGACCGGGAGGGGGGCGGTTGAGCGGAACCGGAACCGGAACCGGTTACCCGTGCCCCGGCAGACACGGATGCCCGGGTACCCGGGTTAACATAGACTATTTGCTCCCCTTTTAGCGTTTCAGCGGCGGTGGATGAGGCGGACACGGGTATCTAGGTTAGACCGGGTACCCGAGTACCCGGGTTACCATTCACTATTTGCTCCCCTTTTTGCGTTTGAGCGGCGGCGTGGTAAGGTGGACACGGGTACCCGGGTTACCATACACTATTTGCTTCCCTTGTAGCTTCGGAGCGGCGGCGTGGAAAGCAAGGTACTGGTAGGTATTAATAGGGATATTCTCTATTCTCGGTCTGTACGTAGGCTGTAGGGGCACGAGGCGAGAGTCTAGAGGCACAGCCGCTGCAGTGTAAATCGACGTGTGCCCCACTCTTGGGCGTCCATATAAAACAATTGACGGGTACAAATACCCGCGGTTCCGTGGGTTGGACCGAGACGGTTCCGGTTCCGACGGTTCCGGGTACCCGGTGGCGGGTACCCGGTTCTCAGTCAGACGGGGTGCAACTCTAGTGCAGCAGTTCCTGTTTACCGCGTGCATCGAAGTTCTCCTTACCAAGGTTGGCTTTTTCTGTATGCCAGGTTGGTACCATGAGTTCGGTCTGCGGTCGACTGAGCGACTCCCCTTCAAGAAACCGCGAGAGTGCTGATCCGCGCCACCTGTCTGCGACTCGACCCGATCGAACGTGTGCTTGGCTACTCGTGGCCGGCGCATTTTGCCTCGCTGCGCCTCCGACGACCACTGTTTCGCTCCTGTAATGTGCATGTGTTCAAGCGCGTACGGGTTTTGTTGGCATTCCTCGTTTTGTATGAGGGTAGTACGGCGCATACTGTACCCGGTGCACGGCCCTTCGAAGCAATCCTGACGCCGGGTCAGTACAGTCGACCCGCGCGAAAGGTGGGCTACGGACCTCTGGCTCCGGCTGCGGTACCGTTGTGATCCGCTGCCGGCCCGCGGGTGTCTGTCCCTCTGCTTTCTCGATTTATTTTTCGCGCTCTGTTGTGTATTTGTTCGGGGTACGCGCGCGGCGCGGTTAGGGGGGACTTGTCCCTGGGGAACGACCCCCGCGCACTCGATCAACAGCTGATTGCGAACCTCCTCCGGTCTGAAGGGGCAATGAACACAGCCCTAGGGAACCTAGCCCCGGGGAACCGATCCCTCGCACTCAAGCAGCTGCGGGCGGGCGAACGTTGACATTCTGCGGGGGGGGGGGGGGGCGTACTCATTTGTTGCTTGCCCTAGTCATTTGACCATTGACCACGCATCCCTTTCGAGGCGGAGCACCGTTCCAATTCCTTATAGAGACACCTTCAACAGTTGAGCACTCATTACGTTGTTTCCACAGAATATATCGAATTTTTTTACAGGGGGGGACCTAGCCCTCGTACACGAGCGGCGATTGAACGAGCCTTCCACGGTTCGGTACGGGCGACACGCGTGGAAGGGGGGGGGCGAGCCCTGGGGGGCCGAGCCCTCGCACTCGCACAACTGCCGACTGCGAAGTCGCAGTCCCGTCCGAAAAGGAAAGCGGGAACCCGGCCCTCGAAAAAAAACAAGGCTGAATGAGCCTCTCGCGATGCCGGCAAAGCCGGCGCTCGCGGGAGGGGAAACCTAGTCCTGGCGAACCTAGCCCTCGCACTCAAGCAGCTACAGACTGTGACTTGTTGTCCCGTCCGAAAGGGAAAGGGGGAACCCAGCCCTCGGAAACAAAAAATAGTGAACCTGTATACGCCTCGCGAGATGTCGGTACAGCCGACATCGCGGGAGGGGGAACGTAGCCCTGGGGAACCTAGCCCTCGCACTCAAGCAGCTACAGGCGGAGAATTGGTGTCCCGTCTGAAAGGGGAAAAGGGAACTCGGTCCTCGGAAACAAGCACATCGAAGCTGAAGCCTCTTGCGATGTCGGCACGGCCGACACTCGCGGAAGGGGGGACCTGGCCCTCGCACTTGAGCAGCTGCGGGCTGTGAACTGTTGTCCCGTCTGAAAGGGTACAAGCCCTCGGAAACAAAAACACCGAAGCTGAATGAGCCCCTCGCGAAGTCGGGATAGTCGACGCTCGCGGGAGGGAGAACGTAGCCCTGGGAAACCTAGCCCTCGCACTCAAGCAGCTGCAGGATGTAAATAACTTGTTATGTTGACATGACCGGAGGAACCTAGCCCTGGGGAAAACTAGCCGCTGTACGCTGGCGACGGTTGAATGAGCCGTCCCGCGGTTCGGTACGGCCGACACGCGCGGAAGGGGGAACCAAGCCCTGGGAGGACCCAGCACTCGCACTCACGCAGCAGTGGGCTGCAAAACGGTTGCCTTGTGTAACGGGGAAACAGGGAAACCCGGCCCCTGAAAGCACAACAGCAGAACGGAATGAGCTCTCGCGATGTCGGTACTGCCGGCACTTGCAAAAGGGGGAAACTAGTCCTGGGGAACCTAGCCCTCGCACTTTAGTAGCGACAGGTTATGAACGCTCTGCTGTCGAAGGAAGGGGGAACCAAGGCCCTGGGGAACCTAGCCCCGTACTCTAGCAGCGGTTCAATCAGCCTTCAGTGGCTCGGGTCAGGCGACACGCACGGACAGGGTAATCAAGCCCTGGGGAGACGAGCCCCCCACTCGCGCAACTGCAGACTGCGAGCTCTTGTCCCGTTTGAGAAGGAAAAGAAGGAACCCAGCCCTCTGACACAAAAAACACCAAAGCTGAACGAGCTTCTCGCGCCGTCGGCACAGCCGACGCTCGCGGGAGGGGGAGCCTAGCCCTGGGGGACCTAGGCCTTACCCTCAAGCAGTTGCAGGCTGTGAAAGCTTGTTCTGTTTATATGACGGGGGGAACCTAACCCCGAAGAAACCTAGCCCTAGTACACTGGCGACGATCGAATAAGCCATCCCGCGGTTCGGTACGGCCGACACGCGCGGGAGCGGGAACCAAGCCCTGGGGAGGCCAAGCCCTCGCACTTCAGCAGCTGTAGGCTGTGAGCGGTTGTCATGTGTAAAGGAAAGAGGGAACCTGGCCCTCGCGGTTGTCTGTTGCGTGCACACTCGTGGTCATCCTACTACAACCACGAAAACACGTCCGAGTGCTCGTGGGAAGAGAGGGCAGGGGAGAGGCGATCTGGCATGGACGGCACGTGAATCGACCTACTTGGGCCTGGGGCTCCCGACACTGCAGTACGATCCCGCCTGATCTGCTGTCCTGCTTTTGCTACCGCCAACCCATGTGTGGGACGCAATCACTCTCTGCGCTGCGTAGTTTGTGTTTACACCACGCTGTTTTATGTCAGACACTCACCGTGAAACAAGGCCGGCGAAACCGATCCGGGAGCGGGAGCGCGGTGAAGTCCCACGGACCTCGAGGCGTCAGCGAAAGCCTCGCTTGCTCCTCCTGGCTCTCCCCCTCCCGTGGTCGGCCCTGCCTGGCGGCAGAGCCCTCATTGTCAGTTGCCGCCCCCGCCCCTGGCCGCTCCAGCGCCCGAGGTCGCACCGTTCCCGCTCCCGGTGTGACTCCTGCTGCCCGCGCGACACTCGGGGGTTGCCTCCCGCCCCCCCCAGCTGCGCCGCTTCCCCCGGCGCCGGAGGCCTGCAGCTGCTGGGGCGGAGGGGGAGGGGGCGGCGGAGGGGGGGAGGGATAGCGTGTTTCGCGCCTGGCCTGCCCCCCCAGCGCAGACTGAAGGGGAAACCTGGTGATGATCGAAAGGACAGGAGGGCCTGGGGCAGTCGTCGCCGCTCCATGCATAGTGACACGCGTTGGTCGGCAGGTTACCCAGAGTGGCGGGCCGCGACTTGGAGGGGGTCCCCCCCACCCCCCCCCAGCCCGTACCGCCCTTCGCCACGGTCGACTTCCGCCCGTTGGCGCCTGGGGGGGTGTTGCGCTTCCCCGAACCCCCACCCTTTGCGGTCGCGTGGACGCGGTACCACATATCAGCGCGCACGACCAGACTGTTCGTGCTGCCTTCCTCCACGAGCGCCCGTAGCTGCGTGAAGGCGAGAGGCTGGAAGACAGGGCCGCTGCCCGGCGGAGGTGGCACGAGGGGGTACTGCCTCCGCACGGCTGCTGCGTCGACGGCGAGCTTGTACATGGCATCTTTTAGGCCGGCGTTGATGGCCTGTATGAGCACCTCTCGCACCTGCGCGTTGTACGGAGCAAGAACCAGGTGATGAAATTGCAGGTACGCCAGGAGTTCTCTCTCGACCTTCCCGAGCGCATCCCGCACGCTCCTGACTGTGTGCGTACACGTCACTGGGGCGTCCTCCATGCCGTACTCGAGGACGGCCATGAATGCGGCGATGAAGGTGCCGAAGTGGATCTCGGCTGGCATACCGGTTGGGACCTCCCCCGCCGGCGCGGGTGGGCAGAAGTCTTGCACCAGAAAACCCGACAAAGAGCGCAGCTACTCCACCGCGCCGTCCAATGCTCCAGCGACCGTAGTCAGGACGTGACACACGAGGCCATGCGACATCCCCTCGGACACGTGGAAGCAACCACGCGCCACGTAAAACTTTTGCCCTTCCCTGGGCCGCCATAGGTCTGCCGTGACTTTTCCGTGGGCTTTTGCCGCCGCTCTGAACGCGGCCTGCTCGCTGGGCCCTTGGGGCGGGGGGAGGGGCTGAGCCGCGATCAGCCCGTGCCCTCCCAGAACAGGCTGACCCCCTGCGAGTATGCCCCCCACGGGTTGGAGGCCTGGGTTGGCTGGGTTGGAGACCAGCTGTGCCTGCTGCAGCTGTACCTGCTGATGGGCTTGTATCTGTTCCACGTGGGAGATGCGGGGCCCGAGGGCGTCCTGCGCCGCCGCTATGGCCTGCAGGTGCTGCAGGATGGCGGCGAGACCCGGGGCGGGGATTGGGCCAGGATGGGCCTTGCTTTCTGCGTTGTTTTCCTGTACCACCCCAGGGCCGCCAACGTTCCTAGCCGAGAGCTCATCCGGGGGCGGGGCGACGATAGCGTCACGTGCTGACAGGGCGGCTGCATGCTGGCCCTCGGCGGCTGCGCCGGCGCCCACATCGATCAAACCCCCAGGCAGATCGACGTTGCCGCCCATGATAAGAGGCACTGCGGCGAGACGGAATTTGCTGTCGAAGAAAGTCGATCGATCAAATACGAAGTCTCGCTGTCTTCTACCTGATACACGCGAAGGTTCGTGTTCGATACCCGTACCGAGATACCCGGACCAGCTGCGACTGAAGAGTCGGCTCTCTCCCTTGTCCGCTCCGATGTGTTCGTAGCTCGTTGCCTCCGCTATCTTACGCCGACTGAAGACTGGGCGCGTGCGTCGAACTTGTGCGTCGGCCTATTTCAAACTTTTTTTTTTTAGCGCCTCCGAGAGCGAGAGGACTCGAATTCAACCCGCCGAAATCTACGATATGTGCATGTTTCATGTTTCTGTGATACCACACGCTATCCCTGATCCGCAGTCCGATGCTGTTGCTGGTTGACTGTGTTGTGCGTTGTGACCACATGAAAATAAAAATAGTAAAGTCGAAACTCTGAAACCGCTTTGAAACCGTAATAATCATAGAAAAACAAACGATGGTCTTGTTTGGAACTCCTGGAGATTTAAAACGAGGAAATGTGGAAAAAAAAATCAAACGTGTACAATCTGGGCCTTCATACACAGCAGAGCGGCATCAACTCACGTCGAACGAGAGAGTTCGTTTCGCTGTACAACCAGGTATTGCATGCAAGAAGATTGCGAGGAACTCCACCATGACTGAAGTCGTGCTATCGGACATGGGTTTCAACTATCCTATCGTGGTGAGCTGTCATGCGTAGTAGTCAAAAGCCTGGTGTGTGTGACACCTGGAAAGAGCAGTAGAAAAGAAGACATTTCTCGGGTCGAATTTCCTGTGATATCCCGTCGCCCATGCTCTTCATTCAGCCCCACCTATCCGTTTATCCTCGCCGCCAGAGGGCACCCACGACCCACGACAAGGTCTCGGTCGGGAGTCGGAAGTCGGTCGGTGTCGGGGTCATTGCGTAGGGCTGCTGCTCTACTCTTCGACGAACTGCCGAGAATTTATGGTTCAATACGAGTCAAGCAATCAATCGCCTTGTGCGAGTACCCAGTGCGTGATAGCAGGGAGACGACGAGTGACACAGCTCAGGGCGTTGGATGCCCTCCCCAGTCAGTCTCCGCAGCCCACAAGTTTCGGCACCCTCTGCTCGTATCGCCGACCGTTTTGTCTGTCTCTCCCTACGTACTCTTTCGGTGCTGGCTGGAGTGTTTCATGTTGCGTTTTGAAGGCCTGCGAGGGCCTGTGTGAATACCGAATGCTGGTTGCTGTCTGGTGCCGGGTTCGCGAACGGTTCTCGAATCCGTACACATATGTTCTTGTGCTCGGAAAAAATAAATTCTCAAAACTCAAAACCCCCTGTGAGCCTGTGAACCTCCCTCGTACATACCAAGGTACAGCAGTTATTAATAGTAGTGTACCGGTATGACAGAAGCAGAACATCAGCCTCCTGCGTAAAGCTGTGAGTGTAATACACGACTGCTTCAGCACTACGAGCATGAGTACGAGCGAACAGGCAGCGCATTACACGTATGTATGTCGATGAATAGGGTTCCATGTCCCATGTGAAGAACAAACACACACACACAGCAGCACACACGTGCTATTTATACGCACAGCTAAGAGTATCGTCCACGAGTACTATAATACCAGGTAGTAGTGAGTAGTCATCATAAAGAATACCTGGTACCTGGTACCTCGGACCACCAGGTAATCACGACTGCGGTAGTGTACCATACCTGGTACGCCGGCGAGACAAATATCGACTATTACGGGGGACCATAGTTAATAGGACCTATGTTCTACATAAAAACCTATATATTTCACCATTTTTACTAACAATATTTGGTCCTATTAACTATGGTCCCCCGTAATCCGTACGTATTGTAAGCGAGGTTTGTTTAGATAACGACTAGTAATATTAAAGCGTACGGGGGAGGGGGGACGCATTTAGGAGCCATCCCCGGGTTTTCGGGCTGGCTTGCGTTTCGCATGTTTCCGCCTCTTCAGTCTCTAGCCAACCCCCACAGGCCAGCGTGCAACGCCAGTGCAGCCCTGCAGCAACGCCTCTCGTGCTTTCCCTATTTTCTACGTACGAATTACAGGTGTAGGTGGTGTGCGTAGTATCATACCTGGTACCTGGTACTGGTAAGTGATATCTCGTCAAATCCCATCGCTGCAGCTCTCACAGCCGCAAAGAAGTTATCGACTTTACGTATAGCACTATTACGGGGGACCATAGTTAATAGGACCTATGGTGTACATAAAAATCTATATATTTAACCATTTTTACTAACAATATTTGGTCCTATTAACTATGCCCCCCCGTGACAGGTGTTCTACGTACCTGGTACCTGGTACCTGGTACCTGGTAGGTGTTACCACGCCAAATCTCGTCGCTGCAGCTCTCACATCCCTGAAGAAGTTATCACGTCAAATCCCGTCGCTGCAGCTTCCAGAGCCCCAAAGACCGGCAACAAACCCTATTCCTAACCCTACAGTAGACACAACCCTAGCTCCAACCCGAAACGCAAGGCCTAAAGCCCGGGGATGTATCCTAAATATCCCCGTCATTATGATTTAAATGTCGCCTGCAAGTACGTTGTCGTGCGTAGGTGTCAACACGTCGAATCCCGTCGCTGCAGCTTGCACAGCCCTAAAAAGACCGGCAACTAACCCCATCTCCCTAACTCCAACCCAATACGCAAGCTCTAAAACTCGGGAGTGTCTCCTAGTTGTCCCCGTACGAGTCGTGTTTTGAGTATCGCCCACTACGAGGGACCATAGTAAATAGGATCAAATATTGTTATTAATAGTAAAAACAAGTAAATATGTAGGTTTTTGTGTGTACCGTAAGTTCTATTTAATATGGTCCCCCGTAACAGGTAGTCGTAATTATCAGGGCTGTTCGCGGGTCATGGCCTGCCCGACCCGCGGTCGGGCCAGGAAGTGTTCAAAATCTCACGGGTCGGGTTGGGTTGGATCAAGAGGTTTTCAAATCTCGCGGGTCGGGTCAGGTCGGATCAAGATTTTTTCGGATCTCACGGGTCGGGTCGGGTCAAGAGTAAACAAATCTCACGGGTCGGATTGGGTCGGATCTCACGGGTCGAGTCAAGTCATGACCCGTGAAAAACGGGTCACTCGCTTGTCGGGCCAACATGGCCCACGAGTTGTTTTCTGCTGACCCGCGGATCTTCGGGCCCGCGCATGTGGGCCGCGGATGGGACACTTGAGAAATTTCCCGCTTTCTGCCAAAAGGCTTCTCTCGTACCAGCACTGAAATACACTCGTTTGGTATCATAACCCAACATTAAAACACCGCCAAATGTATACGTATATTCGCATGTCCGCATCCATTCACACCCACTGTCTTACTCTGTTTACAAGCAGCGGTGTTTTTGTTATTTTTTTATTTTTTTCCAGCTCGTTCTTCTTCAAGTGGTGGCCACCTCGCCTGCGGGGGGGGGGACACGACATATTGTTTCTTCTAGTGTTTTTCTTTCATTTTTTTTTCTTTTTCTCTTTCGATTTGTCCTTTTTTTTTCTCTTTGATTGTTTCCTTTCGTTTCTCTATTTCATAGAATGTGTATGTCGTGCCTGTCGTATCTATTAATAGCATGATGACATGGCATTGCATTGCCCACTGCTGTGCTTACTGCACCCGTGGCAACGTAGTTTCTCTGTGGCGTAGCTTTGTGACCACAGAACTTGTATCTCTTCTAGGATTGAAGAATCGGCACGGACACTGGTTGTGCTGGATGTCGACGGGTAGAAAGAACGATTTAATGTGAAGAACACACACTAAAGCCGGGCCACATTTCAATGTGGGGTACAAGAATGAACTTTAAAATGTTTTTCAAATGTCGACCCACGGACCGGACCCGCGGGTCAAACGCGCGGGTCAAGAGAAATGGTCTTGCGGGTTGAGGTGACTCGACCCACGGGTCAATCGGGATCCGTCGGGTCGGGTCGGGTCGGGTCGGGTCGGGTCGGGTCGGGTCGGGTCGGGTCGGGTCAGGAGGTGTTCAAATCTCACGAGTCAAATCGGGTCGGGTCAAGAGGTTTTCAAATCTCGCGGATCGGGTCGGGTCGGGTCGGGTCAGGAGGTTTTCAAATCTCACAGGTCGGGTCGGGTCAGGTGGCTTCCAAAATCTCGCGGGTCTGACCCGACCCGAACCGGCCTGACGCGTGAGGTTCGACCTGACCCGCGAACGGCCCTGGTAATTGTCGGTTTACATCGGTTTTCGCTACAAGATTGCCTCGAACACACCATGAGGGGATGATGGCGATACCTCCCCTACCACAACAATGCCTTGCAATCTTTTTGGGTAGCGGTTCTCGCGTGTAGATCTCAACAAATTGGCCATTTCGCGGTATTACTCCTGTGGCATACTCGTACAAGTACTGCTGTATGTTGAAGGTTCGCTAGAGTTGCGCTAACGCGCATCTTAGAGTACTGCCTGCTGTATAATTCGTATTGATGGATAGTAGAGGATGGCAAACAACGTATTGGAGAGCCTATTAATAGGAGCACTGCACAGCAGTGCTCCTAGGCTCTTCGCTGAGCCTCCGAAGACAAGGAATAATTGGTGCAGTCTGTCCCATCCAAAATACAGAGCATCACTACATATGGAGTGTGTATGTTTGAGTGGAAACTATATATATATTACCAGATATATAATACATATAGATATAGATATATCACAAGCGGTTCTTAGTAGAATTGCAGCTCACCCCTCATGCGGCTCGCCGGACACCTCACGGCGCTTCGCGCTTGGTGCAAGCAATGTCTGCCTAGTCGATGAAAACCCAACATGCTCCGTCCCGGCAGTTGTAGGGATGCGAGGGTCTATGGTCATACGACTACGGCCATGCATGAGATCGAGTACATATATCCTATCGAGTACACCCCCCCCCCTGTTCCCCTCGCTGCGGAACACCCGACGGGATTTGACCTCTTTCGTTGTCTTTCGTTGTCTTTAGTTTTCGCTTCCTTCATTGTATTCATGTTTTTTTTTTGTGTGTTTTTCATTTTTTTTCTTCTTTCGTTGTTATCCTCTTTTTTTGTTCCCTCGTCCCCCCCCCCCCCCCCCCCGGCCGCGCGTTTTTTTCGACGGCAAACGCAAACAACGCCGCAGCTCAGCACGTTTTACACGGCGTGCAACTGGGCCGGGGCAGGCGTGTTCTACAAGGAGACCGCGGCGAGCCGGCCTTCCTTCGACAGGCGACAGTGGACGCTGGTGAGCCTGCTGAGCGTGTTCACGGCCCTCAACACGCTCATCGGGAGGGCTAACATCGCCGTGCCCACCGCTTTCGATCAGGTGTGTCCGTTGCGTACGCATGGTGTTATGGATTGTACGGTTGCTTGATGGTTTTTGCGCGTTGTGGCAGTCCGTTGGTGGGCCGACAAAAAAAGTCGCGTCCGAAAAAAAAATGAATGCAGTATCTACATGATGGCGGTAACATTCTGGACGGAAATATAAGGACGGTTTCATCATTTTGTGTGAATACCAAACGCTCCTTGTATTTCCGTTCACAAAAGTGGGGGGAAGCACAGAAAATCATATTTTTGGGTATGTTTTTGCCTTACATTTTTTGTGGTCCGTCTCCGCGAACAGCAATAAGCGCGGCGTGTTTCCTCTGCGCTAACCTCCCTCCTCCCGTCGCGTCTGGTGTGGACGAGAGAGGTAAATAGGAACAGAGAATGATAGATCAATCGACCTCTTCAGCGTCTCGACCGCCTCGCTGTGCCCGCCATAAAACGGTTTCGTGACGGTTTCATAACGGTTACTTGTCGGCCCCTTGCCGTTCACATAACGCTTTTGTATTGCTTTCATAACGCTTGCATGGGAAGCTTTATCATACAAGGTTTCCTCTCCGAGACGTGCCCGGGGGAGCGCAACATCTGAGCAAATAAATTGTGAATACCACCTGGCATCGTAGAGTACAGGGTGGTTCGTATCGCTTGTGTAGTGCTTACTTGTAGAATATTTCCTCGTCCTGTGTATTGACCGTCCCGCCCGCCCACCCGCCCGCCCGTCCCCGCCCGCTGCCCTTGGCGAGCAGGTGATGCAAGCCGTCGGCCCCCTTTTGGTCCTGCTGATAACAACGCGCGTGTTCAAGCGCTCCGTGTCCATGGCGAGAAAGGTGTGGGTATGGTATGGTATGCCAGACGGCGGCCAGTCTGTTTTGCCGCATCTGACAAGTTGGTACACACATGGTACTACAGTAGTTTTAGTATATATATACAATACAGCAGCACGAGTATGTACCAAGTACTTGGTTTTAGTTAAACTATTACGGGGGACCATAGTTAATAGGACCTATGGTATACATAAAACCCTATATATTTAACCATTTTTACTATCAATATTCGGTCCTATTAACCATGGTCCCCCGTACTAGCGGTACGCCCACAGCTCCGCCCGTGTCGCTAGCCCCGCGTTGCCCATAAATCCCGTAATCGTTTTACCAGTGGCAGTACTGGTACTGCGCTGTGATGCACTGTCGTCCACTCTGAACGGAAAATGTAACGACCACCGTGCGGGGCGGTATCGACCCGGGGGGTGTCCGTTTTTGTCTCCCGAGTTGTTGAAGCTGTACATGCATGTAAGGGTCAAAGATTCGGAGATCGGGCATTATCATCCTCAGGTGCAGCGGGGCATTGATCATGAACCCCAGCCAAACCCGAAATCAGCCAGTGGGGTTGGGGTTTCTACACCTTGCGGGGCGGTATCGACCCCGGACGTGTCCGTGTTCGTCCCCGGTTGTTTGAGTTGTAGATATGTGGAAGGATTTCTGATCCAGGGATGGGACCTTATCGTCCCCGGATGCGGCGGAAGCTCGACGTTGCCCCGACGGGAAAGTCTTGCCGCGCGCTGATTTCAGTTATAACATGCACGGTACTTGGTTTGTACTTCGTGTATGTTTGTATGTATGTATGTACCAGGTACTTGATATCGGGAAGAAAATGTATGTCATATATTATGTTCCAGGGTACAAATGTTTTATATGTTTTTATGGAAGTCGCTCTACTGCGTAGGGGAGAAACTTGGAAGTCAACCGGTTGCCTCATAAAATATTGGTCGAGCATATTGTTCACAAAGGGAGTGGGCGTGGGGACCTCTACATTCGGCGAGCGCAATAAAATGTTAGTCGTGGTGGGGGGGGGTAGATGCAGCGCCATTCTGCGAACCGGTGCGGGAACCGGTCCGGCTGTTGAGCGCTGCCGCGATGGCTGGCCAAAGGGCGAGTGCGTCACCCCACAGCCGCTCTCTCTCTCCCTCTCCCTCTCCACCCCGCCGCCCCCACCGTGCTTCGTCTCGAAAGGGATGCGATGTCAATGGTCAAATGGAAAGCAACAACTGAGCGAGTCCTCCCCCCCCACCCCCTACTCTACCTCAGATTCCGCCGAACTCACAGCTGACGAATTTGCAATGTAAACATCCCTCCTCACATCTATAACCCCGCTCCGCTTGGCCCCGCTTGACGGGTGGCTTTGGTTGTCTCCGCCGGCCTAAGGAGTGTGTCCCTGAAAATCTGAACATCTTTCCTTGCATATTGTAACTCCGCTCTCCGCTCCGCTCGGCGGGGTGGCCTTGACTACCGCGTTTACGCCACTAGGGCGAGTGGCTCCGCACCTCTCTCAAAATTGGACGCAAACATATTTTGCTGTCGCAGAGTGGCAAATAATCCGATGAATCCCATGGCGGTGTATATCGCGGTGAAAAAAAGGTAAAGGCTTATTTATGACTGGCAGTAAATAAGGTACATATTTTGCTGCCGCAGAGTGGCCAGAGTGGCAAAAGAATCCCATGGCGGCGCATATCACGGTGAAAAAAAATGTAAAAAGACATTTGACTCTGGCAGTAAATAAAGTGGTCAATCGGCCGAGTGGCTCCCATCGACTGAAAACTGAGGGCTCAAGAGCGAATAGTCTATCGTAGCATGCCTCCGCCGGCCAAAGGAGTGTTACTCGTATACAAATGTAAACATCCCTCCTTGCACCTATAAACTCCGCTCTCCGGTTCGCTCGGCGGGTGGCTTGATCATCCCGCCTGCCAAATGAGTGTTACTGAACAAACCCAAACATCCCCTCTTTGCATCTGTAACCCCGCTCTCCGTTCCGCTCGGTGGGTGACGGCTTGAATTCCCCCCCCCGGCAAAAGGTGGCCGCGGCGCCGATCGTGGTGGGGGTGGCCTTGACGTGGTTCGGCGAGATGGAGCTGTCCGTGGCGGCGGCAGCGGTCTCGATCTCGTGCGTAGCGCTCAACGCGTCGAAGGTTGTCATCTATTCGGAGATGCTCTCGGGGGATTACAAGGTGAGGAACAAAGTTAAATATGCTATATGGTAGGAGACTGCGGTTTGTCCCCTGGACTGACCTGACTGCCCCCCACGGGTCGGGTCAAACCTCGCGGGTCAGGTCGGGTCGAGTAAGGGTGACCCGATCCGACGCGTGAGAGTTTGAAGAGTTCCTGAGCCGACCCGACCCAACCCGACCCGTCAGAGTTTGAAAAGTTCCTGACCCGACCCGTCCCGACCCGACCCGACCCGACCCGACCCGACCCGACCCGACCCGACCCGACCCGACCCGACCCGACCCGACCCGACCCGACCCGACCCGACCCGACCCGACCCGACCCGACCCGACCCGATGCTTGAGATCTCAAATACGTCCGGACCCGACCCGCGGGTCGGGTCATGGCCCATGAAGGGCCCTGAAAAATTGGATATGTAGTATAGAAGGCTAGATGATGGCGCTGTGAGTTGACTGCACTTCACGACTATCATCATAGATGGCGAGTGCGACTCCGTACCTGTTGTTTTCGGTTCTAGTTACTGATGTGTATCACTATGCCCCCCTGGAATATTACTGTGCGTGACACCACTTGAGGACTCGGGGTTTCCGGAATTTTGCCCCCCCGTCTCCACGGACACAGAGTAGATACTCATGTTTTTTTACGTACTGAAGCTACATACCAGGTATATACTGTAACACAAACACTGCCCCATCAAACG
Source organism: Nereocystis luetkeana (assembly GCA_031213475.1). NCBI lineage: Eukaryota > Phaeophyceae > Laminariales > Laminariaceae > Nereocystis > Nereocystis luetkeana. Next base: position 10,383,891 of record JARUPZ010000007.1, read on the forward strand.
GGAGGTATAGGAAGAATTAGAGCTTGGCTTTAAATGGGAGGTTATCAAGTGGTGTTAGGGCCTGGCCTTAACCCTTTTAGAACCGCAGTCCCGTTTTGGGGACAAACCAGTCAAATTTCAAGCAGTTCGTCCCCAAAGCGGGACTGCGGTTCTAAAAGGGCTAAATGCGATATGATTAAAAGTTGTATTAAACCCTCGCCTTAAATGTGATCGTATTAAAAGTTGTATTAGACCCTCGCCTTAAAAAGGTAAGTTTCTAAAGTGGTGCTAGAGTCTGGCCTTAAACGTTTGTCGATAATCGATGGCTTGTTTTTTTTTCCCTGTTTTGTGTTGTTACTACCGATGGCAGGTGACACCTCTCCACCTCCTGTCGCGAGTCTCGCCCATGACCTTCGTTCAGGTGAAAGTGCTGCCTTCGCCAAGTATGTGCCGCCGCCCGAGTCGTGTTTTTTGTTTTGATTTGTTTAGGTTCAATCGATTTGGTTTCGGTTGGGTTGGGTTGGTTGTTAGCAGGTTGATTTTGTTAGTTTGGGTCGGTTTCGGTTAGTTCGTGGGCTTGGTTGTTGGGTTGGGTTGATTTGGTCGGACTCTAGCTTTGCCCTGTTCTGCCTTGTTTTTCTTTGTGTCGCTTTGCTCTGTTTTGCCTTGCCTTGCTTTGCTTCGCTTTGCTTTGACTTCGGTAGTTTACTTCGCGTCTTTAGTTCGCTTTAGTTTGCTTTGGTTTTATTTGCTCTGCTTTGCTTTGCTCTGATTTTAATAGCTCTGCTTTGCTTTGCATTGTTTTGCTGTGCCATGTATTGCTTTTCTTTGCTTCGCTCTGTTTTTTATTTTGGTTGGATTTTGGTTTGTGACCGAACGTGTTGCTTTATAATGTTTTCTAAGACCCGCCGTACTATTATATATTCGCAGTGTGAACGATGCAAGCGAACGGACTCGATAATGTGCCCCGTCGGTAACGTCGCGCACTTGCGGCCGAGGAGGCGTCGGTAACGCCGGCGGCAGAAGCGTCACCGGCTGTAGCGGCGGTAGCAGCGGTTGCTGCGTATGATAGGGCCTAACGTACACGGGCGGCAAGTCTTGCTTTTAAAGCACACACCGTTGGAGATCGATGAGCCCACTTGCCTGGCAACAGACGCAGAGAGCAGAGCAACGGCACTGGTGTTGTGGTGCGGAACGATGCGTGTGGTATGGGTCCATCGGTGTCGGAAACGCGTGGTCATGTGTATGCGTAACGGAGATCAAACCCAAGTCTCCAGGATACCTCTCAGCGAAAATAGCGTTCTGGCTCTCAAGAAGTCGCGCGCAAACCCCGCCCCACCCCGCTCTCCCCTCCCCGTATTTTTTTTTTTGTTTTCCCACACCGCAGGTAGGCATGTTTGCGCTGTTTCGCGGGGAAGTTTCGGGGATGGTGGGGCAGTGGCGGGAGATCTTGACGGGCTGGTCGCTGCACGTGATCGCCGTTACGGGCGTTGTGTCCTTCGCGATGACGGTGATTTCGATGCACGCGACCAAGTTCGCCACGCCCCTGACTGTCAGCGTGATGGGAGCGTTAAAGCAGGTCAGTCATTTTGTTGTATCGTTTCCGTGACGTTGTTGGGGTTGAAGCTGATCTTGATGTTTGTGTTGGCCTTGAAGTTGGCGTGTTGATGTTGGTGTCGAAATTGAATTTGGTGTTGAAGTTGAAGTTGAATCTGGTGTCGAAGTTGGTCTCGATGTTGTAGTCGTTGTTGATGATGTCGGTGTTGAAGTTGTTCTTTATGTTGAAGTTGGTGTTGAAGTTGGTGTTGATGTTGAAGTTGGTGTTGATGTTGAATTTGATGTTGAAGTTGGTGTTGATGTTGAAGTTGGTGTTGATGTTGATGTTGAAGCTGGTGTTAATGTTAAAGTTGGTGTCGCTGTTTTTGAAGTCATTTTTTTCAAGTTGTTTTTTGTGATGTCCGAAGTAAGGTAAGCTAACTTTATCATTCATTGATGATGTCGGTGTTGAAGTTGGCGTTGTGACGGTTGGTGTCGGCGTTTGGTGTCGGGGTCCGTTTTTGTTTTTTTCTGGGGGGGGGGTTGAGAAAGCGACAACATCAGGCCGCCGACCCGAACGAAGTCAGCAATCAACAGCTCAAAAGAAGAAAGGTTTTTCAGCCGCTTGCTCTCAATAAAAAGTATTACCCGTGGCGTGAAAGACGCAAAGTATCGGCTACACAACGACATTTTTGTTTGTACGTCCAGCTTTCATCCCTTTTTGGACCGCAGTCCCGGTTTGGGGGACAAACCAGTCACACTGTAAATAGTTTGTCCCCCAAAAGGAGCTGCAATACTCAAAAGGGTTGTTTCCCCTTTGGGACGTGGAGAGGCAAAACTTGTCGAAAAAAAGTGCCGATTACCGTCAGCGTCGGCCTTCTCTTGGGGCTAGGGCATCATAGATGGAGTACCTTAAAGAGAGTGTTGAGCTCCTCGCATGGCAATGTGGTGTGCGATACTTTTGCAAAGCTCATTTTTTTTTCAGAACAAGAAAAGGTTGCCGATAATATATGTATACCGAATGACAAGATTGTTTCCGATTTTTTTTTTTTCGGAAAAAAAAACTGGTCGAGAGTCTTCCGTAAATGGTAAGGTTCGGCTTTTAGAACCCTCATCGGTGTCGAAAAAAAATCGATGAAAAAAATAATCTTGCCCGTGCTGAGGTATTTTGGTTCGTCGCTAGCGGTAGGGTCCGAAGTTCAACGCGATGAGATGACGGCACGTGCGTGCGCTGCGTGATGTTTCTGGTGCGGTGAACTCCCACCGTCGAGGATGATCGAAGGAGACCACATTTTTTTGTCGTTTGTTCGGTCGCTATGTGTTGGCTACCGTAGAGGCTATTGTTGCGAGTCCTGTGTTTGTTGTTGTTGTTGTTGGTGGCGGTGGCGGTGGTGGTGGTGGTGGTGGTGGTGGTGGCGTTATCAGTGGGGTTGGTGCTGCTGTTGTTGCCGTTGCTGTTGCCGTTGTTCTGATTTTAAGTCATCGCCAAAACTCCAGTACGTGGTCAAACGACAGGCCCCAACGCCTCTGGAGTGGAAGAATTTTTTCTCAGGTACACTTCAAAACTGAAGCACATCGTACACTTTAGACTAGAAAATACGAAGTGGAATCAGCGCGCGTAGGCACCAGGTACTCACATTGCTTACACGAATTGCAACCGAAACAGAGGGGACTGCAATGCCAAGAAGAGAATTACGGCAAAGGAGTCTTCGTACGTAACGGTTGCTTTGGTTTTTGAAAAAAAAAATCCCCGGTTTCCTTGTTTTCTTCCTTGTTTTTTTCGTCAACATTCGTCTCTTATCGAACGCAGATTTTTGTGGTGGCCTTCAGCGTGGTGAAGATGCGACGACCGATCTCCCGTCTTAACCTTGTCGGGATCGCCCTTGTCGCCATGGGGGCGGTCCGGTACGCGGTCGTCAGCGCCAGAGAGCGAAAGCTCCGAGAAAAACACGGCGCAACCTCCGCCGGTTCGGGAAAGAAGGCGGACGATGCGCTGGCGCCCAACGGCGACCGTTCCGCCGGCCCGCTGCTCCCGACCGCCGCCACGGCTGCTGCTGCTGTTGTCCTTCCTTCCGGAACGATGGTGAACGGAAAGGGCCCCCTGAAGAAGGGAAAGGGAAAAGCTGAGAGGGAGGGGAGGGCGGGGAAGAAAACGCGGGGGCTCGCAGCCTGGGGCAGGTGGTGGGGCGACAGAAATGGTGACGATTCCCACCGAAACAGTTAGTTAGCGCAGGCAAGCGGTGAGCGGCGAGAGAGAGAGGCTTAGACCTTGTTAGCGATGTAATGTACGTATATATATAGCCTTGTTTTTTATTGTTTTTTATGTATACCAGGTGTATTAGAAATGACGCTTCGTTTGATTTTGAGATCGAGAATTTCGTCGAAACTCATATTTTGAAATCGATCGAGGCGTGTGATGAAATCGATCGATGCGTGCTGCGAGGCGCTCGTGAAGAGACGTGTAGGGTGGTGACCCCCCTGAGTAATAGGTGAGTCCCCTGGGTGATAGGATCAGGGTCTTTTGCATGAGCGTTTTTCAGTAATAAAAATAGAAAAAAGCGCCAGCTGTGAGTGCGAGTTCGGCCACGAAAAAGTGGTCTGTATATGGTACCGGTACATAAGTATTATGGTGTGCGCGACAACATTCGCTTGTCCCAGTTTGGTTGCCTCTGTTTTGTTTGCCGATCAGATACACTAACATCACCGAATTGCAGCGCCAACTATATGCGTTGGCGCGTCGTTCGTTCCCTCTGCCTCATTATTTAGGTTGGACGGTCGTATTATCCCAGGGGTTTTTACGGGCCATGGCCCGACCCGCGGGTCGGGCCAGGAAGGAAGTTTTGGATTCTCACGAGTCGGGTCGGGTTTGGGTCGGATCTGGAGGAACTTAAACTCTCACGGGTCGGGTCGGGTCGGATTACCCTACCCGACCTGACAAAACCTGACCCGCAAGGTTGACCCCACCTGTGAACAGCCCTGCTATTATATACCACCCTGGGGGTAAATACGTGTGTCGCTATAACTCTGGGCGTAAATATGAGGGTCGCTTGTTATTCATATTACTGTCTAGACGGTTCTTATATTCCCGACCGGAGGGGGTACTCTGTTCCGCTTGTCGGCCAGATAGTGTTGATCACTGTGCCGTTTTACTTTTGGTTCGGGCGGGGCTTGGTTGGGGCGCTCTTCTTCAACGATAGAGACAGAAGGGCTTCGTGCCTGAAGCTTCGTGATTGGTCGGGGGGGGGGAAGGGGTTGTGCCACCTTGGATGACGTTTCTGATTGGTCAAATGTATTCCACCTTGGATTGACGTAGCGCGCGGCGTGTGGCATCCAGGGGGTTGTACGCCAGTTCAGCACACTCGGAAAAACAATTACGTAGGTCGATCAGAAACTGCTGGCACTCCATCCTTTTCTTGGTTCTGGATGCAGTAAGCCGGTTTTCGCAGTTTATGCGAAGTACGTACGTAGGTGGCAACCTTTTTAGTTTCGGGTGCGCGCTCAGGAAAGTCTGCCAACCCTGACAGAAACGTGGGATGTTTGTTGCGTCCCAGCCACCCTGGGGAGTTAAATGCGCCCGGAATTGCATGGTGTCGTGTTAGTAAATTGTACCTGGTAGCAAGTTGAACGGGGGAGGGCGTGCCGTCATTTGACGTAAATAAGTAAGGAGAGCGCAGCCGCCGATATCCAAGTTGCTGTTGGGACCAGAGGGTTTCGTAGGCGTAGTGGGATTATTTAGAGGGGTTGCTAACCCGCCCGCCTTAGTAGAGTAAAATGTATACGTGGTATCATGGTATCTAATGGTAGCTCCAAGTATTTTGTCCCCGAAAGGTAGGTACAGTTGTAAGTCCGATTTTAACGAGGTTAAGATGTTTTGTCACATTTATTTGGGCGCAAATACGCTTTTTGTTGCGGTTTGGAGTTCGCACGTACCAGGCATGTTTTTTTGTATTTACCGTATGTATCTACTCGTAGCTGAATTTGTAAAGCCGCGGTACTGTTCGTTTATGGTAGTATGCGGTGCCGAGGTTGACCGATCGATCGATCGCCTTCCAAAGCCCACGCCTGCATAGCAGGGGCAACTAATTATACTATTACGGGGGACCATATTACATAGATAGGATCTACGGTAAACACAAAAATATATATATTTACCTATTTTTACTCACAATATTTGGTCCTATTTACTATGGGCGCCATCGACGGTTACATGTTCAAAAATGGCTGGAAGGGGAGGGATGGTTATAAAAAATCCCCTACGATGTTTTTTTTTTTTCTCGGGTTACGTCAGACACACGGTTATTGAAATACTTTAAAAAAAAAGTAAAATAACAACAGGGTACGCCCGGGTTTCAACGGTTTTTACAGGATCCTGGTTGGAAAATCGCCAAAACGCAGAAAAGCGGGGACGGTCCCAAAATATCCCCGCTATAAACATCTTAGATCGAGCTGAAATTTCAGGGGCGGGGGTCACGAATCCGTGGTCAGGTTTTTCGTACTTAGTTGTGTTGGTGTGCTACGGCCTCACCTAGCTAGTATACACACACCTCGAAATTTTAGCATTTAGCAAGAAGAAAAAAAACTAGAAAAAAAGTACAACACGTCGACCCCAGAGCGAATTCCACGACTCTTTAATCCCTCAGCCTTGATCACCCACTGCGCCCCGCACAAAACCTCTTCACGACGCATTCTGAACGCCGGATTAAATTTGACAGTATCCGCGTCCTCGATCCCAACCCCACAGCAGTGTCTATACAGTACTACAACCTTCTTCTCCTGCACCCTACCAACTTCAGTATTCGGTTTGAGACCCGGGCACATCCTCTGCGCGTGGCACTCACTGCTCGTATTTCGGCACAATGAAAAATGAGCGAGAGCAGGACGCACATCCTGCACCATCTTCTCTGCGCTTACGTTTCGATATCTCAAAACTTCTTCGGTGCTGTCGCTGATGGAGACCGTCTTCGCTTGCGCAGCTCTCTGCCTTTTGGGCTTCAACATCAGAGGCGTTCTACGATAGGGGTTCACCCTACTTTCTGAGACTCATCGCATGAAGAGCTTCGCACCTCACCCGAATAAAACTGACTTCAGCGAAATCAATAACATCCCCATGAATAACCCCTTGGCCTAAAACAAGTATTAAAAAAACGTCATTTTTTTTTTTAGAAACAAGATTGGCATTCCGACGAATTTTGGTTAAGGAGCCCCGTCATTCAGATTTTTTTTTCAGCGAAAAAGGGCCACCTCTATCGTAGAACGCGTCAAAATCAACAACGCGGGTGGTGGCCAACTCGCGAACCCTCGCCGGACGGGCCTGCACTCGTGCCTTACGACAAAACTCTCACACGCTCAGTTTGCCCGCAGTTGCTGCCATCAGCGCCAGGCCAGCCGGAGCTTTACTCATTGTCGAGCCTTTTGCCCACCCCAGTTTTGCTCGGATCGTGTTTTTCTACTGCATGTAACGTTCTACGAGTACCCCCACTAATTTGGCCAAGCCGAGTCGATTGCGGCGAGAGGTACAATGAGGAGCAAAGTCGGGAATATATATGCGGTGATTATTTTTTTTAAGTCAAAATCCGAAGCATTTTTTTTTTTTTGTACCTTTTTTTTTTTACGACGGTTTTGGGCGTTACAGGACGATCCCTGAAATCAGTTTTTTATACGTATATTGAAGTATAATATATATACGTATATATGTATATATATATATTCAGGTGTGGGCCAAGCCATTCGAAAAAACCCCCGTCTAACCGCGGATGGCGCCTATGGCCCCCCGTAATAATGTCCAACCCATATTCCCGAGGTTTACCTATCATATAGGGTTTCTAGGAGCACAATTAAAAACCTGTCCCACTCAAAAAAAAATTACAAAAAACGGTACAACGGAGACCAGTGTTTTTTCTGCCGGCTTGCGGTAGGTATTAACCCTTTTAGCACCGCAGTCCCATATGTGGGGATAAAACACTCAAATTATAGGTAGTGTGTCCCCAAAACGGGCCTGGGGTCCTACAAGGGTTAATGGTACATAAAATAAAACCAGGCAGTCAGGGTACACCAAACCCAAGTTAGAGATTGCTGGTCTGCACACGTATATGGCCTGACTGGTATATATTTTCTGGATGGCTCGAGTTTCTCGTAGGACGCTTCATTGTTCAATCCCAGGACATGTTGGCATAGGTTCGATAGTAGAGAGTGGGCAGAGGGGGGGGGGGGAGGGGTCAGACGGACACAGACAAAAGTCTTGAGTTTTGATGACACAGATCTCAGATAAATCTGGGAAATAGCTCATGTTGCCGGGTAGGAGCCGTATATCCTGCATCGTCCACAGCAAGTAGGACATGATTCCTGGTTGTATCTTGTACTATACACCTGGCACACAGATTCTGCACGAACATATATCATCACGGCAGGTTAGGATATACGTAGATCATCTACATGTAACAGTAGGACATGTTTCCTGGGTTGTATCTTGTACTATATACACACCTGGTATACAGATCCTACACGAACATATCATAACGGCAGGTTAGGATCTACAGTAGTAAGTGATCTCCGTAGATCGTGACCTGCCCGGTGTGTGACGCAAGAGCCCCTCCGCACGATTTTGCGGCGCACCCCCAAACAGCATAAAAAATCCGCCGCCAAACTTCCCCTCCGACCAACGTGCTCAGCAGAAAAAACACCAAAATTCTTGAAATATTCGACGAAACTCATCAAGAATGTCCAACTCACCCTGTGCCTGGTGGTATCTGCCTGCTACCAGGTATCTGGTATCACGCAGGGAAGCCACCGGCCTATTGAACATGTGCTACCCTTTGTGAGACGCGTGCTACACTTAGTATAGGTAGGTAATATACTCGTAGCACTTTTTTTTTCCGAGATTCATATTAATAGTGCGAGGAGCACTATAATACCCCACCCAACAGCCGACGATAAGAGCTTCAGAGGTAATATACACCATCACAACAAGTGGGCTTGCAAATAATAATATGCAATACGTACACTTCGGATGTTGCAAACACTGCTGTAGCTCAGGCATACAATGGTTGGGTCGGGATCCCGAGAGAGGGAGCAACACAATGGTTGGTGATTTAGCGCCGATCAACCCTTTTAGGACCACAGTCCCGTTTTTGGAACAAACCACTTGGGTTTTGAGTGGTTTGTCCCCAAGACGGGACTGCAGCTCTAAAAGGGTGAATGCCAGTGAGGGTAGGAAGGATCGGGTCGTTTGTTACCGGTGCCGCACGACTCCTTGCTTTCAACCGTTGCGTGCAGCTCGAACATCAATTTGTGTCATCCGCCCAAAAATAACGGAAAAGAGTGTCCGTGGCCGCTGCGACCGGCAGTATTCACCGCCAATGTTCCTCTCTCGTAAGAAGTCCCGAAAGGGCTGATCAACCGTTGTTAGGACTGCAGTCCCGTTGTGGGGACAAAACCACCAAGATTCTAAGGAAGCTTGTCCCCAAAACGGGACTGCGGCGCTAAAATAAAGGCCCCTTGGGATTTCGTTTTTTCTTGTCTGTTTCGGATCGAAAGCGCAAGCTTCTACTTCTACCGCAGCACGGCTCCATGAGGTAATTAATAATGTACCCGCGGCAAGCGCGATGGAAGGAAGAATCACACGCACCCTGCAAATATGAGATTGACGAGACCCCTCGCCTCGCAGCTGAGGAGGGCGGTGCCTTTTTTTACTCAGTTTGTACGTATATTAAAATGCCGCCTGCACACATATTGTAGGCACAACTAAAAAAACAGTGAAGACGATTCTGTCGGGGGGGGGGGGGGTTCTCGTCGATTCACTTTTTAGAGCATGCGCGAAACGGCTAGGTGGTCAATCCATCCAACAACAAGAGAGCCTTCCTAGTGATACGAACAAAAGTAGGCGAATTGGAATGCTGCGGCGCACAATCCCATTGCCCATACTGCTGTGCTATACCTATCGCCGAGGGAATCAAGCACACGGTCATCCCGTTCCTTCTACGACATTACCTACAGCGAGAATACAGCCGTCGCCGTCCGCCGGCAACAATTCAATTCAACATGTTGAAAAAAATACAGCCTTTTTTTCCCCGAGCCGGTCGAGGGGCTGTTGGCCGCCGGCTTCTGTCCAACCGATGCAAGGATAATAAAAAACCTCCTCCGGCTCGTGGCGGCAGTCTCCAGAGCCCCACCCACGCAACATCACCGCATTTTTTATCCAACATGTACCCTTGGTCGTGTTCCATCCCCACGCCAAAGCCCTCAATAACACCTACCAGGCATTCTATTTTTCAATGGGTATGATAGCGTTTAGCCCCCTCCCCATATAGTACATGCCGCTCAAAACCCTCCGGATATATTTATAATATATTTTCAGTAGGCTACGCTCAAAAGCCCCCGTGCACAAACCGCTCAAACCCTACACACGAGTACGGAATTATACCTCCAACACGAAGCAGCGTGCAGCTCCGTACGGATAAAAATCACGGAATTATACCTCCAACACGAGTACGGAATTATACCTCCAACACGAAGCCGCAGTCGGATAAAAATCACGGAATACTCCAATCACTACTGCTGTTGATAAAAAGCAGGAGGAGCCACCCCTCCGAATTTTTTTTAAAAAAACCCAACGAAAACACAGTACGTACGTAGTGATCCAATCCAGTCCACCTCAGCCCGTCCGTTACACACGCTGCGTGAATCACAATGACTCGAGGCGCGCAGGAGACAGGCTGCCAAGGTGTCAGCGACGAAGACGGACACGAAGACCTGACAGTCCCATCCCAGTCCCTCCAGTGCGCGCGTTTTTTTTTTCCCGACGTCGAGTTCACTCCCACCCCGACCCCACCCGCACCCCCGACCCCCACCACCCCAACCCCACCCGACACCGCCACCTCCACTCCCAGCCCAACCCCCACCCCACATCATCGTTGTCGGCACTTCTCCGCCGCCGTCAAAATTAATCTCCGGAGAGCCTGCACTCCACCCCCCCTCATCCCCACCCCCCCCCCACCCACCCTGCATAAAATACTGTCTGAGCACTTGTCCATCTTTGCCTTGAAATTTTCGGGAGACTACGCTATACATACACCTCCCTCCGCCCCCACTCCACGTAATCGGCATCGTCAACGTCAGCACTTCTCCGCCTTTGCCTGGATCTCCGGAGAGCACTCGGCCGCGGCTGCCTCATCCACGCACCACAGCAGGCTCCGCCCTTCCGACACCTCGACCCTCGCCGCCGGGTAAGGGGACGCTGCGCCGGCTGACCGGAGGCTCCCGTCCACGATGCGAAGGAGTTGAGGAAGCAAGGAAGCCTTTCCTGCTCCGGTGCCGATAAACATCACCTGCGGGCGGGGGGGGGGGGGGGGGGGTGGCAGGGCGCGCGCGAGGGGAGCCCAGGGGGTAAAATGGGAGCAGGGGGGTTTTGCTCGGTAGGATATATGTACTCGATCTCATGCATGGCCGTAGGGGAGGGGGGGGGGGGGCGTACATATTTGTTGCTTGCCTTAGTCATTGGACCATTGGCACGCATCATTTTCGAGACGGAGCACCGTTCCTACTCCTATTACGGGGGACCATAGTTAATAGGACCTATGGCATACATAAAAACCTATATATTTAACCACTTTTACTAACAATATCTGGTCCTATTAACTATGGTCCCCCGTAGTAATAGAGACACCTCAAACAGTTGTGGCGCCCAATGCGGGGTTTCCATGCGCGAGGGCAGCCCAGGAGGTAGTGGGGGGGGGGCGTACTTATTTGTTGCTTGCTTTGGGCCATTTAACCATCGACCACGCACCCCTTTCGAGACGGAGCACCGTTCCTAGCGCCGCTCCTACTCCTCATCGAGACAGACACCTCCAACAGTTGCGCGCTCAATACGTTGTTTCCAAATATTATACCAGCTACAGACAGTGTCACTTTTTTTTCGCAAATATTATCGATTTCGAGCAAACCCTTTTTACTACAGGCACTGCAATACCGCTCTGAGCGTAAATTGAAGGACCGTTTGTTTTGATCATATTTGTGTCCACTGCTGTGAAAACGTTACTCATATTTCCGCTTAGATTAGTACCTGGTACGTATTTAACTCTTAATAAGGCTGATTCCTATGCGATTCAGATTTTCGAGCTTCAGGTTTTGACCAGATCGCATTTTCAGCTGTGAGGTTCGCAAATCGAAACGGTCTTCCTAGATGCGAAAAACACGGATTTCTTGTGGGTACGTACACAGATCCGTACACAGATCCGAGCAAACGCCAAGAGGAGCTGATGATGTTGTGGTCTGGCGCTGCCAAGAGGTTCGCCGAGTGCGTCACGTAGAGTCAACCTGTCTTGGTATTTCGTATTTCACAATGTGAATGGCTGCTGCCGCTGTGGTATACGAGTACGTATCCACGGAGAGGTGCGCGCCGAGTGCTCTCCTCTGGGTCTCTAGGCCCGAGCCCGCGCCAGCCGACTGGAGTCTAGCCACGGAGAAGCAGACGTGCCGCCCGCAGACTGCGGGTCGGGCGCGAAGCAACGCCGCTATACAGCTACTGTGTCCCCATCCAACTCATCGATCGTTCTGCAGCTGCTGCTGCTGCTGCTGCTTGCTGCTAACATTTTAAGTTAGAGACCATGCCATTTTTCGATTTGAAAATCTGATGGCCCAAGACGTCGGACCAAAGTCTAGCGACTTGGGCCATCGGATTCTCAACTCGAAAAAAAATCCGGTCGGATTTTGCACATTCGGACTGCATAAACAGATGCTTTCGTTTATGGGATACGAAAAATTCAAATATGAAGCTCGAAATCGAACCGCATAAGAAACAGCCTACCTAAAACTATTTTGGTGCCCCAAAACACAGGTGCAGTTGTACAGGGGCCATAACGTGATACCGTTCTGACCGATAATACAACCCCTGTTCGACGTTTATATTAAAGTACAGAAGAGGCCTATCTTCCCGGCCAAAGTGGCATCAATCACCCTTTTGAGGTCTTGAGGGGGAAAAAGCCTCCAAACTTGTTGGTGATGTTTCATATTTCAGCCAGCGCCGGTCAAGCTTATTGGTGATATTTCATGTTTCAGCACCGGTCGCACACACGCACGAGTAGAAGGAGCTCGGGCTTGCGTTGTTTTGCTGGATTTCTTCAAGAAAAAGCGTCTGATTTCGAAGATTGCAAAAAAATACTCATCGTCGCACCATATCCACAACACATATCGGGTAGAGTACCATTTTGTGTGTATGTATGTATGTATGTATGTATGTATGTATGTATGTATGTATGTATGTATGTTTGTATGTATGCATGTATGTATGTATGTATGTATGTATGTATGTATGTATGTATGTATGTATGTATGTATGTATGTATGTATGTATGTATGTATGCATGCATGTATGTATGTATGCATGTATGTATGTACCTTGTGTGTGTATGCATCTATGTATGTATGTATGTATGTATGTATGTATGTATGTATGTATGTATGTATGTATGTATGTATGTATGTATGTATGTATGTATGTATGTATGTACCTGGTATGTATGTATGTATGTACTCGGACTACTGCGCTCTCGAATCCTTTGGCGGGATATATGGCCCGCACTCCTCACGGTCTTGTTCGCTATACTCCGTAGTCCCAAACGACTCAATTTTTTCACACCTCGGAAATATTTCAGGGCAGATGATCTGTATGATCTGTGTGCTATGCTCACGTTGCCGGGGCGGGAGCCGTACAACCTGCACGATTTAGCACCTGTTTCCTGGGTTGGATTTGTACTATACAGATCCTGCACAACACCTCAATACGGCAGATTATGCTCTAGATGTTTTATCTGTAGATCATTTATCTGTCGATTAGATCGTGATCTGTTCGGCGTGTGTAACCTCTTCACCATATACTTCAAATACTATCGTACACTAATTCCAAGTGTTTTAACCCTAAACACGTGAGTGCGGTTCGAAAGGGGACAAACAACAACCCCCCCTCCCGCCTCCCTGCTAAGCTCTGACTGATGCTTGCCGCCAACAGTCTGCCATGCACCCACGCCCCCCCGGGATGGGCCATTTACTCATAGGGGGCCATGCAGCCTCCCGCGTCAGTCGACGCTGTCACCCGCATGCAAGAAAACCCTTACCACGAGCGGTTCTTAGCAGGATGCAGCTTTTCCCTCACGCGACTCGACAAACACCCTCACGGCGCTTCGCGCTTGGAGCAAGCAAATCAACGCCTGCCTTCGTCAGTGAAAACCCGACCTGCTCCTTCCTAGCATTGCACATAGGGATGGGAGGGGCTATGGTGATAAATACGACTACGGCCACGCACGACATGAGTACCCTCACCCACCCCCCCCCCCCGCCCGCCCGCCCGCCCGACGCAAGAGCTCACTCACATTTTGCGAGTTGTTGAGCACCGGGTAGGTTAGGGTGACCCTCTGCGGGGGTGGCTTGGGCGAGTCTTCGATGTGCGCGACCCACTTGGCGCTCTCCTCCAGGAGGGGGTGGTCCGGGAACAGGGAGCACGTGTGTCCGTCCGGCCCCACCCCGAGCAGCGAGGCGTCGAAGCACGGCAGCGTCGGAAACGTCTCCTTAAGCTTGGCCTCGTAGTCTGCTGCGGCTAAAAGACAGAAAGAAGGGAAAAAAAAAGAGAAGCAGAAACGATACATCGAAAAAAGTATGTATTTCATTTGCCATCTGACAACAAAGTGCATACGCAGGGTGAATGTCACATCCCCCCAGAACAAAGTCGACGTGCAAATCTCGAAGAAATCGGAAACAAATGAAGACCAAAGTGCTGACCTACATGGAATAGCGACAGCCAACATCAACATGTGTCATATTTACAGCTTTTGTGCCAGCCAGACACACACATATATATATATCAGACCCAAATTTACTGCAGCTTTCTTTCGAATTGTTCTGAAAGACTATGATACGTACCGGCATATTTTCATATTTTCCACTTTGCCCATCGTAAGAGTCTTTTTCTTTTTCGCCCCTTTTTTCGGCTTTCCATGTTCTCGAAGGCGTGTTTTCCACAGGTACAATACCGCCGTATTAACTCCGTGAGACACAAAAAAAAACACACACAAGCTTCGGGGGCAACCTTCAGTAGTTGGCACTACTGCCAATGGAATACAGCGGGGGCTACGATTTAAGAGAGGTCAACTTAGGAGAAACACCGATTCAACCCTTCTGTTACGGGGGACCATAGAAAAATAGGACCAAATATTGTTAGCAACAATAGGTAAATATATAGGTTTTTGTCTGTACCGTAGGTCCTATTTACTATGGTCCCCCGTAATAGAGCAAAACTGCAGTCCCGTTTTGGGAACAAACCAGTCAGATTGTAAGTAATTTACCCCCGAAACGGGACTGCAGCCCTAAAAGGGTTAAGAGAGGTCAAACGGCTAGGCACGGGTATACTAGTAATATTGGCTGGTATTTTATATACATACCGGTATATACCCATTGCGGTTTTAGAGAGGTCTGCTAGGCCTGACACACCCTTCCCTTGAATCGCAACCCCCCCCTCTGTAAGGTACAACCTCCTCTGGGGACGCGTTTCTGGAGCAGTGCGGTAAAAGGAAAACTTAGGACGGGGAAAAAAAAACCCCTGCTGCTTTCAGTCGTTCATATACTAATCACAATCGCTCAAAAAAATATTAATATTATGGGGGGCAGTAGTACACAGGACCAAATCTTGTTCGTAAAAATAGGTCAATATATAGGTTTTTGTGCTTACCGTAGGTCCTATTTACTATGGTCCTCCGTAATAGTAACTGCGCCCACGTTTTGGGTGCCAAAGTACTTGGAATAAGAAGTCGGATAAATGTTGAAGTGTTGGCCCACCTTGTTCCGGAGAGAGTTCGGTCTTGACAGCGATTACGTTTGCTGCCGGAATGCCGCAGGCCGAAAACGTGTCTTCCCACGCCTTGTAGTTGCTGTTGTGCCGCCACGAAGAGGTATCACATCATACACGCGTATGAGAGGATGGCGGAGGTGTCCAGCACGAATGAGCCGCGCGAGGCAGAGGAATCATGACATCAAATGATATGTAGATGGATGTACGAATATCATGGGAAGGGTTAAATGTTGTCATCGAAAAACTTAATGCACGTAGCAAAACATGAAGTATTGAGCTTCGATTTGCACTTTCTTGTATCGCACACATTAACGTTTTGCCATTCAGCGTTGGATATCGTGTTCACAATATTATATACATCTAAGCATCGAACGCGTCTGGTCTTTGTTCAAGCCTATGATACTGAACGACAAACAGATTTGAATTAGGTATCGATATCTCTGCATGGTTTCGGTTTGATTTATCGTTTATCGGATATAAATATCGTGTCGAATTCGCTTTTCATTTGATGTCCCATCACCATTGATATAATACAGCAGTAGATATTCCTTTGTATCGTACAGCACTACTGTAGTTATTTCTATACTTGGATACAAGAATGCCGTACAGAGTTTTCCTCGGGCCGGCCCGTAAAACGGTTCACACCTCCGACAAACCATCTACAGATCATTGGTTCCCGCTTCATGATCTAGATACTTCAATGCAGATCTATCATATATTCCCTATTTTGTATGATCTTGCTCGTGTCGCTGGGTGGGAACCGTACAACCTGCAAGATCTAGCTATTACAGGGGGCCATAGTTAATAGGACCAAATACTACGGGGGACCATAGTTAATAGGACCTATGGTATACATAAAAACCTATATATTTAGCCATTTTTACTAACGATATTTGGTCCTATTAACTATGGTCCCCCGTAATAGTGGTAGTAGAAATGGTTAAATATATGTTTTTTTATGTGTACCACAGGTCCTATAACTATGGCCCCCCGTAATAGCACCACGACGATTTGACGAGGCTGAAGACGAGCCCTTACGATGTCTCCCCAGTCACGACTACGCTGCCCTTCACGGGGCTGCGAGTTAGCGTGGAACTGGGACACAGCCGATCCGAACGGTTCGGGACATGGGTGAATAGCGTGGCGCTGACAGTTGCAGCTCGACTATTTCAAGACCTTTGGCTTCGTGGCTCCCCGCACGCTCTTATGGCCTTTTTGGCAGACAACAAAAGCAGTAGACGTTTTTCTCGCGCAGTCGGACACGTGGATGGACAAAGCCTGTTTCCGATCGGAGACAAAATCGGGGTTCCTTGTACTGTTGAAAAAAAAGAGACTTTTCGATCCCAACCTCATCGATCGAGCAAAATCCGACCCACGCATCCCGTCGAAATACTCCCAACAGCGCAGCAGCTGAAGGGTGCCCCTCATAGAACCCGCGAGCAGGACACAAAAAGCAGTTTTCCGAATACTTTCGCCTGCAATATTTCGAGGAGCACAAAAATTGCAAACTTGACCCGACTGACGATGAAGATAATGGACAGGGGCGGCATCCAGAATCTAGACACACCCCGTCGAACTACAGTCGATCGGGAACCAACCTTTTCGACCCTGCCAATCCGACGGTTTAACCCTTTTAGGACCGCAGTCCCGTTTTGGGGACAAACTACTTGGACTTTGACCGGTTTGTCCCCAAAACGAGGACTGCGGTTCTAAAGGGGTTAACGATAAGCCTTTATGGATATCAGCAACATGTAATAACGGGAGAACACGACGGGTAATCGGGCCGTTACAAGATGAAACTGCAGCAATTTTCAATTTTTACGTTTTTACTATTAATAGTTTGTACCGTGACGAAGAGCGAAACCACCGCTAACAACCGCCATCAGCGATAAGCCCAGCGACAAGCCCACCGAGCATAATTCGCGCAACGGAGCGGGCACCAAAGAGCTCCAAAGGCCAAAAAGCCACTATTCATAAAAAAAAACGTGGATGGCAACAAGCTGGCAAGCAGGTGCCGTTTCGCTCCGAGCCCAATCTATATCCTAACAGGTTAACCCATGAAAATAAGACATGGGTGTACTATTAATATTAATACTACAGTAGTAGTCTGTATACTCGTATGCACATCATACCCCATCATGTAGTTCATATGATTTCATAATACAATATCATATCATTTCATATCGTAGGCACAATTCGATGCGAGTCGACGAGGGAAGAAAAGGCTGAAATCTTCTCGCGATAAAAATGAAGGCACGTACCGTAGCGGGAAGGGGGGGGAAGAGCCTGCTATGTGACCCCGGATCTGAGTTACGAGTGGGAAGGAGAGAGAGAAGAAGATGTGCGAAGATAATGAATGGGATGAGAAAAAAAAATAAAAAAATAAAAAATCGTACCTGTCGCTGTGGTCGAGGGGAACGCAGCGCTCGTCGGCGAAAAATATTTTGAACTTGGTCCAGTCGACGCCTTCGGCTTGCGCAAGGCCCTTCAAAAGCTGGTCGATTACAGCATCATCAAATAAATGCCAGTCGCGGCAGCAAGCGGAGGATCGATCGCGATGGCGCATAGCAAAAAAGGCGTCAGACGGCTGGAGGTAGCGGGCAACGGCACACGGAAGTTCGTTGTGCTGTGGTGTGTCGGGTGTCGGCTGGGCACAAAAATGATGCACTTGGGGGGGGGGAGGGAGTTTATAGTTTTTCCGGGGGGGGAAACATGCTTGCCGGACAAACGTCAGGACGCATGTTTGTTCCTCTCCCGTTCACGCCTCTGCTTGACCAGGTCGAAAGCTGGAAATAAGGATAAAATCTTACACCCGGATAGTCTATACTATCCCTAAATTGCTTTTGGTTGTTTACGTATGCGGCTGCTGCTACCGCAAGTCTTTTGCTCTACAGAGGCGGGCGGCAGGCTGGCAGCGCTAATGCTGGGCCTACAATTAATACTACAGCCAGTAGTACAGCAGCAGTAGGGGGCGGAGAGCATTCTCATAAACGGGTCTTCACACCTGTGACGGCCCGTACCAGGTACGAAGTCCGAGCGCTGAAACGAATGTGGGTTGAGCTGGAGGCTGGAGAGTAAGAGCGATGGATATTTATACAGCAACAACAGAAGCAGTACGTAGCAGTAAACAACAGCCTTTGCTTGTAGGAGAGGAAAAATACAGCAAACGGCACTGCTGCTGCTGTCTGCTTCTGTGTGCGTAGTTTTACGTACTACCAGGTAGGTATGTATCATACGCACCTTGGGCATCGAACCTCCTGACACGGAAACATTGCACACGCCCCGCGCCAGCACAGCCTGCTCAGCAATCGAGACTATCCGCTTGATGAGCTCAGCGGCAAGGGCATCCGGGGTTGATCCAACCACCAAAGAAGTCGACATGGCGGAGGGCGCGGGAAGCGGACAGATTGAAAGTTGACGATTATGCCCTCTGCTGTAGCTGACGACGCGGTGGAAGTGGCGGGCAAGAAGGCCAGAAGAGGGAGACAGGCATGCCACGGGACTGTCATCATTTTTAGCAATAATACCGACCGCACGATCCAGGAAGATTCAAGGAATTAAAGTTGTGGAGCGCTGCTACCGCCGTACGGACCACCACCCCCTTGCTTGTGTCTATCGCAATTGCAGTTGATACTCTAACTGCTACCTGGCATCGATTTTCGTGGTTTCGATCATGATGCGATGTACACGTGACAGCGTGTTGACGTGTCGAGGCAGGACGGACTGCTGACGCCGTGGAATCCGTGTAGCTTTTGTGGTCTCCTCATGTGGAGAGGTGCAGGCTGCAGGGTAGCTGTGGCATCGGGCATGATATACCAAGCGGTACACATACCCCGATGTCGTCGGGTTGCGCTCTTGTGGACCGAGGACAGCGTACCTCCCCTCCCTGCCTGCGCACAACGGTCATGCCTCTATCTCTTGCCCGAAGATGGAGGCCCTGGTGAGGCCCTGGTGACACGCTGGCAAGGTGCAGCCGACCCCTCGATGGGACGGGTCCTCAGGTCCTCCTCGGAAGCGTCCGTGGATACAGACAATTGTCTGTAGTAATCCCGCCGCGTTTTTTTTTGCTGCATCGAACACTCAATTGCCGCACTTCAGTTGTACACAGGTAGTATGCACGAGACTACCAGGTACCAGGTAGCAGATACCAGGTAGTACGAACGAGAGGCAGCTATCTAGCGGCTGTTTCCGTGGCTCCACGCCCAGCACGTGAAGAGGCACCGCCAGCGGCGAAAGGTGAATCAACAGCAGTCTAAAGCCGCAGTGTATGTCTCTTTTCGGAGTGGCGGGAGCACGGGCGCCTCGTGAGGAGTCTGATGATCCTGGACCCACGGCGATGCGCTGCCGCCTCTCCGAGAAGCAGAGGCTCTTCATCTACAGTCAGTAGGCAGGAATTGCTGCTGCTGTTGAATCACGTTCTGCCTCTGCTACTACTGCTGAAGTAGTTCTTCTTCGCGAGGCCACCGAAGCAACCACAGGATACAACGACGCGATAATTTGAGCGTGGCAGCCGTTTTTGGTCTGTGCATCGAGCATCACGCCTCCAAGCCTTCAAGGGTTAGGGTTGGGGGCTCGAACAACATCAGAAAAAAAAAAGTTTTCACCATGAGGTTAAAGCGTACAGCAGTAGTAGGCAGTAGGACATGCTTGCCTCAGATTGTAAGAACTTGAGCTTATCCCAAAATCATAAAAACATGGGTGGTTCGTCCCCAAAACGGGACTCTGACGGCACTTCTAAGAGGAAAAGGGCTAGCACTGGTGTGGAGAAACGTACCAGGTCCAAGAGAGACCCAAACAAAGATAGCGACCAAAACAACGAGACGTGGGTTTATGATAGAATCAAATGAACTATCTTCCGTCTGTGTGTCGAGCGAGCGCGCACCAGCGTATACGAGCGTACGAGTAGGATCATCATGCTGGGCCGGTGTCGTCTATATAATAACTCCTTGGATTTCGTTTGGACACAAGCTTTCTTTAGAATCCCCCCACCAAGAAGTGTGGACGACGCTGCTTGCTGAAAATTTCATCACTTTTTCCCGCTCAAGTCCCAAAAACCGCAGAGAGCCCCCTCCAACGTTTCGGGGACAAATTACTTTGAAATAGAGATGTGGAAATTTCTTGCCGTGGGAAAATGCGTAAGAAACATTTCGCTTTGTCTCCTTTCAAGGCACGGTGAAAATAAAAGTGCATCTTCTCTGCGCGCATGCCCGACAGAGAATAAAGTGCCAGTTCCAACCTCTCTTTTTCTTTCACCACTCGCAGCCTCAAATACACCACCACCAGAGGCTGCCACAAATACAACGGAAATCACATGAAAATATCAATATGAACTTGACTCAACACACACCAACAAAGCATGCCCTGCTGTACAAAAACTCAAGCAACTCCAACAACAGGTATTATAGTCACATCCAACATTCAATTCGTTGGAAACATGGCGGAGGCCCACCCCGCCATTCTCGAAATACTCCGTTTTCTCTGCACCTCACTTCGCTCTTACTGGTAGGTTTTCCCCCCTATCTCAGGGTGTGACATTGAAAAAATAGTGTCCCAGTACCCCAACAGTAGGCCGTGCTTAAGGCACTGATTACACTTCAGTACCTCGGAGGGCGCTATGCCCTGAGCATTCAATACCAGGTACGCCCCAGTGCCTAAACGTCACCATAGGTACGCCCCAGCGCCTAAATCTCACCATGCCCAACGTACTGGTGTACTGATAATGTCCCAAAGTCGCTTTTGTAGGGGGTGGCCGACAAAAACAGCGAAAGGAAACGCTGGTCAACTCATCAGCAAAGTTTGTTTGTTGTTGGTCCAACCACTACCGCCGCGTGCCCACGGTTTGTACATTTTCTGTGTCAGCGCGGTTATGCTGGTCATGAAAACCCCGGGCAGTTACGTACACACCGGTGATACATCACGTAGGTCTACTGTAGGCTTGTGCAGTAGGTTCCAACAACAGGCTCTACAGTATGCTATACAATAGATTCTACAGTACGCTCCACAGTACGCTATGGAGCCAGGCTCTAAAAGTAGGTTCGCCCCATTCGTATCGTTCTTGCCGCTCTAAACGCTCTGATTATATGACATAAAAAAGCAACGCACAAACACAGCCGGATCGAACAAAACCCCGATAACAGCCTGGAGGCGCACAACCAGTTGGCAAGATACTGCAGAGCAGAGGCGTCCTCCTTGGACTAGGTTATCGCTAGTCTACGTCCGGAAGCTACGTGTATCCTCCATTCAACCCCCGCCAGAATGAACAGACCAAAAAAACAGGTTGGCCGCGACCGAAGTCGTGCCCGGGCGCACACGCCGTGCCCGGGCGAACATCCAACAGCATGAGCAGGTGCTGCTGCGGCTGCGGACACCAATTCTCCGGCGGATTCGAACGGAAGCAGGCATTCAGGCGGCAGTTCGACATCAGCGGCTCTACGTAACTATGTAGACACCGAGGCTCCGCACAACGATCCCCCCCCCCCCCCCCAGAGACCCCACCCAAGAGTCTCCGCCCTGCCCAAAATATTCTGCTCAAAACTCTAGCAGCAAGGTCAATTCCCTGCCTTATAGGGCACCCAGCTGCGCTAACATCTCTTCTGTTTTTGCATCCAACTTGGCCTCGCCCGCGGCGGCCGGTCTCGCCACGGCGGGGGCGCCGGTGGGCGCGTCCATCATCTTCCCGTCGACGTCCAGCCCTATCTCGGCCAGGACCTGGTTGACGACATTGTCAGCGTCCGCCTCGACGCCTTCGTTGTCGAACTGGAAGCAAACAAGTGGGCGGGCGGCGGCGGTGAGGGCAGATGCAAAATGAACAACAGGGTAAGCGAACTCCTGCGTGCACTTCGATGTTTTTTCCGCATTTGTCATGTTGGTGGGGCGGGCGGGGGGGAGGGGTTGGCTGTGCAGGGCCCAGTTTTTTTGTTTTTTTTTCTCCTAGCATGTTCGTGGGCGTGGCCGTCACGTATAGGTATAGATAGTATTAACGACACAAGACATGTAATAGATGCCCGGTACTATCGACATGATTAGAGAAAAGATTAACGCGAACAGATGTTGCAAACGCAGCACACTGTCGTAGATATCGTTCGAGAGGGGTTCCATCAACCAAGAACATAAAGCCAACTACCCTGCTATCACGAGGGACCTATAGTAAATAGGACCTACGGTACACACGAAAACCCACATACTTACATATTTTTATCAACAATATTAGGTCCTATTTACTATGGTCCCCCGTAGTAGTAGGCAAGGAATAAAGGTCTGAGGGTTTCTCAGCCGTTATGATTGTCTGGAATACACGTGCACAACTAGGCAAAAAACACAGAAGATTCCAAGCATTTTCTCCCCCAATCCCCGGGTGGACATGATAACCAAATCAGGGAAGGGTTTCCACTTCTCCTGCGTGTTTCGTGCTAAGCCTGCGTAACTATCATGGTGGCAGGGCCCGCATTCGGCGGCTGGCGGAAAAACAGCTTCAGCAAGCGAGGGAGAGAGAGGGTGGGGGAGGGCAGGGAGCCGAAGAAACATCAACGCTAGCTGCCAGTCTGACAGCTGCGAAAATGCCTCGTGCTCGTACAGTCTGACATGTCTTCCCCTACGTGCGCTCGCACTTCTACACGATGGTTCATCCAAACATTGCCTACTGGGGCTGCGATGATGTTTGTGATGCTTACAAACATGCCACTTTTTACCAACAAACCCAAAAATATGTCGTGAGCCGTACGATGTAGCTGGCATCTAACTTGGGGCGTTAGGTGCTACCGCGTTATGGCGGGAGGGAGGACGGATGAAGGTCCAGCCAGGTGCAGCAGATGAGAGCAGCGATCAAATATCCAAGCATGAAACCCCTGCGATGGGCCTCAAAAACCTTTGCTTTGGAGTACACATTCGACAGCGGGTGTACTGCTGTAGTACTTGGGCGCGTTGCGTATATAGAGCAGACCCAGAAACAAAGCTGATTGCCAAAAACACAACGGTCTTGTTGGGGGATGCTTCGAAAAAGAAGGCAGGGTTTCTGACAGTAGGTGAAAAAAAAAACACACACACAGAACACCAACCCGTTACAAACCGAGCTTCCTTGGACGTCACATACAGAGGCTAGGGGCTTTCGGCAGACCGGAAACAAACAATAAAAAGGACAAAAACACACCCCTTGGTTCTGCTGCTGCTGCTGCTGCTGAGGGGGACGGGGGGGCATGGGGTTCTTATATCGATAGCTCTTACCGCGTCGATGAGAGCGTCGTCCATCATCTCCTCGGACAAGCCCATCTTCTCATTCTCCACCGCGAACTGCTGCATAACCTTGGCCATCTCTTCGGTGCTCACTGCATCGTTCACGTTCTTCATAACTCCTGCCACGTTCCCCATCACCCCGGCCAGTGACGCCTGCGTCGCTGCAGACGATGCCGCATGTCCGACCCCCGCTATCCTAGCCCGGGCGGTGTAGAGCTGGTCCTTCTGTCCTCGTAGGGTGACCAGCTGTTTTGCGAGCGTTCGTGTCGCAGCCTGGTGTGACAAGCAAAGCGGGGGGGGCGTAGGGTAACTATGAAGGGTGTTTCGCAAGCGTTTGTGCTGATGAAGGAGGGGGGTAACTAATATAGCTGTTTGGCGAGAGTGCTTACTGATGTATCAAGGCAAAAATAAAGAGGGGGAGGGAGGGAGGAGACTATATTTTACCCCGTAGCTGCTTGGCGAGTGTTCGTGAAGCGCGCTGGCTTTTTCCCAAGCGAGTTCATTTGCATCCCGTGCGCGAGCGTGAACATGCCAGCACGAAAGCGAACAGAAGGGCACGTGTTGAGTGCAGTGCTCGGTGCACAACAACGGAGGCTGGTAATGCGTTCGACAGATGTTGGCATCAGGCGCATTCACGCTGGTGCCGGTGTGACAACCATCTGTGCTGGGACAAGCAACCGCAAGACGCATCTGAAAGCAAAGGGTCCGGCCCCCGCATCATGAAAAACTTGTGCGCTTTCCGAAGACATGCCACTCATGTCCCCAAAGAAAAGGGTTGTTCGTGTATGACTGTTTCACCAAAACGCTCCTACATTTCGGAACAGTGTGGTAGAGGGGATACAAGGATAACCATAACATACTATTACGGGGGACCATAGTTGATAGGACCAAACATTGCTAGTAGAAATGGTTGAATATATACCCTGGTAGGTTTTTTATGTATACCACAGGTCCTATTAACTATGGTCCCCCGTGATACTACTAGTACCAACTTGTCACACATTTGTTGGTCACATAGCACTGCCCATTTAAACTACAAAGTCAGCGCTGACTGCTATTACGGGGGACCATAGCAAATAGGACCAAACCTTGTTGGTAAAAATGCTTGAATATATACCAGGTAGGTTTTTGTGTGTACCGTAGGTCCTACCCGGAATTTACTATGGCCCCCCGTGATAGCTCAGTGGCTGTGGCGAATCTCTAGAACAGTACTGCCGCAGATTTCATTCCGACAACAGTACCGTATATCAACGACGGGACCGAAATATCACAAAAAAAAACTCGCAGGAGTTCACAACCAGAGCGGCATTCACGAAACACCACGCGGGAAATGTGACAGCACCGCTATGATGCGCATGAGACGCACGCACCAATCGCTTTTACGCGGGACCATAGAAAATAGGACCTACAAAAACCTATATATTTACCTACTATTACCAACAATATTTGGCCATATTTACCATGCTCCCCCGTAATAGTACTGCTGCTGCCACTGCGGATGCTGCTGTTGTTCTGTTTCCTACACCGCCGCACCTGGTTACCGCCTTTGGCGGTTTTCTTTATTTCCAAAACCAGCGACTTCTCGGACCGTTCCAAGTTCCGGAGCTCCTTGTCGAGATCTCGCTCCCCGTGGCGAACCGCTCGTTTCGCATCCTTCGCCGCAGCTATTTTTGTTGCATTTCAGCAAAATTTATCAATGGCGACATGGTTCAGGAGTAAACCACACCGGCGAACGGATGGGCGGATGAAAAAGACACGAAAGAAGCTATCAGTTAGGTCGTCGCTCGCTCGCGCACGCACGCACAAGGAAGCATCACAGCATCACTGCTTGCCGCGACTGATTGTCTCGAGAGAGGCGCGTGCACCTTTAAGGTACTACTATTAATATTAATACCGTAGCTGTGATTTTTTTTATGTTTCCATTCGCAAATCCCTCAACCCAGGGGGAAGCTACACCTGGTACAAAAAAAACTGGTACCTGGTAGGAAATATGAAAATATCGCGTTCCTCGTCGCATTGTCCTTCGCCCACTTCCTCCCCCTCCGCCTACCTCCTTCCCACACCCTTCTCTTCATAATGTCGAAATATAGATAACGGTATAATACGTAGGTATTCTGTGTTGCTTGGTTAATTCACTGTTGCAAAGGTCGTCGTCGCAGGAGTACAGAGTGCCGGGACAGCAATATTTTTGGCACGGCATAGCGTACTGCGGGGAGGTACTGGGGTGATGTCAGTACTCCGGGCATAGCGCGTTCTGAGGTGCTGGGGTGTACTCTGTGGTGCTGGGAATGGTGAAGGTACTGGGATTACTGGCGGCATGCTTGATACTAGAAATAATGGAAAGCGACTCCTTACCTAATGAATTGCTCATGTAGGCCGTCACGGCAGCGAAGCACTTCGGGAATGGCGAACTTTGGGGCACTTTTGTGTGCTCTGGCGTACTGGTACTGGCGAGATAGTGGGATTTTTCCGGTAAACTTGATGATGTTGATACTACTGCTGTAATCACACAACAGAGCATTGCACTATTCCGGACCTGGTGCGTACCTGGTATGTACCTGTTGTGCTACTTTTACGGAGGTCGTCAAAGCGGTATCATGATAATTGAGGGGCATGACGCGCGGTGGTGTACTGGGGCGTAATCAGTACTCTGGGCATACCGTGCTTCGAGGTACTGGGGTGCACTGGAGATACTGGTACCCACTGGAAGTACTTGGCGGTACACCCGATACCGCTGCCAAGATATTCGCGTTTTCAGCATGACAAAGAACATAAACACAAGTATGACGTGACAAGAGCAGCACAGGGAGATTAACAAGTTCCCACTGAGGGGAAATATTACAGTGTTTAGGGGTTTCGGTCCCTGTGGAACTATGGGCAATCGTCCCTGAACAGGAAACAAGCCAACTTATTATTTGCGGCGGGACTCTGCAGCTCGACGTTAGGAAAGGGGTGCCGTCACCGCGGCAGCGAGAGACATAGGACGGCTTCGCACGCAAACATAGCGCGAAGCAGGCCTCAGAGCAGGCAGTGCTAGCCATCCCAGTGGCACCCTCCGGAAAAATCTAGAAGTTAAGATAGCACCGTCGCGGCTCGGCGAGGACTCCTGGAATTTCTAAGGACATTAGTTCGACACTTTTGCTACAAAGGTGTCGCCAGAGTCTCATCCGCCACCGGGGATTTTCCCTTGTGCGCCTCCTGATCAAGGCATAGCCGTAGAGCGTAGAGCGTGGCTCCTGCCGCGTTTGAGTCCTGAGGCGCCTTCACGTGCTGCATCGGCTGCTCCCATGACATTTAATTTACTGTATCCCCATTCCCCCATGGGCCTCCCGGCAAATATCGAAAAACTCCCACAACCACTCAACGCACGTTCATCGTCGGTTCCAAGCGAGCTGTTCGGACCTCCCGAACAACAGTAACTACAGTGGTTAGGCACATGCTCCTCCTCTTCCCAAAATTACGGTCAGGGTGGGAACGCTAGGAATATATTTGCTTTCGTGACCGATCAGTGTCAATCCTTGGAGCGAACGATACTCCATTCCCACCGTTTCAGTTGTATTTAGGGGTAATAAAGACACACCCTGAGCGAGCAAAGCCCTCTCGCGAGCAGCGCTCGGAAACGAACCGTTACTACAGTAATGCGTACCAGCTGGGAGTGAGACCTCGAGAAGCGGTTCAAACATTGACTTCATCGCGTTATCACAACATTCTGCAGATAGAGGACCACTAGAGAGTAGGGGAAGACTGCTGGGTCACAATCAGAACGCGACCATCCATTTTGGTGGTCAGGGGTCAGCAAAAGTAAGGGAGGGGTGGTCGCACCGGCAGCGGGAGGTGCCTCTGCTATCATTATCGCATGCTACTATCGAGCACCAGGTACGCAAGAAGAACGGCTCATCGCTACAACCGTTTAGATAATCTAAAACACTAGAGGGTTGCGAAACGTTCCCTGAACAATCCCCTGACAATGAAAGGCGTTTTTGTGGACAGAGAGAGGTTCGCAGAAGAAATCAGCCACTGGTAGTTTTCGGGGGGACAGCAACAGAAGGGGACAGTATAGAGAGGCAAGAGCATCGAGACTCCTTCCTCCCACAGGCTCATGGTATCGTGGTCCACACGTGAAAATCTCCCACAGGTTCGTGTCTGCGTACAAAACAGTTGCTCCCCCTGCCTCATCTGACCAGCAGGGGATTCGGGATCGTCCCATGATGGTTCCTCGTTTCTGCATTTTCTGTGCGCGCAAACCCCCCGAAACTCGTAAAAAAGCAGGGCGATGAGCCTGTGGCCATACATACGATGAGCGCCCTGCCGATGCATGGCCCGGGCAGAGCCGACACACATGTGGGAACCTGCGCTAATTCATGGCAGGCGTTACTGTTAATACCTGGGTATCTACGGGTCTTCCGCTGGCGGTTCAATAATCACCACCTCTGTCTGCTCATATCATATGATAGGTACTCTTATCTACTTTGCTGTACTGTAGCATCCGTACGGAAACTATTAGTACGACCATCGTCGGATGATCGGACGATCGGATGGGAAGTCGAAATACTGCTGTCGTGGTGTCAGAGCGGATGTCCGATGTCGAGTGCAGCACAACAGCTATATACGCTCGTGCGTGCGTGTCACGTGTGATACATTCCAAGTGCGGGGTAACTAAAAAAACAAGTACAGTACGTAGACCATGCACGTACCCGTCCTCGATTTTTTACTCGTACGAGTAGCAAGGGAGCAACGGTATACCTGGTACTAGTGAGAGAACCTGCTGCGGCGTACGGGACGGTAGTTTCTTCTGTACACGTGGGCACCAACGCGTCAGCCGCGCGAGCACCTGAGCTGGTTCGCTCGGCGTTCCACGGAACGGTCTTGGCTCTTGCCTTGCTGGGGGGCGGACGTACGGGTCGCACGTTGCAGTGCGCTACGATTTGTCCTCGAGAAGTTGTGTATTTTGGTACCGCTGGCATGATATTTTTGTATTTTTGTATTTTTCGGCGCTCCTGAGGTTGTACGTAGGCAGAAAGGGAGTCCAAGGTAAGGAGACCTATTCCTGAGGTCTATCGCTCTCTATTCAAGGTAAAGAAGCAGGGACTGGTACTGGCCATTCCTCTCAACCCCATTGTCCTTGTGTAGCAGGACCAGAGAGCTGTACTCCTGTTCAGTGTTGTGGAGGTCGGCCGCAAGATGGACCCTCCTGCTCTGGAAAAAAAAAATGAAGTTCGTGGTTCATCACATTCTCAAAAAAGTAACACTTGAAAACGCGAGACGTTCTCTGGATCTCTCACCTTTCGGGTCGATCTTCTTTCTGTGAAACATGGCTACAATCAATGGGTTTAACAGCACAGTACTGATTCCCTCTTGGTGCCTCAGACGAACAGGGTGCGTGGCTTGAAGTGGCGCAGACAGCAGAAAATAGTTTTGTCCGCGCGGTTCCATGTTAATTTATGACCCCGCCAGCAGTAGCCAAACGGAGAATACTGGAACTCCCGAAAAACAGAGATTGAAAAAAGTGGGACGTGGGACGGCAGGAGTTACGGGGACAAAGCCACGTGTGATCCGAGTATGCTGCCTCGCCGAGGGTACGAGCCTGTGGATGATGCAGAGGACGATGCAATACGTGCGGAGGCTGGAACGAACGGCGGCGGAAGGGGGGGGAGATCCACCCACTACACTTCAATTCCCGCAACAGCAACAATAAGCTCATCAGATAGGAGAAGAGAGCAGGGCGCCACCAGTAGTAGTAGTCGAGGAGATGATAGCATCGCCCGTACCCCAGGGGCTGCTGCTGCTCCTGCCGCTGCTTTCAACGGCCACGGTTCAGCTGGTGATGCTTCCGAGGGTGGGATGACCGTCAGGATACTGGATGTGAAGGGGCAGATATACAAGCTGGTTGTGCGACCAGAGACCACAGTGCACGAGCTCAAGACAAGGCTTGTCGAGGAGGCCGGGGTGGAAATTGCGAGACAACGGATCATCTACGGCGGGAAGGTACGAGGAAGGTTCGATTTTCCACTGCATCATGTTCCTGGTATATGATGACGGCGCGCTTGCTTGATTGACGACGACTTCAGAACATCTTCGCGCATGCGAGCTCGGTTCACCAATAACGTGTTGTCGGTGGCTCGGGCTTCGAGAATTGTTGGTTGACCCCGCGCGCAAAAGATTTGTTTGAACCTTCGCTCGAACAGGAAATAATGAAGAACGGACGTTGCGGACGATTTGTTTGTTGGTTCGGTGTTCGTTTTTTTTGTTTTCCCATCCCATTTACTACTACTGCTGTTACTATCCTCCCCCTTCTCCCCCTCCCTCCCATCAGCAACTGAAATCCGGGGTCACGTGGCGGGCGCTCCTCCTCCCTCCCACTACGTACGGCTCGTGCCTTGATTTCTATCGCGGGAGTCCAACATTTCCTTCCCTCGTCGACCAGCGTCGATGTTTGCAAACTCACGCAATAAATATTAATATTGTAGTACCTCGTACGAGTATTATAGTCGTAGACACATCCGCCCTCATCTTGGCTCGACACGAGAGCATGACCGTGGCGTTACGTACTCCTCGTAGGAGTATTAACAGGAGTTCCACTTACCTGATACCTGGTACCGGGTATACCACTATACCATCGGGGGCGCCGGCCATAGTACGTTCAATTGTTATTGAATATTAAGTCGGCAGCAGAGCCAGCAGCAGCAGGTATTTTGTTATTTTGTTATTTTACTATCGGGTTCCGCCGTCGAGGGCAGGTATCCTACATACTTCATGAAATAGCCCCGCATACCGCTTCCTGTAGAATTCTTGGATACCATGCACACGCACGCACAGGCAACACTCACACACGCACACAAAGTAGAAGAACCGTTCATGGGAAAGGGTTGGAGCGCGGCTGCTGTTGTGCCGTGGCTGCATCAAAGCACAAACCGTTTGAGGGTTGGTGTGGTACGTGTTGTAGTAGTTGATGGCACACAGCAGCAGAGCGCTAATCGTGTTGTTGTTTTTTCACATTGTCGGGGTTTCCTTGGGCCTGGTTGGCTCTCACTTGCCAGTCCGCACAACTTTGATCGCCCAGAGCACGCGCCATTGAGCCCGGCCGGAACCTGGACTTGCACCGTAGTGCACACGCGGGCACGCGGCCGAGAGCTCGAGAAAAGACCCGTGGCCCTAAGAGAAAAGCTATGGGTTTCGCAAGAAAGTCTGTTCCTCTCTTGACTTCATGCTTCCGTGCTGTCGCTGTTGCGTCCGTGGTTTGTAACTACACACCTGCCTGGTGTAGAACGTTGGCGCTCGCCTCCTCGAGATTCCAAGACGATTGGCCCCACCGCAGCCGGGCACCTTGAAGCTGTTGGTATCGTCGTTGTCGTTGCTGATGTCGTTGTGATTGAATTTCACATGCAGCCGTGCTCTCTATGTACGAAACGACTTCAGCACGCGGGGTCCATACCATATGCTGGTTTATACCGCCCCCTATCAATATTATCATACCTGTCATTTTTGGGGATACGTACTGCTGTTGTTTTTTTTTTCGATTTTACGCGGGTGGTCGGGTGGCATATGTAACACCAAACACCTATTATACCACACCCCTGTTTACCCGGGTTTCTACCCGGCCGGGTTTACGTGGGTAGTCGGGTAGCTTCAGTATGAATACATGTATGAAATTGTTGGGGCTTCGTTGTGAGCACCCCCTCAGCCTTTCTTTGAAATATAATTTGAGCCGTTTTCGCGATACTTCCCCATCGTGCTCGCCGACCCCTACTCTGCCCACTCTGCCAAGGGTGGCCTCGGTCGTTCTCTAGCCGTGTCTCACGGACGTGTTTCTCTCGAGGATTTCATGCCTTCATCACAGGCTCGCCATGCTTATTTTTTTACAGTCTCGTGCCGGAGAAATACCTACTTGAACCTTATATACGACCCACAAATGAACATGTCGGGACTTTTTTTCGCGAGGCGGTGAACGTTTTCGGTCGATTCATGCGTCAACGTGCCCGCCGGCCTGCTTTACATCGCGGGCAGGGCCTCAGCGTGCCCTCGTGCCGTTAACATGCGGGCGGTGGACGCTGCAACTTTCATCAATAATGTGGTGATCGAGAGCTTGCTTTTAGTTTTTTCGTTGCAAGCGTTGTTGCGACTTCCACATACTTACTCGGACTCGTATTGCATTTATAGTTGTCACACGATCTAGGCGCAAGATCCAACACTCCGTTTTTATTGTCGGCCACGCTGGATGTTTTTGGGCTACATACTGCTGACACCCGTACGTACCAGTATCACAGCAGTACATGTTGTACATACTTCGTAGTAAGCACCAGTGTCATATGATCTGTGGTTTATACGTACTTATATTAATAGTATACCAGGCATGATGATAGTGGTATTCGCTGTTGCTGCTGATGTTCGTGTTGTACGAGTATAGTACCAGTAGTATTAATAGCAGAGTTTTATTTTCCAGTATGTATGCTTATTCGGCACTGTAAATACGTGAATACCAGGTATCTGGTATGTATTATACCCGGTATGTATGTGAGTCTGCTGTTGCTGTGTGTGCGTATATTCTGTCGTTGTTGCTGCTGGTGCTCCTGCTGCTGCTGTTCGTCAATGCATTGTGCATCTGCCACCTCCCACCCGAGGTGGTGTCCTTCATACAGCAGTATTTACCGTCAATATATTTTGTAAGAAACTAAAAGAGTACGTCAGCTGTGAGTTCAATCGATCGGCAGATCAATCGATACTCAACGTTGCAAGCTGCGTGAACCGATCGCGCGTTTTCCATTATTTCCCTAGCGATTGACTACTGGCCGGTGACTCCCCTCTTATATTTCTAGTAATAACAATACGAGCGAACGTACTGCGATGTTGAAGCACACCCCTAGGCAGTCCAGCGGTCGCTTTAGTGCGGCCTCGGCTTACCTATTACCTGGTATTATTTTTCTCTTCGCCGTACGGGCATGAGCGAAGCCGCAGGCGGGCGTCAGCCCGCCGCGGCAAAGCCCCGCTTCTACCCGGCACGAAAGATCCATGTACCGCACCCATGTTTACCCGGTTTTCTACCCAGTCGGGTTTACCCGGGTATCTATATACCCGGCCGGTTAGAGCGGGTTATACACGTTCTAACCTACCCACGGGCATATACTACCCATGTTGCTGCTACCCAATATTTGGGGTCGAGATATTGCCGGTAGTCGGGTATTTTTGGTATTTGACCCAACACCGTTCCCGCAACCACTGCGTTCTAAACCCAAGCTTGGGAGTGTTTTTCACATCAATGCCAATATTATTACCACTGCGTTCTAAACACACGCTTAGCCTGTTTTTCGTATTAATGCCGATATTACTACCAGTGCGTTCTAAACACACGCTTAGCATGTTTTTCATATTAATGCCGATATTAACTACCACTGCGTTCTAAACACACGCTTAGCATGCTTTTCATATTAATGCCGACAATACCACTGCGTTCTAAACACACGCTTAGCATGTTTTTCATGTTACTGCCGATATTACTACTGCGTTCTAAACACACGCTTAGCATGCTTTTCATATTAATGCCGACATTACCTCTAAACACACGCTTAGCATGTTTTTCATGTTACTGCCGATATTACTACCACTGCGTTCTGAACACACGCTTGGCATGTTTTTCAAGTTAAGGTCAATCTTACTACTAATATAATACTAATACCACGGCGTTCTATACACAAGGCTTGGAATGTTTTTCATATTAAAGCCTATATTACCACCACTGCGTTCTAAACACAGGCTTGGAACGTGTTCCATATTAGTGCCAACATTACTACTGCGCGGGAGCGTGAGTTTCTCTGTGAAAAATTATTATTAGGAAGAAGCAAGCCGGCTAGGGACGAGCTGTGGGAATGCTGATGCTGAACCCTTCGGATCACGCATTATCATACATACGTATATACCCGCGATAGAGACCAGCTGATAAAATCAACAAGAAAATACCATGAAAAAAAAGAGACGGAAGGCATCTTCCCGGGGGGGGAAGGGTATGAATAATATCATAGATACAGTAGACGCCTGTGGCCGTGGTTTGTGCAGCAAGTGGGTAGAAAGTGAAAGTAGAGGCCCTGTGAGTTGAGCTGGATAGTGGAAGTGATGACCACCACAAAAATAATTATTTACGCGTGCTAAGCATAGTACGGACCAGGTCGCGTTTTTAATCTACCCGAACCTTTGCCCAGTGCCAGCTACTGCACGCTCTACTGCCGCCGCGCCGACAAGCGCCTTATCCCCGTGCCGCCCCCGACCTTGCCCTCATGCCTGCAGCTCCTGGTCGATTCTGACACGTTGGCCAGCCGGAAAATCTCGACCGGAGCGGCGATACACCTCTTTCAGAGACCTAAAAATGTCCCCTCGGCCGGCGGCGCGGGCGTGGGTACCGCCCTGGCGCAGCAGCCGGGGAGGCTGAACGAGATCCCCCCCGTGCTGCTGCACGTTCGGGAGGCGATCGGCGGCGGCGGCGGCGGCGGCGGTGTCCCTTCCCAGGGAGAGGGCTACATGGACACGGACTGGGAAGTCGAAGTACCGCGGCGAAGCATTCGATTCCTCGCGTCCTCCTTGCTTCTCTTGAGCGCCATGCAGGTACGGAATGGAGCGGGGGGGGGGGGAGACTGCGGGTGGCGGGGGGGGGGGGGGGTATTTCTATAATGATATTCAATCTAAACGAACTGTGTTGCTGTACCTCCTTCAACTGGCGCCCGGCAAGGACGCCGAGGTGGTGGCTCAGATTTTTTTTTTTGCCAAATGTTATCCCGCTATCGTAGAAGGCCTCCCATATGCATGCAACATCCACACCCCTGAGTTTGACAGCTGTCAGGGTTTGTTTCCTTCAACAAGGAATATATATACCTGGTATGTATCCTTCATGAGGTCATATAAACACGTACCAGATACGGTAGTAGGCGTGATCGAAGTATCATGTACATTCATAGATAGACAGCTTGCAAATATGAGCTTACGACGAAATCCTCGATCTTACCGCTTGTGCTTCTTTTGTTGTTGTTGTTGTTGTTGTTGTTGTAGTTTTTAGTGTTGTAGGTACAAAGTGTCGTTGGCCGTGATGCTCACGGTAGAGTTCTGGGCTGATGGATGGGGTTGTATGACCGCTGTTGGAGCTCCCCGAAAGTAGCACCGCGTGCTTCGAAGCGCTTGGTTCCATCCATCTGCGGACCATGCCCTGCTGGAGAGATACCGGGTGTATGGCGAGAGACTACGGGACCAAGAGCATTCACCGCTTGCCACCAACCGTACCGGATACGAAAAGTTACGAAAAGTGGGGGCGCGCACAAAACCAGGCAAAAAACTGCAGGAAATGAGAAAAAAACGGAAAGAGCGAGAGAAAGAAAGAGCGAACGAACGAAGCACGGAGAGGACGTAGACATACGCGCGTGCTGTTGCCAACCACCCCCCTTGCCCTTACGCGTGACGACTAATTGTTTTGTTTTTGTTTGTTCTTGTTTCGGTAAGTTTCTGGAGGTCTTGGGGAGCGTGTCCGCGGCGATGACGGCGCCGGAAGCCGGGGAAGGAGGCGATGGCCACCCCCCTCTCCCTTCCGAGTACTGGGACCTCGTGCGGGCGCGGAGCTTTTCGAGCGTGTTAGGCATCGTGGTAGGCGTGTTCGGCATTCGGGGCTCTCACAGCCTGAGCACGCAAACCATCCAGATATACTTCGTGGGACTGGTGATGTGCGCGGTCGTGGCGATGGTGATTCGAATAGGAGTCCTGGTCGACATCATCATGGATAAGGTAGGAGTTCTGGTTTGGTGGAGGCGGAGCGGGAGGAGGGGGAGGGGGGGGGGGGGGCATTCATGTCATGCATGGCCGTAGTCGAATGACCATAGACCCTCGCATCCCTGTATGCAATGCCAGGACGAAGTGCATGGGGTTTCCAACGATCAGGCAGACATTGCTTTCACCGAGCGAGTAGGGCGGGGGATTTTTTTCTTTTGCTTTCAGAAAAATGTGACCTGGATGCTATAGAGCTTACCTGGTAGTATGTTTTGTATACTTACTAAGTGCAACACCGGCTGTGAGTTCGTCGCGATTCGGCGTGTTATTCAAGCTACGAGTACGCTGCGGATGTAGCTGTGCGCGGACTTTTTTTTTTTTTTCCAAGCCGAAATCCTGAATGAAGGATGGCGATTGTCGGTGATTGGGTAATGTCGCCCTTGTGTGCGCTGCTGCTGATTTTGGCACATTTGCGGGGTGGTCACAAGTGAGGGCGATGGCGAAAACACTGGACCCACCGCTCACGCTAACCAAACCATGCAAGCGGAACATTCGCGTCGTGTATGCTGTGTGACGTGATGAGGTGCCTTATCGAAGGACAAATGAGGAAAAATTACGGGGTTGGGTCAGCTTTTTCCTGTGATGCGCAACGGACGCGCTCCGCTCGCGCTATAGGCCTCCTCGGGGGCAAAAGCAGCAAAATGGGCCACCGACACCTAAATTATCCCCCCAACACCCTGTAACTCCGACGACACCCTGGATTACCGACGACGCCCTCCTTTCGACAGATCCCGTTCCGCGACTACGGCTCAAGTTCTTCGGACGGACAGGGTCCAGGCGAAGACGATGGAGGCGGCGGTAGCAGTGCGGGGGGCGGGGATGGGGAAGGTGGAGAGACCCCCGAGGAGGCGCAGTACACCAAGGTTTTCACCGTCTTCAGCTCCGTCGTTTCGGTGTGTGTGTCTTTAGTGTGTGTATCGTTTGTGCACCTCGTGTGTATCTTGTGTGTTTGTCTTGTGTGTGTCTTTGTGTGTGCCTTGCATTGTGTCTTGTATCTTGTGTGTGTTTGTGGCTCTCTCTTCTCGGAGCCATGGTCGTGCCGTGAACTACTGTACAAGCAGTGGCGTGTCGCGTTCGTAAGTCTTAGAGTTGGCGCAAAATTGCTCGTGCAGCAGCAGCAGCAGTAGTAGTAGTAGTAGTAGTAGTAGTAGTATAGTAGTAGTAGTAGTTGTAGTAGTAGTAGTAGTAGTAGTAGTAGTAGTAGTAGTTGTAGTAGTAGTAGTAGTAGTAGTAGTAGTAGTAGTAGTAGTAGTAGTATTAGTATTAGTAGTATAGTAGTAGTAGTAGTAGTAGTAGTAGTAGTAGTAGTAGTAATAGTAGTAGTAGTAGTAGTAGTAGTAGTAGTAGTACGGGGGGGCATATTAAATAGGACCCACGGCGCACACGAAAAACTATATATTTCGCTATTTTTACTAACCATATTTGATCCTACTTACTGTGGTCCCCCGTAGTAGTAGTAGTAGTAATAGCAGTAGTAGTATGTACGAGTTTGGTGTCTGAGGTAGTGGACATATTACCGGCAAGCGTTGCGCATGTCAAGGACGAAATTATTTCTCACCCTCCCTCCCCCGGCCCCGGCCCCGCCCCGTTCCCTCCCCGCCCCTTACTGGTCTCGTTATGCACGCACCCCAAACCGAACCGAACCGAATCGAACCGAACGCCGACCACAACCGCAGCTGGGGCTTACGGGCGTAGTGTGGCTGCTCTGCATTCGGAGAGCGGGCTCCAATCGCGCAGAGATCGCGGCACACGTTGACGCGCGCGATAGGCAGCTGAATGGGCTGACTCTGGAAGAGGAGGTGGCCCGTTCCGTCGACTTCTTCACCAACTTGCCCATAGAAGACGTTCGACCTGCTGCGGCAGCGGCAGCAGCAGCGGGGTCCCGTGCATAGTACCCGCTTTAGAATCGCACCCGCATGTTTGGGGACAAACTACTCGGCGTTAGTGTGGGATAGGTTTTGCAGTTCTGAACGGGTTAGAGGAGGAGGGGCGAGGCGAACGGGGGGGAGGGAGGGTGTACTCGTTTTCGAGGGGAGCGAGGGGGGGGGGGCTCGGGGCGGGGAAGGGGGCGGGGGAGGGGGGGGGGAGGGGGGGGGGGGTACTCATGTCATGCATGGCCGTAGTCATATATCCATAGACCCTCGCGTCCTTACAATGCCGGGCCGGAGCACTTAGGGTTTTCACCGACCAGGTAGGCGTTGATTTCTTGCACCAAGCTCGAAGCGAAAGTTGAGGTGTGGGAGGCTTATCGCGTTCGACGGGTCCAGGGGTTAGGGTTGGTAGGCTGCCTGGGTGTTAGCCCCCATGTGTCTCGAGAGGAAGAAGGAGGGTTGGTAGGCTGCCTGGGTGCCGTGTGCCTCGAGAGGAAGGAGGAATGGGAAAGATAGTGATGGCTGACCGTGTGTAGTTTGACTTTAGTTTTGTACTTTTAGGTGGTAGTAGTACGATATCTGGTGTGTCGTATCTTTGCTGTGGTGGTGATCTTGGTCAGTTGGGGTGGGGGGCGGGGGGGGTGTACGAAGAAGTGTGTGTCGCGGCAAGGTGTTGGTTGGGCAGTTTGACCCCTCGTGTTTGTGTGTGCTGTGGGCGGGGCGTGGCGTGGGCGGTGGCACGGACGGTGGCGTGAGCGTGAGCGTGTTTTCGTATGTCTCTTTTTGTTTCGTTTGTGCCCCCCGTTTTTTTGGTTCGCTTGTAGGGAGCGGTTTTACGCGACTGTTGCAGCAAACGAAGGTGAGGGTGGTCTGTTGTAGCAAGCGAAGGTAAGGGTGGTCGTAGAAAGTTCCCCCCATCGTTTGTCTCTCTGCGCACCGCTGCCGCCCGAGTTGGTTGGAACTCCTCAGGTCGCTTTTCCCACTTGGTGTTCACATTTTTCTGGTGTAATATATCAGGTATCTTGTACTACTGCTGCTACCGCGCTGTTCGTGCTCGTTCGTCTCTTTGGCTGTGGTATATACCCACTTATGTAGCGTTCTTTTCGACGCTGTGTTTTTTTGGTTAATCTATACCAGGTAGTTCGATTTGTGGGGGCTTACTTGTGTACAGAGTAGCATAGCGCGATGAAAAAAGGCTTTCATTTGCTCGCAGGGCCACCTTCTTGAGGCGTTTTCGCCGGATG
Source organism: Nereocystis luetkeana (assembly GCA_031213475.1). NCBI lineage: Eukaryota > Phaeophyceae > Laminariales > Laminariaceae > Nereocystis > Nereocystis luetkeana. The sequence goes on from JARUPZ010000007.1 coordinate 10,422,380, forward strand.
AAGCCCAGCCCGTTTGTAAACGGCCCACGATTAGTCACGCGTCACCCCCCGCAGTTATAACGCCTTTGCTGCTACTTACCTGGAAACCCACAGTGCATCCTTCCGTATATATAGGTATTCCTTCCCTTTTACCTGTGGGTGGTGCTTTTTTAGAGAGAGAGGGCGTTGTTAGAGCCTCATGTATCACATGTAGAGCGTCAAGTGTGCGGTGCGCTGAATACTGCAATACCGGTACTGTTTTTTCGATTCTGCTGGTCGGGTGCCGCGTGTGACTGGGAGTTTATAAATCGAGCTGTTCGGGGGGCAAGCAACGCGTGCGTGTATTCGTCGTGCCTGTGTTGAGACGAAGGAGCTCCGCTTTTTTCGAGCATCATTTTCATTTTATTATTACTCGTACTACTGCTGTTCTCTCAAACTACAGGGTCAACAACACTGCTTGCTGCTGAGCAGCGCAACCTAGCAATCTGTGACAACTACTTGCGGTACGCGTTGTACGTCCCCAGGTAGCAGTATTAGCCGTTCTACGAACGATCCCAGTAGTCTCATTCCGGCGTCTCCGGCACTCTCGTCTGAGTGGAAAATTTTATTTCTATGCCCGGGGAATAAATTCACGCGAGTTGGCGATAATTTGAGGGCTGTACGTACGTGCAGACCTCGGCCTTGCTTCGACAAAATGGTTGAAATCACAGGTGGCGGACCCCCCCCCCCCCCCTTGCACGACGAGGGCGTAAAAACCCATTTGTTTTGGAGACGTTGATTGATCAATGTATCAAACCGTTTAGTTATCTAGGCGCACCGATGTGAGAGGTTGTCGACACCTGGTTTGTGGGGTTCGCGTACGTACGTAGAACACATTGTTCAACGTCTCCACAAAAAAAAAAGTTTTTACGCCCGTATCGTGCAAGGGGAGGGGGGGGGTGTCCCCGGCCACCAGTGATCTACTTGCCCTAACCCTAACTCTTGACCTTTTACGTAGGACCACAGTCCCGCTTTGGGGACAAGAATTCGGGTGGTCCCCCAAAAAACGGGACTGACTGCTATAACCCTGGCGGCGTAGAATACCAAAACCTTTTTGTCGAAGCGGGGTCAATGCCGTAAACACTTACTTGTTCATTGTACTCGTATACCTGGTACCGGTATCAGCTATCACACCCCTCAGTTTGCCAGTTTGCGCTTTCTGGCGGTTGACCTAACCTCTTTCGAGGATAATATACGTACTCGTAAGATAATGGAATCATCAAAATAAAAAAAAAGTGGATACGATGTGTATGATGATGATATTGTGAATGGTGGATACATGGATATTCTTCAACTTCCTTCTTCGAGGCTCCCCCTTGTTTGCCTGGCACACGCGCAGCATGGCATGCATGCATCTCGTGTATTATGCGTGCATGTATGTTATGTGTTTGTTTGTCTCATGTACGATACTTGCTGTCGCCTCGGCGCCACTACTCGTACGATACACCTGGTACGATTTTTTCTGACAATAGTTTTTCTGCGCTTCCCGCGTCCCCGAATCCCGGAGCATGCATGCAAGAGGTTTCCGCAGCACATGAAATTGACCTGTCGTCGTGTCTCAGCAACTCGACCCAGGTAGCAGCAGAGGCAGCGAACGCAGACACTTCCTCGTCAGCAAAGCAGGATCTAAAAACCCACCAAGCATGAAGGTCTTCGCCACTTGCGCGCTTGCCCTCGCGGTTGGAGACTTCGCCAGTGCCTTCACGGCGCCCTTTGTTGCCCGGGGTGTAGCTCCCAGCGTCGCTCAGCGTGCGAGTTCCACGTCCGTGTGCATGTCTGCCAACGACGAGGTAGGTCCAAGGGTGGCTGTCTGAGCACCCCGGCAGCGCCGCCGGCTGTCTTTTCTGTGCGTAACACCCCTCTGCAGGGGTGGTAGAGTGGAGTAGTGTGGCGTTGGCCTGCTATATTTTTTGCAGGCCAGCGATGGCGGCGGCACAAAAAAGCAACATGACATGTACTGCCGGCGTTGTGCCAGGTATCAGATATACATGAAGCTTGGGTTGCTTCTGCTGGGGCGCGCTTTGCTTGCATCCCGAAGTGCCTTGCGAAGGGCTGTCGCCGTGATAGGCGAACGTACCCACCCACCACAGCAGTAGTGTCTGCAATGCAGTGGGGCTGTTGTGGTGCACTCGGCCGTGATTACGGTTTGCGCTGCGTATTGCGTACATGATCGCAGCCTCAATCAAGCAGACCAGTATAATATGTCGGTGCACAACACGCACACAACCGAACCAAACCAAGTAGGCAGTACGTTTCTGTTTCCGACACTAGGAGTCACTTTCCTGCGTCATCAGCGCCCCAGTACCAAACAACCACCGCTCGTCAAACGCACAATACTTTTACCTAGTAAAAAATCTTACCACAGCTACCTCTGGATTGGCACCTGGTACTATCGTACCAGGTACACATGATGTATTTGCATACATAATCGGCTCAGTGTTCATGTACCAGGTACGCTTTTCGTTGTGTCTGCAGTTGCCGAATTGCGGTGTCACCGACGACCCAGCTGCTGCTGCTCTACGACAGACAGCCCAGATGCAGTCCTAGACCCTTACCTTACGTACTCTGTTTGGACTATGATATGATGTGTTTCGCGGATGTCTGCTGCTTCGCTTCCAGCCCATCTGGGTTTTGCTACTCCGGACTGCTGTCTGTAGAATGTATGTCGTGCCTCTCTTATACCAGGTACAGTATATACCAGTAGGTACGATGACATGGGTATTGCATTGTCTATTCTGCTTGCTGCATTTACAACGCAGTTCGTATCTCTGCCGTGTCGTAGTTTTGTGGCCGCAGAGGATGAAGAATCGGCACGGACTACTGGGTGTGCTTGATGATGTCGATGGGCACAAAGAAAGAACGGAGAACACACACCCAGCAGCGTGCTGTCGTCCGTTGTGCGTTGTCATTTGTTTCCTGTGAGAGGAAATCGCTCCGCAACCGTCGAAGTCAGCAAGACAGTCAGACCAAACTGCTGTCATCACCAAGCTATGTAGCAGGCTCCGCTGTCCTCACGTGTTCCATTTCCACGTTACTCGCCGTGTTTACGCTTCTATTAATAGTAAGTGACAATACCAGGTACAGTACCTGATACCATGTCTGCTGAAACCGAGCGATTCAGGAGCCCCGCCCCCTCCCCCCATAGTACACCCGGCTGCTGCTGCCACCGACCAGGTACCCGGTACTTCATTCAAGCACGTGGGAAATCCCAATCCTATACTTTACGGAACTCCTACGTACGTATTCTGCACTCTGGTGTACTCCGTTACGTACCAGGTATCATCTATACTTTGTCCATCGTGTGTACTTTATTCTCCGAGTTTGTAGTGTTTTTAGAGTTCCGCCAGGGCATTGGGAACTGCTGTTGTTCTGTTATTGAGACACGGGGCCTGTTTTGGAATCACGGGCTGGTATATCGATTCAGGACATGGTCATCGTCAGCAGGGTTACCGTTCCATTGCTTGGTCCAGTGAGAGGGCCGCCCGAAGGAATGCGGCGGGTAAAAAGCGCGCAAGAACGTTTTCCGATCTCACATCATGAGAGGACCCGTCGGCCGGTCGTGGTCGAACCTTCGAACGGGAAGGCGACAGCCGCAACAGTCGCGAGAACGGACACACTGCAACCTCCCCCCCCCCCCCCCCCCCCCGCGCTCCACCCGTCGTCGGAAACAGTTCTATAATAGTGGAAACTCCATCTACTGGGCGGGAATTCTAGTGGAAACCCCATCTACTGGGCGGGAATTCTAGTGGAAACCCCATCTACTGGGCGGGATTCTAATACGGGGGGCCATGGTTTATAGGACCTATGGTATACATAAAAACCTATATATTTAACCATTTTTACTAACAATATTTGGTCCTATTAACTATGGTCCCCCATAATGGTGGAAACCCATCTACTGGGCGGGAACGCGCTGCACGGCGAGAAACTTGATATAACAACATGTAAAATATTGAAATTCAAAATAGCAAATTGCGATCTCGTCGAAAACCCTATCCCGCCCCCCCCCCCTTCCACCTCTTGTGTTTCACGCGATGTCCTTTTCTTCCCCCCTCCCCCCCTTCCCTCCCTCCTTCCCTCCTTCCCTCCTTCCCGTTCTATGCCTGTTCTTGTTATTCTTACTCTGGTGTTTCTTGTACTTGTCTTTCGTATTGTGCTGTGGCTCCAAACTCCGCGAAATTGCCTTCGTGCATGCGGGCCTCGGTTTTTGCTGCCACGGGACGAGCGCAGGCCATGTCTCGCAAGAACGCGATTGCGTCGTTCTCCGCAGGCGCAGCGGCCGTGCTCCTCGGGTCCGTGCCTGTGTTTGCCGCGGACGAGGCTGCCGCGCCGGCCGCCACCGCCACCGCCAGTGACGGACCGCCGACGGACTGGGGGCTGACCAAGCAGTACTACCCGGTGAGGGGGGTTTCCAGTGCTGAGGGGGGGAGGCGTCGTCTCTTGTTTTTTTCGGGGGGTGGGAGGGGGAGTTCGAGGAATTATATAGCAGTAGTATGTACCTGTATTCGGTCGGGGTGTTTTCGTTGATAGGGGGGAGGCGTTATCCCGGATTTGGCGAGAGGGGCAGGGGGAGTTTGAGAGGTGATACCTGGCAGTACTGGTCGGTGAGGGTTTTTGGAGGTGCTGGAGCAAAGGCGTTGTCCCGTATTTGTGAGGGGCGGGGAGGGGGTCGAGGGAGTATTACCGTTACAATGGTAAAAACCTTGTTACTATCTGACTTGAACTGACAAAAGGATCCAGCTCCAATTTTTTGCATGTAGTTTTGTCATCGAAGCATCGGGGTCATTCTAAGCGGCGAAGTAACGCCAAAAAGGAAGCTGCGAAAGAGGGGGAGGAGCGGGGAGGAGGGGGGGGGGGGGGGGGGGGGGGGGTGATGTGTCGCCGGAGAACGGCTCTCACGTGTATATGTACGGTATGGTGTCAAAGAGAAGCAAAAAGAGCGACAAATATTAGTATTTGCTGGTAGCAGGTAATCTGGGACATTGTTGAAGGGCCTGTCGAAAAGTCTAGGCCGCTAGCAACGGTTACCGCTGCGGACGCGTATTTTAAGGCGGCGACGGCAGCGGGGGCGCTCGGTTTAAGGAAAGGCCTGTGCTAGCTATACACAGGTGGGTGGGACCCCCCGCGCGCACTCTTATGGGTGTAGTAACATCCTTGTGGGAACGTTGAACAGTGTAGCAAACCCCACAAGATGTCGACAACTTCTCATTTCGGTACGCCTAGGTGATGATGTGCTACATTTAAGAGTCTCCACATATATTTTTTTACGCCATGTTGTGTGCAAACGGGGTGTGGGGGGGGGGGCGGCCACCTGCATCACTCCACAAAGACACACTCACGCATAGCACGTGCATAGTAGTGTCTATGACGTGGCCGATATTTTCGGTAAGATGGCTGATAGTCGACGCTATCTCCCCATGGCATCAACCATCTTCGTTCCAAGAATTTTCTCAGGCGGTAGAGCTAGGGTTTTAAAGTCAAGCGTGTTTCAACCATTTTGTCGAAGTTGGCACAAGATCAACATAACAATATACCTGGTACAGCGCTTTTACAACTAGCAGATGACCCGTGCGTGTCGTATGAGGCAAAAATGGCAGTGTCGACGGTGATGGTCCCATGGTTGGCCGTGAGTGTAAGGTTGCCGGCGCTCATGAAGAGTTCGCGACCGTCTCAGCCGAGAGGTTTGGCCAGCTAATGGCTCCGACATGAGAAGAAGCTTAAGTCATCTGCCGTGTTTCTCATTCCTCCATCTTACCGTACCCCCCCCCACCCCTCCCCCCGCACGCTCCTATTCCCCTCTTATTCCCATGGAAACCCCACATTTCCCCCCCAATTTGTTCAAAAAGGACGCGGCCAAGATGGTGAGGCACATGCGGTACTGCACCAACTTGGAGAAGGGGGACCCCAACATGTCGGAGACTGCTCTCAACTGCAAGAAAGAGGTAAGGCTGCCACGCCTACCGCCCCCCCCCATCCCCCGTACCCTCCCACCCTTCTTATAGGCACAGCCTGTTGGTGGCACTGTCTATGGAGTCCGTCGATAAAGCCCGTCGGTAGCGCCTGGGGCGTGTAGGTAGAACTTGTCGGTAGGGTCTGTCGGGATGGCCTTCAGGTAGGACGTGAACACACAACCTTTGAGGTAGAACGTGTAGGTTCTCGCAGAGCCTGTAGGTGTACTCTTAGCCTTCGATTAGGGCCTGCCGGTGAAGCTCGTCGGTAGGTGGAGCCTGTCGGTAGGGCCTATTGTAGAGCCTTTCGGTATGGCATTTCGGTGTAACTTGTCGGAGTAGCCTTTGGGTTCAAGCGGAAGGTAGTTATAGCCAGTTAGAAGAGCCTGGCCACCCCTGACCCAGCTCAAGATCGAGTATGCCTGACAGTTGGAGCACAGATTGACACAATGTGCCTGACATTGGTTGTTTAGTAGTGTGATCATGGGCGCGGCGACCTGATAGGGCTTTGCCCGACCAACGCGGGTGGTGTCCTGAGGCGCGCTCCAATCGGTTGACCTTGGCCGTGCTGTGATGAAGCCGATACGTGGGAAGGCCGTACAAACACCGTCACGACAAGAGGTTGCACGCTGGTTTCGATTGAAAGCGAAGCATGTATCACCCCCCCCCCCCCTATTTGATATAGGTTGGGTTGGCGTCGTTTGGCAACGACACTGTAAAACATGCCGCTCACTACGTGAGCTAGACAACCACGGTACCGTTTATTTTCTTATTTATTTTGGCGGTTGCCACAGCTGGTTGTCGAGTTAGATCATTTGCGCGAGGTAAAGAACCTTCACTCCGCACAAGGAAATTGATCGTGTCACGTAGTGTTCAAGGTAAGGCACCCAAGAGACAGTTACATAGTACCCCCATTGCTGTCTCTGGAAATGCCTACACCGGAAATTTAATCAACTCGTTGAAGCTGTCATCCATATGCCAGTCCGCCTCACAAGCGGTTCTTAGTAGGTTGCAGCTCTCCCTTCATGCGACTCGCCAGACTCCTCGCGGTGCTTCGCGCTTGGTGCAAGCAGTGTCTGCTTGGTCGGTGAAAACCCGACATGCTCCGTCCCGGCTTCGTTTGGATGCAAGGGTCTCTGGTCATACGACTACGGCCATGCATGAGATCAAGAACCTCTCTCCTATCGAGTACACCCCCCCCCCTTCACAGTAACGGCATGGTACGATTAGAGCGCCACGGGACGTTACCTACTGTATTTCCCTCCTAATCCCGATCCCGACTCCGACCTCTTAACGCTCCCTCCTGCCTCCCCTGTCCCCTCCTCCCCCTCCCCCCTCCCCCCCCCTTCCCCCTCTCCTCCGCCTCCCACCTCCTCTTCCCCCCCACCCCTTCCCTTGCCCCTTTCCCCCCTCCCCCGCCCTCTCCCCGCCCCGACGCTCTTCCAACGCTATCTTGCACGTGAACTTTATCGTTAACGTGTACGTTGTGATAAATCACTGCGAAAGATGGTGGAGTTCGTGGCAAACTACCGGCGTTCGGCGAACATCAACGGCAAGCTGTCGTACTCCAACCTGTACACGTCGATCAGCGTGCTGGCGGGACACTACGCCTCGTACGGCCCCAAGTTCCCAGTGCCGGAGAAGCGCCGGAAGCGCCTGTTGCAGGTTGGATACAAATTGAAAAAACCCGGTAACACCCGATACCATCGCCGCCGCCGGTAGGGTTCTTGTTTTTTTTTAGAACGATTTTTGGCCTAGCTGCGAGGGGCGGTAAATCAAGGGGTATAACCTGTGTCTCCTATCAACTTATAGCGTGTCTTAGCTCGCCAGTGTCCCCCGAGAGCTGTGCAGTCGTTGCTGGTGTCTCCTGTGGAAGCGTCCCATCCCATCTGATCCGATCCCACCCCGTCCGATCCCATCCCATTCAATCCCATCCCATCCTATTCATCTGATTTAATCTCATCTCATCCCATCCCATCCCATCCCACCCTCAGGAGTACACCGACATCGAGCGAGCCATCAAGCGCCAGCGCTAAATATGTGTCGGGAGAGCCAGGGCGACGAAGAGACCTAGCGCCGGCTGGTTTTATGTGCTTGTGTCGGGCGGGGGGGTGTTTGCTGACCGGTTGTCTGATTATTTAGCCGCGGCGCCCCCCCCCCCCCCCCCCCCCCCACTCTACCCGCGCTCAAGCTGCGTGGAAACCTCGTTGGAAACCCGGACCTAACCTGACCCGGCCTCGCATCACCAGCCACCATGGTTGCACGGGAAGAGAAAGGGCGATTTATCGCGGCCAGCGAAGTGGCGGGGCTTGGGGGGCTTTTTTTGTTTCTTTTTGGGTTGGGTCTGGAACAAATAATCTCACAACAGGGGGACAAAGGGAGGGGGTTTCGTCGAGAGCTCAAACAACGGGGGCGTTCCGGAGGCGGGGGGGCTCCTCGCTGCTTGCCGCTTTTCGTATGTAGCGACGATGCCTTAATCTATCACACGGTCATTTCGTTTGTTGGGGCTGTGCGTCTAGCTCTGCTGCTTTCGTCGTACTCTGAAATGTTAAGAGGTCTCCTCCTCATGTCCTCCGCACCCCCCTCTTCTACCCGAACTCTCCTCGCCTCCGCCGAAAACGCATGGAGAGGAGACCGCCTGGCGCGTTGATGGAAACCCCGTCGGGTTTATGGTGCGTCTATTTTTTGGTTGATTTTTGTCGTGGGTCGAGTTCAAGGACGAATAGTGACGCGTGAGTGTCCCGCGTGAGAAAAAAGAAGGTAGTGCAACACTAAAGTAGCTGTGTATCGTGTGGTGTACCTAGAGTTATGCGGACGCCGGCCCTATCCGGGGACGAGCGGGATCCGTCACTGGCGTGAGATGAGCTTCGGGTATAGCGGTATCATAGCGGGCTCGAAGTGCGTTGTCTTTTTTGTTTCTTGTTTTTCTTGCTCCCATCGTACGTACGTACGCACGTACTGAGGGATAAGTAGCCTTGGGCTATTTGTCTACATGGTTTGACGAAGGGGCAGCCTTCGGCTGTTCGTCGGTAACTAGCATTAGGCCGTTCGTCGGTAACTAGCATTGGGCCGTTCGTCGGTAACTAGCATTAGGCCGTTCGTCGGTAAAAGCGGCCTTGGGCTGTTCGTCGGTACAGCACCCTAAGCAGCCTTGGGCAGCTAGTCGTGTTCGGAGGGGGCTGTCTGGTGATGTCAGTCGAGGGGGGCGGTGTCGAGTTGTCGGGTTCAATGGCTACACTGCAGTAATATCGGTGTACCTAATCACATCATTTCAGGAGTGGAAACAGCAGCATTGAAATGGAATTTGGTGCGATGAACTTCGAGTATATCGAAAGACGGAGCCCGATAACTGGCCACTTCCTTCAAGCCTACTGTAGCTTCCCTGCGAGAGCAGAGAAGAGCACAAAAAAACAAATACAGCAGACAGTACCCTCGTTTGCCTATTATCCAAGTCGCCGGTCGTAAGATTTCTACAGACCGTTGACGGAGGGGAGGGGGGGGGGCAAGCGTTCTTGTCCGAGGGTTGAACGCTGGCAGCAGCGCTCTGTGCGAGTTGGCCGGCTGTCGTGGATGACTCGTGCAGTGCAGGCAACGCGCCCACGCGGCACGAAACGGCAGGGCAAGAGAGTCTTCCCAACACCAAACTGGGTTTAGTGGGCGGCGTGGTTTATTTAGTAGCAGCAATTGCCTAGGTTTACCTTGGGTTTCTGTCTGGAGACGTCCAAGCACGTCTCTGGTCGAAAGCTGCCCGCCCCCTCCTCAATTCAGAGGCTCATCACCTACGCAGTTATTCCAAACGTTCTCCTAACAGATGATCAGTTGATACCCAATACCGCGCGCAGCAGAAATCAACAGCTGACACACACGAGCGTCCCGACCCAGCTTCCGGGTTCTCCGGTACCCTGCGCCAAGAGGTAGGCGACCCACTCGAACCCCTTCCCTCGTACGTACAGCAATCGCATGAGCTAGATCATACCATGGTACCGATTAGGAATGTCTTCCCTAAAATATCTAAATAATGTGGGCATCGATCACCTGCCGTAAGTGTGAAATACGTTCTACGTCAGTCTGTTGATGTAAAGGCTTATGGCGCATCCATGACACAAGTCAAAACGGCCAGCAGCCAGGTAGCATGTGTGAATGTCGGACCCGAGCCCATATATCCGCCCATCCATCCATCCATCCATCCATCATAATGAACGGTGGATGACGTCTTACTTCGTTAAAAAAACAAAAAACGATGTAATTTCACAGCTCCACGTGTATTCCAGCAAAAACAATCCGTAAGGATGCTGATACGGTTTTAGCCGGAACGCCTCCCCCACTTATGTCGCCAACAGATGTATAGGTCTACGAAGCACTACGACAGAGGACTACTCTGCGGTAGCCTATTTCGAGCACAATAGCAGCACGCAAGGACTTTCGGGATTCCGTCCACAAAGCAAACAGACGCAAACAAACAGCTCCCCCCCGTCTTGGCCCTCCCCGGAGATAAAGGGTGGCCAAAGGCGACGAAACTGACCATCTTGGCAAAAAGTGTTGGACAAAAGAAACATATGGGGAAAACGTAGTGAACGCCCACATGTTGGACGTGTCTCTCTTAGGAGCAGGGACGGTGCTTCGTCTCGGAAGGGATGCCTGGTCGGTGGTCAAGAGACTGCAAGGCACGCAACAAATGATTACGCCCCCCCCCCCCCCCCGGCACCCTCTCTTGGTTCGAACAGCCCAGCCTCGGTACAATTCGGCGATTGGCCTATCGGACTCGAAAACGATCAGCCGCTCGACGATGTACTCGGTCTCGAAAAGCGACCGAGCGACGACTGGCTGGGCTATCGGATCGGGCTCAAAAACGTTCGGCGGCTGGGCTACCTGACCCGAAAATAATCGGCGGCTGGGGTAAACAACCGATCGTCGGCTCAGCTGTCGGACACTAAAACGTTCTTCAGCTGGGCTATTATATCGGGACTCCGAAACGTTCGAGCGACTGGGCTACTGCTGAAGTATGGGATTCAAAAAAATAGCCGGGAGCAACGAGCGGTTGGCCCATCTGTCACACTCAAAACTATCCGGGGCTGCTGGCAGGCTATCGGATCGGACTCCAAAATCTTCGGGAGCTGGTCCATCTGTTTCAAGCGGCCTCACAAACGTTCGTCGGCTCGGCTACACAAAAAAACGGCCTCCAAACCCCACGACGTTCGGCGGTTGGGCTGCCGGACTCGGATCACATTCGGCGGTCGGGCTGCCGGACTCGATCACATTTGGCGGCTGGGCTGCCGGACTCGATCACATTCCGCGGTTGGGCTACGCATTCGGTCACAAAAATTATCGAGTGGCTGGCAGGGCTATCGGAATCGGAAGGCTCCGGCGACTGCGAGGTGGTCGGAGGGGTGCCATGAGTTGGGCAAGCAGTCCCCACCGCCGACAAGCTCCCTGCCCTCTTCAGCGAGAGGCTCCATGGCACCGACAGCCTCAAGCGTGGCCTGGCAGGCAGCGCAAACACACACGTAAAAAACACGCAAAAACGCGCAAAACAGGGAGAGGGGGGGGGCGGGGGAGGGCGTACTCATTTGTTGCTCGCCTTAGTCATTAGACCATTGACCACGCATCCCTTTCGAGATGGGGGGGGGGGTGTACTCGACATCATGCATGGTTGTAGCCCTATGACCATAGTCCCTCGCATCCCTACAATGCCGGGGTGGAACACGTCAGGTTTTCACCGACCAGGCAGACATTGCTTGCATCAAGCGCGGAGCACCGTGAGGTGTTCGGCGAGTCGCATGAGAGGTGAGCTGCATCCTACCAAGATTCGCTTGTGAGGCGGACTTGCATATGGATGAAAGCTTCAATTAATTTAATTTTCGGTGTGGCCTAGAGACAGCGAGGGGAGTACTATGCCACTGCCCATTGGGTACTTTTCCAAAAACACTACCAGGGTACCTGGTACGTGATCCGAGCATTCCCCTGTGCGCAGTGAAGGCCCACCACCCCGCACAATGATCTCACTCGACCACCGGCGGTGACCGACCGCCAAAAAAACAAAACAAAAACAAAAAAAGGGTACCCTGGTTGTCCAGCTCAAGTAGTGAGCGGCATGTTCTACAGTATCGTTGCCAAACGATACCAACCCAACCTATACACAATATATAGCGCAGGCGGGTGGGGGTGTACTCGATGTCATGCATGGCCGTAGTCGTATGACCATACAGGGTACTCATGCCATGCATGGGCGTAGTCATGAGATCATACATAGACCCGCGCATCCCTACAATGCCGGGACGGAGCACGCCGTGTTTCCACTGACCAGGCAGACGTTGCTTGCACCAAGCGCGACGCGCCGTGAGGTGTCGGGCGAGTCGCATGTAGGGTGGGCTGCGTCCTACTATTAATATGAACCGCTTGTGAGGCGGACTTTCTTGCATTGGATGGCAGCATTAATTTTTTTATTATCTGACGCTTGTTGGTGTGGCGACGTCCAGAGACATCAACGGGCATACTGTGTAACTGCTTACCCAATACCACTCTGAGTCCAAGTATAAGGATAGTGTGTACCGGGGGGGGGGGGTGGGCACCATTACGGTCGTAAAAACACGCCAAGCAGAGGGGGGATACACATCATAACCGCACAAAAAACGCGGAGAGTATACGAAAGAACGAACGACTTGAAAAACAAAAACGGGGAAAAATCGCGGGTGTCCTGTATATAATGTTTACAGGTTGGGGGGGGCACGGGAATATATTCGTTGGACGCCGAGGTAAATTTAATTCTGCAGTGGTGGCTCGGGTTTTCCGGAAAAGGGCGTTTTTTTCTTCGGGGACTGTCTTGGTTGTGAAAATGTGAAAATGGACCAGCCAAGTAAATCGAGAGAGGCCTCCGAGAAACGGGACCCGCAGCGATTGGCTCGACTGCTGCCAGGTTCGATTGACAAAAAAGAACACAACAAGAGCAGTATGGCACCCCGACCGATCGTACGGCATCCAGCACGCCTAGGCTCCATGAATTTGGACCCTCTTTCCCGGAGAGGCATAATGTGGCTTTCGCCAAGTTCACATGCTACGAGCTGCGTAGGCAGAGAAAGCAACAAAAACTAACAGACACACACTGCTACCACGTACCAGGTACGAAGTATATACACTGCTGCCACCCCAGACTATATTTCCAGGGGAATTTCTTCGCTTGTGTCGAGATTTGGTGGTTTTTATTGCGGACGATCGGCAGAAAAAACTATAGCAATAGGTAAAACCTGATACTACGGGGGACCATAGTAAATGGGACCAAATATTATTCGTAAAAATAGCGAATTATATAGGTTTTTGTATGTACTGTGGGTCCTATTTAATATGACCCCCCGAAATACTTCGAAGTAGTACTCTAGGTTAGCGGCTGCTGTTGCTATTGTATAGCATACATCTTCCTTAATATTCATAGATTCAAGTATACACTTCGGAACAGGAGCACTGCATATGGACAGGCCGTCGGTCACCTTGGAATAAAAGACGCGATCGAAGCGGGCGGAGTAAGGGCCCACCCAAGGCATTCCTCCGGGGAGTTCCACTCCAAGGGCGTGCAGATCGTGAGCGACCCCCCAAAACTTGCCCTCCTGCACCTCCATGGCATAGATGGCGAAGAAATCTTGAGTACGCGCCGCAGGCACCGCAGGCGTATTGGGTTGTTGTTGTTGTTGTTGTTGTTGTTGTTGTTGTTGTTGTTGTTGTTGTTGTTGTTGATGTTGTTGTCGTTGTCGTTGATGTCGTTTTCAACGGACACATGACGCAACGAATGAACGAGTGAGCAGACGGGCGGACGATCGGACGGACGCGTTCGCAACGATAACAGGGTCGACGGTGAGCGGGGGCTATAGTGGGTTGGGTCCAGGGGGTGGCAGAGGGTGCAGAACTTTTTTGTTTCGGTTCGCGCAAAATCAAACTTTATGCTTCGCAAGACCTGCTCGGTGCGGGGCAGGGCACGCCGAGCCGGGCGGAGTGAGATACATTACAGTAGGAAGCAATTGTCATGCTATCACTACTGTCTGCCTGTCTCGCTACAGCGGAGAAGGGAGGAGGGCAACAAAAAACCCCCCGATGAAACCAAGCGGCGTCAAAACTGTTCGCTGCCGTGGGCTCCTCGCCTCGTGTGCACTCAACGCTGTCGAAATGCGCTTAACCCGTTTAGGACTGCATTCCCATTTTGGGGGGCAAGTTACTTGGAATTGGTCTGGTTTTCCAACTACTAAAAGGGTTAATAAAGCACCAGCAGTGGCGAACGAAAAGCAAACAAAAATAAAACAGCAGGAACACAAATATATCTGGGGGTGGCTGTAGCCAAGCGCCAAGCCAGCAACAGCAATCCACCCCTAATCCACACACCCATACACCCATGCATGCACGCACGCACGCACGCACGCACGCACGCACGCACGCCCTGTCCTAAAAACACACACAGCACACACCTTCCAGTGTAAGCCCTCCGCCTGGCGCGGGTCCCATGAAAGCTTCCGCTGCCCGAAACTCGCTGCCCCGACCAAGCTTTCTGTTGATCTTCACCAGCCACTCCTCGACACCCTGGCGCGGAAGAAACGGGGCTCCCACCGCCGCCGCCGCCGCCGCCGCCGCCGCCGCCACCGCCGCCGCCGCTGCATACCCGACATCTCCGGCATCTCCAACGTCTCCGGCATCTCCGGAATCTCCAACGTCTCCGATACCTCCGGTGTCCGCATCTCCGGTGTCTTCGGTGTCGAAACCCGCACCGCTGTCGCTGCTAGTAATAGTGCTGCAGGTAGCACGTTTCGCGACGAGAGCGTGGAAAATTTCTGCTAGCGCTACCTTCAGCCTGATGGAAGTGGAGGAGGAGGGAGAGGGGGGTGGTGGCGGGAGGTGGGGGGGGGAAAGTAAAGGTAGAAGAGGTTCAATATCGTAGTTACCGAACAGGCGAGGGGGGGGGGGGGTGTACTCATGTCACGCATGGCCGTAGCCGTGGGGGGGCTTGTGTTGCTTTGGTTGTTGGAGGCAACGTCATCAGCGTTGCGAGAATCGCTGCGCTCACCACGCCCGAGTCCTATACCTGGTACGTATTTTGCGAGAGGTATGTGCTTTTGCTGCTTGGTAGTTGCCAAAACATGAAGGCCGCAAGACAAAGACGGGTGGAACACAGCGATGGCGGGGAAACTGGGAGAAGCTTCTGAGGGATGGAGTTGATGGTTTTGATCGTGTGCGCCTGTGTGGGTGATTTCGGCGATTGAAAGCGATACGAGAGCTTGGTGATAAGCCGCGAGAAAAACCCGAAAATAAGCAGCGGCAAATATATCAGCATCAGGTAGTATAGGACGAGCCATTTTATGACCTTCCGTAGTCATGTACCCGTCGCAACTCACCCCACCCCAATCTCAGCCCATCCCATCCTATCCCATCGAACCACATTCCATCCCACCCCATCCCACCTCATCCAACCCAGCCCATCCCATCCAACCCCATCCTCTCTCACCCAACCCCATGCTGTACCGCCCAATTCCACCCTATCCCATCAGGTGTCAACTCACCCCATCCCATCCCACCCCGTACTATCCCATTCCATTCCATTTCATCTCATCCTATCCCATCTCACCCCACCCCACCTCACCCCGTCCCATCCCAACCCAATTTCCCTCTCTTATGTGTATATGCCAGGCACCAGTTTACACCTAGGGGAGAGGCCTTCTCCGTCCTCGGAGAGGAAGTGAGGGTGCAAAAGCGGGACCATAAAGGTAGGGGGCGGACCCGTTCCGTCCCCTCCCTCGCCACCCTGCCCCTCTCCTCCGTAGGGTCGGTCTCCGTCGGAGTACGCCTCCTCGTAGATGTCTCCGAAGGGTCCGAAGGCCTGCCGCTTATCCTTGGATGTTATGGCCGTCTGCGAGTTTTTTCGATAGAAACGACACCGTGTCTGATTGGCTCGTGTCTGACTGGATCGTAGCCGAGTAGTGGATCGTGCCTGATTGGATCGTGTCTCATTCAATCGCGTCTGATTGGATCATGTGTGGTTGGCTCGTGTCTGGTTGGGTCGTGTTTGATTGGATTCGTTGGTGGGAGAAAGACAGAGGCAGGTGGGACCTGCGCCAGTTGCAGATGTTGGAGCGATTGGGTGTATTTCAGGTGGGGGGGGCGAGGGGGGGGGGGGGGTTACAATACTACCTGTGCAGCAGTGATATTTTACTAGACACGTGCGCTACGCGTGAAGCACGACAGTCCGGCAACACCAGAAGCAGCAGCAGCAGCAGCGTCAGCAACAACACCACACCAACAATATCAACAACATTAACACAGCAGCAATCATAACACAACAACACCACATAACCAGCAACACAACCCCAGCAACACACGCCCTGACTCCACCCCCACCGCCAACAGCGTTGGCAAAAAACCAGCATTAAACTCGCCGGCTCACCTCCGGGTAACCCCGCTCTCGATACGACGCCTCCACCACGCCCTGCGTTAACAACTCCCATACAGCCGTCCGACCGTTGCTGTTGAAATCTCCGCACACCACCACAGGGACCGAAGTACCCACTGGCTTCGCAGCCCCTCCCGCTCCTCCTCCTCCCCCTCCCCCACCCTTCTTACCCTTTTTGTTAACCTTACCCTTACCCCCCTCCGCCACCGCCGCCGCCGCTATCTCCGCCGAAAGAAACCGCGCGGCTTCTTTCCTAGCCGCGTCTAGCCCATCAAGAACTTGCCGCATCCTGCGCTCGGGCGCCGGTCCTCCCGTCAAGTGGCAGTTCACCACCGCTATCAGCCGCGGCCCCTTTCCGCCGACCGCCGAAACCGCCCCGGCGACGCCATCCACGCTCGGTGCTTCCCGAAGCGCAGGACCAGCGGCCACTGGTGCTATTCTAGCGGGGGATTTCTCTTTTCGATCGCCGCCACCATCACCACCACCATCACCATCATCATCGCCACCGCCGCCTCCGCCGCCGCCGCTGTTACTGTCGATGTGCCTCGCGTTGTCCCCCGAGCACGCTTCTGCGACGATACGCTGGTCATCCGTATCGTTCGACACTGGCGGCGGCTGCGGCGGCTGCGGCGGCTGCTGCGGCGACTGAGGAGGAGTTCTCACCCGCGGTGCCGATGGGAGTGGCATGTCCTCCGCCGCCGCCGCTACCGACGGAACCGCCGATCCCGCCGCTGTTGCCGGGAGCGTGCGAAGGCCCGTGACGAGCACCCTGTCCTTGTGCTTCTCGAACGCAAGCTCCAACCTCGATGTCTTGTAGAACGTGGCCGAGCGGAAGCGGAACTTGGAATGCAGAACACAGTCGTACCTGCCAAGTCACCGAACACATATTTTTGAATGAAAATATTTTTGAATGAATCAATCGGTAAATCAGTAAATCAGTAACTCGATCGAACAGAGTAAATCGCTGCCTGCCCTGGTACGACATACAGTAGTTATACGTTGCTGGTTTTTCTTCCAAAGGGCCCCGATTACGTTGTGCCATCATATTGAGACGGCGGGCTAGATTTTAGGGGAGTGAGCTTCAAATGTGGCATTATTATCATTATCATCATCATGATCAACATCACCATCATCATCGTCATCGTCGTTCGGTTGCCAAATCTGCGCAGTGTCACCAAACAAACACCAGATAAATACACCAGCAAATCGATCAAATAGAGCACAGCAGTAGTGCAGTGCGCTACATACGTACAGCCCTCAAGAAACTGGGAGGTACCCCTTTTTCGCTACTGTAGTGCTGGACATGAGCATATATCCTAGTCTACTTCCAAGGAATTTGTCCCCAAGACGTGAGTGCGGTTCTCAAGGAGCGAATAAAAAATGGCTTGATGCTTCCACGAAGTATAATAAAAGCCTGGCGCACACTAACGCTTTTAGGACTGCAGTCCCGTGTTGAGGACAAACTACTCAGAATTTGAGTGGATTGTCCCCAAAACGGGACTGTCGCTCTAAAAAGGTTAATAGCAGACCTCCCCCAAGCCGGAATTCCTCTTGAACCGGGATGGGTGTTATCTATATATATATAGCTTCAGTCGTATGACCGTGCAAAGCCATTGGATCTCTCGTTATTCAATTTGGTGCTTCCCTTAAATCGTGCTCTCCTAAATCGTAGCCCCCCCCTACGTACTGAAATTAGCGTCGGGCATAGCTTGCTTCACACATTCTGAGCCTGGCCAAACATGCAAAAACAGGGTTACCTAAGGGGTGTAACCGATATCTGGCATGGTTTAGGCCGTGGCCAGAATAGGAGGCGTGTACGCAGAAACGCCAGCCCGCGGTCGGGCGTGCAGGTAGTTTGCTCACAGCTATATGGAGAAGAATACGAATAGGCGAATTTTCTCTGATCATAACTATTACGGGGGGCTATACTAACTAGAACGAAATAATGTTAGTAAAAATAGCGAAATACCATAGATGAAAGCTTTTGTCTGTACCGTAGGTCCTATTTAATACGGCCCCTCGTAACATTAATAGTTGTAGCGCCCGGGAGCATTGGCAGAAGGGACGGATACAATAAATAAAAAAAACTCCATCAACGAGGAAAGTTGAAATCTCTCTTGTTTAAAAAAAAAACCAACTCCACGCTAAGCGGAGTTGACCGAGTGAGACCGAAATTTGCGGGGGCTTAACGCCAGTGACGCTACCTATTCCTAGATAAAATTGGGCATCACAGCAGTCGGAGCACGAGCAGGCAATACATACACTTGTCGTCCAATTTAATGCTGGTGGTGACGGCTCAATACACCTTTTTTTGTCCCCCAGAGGCTATTGGAGACTGTCCCGCGACCACGGACTGCACTGTATTGTCCTGATGAGTTAATGAGAGAAAAACGACAACAACAACAGCAACAAACACCGGTCATCCAAGTTGACGTCGGTGATGCGGGAATTGATCACACGTGTGCCCTCTGGCGGGAGGTGAAGATCGATTTCCGAGGATGCATTCCTGTCTGCCGAAAGCGAAGCCAAAATAGCCGCCGTTCCAAAATAGCCGCCGTTCCTCAGCTATATAGATACCCGGTGTTGCTGTTTTTATCGCATTTTTCCCATCCCGTTTAAAACCTTCGCTCTTCTTTTCTCTCTCCCTTCTATTAATGTTACGGGGGACCATAGTAAATAGGGCCTACGGTACACACAAAAACCTATATCTTTCGCTTTTTTTACTAGCAATATGTGGTCCTATTTACTATGATCCCCCGCATTAGTAGTAACTCAGACCCGGGGTCAACAAAGCAGGCTCTTCTCCCTCTGCTCCCCAACTACGCTTCTTTCCTTCGAAGGTATTTTTATCGCATTCAGCCTCTTCGTCCCTCGTCGACTCGAACAGAATTTACTATTACGGGGGGCAATAGTAAATAAGACCTACGGTACACACAAAAATCTATATATTTCGCTATTTCTACTAACAATATTTGGTCCTGTTTACTATGGCCCCCCGGGAAATAGCGCTAGTCTTAAATAGTCGCTTGGAACACGGCGCACACTTTATTCGCTTCTCGCTGCTTCGAAACAAGACCGAGGACGGCGCCTCCGAGTCGAATACAAAACCACACGTGCGTTAGAGTATCACCCGTTGAGAACTGCACCAGCGTTTCGGGGGCAAACTACTCGGAATTAGAGTACGACCGTTCTTGCTGTTTGGGGTAATAATAGGGGGTTTCTGTCTGACCATATATATTTGTTTGTTTTTCTATCTATCTATCTATTTATCTATCTATCTATCTATCTATCTGTAGTATCTATCTATCGCTGTCTCCCTCCTTCCCCCCCTGCCTCCCCCCCGCCTTCTCTCTCACCCGGCGGCTTTCATGAAGTCAAAGTCGGCCTCGAAAGTCTCCGCGGAAGCCTCCTGTACGCACACCACGTCAGCGTCCACGCGCAGCAGGTATTCCCGCATGAGAGCCTTTCGGAAAGGCCATGCCCGATGCTCCTCGGGCACATGCGGCTGGTAGCTCTGCGCGCGCGAAGAAACAGGCGGGGGAAAATGAACGAGGGCCTCGACTCAAGCACAGTGCTCTGGTGTGTCGACTGATACTTCGCGCCCGTGTCTTGATATTACCGCTGATCTTGTTCGAGAACTGCACGCATGGGGCATCAATAGATCAGTACCGGTACGCACGGAGGCATTTTCCTTCACCTATTATGTTCCGGCGACAGGTGCACATCGATGGGCAGCTTCCGGAAGACAGGTGCACATCGATGGGCAGCTTAAAGAACCTGTTGCTCCGGCAATATCCTACTCGCACGAGTATCGATAGACAGGAGTGTTGTGTGTGTTTTGTCTTCACATAAAATCGTTTTTTGTTTGTTTTCTACCCAGCTTCATCAGTACACCCAGTGTCCGGTCTTGATTCCTTATCCTAGAGAGATGCCTATTTTGCGGTCACAGACCGTGAGACAGAGGAACACTACAGTATCTATACAATAGTCGTCGAAACGAATAATGGGGAGCGACACTCGAGGAGCGCGAAGCTCGACGAGGATTTCGGAATCCTCTTCTATACGCTCGCCAAGCGTACGTACGGGCGTGTGAGGAAAAAACAATTTCCTGCAGGGTGGGAATATCTGACCAAGATGGGCTTACGCACTGACCTACGCTGGTTCGCTGGCTCGTTGGTTCGCTTCTGGGTTCGTTTTTTTTTTCTCGTTTTTTCATTCGTTTAGATAGAAAGGAGGGGCGTTTTCACCGCGCGAGGCGTACACGGGACCGGTTTAGACACAGACGGGCTCTACGAGTACAGAGGTGCCGAAGGAGCAGCTCCGTCCTGCGTTGTTCGTATCCAATCCCATGGCCAGCTCGCCGAGGGAACGGTGGCTGCCCCAATTTAAAACTGGCATCCCCTCTACCAATTTTTTGGACGGCAGTTCCGTTTCGGGGCAACTTTACTTGGAATATGGGCAAAACGTACTTTTTCGCCTATGATAGTGCAGCAGTAAAAGGGAACCAGATATTCCGCCGCATCCTGACAGGCGGCAGAGACGGGTACAGTTTTGACGTCTCTAAACGGCACACACCACCACCACCACCACCACCACCAAGAAGGTGGCAGGTGAGCAGCAGCAGCAGCAGCATGAGCAGCTTCTGGCCGATCGATGGTGGTGAAGGTGGTGGTGGTGGTGGTGGTGGTGGCACGTGAAGAGAAATACTCGTAGAACTGTTTGCTGCATGCTGCTGCTGCTGCCGCCGCCGCCGCATCCTGACAGGCACCAGAGAGAGGCATAGTCTTGCGTCCCCAGGCGCCACACCACCATAACCACCAGCACGAAGCTGTGCATCTGAGCAGCAGCAGCAGCAGCAGCAGCTTGTTGCTGGTGGTGGTGGTGGTGGTGGTGGTGGCGGCACATGAAAGCAATACTCGTAGAGCTGCTTGCTGCATGCTGCTCCAGGGTGGACTTCTTCTTAGCGAATGGGTGCGTTCCACACTAGCTTCAGTACGCCTCCAGAAATGATCATTTTTTACATTTGAGTAGTACGGGGGACCATATTAAACAGGACCTCCGGTACATACAAAAAACTATACATATCGCTATTTTTACTAACAATATTGGGTCCTATTTACTATGGCCCACCGTAATAGTACTTCGACCGTATGTGTGCAACACGTACGGGAATAGCAGAGGGTTGGTAACGGCAAGTTTGATATTCTCGAAGAATATACAGAGTAGATGCGAACGCGAATTTTCCTAATTTCGACGGCGATTTTTTCAGGTCTCCCCTTCGAAGTCGCTGTCAGGCGGATCTACACACGACCGCCATGATCTCCGGAAAACAGCAACCAACATCCACCACGAAAACAACAACAACAACAACAACAACTAAAAACCACCATCAGTGTCCGTGGACCATCACAGTACAGCGGATCCAGCGGACCACAAGCGCAACACAGGTAGCAGGGCAGACGCCGGGCCTCCCTCGCGTACACAGGGCAGTGGCCAGCGTCACGACTGCTGCTGCTGCTGCCGCTGCTGCTGCTGCCGCTAGACCATTAAGGGAGCCGCCCGGACTACGCCTATGGTCTCCATCCTGTGCGTTTTGTATGCCTGGCGCTCTTCTTCCGCGCGTGTCGAGACCACACCCCTCGATATGTCGCATCAGCGCGGGCAGAGAACACGGCGGGATCAAGAAGGCTGCCCGCCGCACCCGGCGTCTCGGATGGGATGGGAACGCCTCGCTGGGCTACACCTCCTCCTGCTGTGCTATGCTGGTGTCTGATGTTCTTGCTGTTGTGCGACGCCTTCTATATACAAAAACTTTCTACCTCCGAACAATCACTACACTTGGTTGGGTACCTACTCACAGGAGTTCCTACCGCTGCACGAGTACTCGTACAGCGGAGGAGGTTTTTGGGAGGTGTAGCGGACCGAGAACGGTACTTAACAGCTGTTCGCCGAAGCGCAGGACGGCTATTACCGGGGATCATAGTAAATAGGACCAAATATTGTTAGTAAATATAGGTAAATATATAGGTTTTTGTGTGCGCCGTAGGTCCTTTTTACTTTGGTCCCCCGTAACAGGGGTTGACCACTCGTCCACTAACTGGTAGCGCGCAATTCAAAGGTGGCCAGTGGGGTGGAGCGTGCTTGGCGTACGAGTACTCGTGTAGTTGTTGCATGCCTTGCCTTTCGTACTGCTGTAGACACGTTTGTTAATTTCTCTGTTGATTTCTTTTTTCGTTTTTCATCAACACTCAATGCAGACAAGTTGACGACAGTAATAAATGTTCTACTGCTTCCTAGCGACAGCTATACTATATTTTTACATTAGACATTTGAGTGGCGCTTCGAACGTATGTGCAACACGTACGTGTGGGATTAAAAGACATATGGTAAAAAATATCTATACTCAAAGAATAAGCTCGTATAGATCAGTGTAAACTGTAGAAAAAAGTTGGTGTTGCTATTGACGCTATTTTTTGGTCGAAAGTTTATATTGTTTTGAATTCATTAATGGTGTTGCGTTGTTGTGTTGCTGTTGTTGTTGGCCCAGAGTAAATTATGCTTGTGAAATTTTCGTAAATTTTCGAACTTATCTCTTCGTACGAGCACTTTTTGGCGAAACGCTAAGTACTCGACACGGGAAGCCCATCCGGACACATTGACCGAGGTCCGGGCGCGATCCGTGCCCTCTGGAGCGTGTGGCAAGCCCTCAAAGGTTTTTCAGCGGGAGCGGTTAAGAAGATCTCCCTGGTTTCAGTACGAGAGGCGTTATTTTAAACGTACGTACTCGTAAAATGTTGTCAGCTTTTGGCCCTTTCACGAGCACACAGCCCAGACATGTACCAGGTAGACAACAGACAGCAGGCAGAGAGCCTAACGTTACAACGCTGCCGCCCATAAGCACCAGCAAGCAACACTGTGCGTGTGTGACACACCCATTTACGCTGTGCTGCTGTGGCTCGTCGTGTTTGTCGGAATCTGCGGCCCTTAACCCACGATCTACCTGTCCCTGCTGTCGCTGTGTGACAGACCCACGCTAAATCTGGACGGAAATGAAAGCACCGTTGGATTAAATTTCAATACGAAAACGGTCCTTCTATTTCCGATGTTTTGTGTTCCTTGCCCCGAGAATACACCAGACATCTACTGTAAGGTAGACAGAAGAAATACAATGCAGAGAACACAAACAACGTTACAACCCCGCCCGAAAGCACAAGCAGCGGCCAAAAACACCACACGCGCGCGGTATACTGTTGTGGCTAATACGGGGGACCATAGTAAATAGGACCTACGGTACATACAAAAACCTATATATTTACCTATTTTTACTGTCAACATTAAGTCCTGTTTACTGTGGTGTCCCGTAATAGTTTTATCTGAGGCTGCGATCCGTCATCTGCCATCACCACCTCTCTCATCTGCTGTGCTGTGCTTGTGCGTCCGCTGTGTCGTGCGCCGCTATGTAAAGATAATGATAAGTGCCTTTCGTGATATGGCCCAAATGGTCACGATGCCCGATTTGGGACTTGAAGGCCCGAGTTTGTTTCTCGCAGTGATAATTTCTACCAGGTATTTTTTACTTTTTTCAGCTTTGTTTTGTACCAGGTATTTTGTACGTAACCCAGACACCACAGATAACAAACACCACACGAGCAGTGCAGGGTGCGTGCTACAATCAGCTGGCTACAACGCTTTACACGCCTTCCGCCCGCCAGCAGAGCAGGAAGCAACGTATCCGGTAGTTTATCCTCGCTGGATTGCTGCGGCTTTCTACTCTGTAGTTGTTTTTTCATCGGACTCTGCGACCTGTAGAGCTGGGGGTCTCTGCTGGTGTGTGATATTCATGCATGCATGCCCCAACAGGTGCAACACTACTGGTGCTGCTCCTGCTGCAGTGCGATTTTCGTGGGCAGCCGAGTGTGATCGAGAGTTTCATTTCAGCCCCTTCTTCGGTACATCCTTTTCAATTTCCGTAAATTGGATGCCACTACTTCTGTACTGCTGTGTTCCGTGTGTCACACGTGTGTGTGCGGTGTGTGCCGTGTGTCACGCGTGTTTGTGCGGTGTATTGTATGCCGTGTGTCGCGCGTGGAGTGCTTTCAAACCTTCTTTTTTGTCGGCTGTCCACGGTTTTGTGCAGGAGCTGCATGGTGCGCCGTGGGCGCCACAACAAAGATATACATTCACATACTGACAACTATGATACAATATTTGGCGGGATCATCAAGAAAATCTATCAAAACGATTCAGTCCATGGCAACAGTTCCACACAATTTCTACTGGTATGTATTTTTATTCCCCAAAAATGCAGGCGCAGTTCTAAAAGGGTCTAATTGTCTCTATGTACAGCAGGAACATGCATATGCTTCATAACGTCGTAATATTGTATCGTAAGCATGCTGCACGTTTTTCAATTTGTTCTTGCGCCACTCCCCTACGTCTAGGCAAGTCCCGGAGGGGAACCTTGTACTGGTACATCGTATGGTTGCCGAAGCTGGCACTATTAATACGAGAACGGAGGGGATGAAGAAGAGCGTGACATATGCTCCCAACTGGTCAAGCTCAACACCCACCATGCGTGTACGGTAGGAGAACCGTCAAAGCAGCAGCTTGATGCAAATAGGAGCCTGCCCAGTAAGAAGCATCTGTTACGCTCCTTATACCCACCGTTCTGGTAAGGGTCGATCTTAACGAGGGGTATTTTTCAGTTTTTTTCAGTATTTTCCCGAAATTTACTTTTTCCCCTATATATAGGAAAATACCGAGGAATACCGAAATTTCGGGAAAATACGGAAAAAAAACTAAAGAACAGTCCTCGTCAACCCTAATGAGGCATTTTTTTTTGCCCACAGGCAAAAAGCGATATCATACGTAGAGGGGTGCGTAAATGTTTGTTATTCAGTCAGTCCGTCTGTTGGGTACTGTAGTCTGCAGTACTGATTGTCTGTAACAGTCGTGTTTTAGCACCATAGATTGAGAGAGCTCTACGTGACCGATTTCCACGAACCCGGCACGTACAGAAACGGGCGAGCTTGGGCTAATACGAGGGACTTATTTCGTTGCAAGCCGTAGCGAGTTGGTTGCATCGCCGTGCTGCCATGGCTCTGGTGGTGTGTTTTGAGTTCGGCGGGGTTTCGTTCCTCACACGGCTTACGGCATGTATCAGGCAGCCTTGCCTCATGTACCTCGCTCGTAGTAGCGGAGTGCGTACAGGATTCCACCATTAATATTCATCAGCTCTTTTAGGACTGCAGTCCTGTTTTGGGGACAAATTACTTACCGGTAGAATTTAACTCGTTCGTCCCCAAAAACGGGACTGTGGTCCTGAAAGGGTCAAGTCTGTCTATCTGCTGGGTATTATTTGCCTGTTTCAATCGTTTTTTGGCATCACTGATACAAGAGCTGTACATGACCAGTTTCCACAAACCTGGCGTCTACAGAAGCGGGCGAGCTCGCGCTAACCCGTGGGACTTGCTTTCTCTCGAGCCTTCTCGAGTTGCTTGCCGTGCTGCTGTGGTTTGCGGGGCTTTGCTGCTGTGTGCGTTTGTTTCGTTCGTTTGTTTGTTTTTTTTTATCGTCACTTTTACTTTCCAACGTACTCGTAGGAGGTTTTCATTCTCAGTGATCTTCTGGACAGGCCGCGGTCACAGGTGTCATCTCTTCTCCCCCCCGGCACGTGCCTTCAATTTTTATCGCGCATAGGGTTCAGCATTTCCACTGCTCGTCGATTCTCATCGAATATTGCTAACTCACGCTCTCGTGCTTTCCGCTTTTAACCCTTTTAGAGCTGTAGTCCCGTTTTAGGGACAAATCACTCAAATTCCAAGTCGTTTGTCCCAAAAACGGGACTGGAGTTCTAAAGGGGTTAATCATCAATTTTTATTGGCAGTAAGAAGTGCCGACGAGCAGTACGTATGCACTCGGCGAGACTCGAACCCACGAAATTGATCTTGATAGGCACGCGGACCGCCTATCAAGCCACAAAGAATACGGCGTTTGTTTGTTTTGCGACGGGGGGTTGCTTCGAACGCACACGACCTACTGCGGGTATGCCTGAGGTACGTAGCCTTGCCTCATTTACCTATCTACTTAGTGAGTGGTAATGTTAGCTGCCTTCGCTGCTGCTGCTATATACGTACCATTTGAAGGGGGGCAGTGGCGTTATTATCTACTCTAGTGTGGAGGACAGGTTTTGGGAAAGGTTCGTAGAATGGTCGCCGCACATGTACCCATGGAAGATTCAACAGACGTGTTACCACATCTGAGAATCTCCCCGAGATTTAGGAGAACTCGGCTTAACAACCCGAGCCTCCTTGAAGTCGAGTCGAGCCTTGTTTGCCCGACCGAACTTCACTCGATCTCTCTCTCATCCTTCGCTGATAAAGCGAAGGAAGGCTCTCTCCTTGCCCCACATCGCACGGAAGAAAAGGACCCTTGGCAGCGTGGGGAAAACGCTGCCACTTCACTTGGGACCCTTTGTAGTTCTACGACAGTAGGGACTCCATATTGGCGATCTCGATTGAATTGATTCGAACTCACGCTAAAAAATAAAAACAATTATTTTTAGTAAAGAGAGAAAGAGAGAGAGAGAGAGAGAGCAGCGACAAAGAGAGACAGCAGTCACCATGGACTCAACCGAGTTCAGCATGACTGCCTCTCAAAAGCGCAGCTTAAAAAAGAAGGAGAAGAAGAGGAGGAAGCTTGCAGCCAAAGGAAAGCCAGCAACGCAATCGACTAAAGCTACGTCTCCTGATGGTGTAGCCGAGGATAACAACAACGACTCGGATGCCGAAAGCAACCAGGAGGCGACCCCCACAGATCAAGAGCTAAACTCTTCTATCGCGGAAGACATCATAGCAGCTACTGCTGTTACTGGTGTTAGGTCTAGAAGCAACGATGACAACGACTCGCAGATGTCGGAGTCGTCGCAAGCTTCGAACTACCTCCCTGACGGGAAGCTTCGCTGGGCGTACGCACAGTTGGAGAGGTATCTGGACCGAAAGGAGGAACCACCCGCCTGGCTACTCCGCATGGTCATGCAAGATGTTGACAACACAGAGCAACAATTTCAAAGGGTGAGCGATTTCCAACAAACCGAAATCAACTCTGAACTTGAGGTAGACCAACTACCAACACACTCAGCTCACTCCTCGCACCAACCCTCCGCTGACTCCCCCACTCAATCAGCCGCTGCTACCTCTGCTACCAATCACTTGTCCACTGCTGATCACCCTCTCCCTGATGATCACTCGCTCCCTGCTGCTCATGCTACTGGTACGAATGCTGAAAATCGTCTATCAAACGGTTCCCAATTTTCGAGCCAGCATGACACTAGATACGAGAATGCACGCAATTTGGCCAGTGAATTTAGCATGTCGAGAACTGAGAGCAATCCTACTCCACGAAACGAAAGCTCCACTCCAACTCCACGTGAACGAACCAACACTACCCGTGTAAACCCTAGTAGTTCGAACAACACGACGAGTGGAACTCAACTCCAGGCATCCGCTACGACTGCTGAAACTACTACTGTACCAGCTCGAAACCCCATCCATTTCGTCATGAAGCAATCAGATTTACCGAAAGATTTGATTTTGACCGGAGCTCAAACGGAAGATGTAGTGGAAACTCTGACCATTTTTCGCGCGCGTGTCCGGTTGAACTCTACTGACGGATCCTCTGATGCCATAGTCGAACAACGAGCAATCAAGTACTTACCTCTACTAGTACGAGATGCAGCAGCAGACAGTTTACAGCAGTTGCTATCCGGGAGCCTTGAATGGCGATCAGAAGCCCAACTTGCTACATTACGTGCCAACGGATCTGATATGACTGTACGGGCTCCTCAGAGTTGGAGTGATTATGTGAGCGCTTTTACAACACTTTTCGCACCAGCAAACCGCATGTCACTTCTAGCACGAGAATTTGCCACACTGAAGCAAGACCCAAAACAATCGGTAGACACCTACGCTCTGAAAGTGACTAAAGCACGATCTCGTCTGATGGCGGAAGCACGTCGCTTGGCACCAGCTGGAATGACTCCTTTTGAACACGCCTGGTCAGTTTTCACAACGGCAAGTTTTGAGAATGGTCTCTTACCCCATCTTCGCCTTGAACTAATCCGGGAAGATCCAGCTGTATCTTTCCAGGAATCACGAGCGCGAGCCAAAAAGCACGAGGCAAACAACTTACGCGGAGTAAAACCCTCCCCCGATCCTATTCCCAATCCTACCCCCACTGCTGCTCAAACTTCGGCGCTATCCACACCACAGTACGACCAAAAAATGGCTCTGATGGAGACGACAATCGCAAGTTTGTCATCGTCTATGGAAAACCTGAAACGGGGAAGAACAAATGCTAGTACCTTACGGGAACGCTCGTCAACCCCTGCTCGTCGTCAGCAAAAGAAGACACAACGAAACAGCAGCAACAACAACAACCGCAACAGCAGCAACAACAGCAACATCAACGCCAACAACGACGCGTCTACCGCTGTAGTAGTTGACACCTGCAACTACCCCAAGTGCAAATACCCCGATTCACACACCAGGGAGAATTGCGGGTTGCGTAAGGCCCACATCAGGCATGGATACGAGAAATACGCTCGTTGATGGTGCCCATCCCGGGTACCCTCACCCGGTAGGAAAAATAAAACCACTGAGTCAGAAGTAGTGAGAGGTAGTTCAACTTATGTTGTAGACACACTCCACCAAGTAACTCAGAACGGTAG
Organism: Nereocystis luetkeana; assembly: GCA_031213475.1. NCBI lineage: Eukaryota > Phaeophyceae > Laminariales > Laminariaceae > Nereocystis > Nereocystis luetkeana. The sequence continues at coordinate 10,451,493 of JARUPZ010000007.1, forward strand.
GAAAAGGATAACCATTGAGCCAGAAGTAGTGAGAGGTAGTTCAACTTATGTTGCAAACACACTCCACCCAGTAGCTCAGAATGGTAATCAGAGGGACAAGAGTGGCCGTATGACAAGCCCTCGAACTCTGAAAGGGATATGTAAGAAGAGAGTACGTATATTCAATAGCGTAAATAATGTTCGTTTCTCTGATAGCGTAAAGAAAGTTCGTTTCTCTGATAGCGTAAAACGAGTACGTTTTTCTGATAGCGGAGCAGTTCAAGCTGTAGAGGACCTGAGTATCAGACCTACCACTGTAGCAATAGCTGTTCAAGCTGTAGAGGACCTAAGTATCAGGCCTACTACTGTAGCAGTATCAAAGCGAGCAAAAATTGCAAAAAAGAGATCACCTGTGTTTAGCGGAGGTAGCAAAGCAGTACGTAGACAACGTCGAAAGACACAGTCAGCGTTAACTTTAGCACCTCAAGCAGCACATGTAATCCGAGAAATTAATCAGATTAATGATTTATCATACAGAATAAAGTTCTGTGGTGCTGAGCACCCTGAACAGCGCTTTGTTTCATTTAATGCATCTTCGTTAAGTGAGTATCCAAAGCATCCAACTGTATTGAATGCCACCTCTAAACGGGTACGTATCCCCGCCAGAGTCAATGATCACCCAGTACTTGATCTCACGATCGATTCTGCGAGTGACATACCATGTGTTGCCGCAGATTTTTTGCGTCAACACCCAACCTTGAAAAACACCGAAATGTTAGCTGTTCCACCAAATGCGATTAACCTTCGCAGCGCAGATGGATCGCAACTTGAAATCTTAGGATACATTCGTTTTAATCTTACACTAGGAGATATCACTCTACCAGTGGAAGCACTCGTTTTGCCTAACCTAGGACCAGACAAGATGCTGCTTGATAACAGTATAATGGGAGCTTTTGGAGCCAGTTTAAATTGGAAAACAGAAGAACTTTCTTTTGCCAACTCTCGCATCAAAATCAAAGCAGCGCATCGCATAAAAACATCCACACACCCAACTCAAATAGCCCAATGCTCAGTAGTTGCAGTAGTGGACACTAATGTAGAGTCGGTACCAGTTTACCTCACCAAGAAATGCTGTATACCACCACAACATGAAATGGCAGTACATGTAGAAACAATCAATGCGCCTGCAGAAACAACAGCAGCGTTAATTGAACCTCGCATAATAACAGCCGAAGACGCTAACTCGTCAGACGTACCTAAAGCGTTTCACAGGTTAGTTGTTGCTCGTACTGTTTGTCATTGGTCGGCCGTCAACAAAACCGCCATGGTACAAATAGCAAACCCGTCGAACCGCCGAGTATATCTTGAAAAGAACACCATATTAGGATACATCTCACGAGTCAAGGCCATACCTGAAATGAATGTCAGCACAACTCAAAGTGAAAATCAACCATCGGAGTCCACTCGAGAGGAACTCCGAGGTGCTTTGAAGAAAGCTTTTACATCAACAACTTTTTCATCTGACCAATGTTCACAAGTACTTGATTTATGTGCGAAATATCGTGCGATTTTCTCGTTATCTTCTAGTGAATTAGGGAAATGCACTATTATGGAAGCAGATTTTCCTTTGCAACCTGGTACATCCCCAGTCGATAGAAATCCATACCGAGCGAATCCACGAGTACAAGAAGTCATAGACAAATGCGTGAATCAAATGGAAAAAGATGGAATAATAGAACAAAGACCAAGTCCTTGGGGCTCAGCAGTTACAATCGTAGCTAAATCAGATGGTTCTCCACGATTTTGTGTAGACTATCGATCTACGGTTAACAAAAGCTTAATACGGAAATCTTGGCCTATGCCGGACATGGAAGCACACATTGACACAGTAGCAGGCGCTAAATTTATTACCGTTTGCGATGTACAAAGTGCATATCACCAAATTCCAGTAGCAGAAGCTGAACAAGATAAAACCGCTTTTGTAACACAAAATGGTAAATGGGTTTTTAAAAGACTTCCTTTTGGAGTAGCAAACGCCCCTTTCCTGTTCTCAAGGATGATGTCACTAACCTTTTCACATTTTGGTCCAAAAAGTGGTCTCTTAGTGTATATGGACGACTGCATATGTTGTTCATCGACATGGGAAGGTCACTTAATCCTCCTAGAAAACACTTTCAAAGCGATACAAGCAGCAGGTCTCACCCTCAAACCATCCAAAGTTCAATTCGGACCCAAAGAAGTTAAATACTTAGGCCATATACTATCATCAGATGGTATTCGAATTGGTGAAGACCGCATCAAAGCTATCATTGATTTACCAAAACCCACAAATATCAAGCAATTGAGATCAGTGTTAGGCATGGTAAACTTTGTAAGGAAATTTATTCCCAATTTGGCAGCAACAATAGCTCCTTTGGTAGCTCTAACGAAGAAAGAAGCAATCAAAGAAGTAAGTAAACGTTGGGGTCCTGAACACGACCAGGCATTTGCACGAGTAAAACAATTACTTACTGAAGCACCTGTCTTACATTTTCCGGATTTTTCTAAAAGCTTTGTCATACACGTCGATGCCAGTAATGCAGGAGCAGGAGCATTCTTAGCTCAGCAGAACGGTGACGACTTGAATATAATTGCTTACTACAGCCAACGATTCAACGATAGTCAACGCCATTACTCAGCCACACTCAAAGAATGCTACGCAGTAGTGTTAGCCATACAGCATTGGCGCCCTTATTTATGGGGAAAACATTTTGTTTGTGTGACTGACCATGCGGCACTAAGATACTTGTACTCGATGCAAGATACATCAAACATGTTGACACGTTGGGCAATAGCTTTACAGTCATATGACTTCACAGTCAAGCATAAACCGGGAAAATTACATGTAGTTCCTGACACATTATCACGGTTATTTGCTTTTGAACAACAAGAAGAAATGACTGAGCCAAAATTAGCACCAATATGCCGAAACGTTCCCGAAGATCCCAATCTACGAACGGGAGTTCCTTATCAACCATACCAAGTGTCCGCAGATAAACTCGACGAAATAAAACCCGTCCGAAGTGATCGCGAGTTATTCAATGCCGCATCAGTGTTTATAAGCGCGACAAACTTGTTTGAATCCGTTGATCAGGAAAGGTTACGAGAAACGCAACGAGCAGAATACGGAGAGTATATCGACTACATACTTGACTCTAATGCATACCTACCTGACAAAGAAACGCTAACAACTATGTCGTACTACTCAGTACAAGACGGATTGTTGTTCAAGTCGTACTTACCAGGTCACCTTCGAAAAAGAAGCACGTTTCGTGATCAGCTAGTGTTACCTAATGCCCTTATTGGACTAGTGTTACATGCTTACCACGACCATGCTCTATCAGGAGGACACCTTGCATTCCGACCTACGTACGATAAAATCCGCCAGAAATACTGGTGGCCGACTATGAATCGCGACGTACATAAGTGGTGCCAAGAATGTCAAGCATGTCAACGTCGAAAAACAGCTCACAACAGACCAAAATTACCTACAGGCCACCTACCTGTAGAGCGACCGTTCCAAAGAATTTCTGTCGACTTAGTCGAATATAAATCAGAATCTATATCGGCCGCCGGTGTCAAATGCAAAATAGTTCTATCTATGATGGATCACTTGACAAGGTTCACATTACTGACACCAATTCCAAACAAGTCAGCTGACACAGTTGCAAAAGCCATTATTGATCGCATTATAGGTATTTTCGGTCCACCGGAAGTTCTACACTCAGATCAAGGGCCAGAGTTTGAGAATAAAATCATTTTCCAGTTACAAAGTATACTTGGATACAAGAAAACCCGGACGACACCATATCGACCACAAGGAAATTCTCTGTCTGAACGTGTACATTCAACAATGCATGCAATGCTAGCGATGCATAGTTCGATTGAACAAGATAACTGGGCATCTCTCTTGCCATTTGTTCAACTGGCTCACAATACGTCTTTTAGTGCAACCATGCATGAAACACCGTTCTTTTTAATGTTCGGTAGACAAGCCAGATTGCCAGTTGACATCATACTTGGTATTCCTCATGTAGGAAGTACAGCAGATACAGAAGTATTCGCACAAAATACCAGAGATAACTTACAAATAGCATTTGAGTTAGCGCGTCGTAACTTAACAGAACGTGCAACAAAACAGGCGGCTGACAATGATAAACTTGCGCCGTATCCTGTATTTAGCCCTGGACAGAAGGTACTGGTATACAGACCCTTCCAGGACACAGATGGTCCAAATCCAAAACTATTACTACCGTGGCGAGGACCGTATATAATCTGCTCTCAACTTTCTCCAGTAGTGTATCGAGTACGACGCGCGAACGAGACAAGAGAAGTATCAGTACACCTTGCTCACATCAAACCCTACCATCCGCGGGAGAAACCACCAGCACCTCAATTTGACAAACTGGCAAATTTCTTTCTGGGAAAACAAATCCCATTACCCGCACTGGACCATCAAGACCAAATTCTACCCAGAATTGAGTCATATATCGTTGACAGGGTAGTCAGCCACAAACGTGGTCCTGGCAGAAAAAGTGCCCACAATTACAAGTACCGTTTACGTCTGCAAGGCTATGGTCCTGAATCAGATATTGAATATCGAGCAGACGAGGTACCACAATGTCACGAACTTATTGCTGCATACAGAACCACTAATGGTCTGAATCGCGCTTCCCACAATGATCCCGTCTAGTAACTTTTGGTAACGAAAACGTGGTCAAAACAGGAAACGAGCAACAATCCAGTTGAGCGCTCAACAAAACAAATCATAAATATATAAACTGGATGCTCAGCAGCAGATATAAGAGACACGAAAGCAAAACGAGGTATACTCTTGGAAAGGAACCAAGATTAACCACGGTGAACAAATAACATACGTTTGGGCGTATGTGGACAGGGAGACAAGTCATAAAAGTGTAGGTGATTAGATCGTTAATGGAACCTGGTTTAGCAAACCAAACCACAAACGACAAAATTAACCACACAATCACCGTTTGCTACGTAGTCTGACATTGATCAAGGCATACTAGATGAAAAACTCGTTAAATGAGAAATATTCTAAATGCATCAGATCAATATACCCAAGCGGTACGGTCCACGCGAACCTAATCCGAACGTCTATAAGATGTTAACATTGTTTTTCTGACACTGGCTTGTATTTTTTAATACACCAGCAAAGAGAACAAGGTTAGCTCACCAGACAACAAATCCAGATTACACATTGATCAAGAAAAGGACCCTTGGCAGCGTGGGGAAAACGCTGCCACTTCACTTGGGACCCTTTGTAGTTCTACGACAGTAGGGACTCCATATGGGCGTTGCCCGCGTGAGTTCGAATCTCATCGTCGACGCCAATATGGAGTCCCTACTGTCGTAGAACTACAAAGGGTCCCAAGTGAAGTGGCAGCGTTTTCCCCACGCTGCCAAGGGTCCTTTTCTTCCGTGCGATGTGGGGCAAGGAGAGAGTCTTCCTTCGCTTTATCAGCGAAGGATGAGAGAGAGATCGAGTGAAGTTCGGTCGGGCAAACAAGGCTCGACTCGACTTCAAGGAGGCTCGGGTTGTTAAGCCGAGTTCTCCTAAATCTCGGGGAGATTCTCAGATGTGGTAACACGTCTGTTGAATCTTCCATGGGTACATGTGCGGCGACCATTCTACGAACCTTTCCCAAAACCTGTCCTCCACAGTACCCCCCTCTTCATGCGCTACAAATCCATCTGTTAAGGATGAATTGTGGCGATCATTCAGTAAGGGAATGATACTTTATATGGTGGTAAAGGTATTTGGGTCGTAGTACGTATTATTTTGGTTCGCCCGCTAAACTTGCTTGTGTTAGTCGTTCGTCTCCTCACTGTTGTGCTGAAAAACACAGGCCAGTATAAGAACTTCATACACTAGTTAGTTGGCATGTTTACAGCTTCGTATTCGGAGTTTTTATGAGTGCCCTCACATATAACTCAACGTAAAACTAAGTGTGGCCGCACGAAGTTAACATTCCCATGGTAGCTGATAAGCATGGGCGATATCTCAGTTACACTTTTGATCAATGTGTAATCTGGATTTGTTGTCTGGTGAGCTAACCTTGTTCTCTTTGCTGGTGTATTAAAAAATACAAGCCAGTGTCAGAAAAACAATGTTAACATCTTATAGACGTTCGGATTAGGTTCGCGTGGACCGTACCGCTTGGGTATATTGATCTGATGCATTTAGAATATTTCTCATTTAACGAGTTTTTCATCTAGTATGCCTTGATCAATGTCAGACTACGTAGCAAACGGTGATTGTGTGGTTAATTTTGTCGTTTGTGGTTTGGTTTGCTAAACCAGGTTCCATTAACGATCTAATCACCTACACTTTTATGACTTGTCTCCCTGTCCACATACGCCCAAACGTATGTTATTTGTTCACCGTGGTTAATCTTGGTTCCTTTCCAAGAGTATACCTCGTTTTGCTTTCGTGTCTCTTTTACTGGCCTGTGTTTTTCAGCACAACAGTGAGGAGACGAACGACTAACACAAGCAAGTTTAGCGGGCGAACCAAAATAATACCTGGTAGGTACTACGACCCAAATACCTTTACCACCATATAAAGTATCATTCCCTTACTGAATGATCGCCACAATTCATCCTTAACAGATGGATTTGTAGCGCATGAAGAGGGGGGTACTGTGGAGGACAGGTTTTGGGAAAGGTTCGTAGAATGGTCGCCGCACATGTACCCATGGAAGATTCAACAGACGTGTTACCACATCTGAGAATCTCCCCGAGATTTAGGAGAACTCGGCTTAACAACCCGAGCCTCCTTGAAGTCGAGTCGAGCCTTGTTTGCCCGACCGAACTTCACTCGATCTCTCTCTCATCCTTCGCTGATAAAGCGAAGGAAGACTCTCTCCTTGCCCCACATCGCACGGAAGAAAAGGACCCTTGGCAGCGTGGGGAAAACGCTGCCACTTCACTTGGGACCCTTTGTAGTTCTACGACAGTAGGGACTCCATATTGGCGTCGACGATGAGATTCGAACTCACGCGGGCAAAGCCCAACGGCGTATGCCTGAGGTACGTAGCCTTGCCTCATTTACCTATCTACTTAGTGAGTGGTAATGTTAGCTGCCTTCGCTGCTGCTGCTATATACGTACCATTTGAAGGGGGGCAGTGGCGTTATTATCTACTCTAGCGTTAAATATTGCGGCGCTTCTGTGTTCTCTGCAAGTAATTTGGCCAGGCTAGAGAACGTCTGCTGCCCAAGCGGTTCAAGCTCGACGAAAAAACATGACAGTCCCGTGGTCTCGCTGCCTACGTACGTACCTCGAGGAATGTCATCGACGTTGACGACACCGCTCTTCCCTCACCTTATAGATCCACCAGCCATCATTGCCATTGGGGAGCAAGACGTTGAAAGACACGACCGTAATACCGTCGTCGATGAACGGCAGCGGTGTGTTGGCGGGGAGTATCTCTGGGTGTACTGACACTGCCGCCGCCTCAGCAGTTGCTGCAGCCGCTGCTGTTGTCTCTGCCACTCGAAGTTTAGTAGCCATCACCGTCGCGCCAGGCGGAATGGAGACAACAAATCCAGAGGCAACGCGTGAGAAGAACAGGTAGAAGAGAGCTGCGGGGATCGCACTCGCGAAGCAACAGCGTAGCCGCATCGGCTGTCCTGGTGGTACACCTGGCGACAAGAGGGAACAATCCCACCGATCCCACCCCCGCTCGTAAACATCCAATCCAATACGTGTGGAACTCCTTCATGTCGCCTCGGCGCGAACGCGCGAATATGACAGACGGAGACGTGTGGATTACTCGATATGACGATGTCGCTGTGCCAGGCAAGCCGAGTCTTCCTCTGTGCTCTACTCTCCCTCCCGGAGACGAAGGTGATACCCCTCCAGTCACTAACTCGTCACTTGACAAGCCTCAAGCCTACTATCTTGGCTGTGCTACTGGTGGTAGGTTGTAGATCTTGTTGCAGTGTGTTGTAATCGTGAGTCAAGAGCCGCACACTGCGTCTTGTAGTGGAATCCCTTCATCGCAGCAGCGAGCTCGGAACCAGGCCTGGAAACAACGACAACACACCGACACGCCACCCGCGCATTCCAACGCTGTCGATCGCTCCTATCGCCCACTCTGTCTCGCATGCTACACAACGATCAACATCCATCTCATGATGTACGAAGTATTATCTACTACCTTGGTACCTGGTACTCTTGTCTGTTTACCCGAGGTACGTACCAGGTATGCCCCTGGTATGGTTATACGTACGTCTTGTCTTGACCTGTTGACAGTCAACCCTTTCCGAGCGCGCATAAGGAATGTGTCTCTGCGCGTGGTATGCATGTACTCGTATGCTATTTGCATGACTAATGTACTGTCGTGTGCAAAAGCGAAACCAGGTCATCAGCAGACTACCTCGGGCACAGAGAGAAAGGCGCCAAGGTTATGATGCATTACAACACACTGACTGCTGTTTTCCTCGAACCGCTGCCCCCTCCCACCTTTGCCCCCCCCCCCCCCCCCCTCCTACCCACCGCCTGTAACAGGCATTCGTAACGTCTTTCGGCGGCCTCGACCCCCGAAACTTGTCGCCAAGATGCCTGGCAAGGCACCAAGTTCAAAACTCTCCGCTGGCCACCAGTAGAATAGCACCAGCAGGAGCAGAAGCAGGAGCAGCAGGAGTGACAGCGAGAGATGCGCTTCCCCGAAGACATCCCATGCCGCGCTCGACAAGGCTGCTCGCGGGGGCATCCCCGCTTGACCAGGACACGACGCGAGCGCAACCTTCCGCTGCTTCCAACGAGCAAGACAGCCTTGCGGCGAAAATCGCGACAGGGCCGGAAGGGGAAGGCGGGGGGGTTGCAGGCGAAGGCGGAGGCCTGGGGCGGGGGGAAAGGGGCAGGCGCGACGGAATGTTCGACAACTTGCCTACCCAGACGGTGTCGGGAGATGGAAGCTACACGGCGGTGCTCATCGTACCGACGGGGATAGGTGCGGCGATCGGCGGCTACGCCGGCGACGCTCTCCCCGTGGCCAGGTAAGAAAAAAACGCCGCTATCGATGGAAAACCCAACTTAAAAATACGACCTGGCAGCTCATGGGGCTTTCAGCTATTGTAGCGGGGCACACCGAACACGCACCTCAGTAGGTAGACACCTACTGTAATCGAGACTCTGGAGATCTATGTTGTACATGTATACCTGGTACGAAACACCAGGTGTCAGGTATAGACCAGATTGAGGTTTCCCAATGGTATTCAGAACTAAGTAGAAACAAAACGTACGCCGTACTTGGCAGACCATTTGATGTTTCACCCTTCATCCCTACGAGAAGGACCCAACTATGTTTCGAAGAAACATGTCTAAAAAAAACGTGATTGTGATTCTAATGGTGATGAAACAATGGTCAGCTCTATCGGACTCACTGACTCACTATATATTTGGCACGCCTATACTTCCTGCGGTAAAATTCGCCCCCCCTTTTTTGGACTTTCCAGTAAGCATGTATCGTCATATCTCTGAACCAAGAACCACCTCCCCGATCGATCCCATCGAGCCGGATACACCATGATCACGTGTCTGTAATCATAACCCGGGCTGTCCGTCCGTCTGTCTGCCGCGCATGATGGGTTGGGCAGGGCCATGTCCTCCGTGGTGGACAACCTCGTGACGCACCCGAACGTCATGAACGGCGCAATGCTCAGCTGGCCGCAGCAGGGGATGCAGTACGTAGAGGGCTTCGCCCTCGACGAGTTCTGCGCGGGAAGGTGGGGGTGGCGACTAGTGTTGGGGGGGGGGGGGGAGGTCGGGGCGGGGCGGGGGGGGGTAGGGCGACGCTGCTGTACTGCAGTAGGATTCCTCGATGGTGGCCCCTGTCCAATATGCTTAATCGATATTGAAAAATAATGTTTTCAGAACGAAACGAGATCAAACCAGATTTTTTCTTACTCGAGCTACGTCTACCGGTAGCATCGTTGACTGCTCTGGCCTTCGGCTTTGGCCTTCGGTTTATCCACACCACACGGGGTACTGCAGCTGAAGCAGCAGGCCACGGTTGTCGCCAGGGGATTTAATATTTTCAACATATGAGTACGAGCAATACTCTTGGAAAGGGCAGCGGTGTACGACACCTCCCACGGTGATCTGTGTTGCCTCCAGCCCGTGCGAGCGGCCATTGTACCCACACAACGCGAGCAAGACGCCCGCTCGGCCGAGTCGGTCTTGCCTCGTTTGCTTTCGACGGGTGTTCCAACCTCCTGGGAAGCGGTTCCCTTGAATCGCGGCACGTGAAATTGGACCGCCGGACCCCGCGTCTGTCGCATGGTGTCGAGAAGCGGCAACAGCGTGATAGCGTCACTCGACGAGGTGCACGGCGTGGTGCTTGGAAGCGGCTGTGTTGTCCTACCGAGGTGCCGCGGTGACGCCCTCTCTTGATCTCTTTCTCTCTGTTTGTTTGGTTGTCTTTTTCTCCTCCGCTCTCTCTGCAGTTCTCTCCTTGTTCCTTCTTTCATCGTATTTCCCTTTGCCTCTCGCTCCATATCTCCCTGCCCCCCTCCCTCCCCCGCTCTCTTGATGCCTGTTTATCTATCAACATATTTTATTTATAACTCACTGATAGCTCTAAATCTCTGCTTCCCTCCCTCTCCCCCTCGCTCTCCTCACATCTCGCTGTAAATGAATGCCTCTCAACTTCTGTATCACCCCCCCCCCCTTATCAAGTACCGGAAACGAAACGCCTCCTTCCTTCGCCTCCCCCCACCCCCTTCTTCTTGCGCGCCTTCGCCCTTCCATACTCGCAGGTGGGGGTTGCTACCCGTGACCAAGGGTGGTCACCGCATCGGGCTGGTCCTCGATTGCGGCATTGAGGACGACTTGCGGCTGCGACATGTGCAGGTGTCCAGTACGGCGGCAGACCCGGCGTGGATCGACGTGAAACTCAGGAAACCTCTGTTTTCGTCAAGAAGTTGACACGTTTTCCGTGAAAATTTTGACGTCTTTTGAGCTCACTCAGGGCGGGTTGAACAACAATCGAGCTATTTCACACGACACGGAAATACTCGGCACGAAACTGGGGCTTTTGCGACGAAAACTCGAGGACTTTTGACTTTTGCACGAAATCGGGGCGTTTTGATATGAAATTGAGGCGTTCTCACGAACTCAATGCCCTGGCTTTTGTAACGTTTCGCCAGGCTGTTTTGTTGTCGCTCGCACGAGACATACCCCGCGTTGAAGCGGTGAAGCCCTCCCCCCCCCCCCCCCCCCCCGAGTCATCCCTTTCATATATTCAGTACAGTGCAAATTTCTTCTTCCCCAAGCCGTATACACGAAGATTTTATTAATAGAGTCTTCGAAGTGCCGACCTCCTCCCTCCCTCCCTCCCTCCCTCCAACCAACCCCCCGCCCGCCACTCCCGCTAGATATTTTGTACAGATTGAGTTGGCGTCGGTTGGCAACGACGCTGTAAAACATGCCGCTCACTACGTGAGCTTGACAATCAGGGCACCATTTTTTTTTAATGTGTGTTTTTCGGTGGTCGGTCACAGCTGGCGATTGAGTTATAGATCACTAGTGCGGGTTAAAGAACCTTTACTCCACACAAGGGGAAATATCGCGTCATCTAGCAAGCGTATACGGTGAGGCACCCATGAGGCGGTTACATAGTGCCCCCATTGCTGTCTTTGGAAGTGGCCACACCCGAAAATAAATTACCTCGTTGGAGCTGTCATCCATGTGCAAGGCCGCCTCGCTAGTGTGCTTGATAGAATGCAGCTCACCCTTCATGCGACTCGCTGAACACCTCACGGCCCTTCGCGCTTGGTGCACGCAATGTCTGCCTGGTCGGCGAAAACCCGACGTACTCCGTCCCGGCATTGTAGGTATGCAAGGGTCTATGGTCATACGACTACGGCCAAGCACGATATCGAGTACGCTCCCCCTCCACCCCCGCCCGCCCTTCCAAACACGCCGCGCTATCTCCTTCGCGCCCAACCGAGCCGTTTCACCGTCTGTTTGGTCGTTTCACCGCCGATATGACCATTTCACCGTCTTCATGACCGTTTTACCATCGGTATGACCGTTTCGTCGCCTGTATGACCATTTCATGGTCTGTGTGACCGTTTCGCCGTCTGTATGACCGTTTCACCGCCTACACGGCTGTTTGGCCGTCTGTATGACCGTTCCACAACCTATAGGGGTCGGTGTGGCCGTTTCACCGTCTGTGTGGTCGTTTCACCGCGTGTATGACTGTTTCATCGTCTGTATGGCCGTTTCACCATCTGTATGACCGTTTTACCGCCTGTGTGGCCGTTTCATTGTCTGTGTGACCGTTTCGCCGCCTGTTTGACGGTTTCATCGTCTGTGTGACAGTTTCGCCGTCTGTGTAACCGCTTCACCGTATGCATGGCCGTTTCACCGCCTGTATGGCCGTTCTACCGTCTCTATGACTGCTTTACCGTCTGCATGGTCGTTTCACCTCCTGTAAGACCGTTTCACCGTCTGTATGGCCGATTCACTGTCTTCATGTCTGTTTCACCGCCTGTATGACCGTTTCGCCGCCTGTATGACCGTTTCACCGCCTGTATGGGCGTTTCACCGCCTGTATGACCGTTTTGTCGTCTGTATAACATTCCACCGTCCGTATGACCGATTCACCGTCTGTATGTTCGTTTTACCGTCTGTATGACCGTTTCACCGTCTGTACGATGCACATATGCACCAGGCTGCCAACGCGGCGAGGGCAACGCTCGGGATAAACGTTGCCGAATACTGCGTGACAGAGAAGCCGGCCGCAGTGACCCTCGAGATGACTAGCGGGGGCGCGAGCTGGGGCACGGTGAAGGGGCTGGAGTCGCTCGTGGCCGCGGGCAGGCGACTTGTGGACGAAGCGGGGTGAGGGTTCAAGACGTGCAGCGTTGATGTCAACGTTCGGCTGCGACTTTTTTTTTCGTGTAATACTTTAGAAGACACACCAGCTGCGAGATCGGGATATTTGTGTTTTTCTCCATGCCCCCGACTGTCGTTGTGTTTCGTTTGCATATTGCTGAACCCCCTGATACCCGCGTGTTCAGCATTCGGAGACCATTGTTTTTGTTGTGACTGGGCGTAAACTGCTCTGTGTGCGTCTCAGGTGCACGGCGATCGCTGTAGTGGCAAGGTTTCCGGACGACGAGGATGAGGAGGCGTTACAAGCGTACAGGTAAAACGGTGAAACCAACCGCGCAGCGGTCAAAAATATGGGGAATGAGGATGGGAGATACACAAAATACTTGCGGATGTGCGCTGCGAGGCTTTGTACCACGTTTGAAGAAAATTGTGGAATAACGACGCAACAAGGGGATCACCACCCTCGTGTTGAGTTTACGCAATACCGAGGCAAGGGTGTTCTGTGTTGTGCGTTATACTGCGGAATCGTGGTGACGTCACCCCCCGCCGCCGACGAGATTATCTACCGTAGCTCCTTATCGACAAATCTCTAAATAACTTATGCTGGCTGCGTGTTGCACTTCGTTGAATGGACGAACTCTGTGCTTGATCTCGCGTTTCAACTCACAACGCGAGGGTTGCGACGCCGCACCTCCGGATTTTCGACCGCTTGCCGATCTCGGCCGCCTGCTCCGTAATCGCGCTCTCGCTCTCCCCCTCTCTACTCTCTCCCCCCCTTCCCTCCGCCCCCCCCTATCTCCCTCTCCTTGTTCCCTCTCCCTCTCCATCTCCCTATCCCTCTCCCTCTTCCCTGTCCCTCTCCATCTCCCTACCCCTCTCCATGTCCATTTCCCTCTCCCGCCCGCTGCCCCTCTCCCCCCCCGGAAGTGTCCACACGAGAAGTTAAATCAATTCATTGATTCTATCATCCATGTGCAAGAAAATCCGCCTCAGAAGCGGTTCTCAGTAGAATGCAGCTCACCCTTCATGCGACTCGCCCAACACCTCACGGCGCTTCGCGCTTGGTGCAGGCAATGCCTGCCTGGTCGGTGAAACCCCGACGTGCTCCGTCCCGACATTTTAGGGATGCGTGGGCCTATGGCCATACGACTACGACCATGCATGAGATCGAGTACATCTCTCCCATCGAGTACACCCCCCTACTCCCCACCCCCATCCTTACCCCCGACCCCCACCCCATGTCGTGGCGTCTGCGCTGACCGTATGATCCGGGAAACGACCCAACAACCCCCGGATAACATGGCGGCAGGGAAGGCCAAGGTGTTGACGCTGTGGGGGGTGCCGAGGCGATCATCTCGCACGTCATGAGCCAGGTGATTTGTCGGTGTACCAGGTAGGATATTGTAGACCCGGTGTGCACGGTTTTAGGTTGGTGTTGTTTTGCTATCACAAAAAATTATCGCACACTGCAGTAAGTCCAAGTGTAGCGGCTCCTCCGGTATGACCCCGGCAGCGGGGAGAAAACATGCCTCAGGTAAGTGACCGGTGGTTTGAGGCGCGTCAAGGCCTTTTTTGCCCTTGTTATACTAGTTTCAGTGTGGGGGCGGTCAAGGCTGGTATGTCAAGGAGTCAAACCGCGTCAAGGAATAAAACCGCGGTCTCCTGGTATAGTAGGCGGGAAGTGCCTCAGCGTGTTCAGGGCATGCAGCGCAAAACGAAAGACTCGCCATTCAGCCCTGCTGCTTCAGACATGGGGGCGGGGGTGAAGTGACCAGACGGGTTGGCCTAGGCAGGTGAGGTGGCAGAGCCACCCCTCTCCTCTATTCATATTCGGGTAGGTCAGCAGAGAACCAACCAAGTGCGTTGGCAAAAGCCCGCGCACAGACCAGTTGGTGATCAACACAGACTAGTACCAGGTAGTCGATAGAAAAACGAGCCTATGTCGGATGCCATATTCGGCGTGTGGCCACGACTCCGCTTCACACGCTAGATGAGCTGTCGTGGAGGCTAGAGACGCAGGTTGTCACAGGAAATCCTCCTGCATGCCGGAAACTTCAACGCAGTCTAAAAAAAACAACAAATACGTGCACCCCACAATCAGGTGTAACATCGACCCAGGCGTGCTAAGGTATGCTAAGGCGGCACCTCCCCCTGTGCTCGAAGATTCTTCGACACGATATTTTCGGATAATCTTTACGTCGAAGCTCCGTTTGTGCTTAGGGGCACGCCAAGCTGCATTTTTGGGAGGGGTTGTTCTTTGACATTACTAGCAATGTGCCGTGACTTGCTCTGTTTGGTGTATCTCCTCTTCTTTTGTTGTGTTGTGCTCCCGACCTTGCTTAGAGGACACTGGCAAGAGCCCGACCAACGAAACGCCATCCAAGTGCCATTATTGTGTTTTCGATTTAGGTTGCTTTTCGTCGCTCTCTGACCCGTGCTTGCGTTATACAAAATACCCTTGCGGAAGGTGGCAGAAACAGCTGGCAGATGCAAGAACGAGACTCCCCCCAAAGAGTTAACCTTTCACTCCAAATCTAAATGTTTCCACCCCAAGTTTAAACCTGTCCCGCGTAAGTGTTGAACCTGTCCCTCGCCAGATGCAAACGAGTTACATCCTTTTGTGCGGGGAAAACCTTAACTCCGCACGAGGGGGACGATCGTATCACGTACCTGGTAGGGTGTTTATGGTAAGGCACCCACGAGGCAGTTACATAGCCAACCCATTTCTGCGTCTTTTTTTGGCCACACCAGGAAATACATCAATTAATTGGCCCTGTCATCCATATGCAAGAAAATCCGCTTCAAAAGCGGTTCTGAGTGGGATGCAGCTCGCTCTTCACGCGACTCGCCGAAGACCTCACGGCGCTTCGCGCTTGGTGCAAGCAATGTCTGCCTGGTCGGTGAAAACCCGACATGCTCCGTCCCGGCATTGTAGGGATGCGAGGGTCTATGGTCATACGACTACGGCCATGCATGAGATCGAGTACATCTCTCTTATCGAGCACCCCCCCCCCCCCCCCAGATGCAAACCTATCCCCTTCCAAGCAACCTGTCCTGCCTCTTTGTCCTGTCTCGCCTCGCCTCGCTCTTCTTTCGGTTATTCTCGCCTCGCAGAAACTGAGGGTCCCGTGCGCGCATGCCCCCGCGCTGCCGCCGATCGACGCGGACGAGTCGGTTAGCCCTCGGGCCTGCGCCGAAGAGCTGGGCTACACGTTTCTGCCGTGCGTGCTGTCAAACCTGCACAGGTGAGAGCGGAGGGGGTGGAGACGGGCGGGTGGTGTGATCGCGACTGACGTATGCGGGGTTGCGGCCGACGCTTCATTGCCTTGCTTGCTTGCTCTCTTGTTTGGTTGCTCTTGATTGCGCTCTTTGCTTGCTTGCTAGAGCTTGTTTGCGAGCTTGATTTCTTGCTCGGTCTTGATTGCGCCCTTTGTTTGCGTGCTAGCTTGGCTGCTTGCTTGAGGGTTCGGAGGCTTGCTTGAAGGCTTGAAGGCTTGCCCCGTTGCGTAGGTTAAGCCGCGTCGGCCTTGTGAGGGACAGGGATAGAACGCTGCCATTTTTATGGTAAGGAGGCGGGTGGGTAAAGGGTTTAGGGTTTCGAAAACGTCATATATCGTCCAGGGGCATGCTTAGTACTTGGTACGTAATGAGTTGTGTTATGTTTTTTACTCTTTACTTTTTCCTTTCGGCACACGCACGGTACATGAACCTCCGGGCGTGTTCCTGTTTGTGTGCAAACCGAAGGGCTCACGCAGAACGCAGTGACTGACGTGGGCACCGCTGACTGTTTGCGCGGAACTATACTGTGTCCGGGCGCCGTGGCACATTACTCGGACACGCGAACTATGTTTGACCTCTTACTCACTTAAACCAGCCGACCTCATGCTACAATCTTAGTACCACGCCTGTCCTTGCGTTTCGCTGTCTCTCTATGCACCGCGCACCCCAGAGCGCCTTCTTTGATCACGCGCAGAGATCACCCGAAAGCACGGGAGGCTCTGTGGGCGGATGCTGTCGATGCGGTTGTCGCCCCCGCGACGGCGTTTGGGGGGGCGGGAGTGCTCAGCCTAGCGGAACAGGTGCGTCGATGAAACGTGGGGCATAAGTGAGCCGTAATTGTTGCTTCGGAGAGTTAGGCGTTGGGTATCGCACTATATATGCGCGTGTCGTGTTGTCTAAGGTGAGCAGTGGTGTTTTGTCAGAGGTAGTCGTTTCCTAAGTGCGCGTGATCCGATCTGCCGTAACGGTATACATACAGCGGGTCGCTGGTGGTTGATTCGCCGCGAGGTGGAGTTGTCGTGGTGGAGGCGGACGATACGCTTCGACCTCCTTATATTTGAGGTCGTCCGCGGCTGCTCTGCTTTATACGGGCTGACCGGCATTTCGTTTTTCTTGTTCCGGACTGGTCGTGTGTGAATGCGTTCGTTGTTTCGTGGCGCCGGTGGTACGCGGCAGAACGTTGGGGGGGGGGGGTTGTGCCAATGTTCAAGGTCGCGCTTCTTGGAAGCGGTTATTGTTGCTGCTGGCATCGAGTAAGCGAGTTGGGGGTGGTCAGGGAAAATATACACATAGGGTTGGAACCGATCGGTTACCTTTGTGGTCCGATTGGCTCCACCAGGTTAACTAGTGATCGGCAAGGGTCGCTGTGATGTTGCGGCGTCGGGTCCCCGCCGAGGGCTGTCATAGGGTGGTTGACGGTACGAAAAGTGATCTGCGGGGGAGTGGACCTTTCCCGGCGCGCGTTCGTAAGCGATGTTGTTTCTTGACAAAAAGAAAAATATGACTAAACACAAAGTAAACAGACGAGAAAAAAACAGGACAATATTCGAAAGACATACAACGCGCCTCCCACACCACATCACACGTCATCACATCGCCTTGATAACGTCCGCTCATGTTAGCATCGCCGAAAGGGTGAGCTAAAATGTAGTCGATCAACGATCAAATATTGAAGGGTATAGGAGGAAACCGAAAAGGGGTATAGCTCACGGAGAAGTTTGGGGGGCACAAGACAGATTCAAAAAAATCAAACAAAAAGAAGAGAAAGGCTGTCGTTCGAAAAGGTGGAAGAGGGAGGACATTTGGAGATGTACGGGAGGTTATGGGAAGACAGTACTCGAAACTTATTTACACGGCCCAATCGATTACGCGAAAAATGTTGCACCTGAAATTTCGACTGGGGAGCCTGGACCTGCCCGAAAGCAGGGGAGGTAAACCAGTAGTCGCAACGGGGAGGTAAAAGATGCACAGATGCAGATGTGCCCGTGTGACAAATCTAAAAGAGAGTAGAACTCACATCGTGGGAGAATGTATACAAGGAGGAACAGCATGTGTTGCAGGAGGAGATGAGTAAAGTAAACGGGTGTGACATGCAAAAAGTTTTTATATAATATGTGGAAAAATCGTAATGGCCGCCCAAATATTGGAGGTGTCTCTGCTAGGAGTAGGAACGGTGGTCTGCCTCGAAAGGGTGCGTGGTCAATGGTCAAATGGCTACGGCAAGCAGCAAGTGAGTACGCCCCCCGCCTTTCCCCCCCTCTTGTCCCGGCCCCCTTGTCCCGAATGCCGCTTGCTGCAAAAACCTCCCCGCTGTCCCCACATGTCGCGTCGGGTGAAAACAGGGGACCACCCTGTTGATCGCGGTGGAGGAAAACTCCACGGTGATGAGAGCCGGGGCGGGGGCTTTGCTCGGCGGCGGAAGGAGCGCCGACCGTTGTGTTACCGTCTCGTCCTACCTCGAAGCGCTGGGGGTAGTGGCTGCCCACAAAGCGGGGGTAAACCCAGCCTGCTTGACAACTGATGTGCCCGCGATAAGGCAACTGCTCCCAGTGGAGGCGGCGCGGCGGGGCGGGGAGGAGGTTGCCGCGGCACGCTGCCAGGAGTTGAGCGCCTCGGCGGTTTGAATAAGTAGTTGTTTTTTATTCGCTGGAGGCGTTTTAGTGGCCAGAGAGGATGGGGCAGGGGCTGCGGCCATCATTCCTTTCGCATTAGTGGGTCGATAAGTTGTTTTGCTGGGAAAGGTATGCGTAGCGGCTGTGAAGAGAGGGCTGGGGAAGGAGATGCAGGGTTCTTGTAGCCGCTGGGTTAGTAGTTAGGAGGGGCGTGGTGTTGGCAGCGTGCTGGGACGTGGCTTTCTTTCATTTACCTTCACTTGCTTTCCGCTGCTTTCCCTTGCCGTTGCCTGCTTTCGCTTGGTCGCGTCTTCCTGTCTTCCTGGGCCGTGTTATCTTTTATTCTTCGCGAATGCGATACTGACTTGGCAAGGGCGGCTTGCACAGTACTCGTTGCGGCAGGTGTTGTATTCCTGCTATTGTAATACTACTGTAGTCTACACTCCTATCTACAACTTCTAGTATTGGTAGTGTTGTCTGTGTATGCACCTCGGGTGCAACAAAGTGACCGAATTTCGTGTGCCCTCACGGTCGGCCCATTTTTTCACAAGTTAATACCTGGTACGAAGTATTGGTTTATATTTTTTTTCGGTTTTGACGGTAATTATTTCACGCCAGCGGCGAGTTCAACGGAGGCGGAGTGTTCTCGTTCTCTCTCTCTAGTACGGATATCGTATACCTGCTTCACACGTGGTCGATTATGTTAGCGATACAAGCAGTTGTAGAAGCGCGAGCCTTTCTCTTACTTGGTTTCCCGACGAAAAAAAAAGGCGCTTCCTAACGGATCGTACGAGCGTAGGGTGCCCTGTTTTTACTTCCTCTGTAGGGGTGTGTGATTCAACATTTTTTTTCGGCCGCGTTTGTCCACCGCGCTCAACGCACACAGCACTAATATCCACCGCGCACGCACATGTATGTCACGAAATCTTTTCGTGTTGGTGCGGTTGTAAGTCAATCGGAGTTGGTCGAGCTAGGCATGGTAACGTGTGTTTTTTTAGGCGCATGCTGCTGTAGCTGGGCCATGGTTTGTAAACAAAAATACCGTCAAAGTTCGCAATGAGTTTTCGTTTTATGAGTTCTACCGAACGAAGCCCAACTCTACGAGTCTACGAGCACTCGTCGTATAGGCAGAGTATATCTGTCCACAGCAACGTTCGGCCCGTGTCCCTAAGACATGCTACAGGTAGGGTTGGCAGGCCCATCCTCCTACTGAAGAGGGGGCGGAGAAGCGCTGCTGTAGATGTCGTACAGCAGTAGTGGTGGCACCTGCTACGAGAAGCTCTGTTGGACACATGTCAGGTAGGTGCAGATCTTTCGTCTTCAAAATATGCTGAATTTCGAGTTGAGGAACCGGGAAGCACACAACATAATCGAGTACGTTTTTTAAGGGTTCAAGGGTTGGTTGGATGGACAAGCCGAGTGTACAGCGACGCTGACCCTGGCCTTGTGTGTCCTGCTGCTGCTGTTCTGCTGCTGTCGTTGCTTCCGCCGCTACGTCTGCTGCTGCTGCTGTTGTTGCTTCCGCCGCCTCGTCTGCTGCTGCAGCTGTTGTTGTTTTTGCTTCCGTCGCCACGTCTGCTGCTGCTGCTGCTGCTGCTGACATTTTTTTTTCTCACAGAAGCGAAACGGCACGCATACGTCGATGTTTGTTCGTGTAGCACAATCCGTATTCGCCCAGCATGATACATCGCAGATTTGACTGCAGTAGGTACAGAGGTCGCGCCTCATTACCATCAATCACTAGTATTATTGAGCTTTAGTATCGGTGTATCGCGCAGCATCGCTTGCAAGTGCTGGATTGGACGCACATTAGACATTAAATACGTAGCTCAGGTCATATTACATTATTGTTACGGTTTTCGTAGCTACAAGTATACACATATTATTATTGTTGGGTCCTAGGGTCTCTGTCGAACTAACACCACAGACCCCTGCACATATTAAGGTTTGCGGTTGTCGCGGTCCAAATCAGTGGCTCTAGCGACGAACTATTAATATAGGTGTTCCCCAACTTTGATGTTTCAATTCGGTACGGCCGCTATGTTTTTTTCACTCGTATCCAAAATGTACCCTTTTTCGGCTTATGAATATAGACCAGGTTTATCTGATTTGGGCCGCTTGCCTTCTTCATGTCCGAATAGTCTCCGAAAAACACCACGTACATACATGTCACCCTACAACGTTAAATGTTTACCTCTAGGGAACAGCACCGCAACGCATATATATTATTATTTCTCTTGCCATCCGACAATGTGCAGCATGATCTTCAACATGGATCACTCATAACTTTCCCGAAAGAAGAAAACCTCGGAAACAAAAGGAAACCCATGCACCAAGTCTACCTCCCTTCCGTGCCAACTTTCGGCTTGTCTACTCTATTTGCTGTATTTGCTCCTTCCTTCTCATTACGTTTTATTTTTCAATCCTAAGCTAAATCCAAGCTCCATCCCCACGCCATCGGTGTGGGTCTGTCGCCCCTCCCCCCCCTGTTCCTTCTTCCTTCTTGGCGGTCCCTAAGCTGAAGCTTGAACCTCGACACCCTCCTCGAAATGGCGACCTGAGTGGTCACCGAGACGATTTGAAGCTGGCGTTCCTTCACTACCCCCTTCCTTGCCATCGACCCACCATCCCTCCCCCCCACGACGCTGGCTGCCAGCTGGTCGATGAAGTTGCTGCCCTCTACCCCGAGGCGCCCAAAGCTTTCCACCGCTAAGGTGGCTAGTTTGTGGCTCCGCTCGTCTGAGGACACATGCCCCGGACGCGCGTAGTGTTGGCGCTTGCGCGCCTCGGAGGTAGGGGCAGCTGATCCATCATGATCAGCGCTGCCTCCTCGCAGGTGGACCTGCACTTGCGGGTCTGCATGGGTGACGTCCAGCAGGATGGACTTTTCCCTGTATCCCGTTAAGAGCGTCCCGAAGACCTCCTCTCCTGACAACGGTGTCCATCCGCAGGTTCCGGTCTGCAGTGAACGGTTCGCCGCTCTCCACTTGGTGAGGGATTCCCAGCCGCTTCAGCGTGCGGGAGATCGCCTGAACCAACGGTTGATGTTGGTTTACCTCTGCCCCTGCTCTGGGACAGATGCGTGCGTGGCGTGTGTCTATGTCGACTGCCTCGCAGCAGGGGCACCTCACCGCCACGTGCTCCTCGATGCCTATGAAGCGCCTTCCCATGCCCACGAACTCCTCTGCTGGTATGACACGGAGCGAGTCTGTTGGCCTCGCCCGAAGGCAAGCAGTGGCTCCTGCTCCTTGTAGACTCCTGTAGCGAGCTTTGGCGAAGGCCTAGGTCTCGCTCCCCCCCAGCGGGTCGCCTGGTCCAGGTGGGCGTGCAAATCTCCGGTAGCCCCTCCAGCGAGGCTCTGTGTGCAGCGTGTCGACCCTGATTCACCAGCTTGCCCAACCTCTGTTGAGCCTTCCGGGAGTTAGTGGTTACGGCATCATGCGCCGCCAGCGTGTCGGCTTCAGGGGGGCCTGGGACCAGGTCCCCCTCTGCACCCATGCTCCATTCCAGCCAGGATTCGGGGACGATGCCCTCCATCGCTTCTTTAGTCACGCCCCACGTGTCCCTGATCTCTCGCAGGCTGCCACCGAGCTCAGCAATGATGCTCGAATGAGGGAGACCCCTCTTTACCCTGTCTCCTAGCGGGCCCGTGAGGTCTGCTAGAACCTCCGGCAGGATGCCCACTCTACTCCTAATTGAGGCAGACATTCGCCTCACTTCCGTCGACGACAGCCCTATAACCCTCCTGCTCCCGTAGAAAGGCATGCTTGGGCTTGTTGGTAGGGTTTTAGAGTCAGTTGGCTGGCCGGGCACCCCTCCTGGAAAAACGACTGTGCGTCCGCCGCTCCCGGTAGCTCTAGGATATTTTCGTAGGCCCACTGAGCCCCATTGTCGGCCCTTCGGCATGCTTCGAGTGACAGCCCCAGGTCCAGAGCCCTTTCGAGGAAGCCCGTCCGCTGCCCGAGGGATTCGACGGTGATGAGGGCCGCCGCTTGCTTGTCTGGCATGTTAGCGAGGCAGCGTGCAAGGTGGTCCGCGCCTCCGTCCCTCACTACCTCCATTGCTCGCCCCCGCACGTATTCATCCGAGCCGATCGGGACACCCACCACCGTCACCCTTCCTTCGTCTGCGATGCGGACGTCAACGCTCTCCAGGAGCGTTATCTCCTCCGCCGTCGGGACGTGTCCTTTGGGTGGTAGTGCTACGTTCTTGGCGGGGTTGGCCACAATGCCGATGTCGTCTAGCTCTCGTCGGAGGAAGGCAAAAGCTCTAATCGTGTTGGCCGTGACCCCCATAAGGCCGAGAGATACATCGTCCATGTAGGCGAAGGCTTCCACTCCTATTCCTTCGAACTCCTGTCGGAAACGCTTCAGCCCTGGTCGCAACGCCAGACAGAACATTTCCGGCCCCATGGGGTCCCCTTGCTGGACACCGCTGGAGCAAGCGATCGTCCTGGTCTCCCCTGAGTCCATCCGGAAATACACGTTGGCGGGTCTTGTGCCGTAGCACTTCGCCACAGACGGCGTGAGCGCTGGAACGCAGTTGGCCGCCTCTTCAAGCACCGCCGTCCGTTTAACGGTGTTGAAGGCGTTGGAGCAGTCCGTTAGGACGACCCAGTTGCCCGTCTCGTGTAACGTCCTAGCCCTCAGTCCCACATGCTCCACTCCTCCGGGTACGGCGACCCCAAACTGCCTCACCTCTCGGGTGACCTCCTCCAACCGCGGCCGCCACTGTCGCATAGCCCCCGCGGTGATGAACCGCCTCCATGTCATGCCCACGCAAACCGGCCGGCATTTTTCCCCCAAGGCAGTGGGGCTCGACTGCAAGAAGAGCTGCCAGAATTCTGGCGGGAACACATCCGGCTCGTCGACGATTCTCCGCCAGAAGGCTGTCATGCCCTTCCCGAACTCTTCCTGCCCGATGTCGATGTGAATGATGGATTGCAGGTACGCAAAGCGTTGACCGTCGTTTCCGGGGCCTGAAAGGGCACTGCGGGAGCTGATGACGTCGAAGAGCACCTCGGAGGCGTACTCATCGTCAGGGTGCCACGGAGTTCCAGATCAGAACCGCAAGTGCGAGGAGCATTTTGTTTTTCAGGATGACGGAGAAAGGAAATCGACTGGAAGGGAATGGCAACGAGTGTACGCGCAAAGGAGCGGGTGGATTGGGCCAAGGCGATGATGCGGCCATGAAGAGCGGCAGGAAGACGGTGCATGGAGACCCATGATCTGCGCGCACACTATCATCACGAGAGAAGCAGTCATAGTTTGTTTTTTCCTGGTATTGTTTTTCACGAGGCAGAATAGTATCTACCGGTACTTGTTATTAACGTCGTCACTGGTCTTTGTAGTTTAACGAGTTGTATACCCTTCATGGGGAATAACCTACGCAATTATCAGGGACGTGGTATCATAACTGTGCTGCACCTTTTTGTGCCAGACAGTCCAGGAAGAGATGGCGATCGTTGATATTCGTGTGGTAGTAAGGTTCGATTGCTCCATTTTTCACTGCATATTATCCGCGAGTCTTCACTCTGACAGCAATCCAGATAGCAGGCAGGTGTGCTCCTCTTTCGTTTTCACGACTACCGTGCGTTTCGTACGGTGCAGGCAGCACTTCAGACAGCATCCGCTGTAGTCAGCAGCCACGAGTTGGTTAGTGGTGGGAACGGGGGTACTCTTCTATGTTATAGTTGAGAGGATATACCCGCGGCCATGTTAGTTCAGTTTTGCACAATGGTTTTATCTTGTGTGCGCTTTTTTCGTCTCGTGTATTTTGAGGCAGCCGAATTTTCGTTTTTTTCGTTTTTCGGATTTTCCTAGGGCTCCAGCACCTTTGTGTGACCACGGACTCCTTCGTCAGAGAGTTAATGTGAGAACAACAACAACAACAACAACAACAACAGCAAGGAGGGGCGTTTCCATCTTCCACCTCGGTGGCGGTCGCCAACACCGCAGCCGCCGCCGCCGCGGACACTGCGGCGCGATCTTCGGAGGGAAACTTGACCACCGGTGTGCTCCACGTCGTTTCGTTTCCAGCTGATCGTGGCTCTGCTAGCAGGTTGCGAGCTGCCACTTTGACCCCTCCCGCGTGGCGACACGCCGACGACGCCTGTTCAAGCTTCGTCTCCTCCGAATCTTCTGGGGCGGCATCCCGTCGCCTCAGGTCCCCTCCCCTGGTGAATGCCATCAGCCATGGAAGCAGGAGTACTATATCCCCGCTCTCCACCAACGCGAACCTCTGTCGCCTCTTGATTCGGCCGTCCGGTGAGTGGAGCAGGGCTGGCATGAGGTACCATAGTTTGATTGCCCGTAGGAGCGAGTTCGGCGTCGCCGACTCTTGGTTCGGCGTGTGCTCATCCATAGCGTGGTTGAGGATGCCGAGCACGTGAATGCTAATGCGCGCGTGTGCGCCAGCCAACTGCGGTTGCACTGTTTTCCCGGTTGCGAGACGTTGGCCCAGGTCATCCAAGGAAACGGCATCAAGTGGTGGTCCTATACCCAATCTGTTCTGGTCCCACCCGTACGAAAGCCCCCGGCTGCGAAGGTCCTCATCACCTATGGTCCCCCCTCCCATCCTCGCGGCCCGACTACGAAGCCCCGGGTCCGCTTGGACCGCTGCCTGCAGTGCTTCCCGTCTTGGATGTTGTGCTCCGCAGTTGACTGCTGGGCAGCGGAGAGGTGCCGGTGCTGCGCTTCTCGCAAGGGCCTCCACCACACAACGGGCGTGAAGCACGTGGCGCCCTTGTCCACATGGAAAGCGTACCGCCCCGTGCCCTAGTTGTAGCGTTAAACCGCAGACCCCGCACGCCACTTTCCCTGTGGTGTCGCCAAGGAAGGCCCTGGGGCGCGTTCCGTTCCCGGGTCTCCTCCCGACGCCCTGGGAGATCCTCCGGTTGGACCCTCGTCGTGTGGCATCCCAGCCCCTCTGTCGTCCATTGCGGCTCCTCTCCCTCCACTTCTTTGGTTCGTCTCTCTCCCTTCTCTCCCCCCTCTTCCCCCACCATTCCGCGGCCCTCCCGTTTCTGGTTCTCCTCTACCCTCACTAACTCTCTCCTCTCTGGTAGGTTCGCTCCTGGTACTCCTCCCCACTCCCTCCGCTCCCTCCTCCCCCTCCGTCCCCCCCTCGCCCCCCTCGCCCTCCACTCCCCTTGCCTTATCTGCTCCCCCCTCTCTCCCCGCTCCCTCCGCCTCCCCCGTTCTCTCCGCCTCCCCCCCTCCCCCCGCTTCCCCCGCCTCCCTCACTCCCTCCACCCCGCCCCCCCCCCCGCCCCCGCTCCCCCCTCCCACCCCCTGCCTGCTGACGAAGGTGGCGCACTATCCCCTCTCCCCGCTCTCATCGCTTCCCCCGCTCCTCCCGCTCCCCTCGCTGCTCCCGTTCCCCCCGCTCCCCCCGCCCCCCCCACTCCCTCCACTCCCTCCGCTCCCCTCGCTTCCCCCGCTCCCCCCGCTCCCGCCGCTCCCTCCGTTCCCCCTTCTCCCCCCGCTTCCCCCGATCCCTCTGTCCCCCCCGGTCCCCACGCTTCCCCTTCTCCCTTCGCTCCCCCCACTCCCTCCCCCCCTCCCTCCTCCCCCCTCTTGTCTGCTGAAGAGGGTGGCGCACTACCCCCCCGCCTGGCGTTTCGCCCCGTACTCGCGTCGGCCCCTCTCCCTGCACTGCTTACTCGTGGACCCCTCCCAGAACCTCTCGATCGGCCTCGTCTACCCCTTGCGATCGCTCCCCCCTCCCTCACGTTGGTTGGCACTGTCGGTCCGGGGGTTGTCGACGCTGCCTCGGACCTTGCCCAGGGCGTTCTGGGTTGTTCTGCTGGCGTGGTATCCCGGCTTCCCTCGTTTTGGTGGCTCTCTGAGATATTCGAAGCTGCGCGTTCTTGCTCCAGCTGCCCTCTCCTCATCGGATCTCTGTCTAGCGCCGGCCTCATTGCTCCCGGCGAGGGCGCCGCCTCCACCGGAAAGGGAGGGAGCGCGCTACTTTCCGCCAGCGCGTTTTGAACGCCGAGAGTCCATCTCGTCAAGCGTTCTTCCCACTCAGCGTCGAGGCCCGCTAAGTATTCTTGAACATGGGACCCAATGTAGAGCCTCCGGTTAGTTAATCGAAGCAGGACATCCTGCGATCGAATCCCGAGCGCGGCGAACCGCGTACGGTAGCGGCCGACGGCCGCTTCCCATTCCCTCGAGCGTGGGAAATCAAGGTAGGCCGCTTGAGGCAGGCCCAGAGCATCGCTGAACAGGAAGCACAAGAGGAACGAAGAGGTTGGGCTCCTCCCGTGGGCACGTACCATGTGCTCGAATGAGCTGTATACGCCGGTTGTCAGGTAACTAGCCGGCCCCGGTCCTGGGGCGTCCCGTTGAAGGAGGTCGGCGAACTGCATGGTGCTCCTTAACGTTGCCCGTCTTCCCCCCGACTCCTCCATTGGTAGGCCACTAGCAAGCTCCGCCGGGTGGGGGGTTCGTCTTCCCCCGCCCCCCTCGTGGCGGCATGCGACGCAGGACCTCGGGTCTGTATGCCCTCTCGCGAGGCGGTCTGCTCGTTCCAGCATGCAATTGGCGTGCACTAGCCCCCCGTGGGAGCACGGGACGGGTACTTGCATGTGAACGCCCCTCGACACCCCTGCCGGAGTCTTCCAGAGCCTGTCCGCAGTACGTGCACTCTGCGTCTTCCTCCTCTCTCTCCCTCCCTTCTGCCTGTTGGGTTTGAGCTGGGTTCGCGACGTCCTCATCCTGCGAAATCGCTGACCTCCACGATCTTTCCAGTTGTCTCCTTCTATGGGCGCCCGTCACTGTACCGCCGTCATAACGTAGGTGTGGCCTCGGCAGTATCTGAGTGAGACGGAACGCTCTCCGACGGAGCGGCCCATTCCCTTCTGGGATGGCTACCCCGAACCGATCGTCTCCCCTGCCGGAGGCCCCCGGTACGTTCTCCACGGCGCACTCCGTATGAGCGAGCCAACCTGCGAAAGAGAACCTGTTACAGTCTGTAACTTGCTCTCCACAGGCCCCGCACGGCGCTTCCACTTGTGCTTGCTGGGGGGCCGTGCCACGCCAATCTCCCCAGATATCCTCCTCCCCTCTCTCAGTTGCACTCCTCGACAAATCTATCGTTCCGGTTGGGGTGGTGGACCCCCCGTTGAGGCGGAGCTCCGCTGCGTTGACCCTGGCACCTATGGCTCTCTCTTCCGCCGTATCCGCCGATCTACCAAGACCCCTGAACTGTTGGAGAAGAGGGTGTAGATCCACATCTTGGTGCACCGCATGTAGAGCCGGGTTCGGGCACGTGACCTGATGTGTGATCGTACGTGTCGCGTTGGCCCTGGCTCGGGGGATTGCATCTTCAACGAAGCCTAGGGCGCAACGGCGGCGCACCTCGCATGAGCAGGACACACGCACGAAGGCGATCTCCTCCACCAGTCCGTGGCAGATGTTGTATATCACTCGCCCTCCCCTACCGTTCCATGTGGCCCTGGTGGATGACCCCCCTCCTCTCCTAACCGGCATATCACGCCGTGCGACCGCCATCGCCTCTGACATGACCTCTTCGCTGTGCTGTCTGAGTGCTATTCTGTCGGCTTCTTCGACTTTTGCGGTAGCTCTTCATGCCGGGCATCGTAGGTCGGTCGCCGCTCTGACGCGGAGGGCGGCATAGCAAGGCAGGTGGAGTCGTGAGGGCAGCTGCCGAGATGGACCATTGGGGCCACCAATGCCTCGTAGCACACGCAGCAGCCTTCCGGAGGTTCCACTCGGGGCTGCCCATTCCCTGCGGGTGGCGGCGGCGATTCTGGGGTCGACGCTGATCCCGAGCTCCCCCCCTCCCGCGCTCCTCCGGGCGTCGTCGGTGGCGTCCTTAGTAGCGGCGTCCGCGTCGGTCCGGTCGCTGGCTGCGATGACGTCACATTCGCCAGCACCGCTTCCGGTGTCAAGAGCGGCGTCCCTGCCGAAGGGGGTGCCCCTGTCGGCAACGACTGCCGTGGCACTGTCACAGGTGACGGCAGGGGTGGCGTGTCAGGCCGTAATGCGGTCGGTGGTGGTCGCGGTGTCTCCGACGGCGACGGCGCGCACATGGAGCTCGCTGGTGGAGGCCGTGGCTCTGCTTGGGACTGTCCCGTTGGCTGAGGCTGCCTTGGACGCGGCTCGAACACTTCCGGTCGTCGTGCTGTTGGAGATAGGGTTGGAGTCTCCTGCAGCGTTTGTGACGGCGGCTGCGGGGGCGTGGGAGGCCTTTCTTCGGAGGTGGGTTGCAGACGCGCTGGTGTAGGGGTCGGGGAGTGAGTCCCGGTCGTGGCTGGTTGCGCTGAGAACGGGGGGTCTGGCGCCTGGACCGGTGCAGGTACCATCCGTGGCGGGAGCGGCGGGTTCCCCATCGTTAAAGCCTCCAGCTCACCTTCTGCTGTCGACTGCATACCCGTTGACGAAAGAGCCCCACACGACGTCCTTGGCTGGGCGGGCGATATCATCGACCGAAGTTCTGGCGGCGGGGAAGCCGTCTCCACCGGCGACCGCAAAGGCTCCTCGACCGATACTTTCCATTGCCCCAATGGAGGGGTACGTATCGTAGGCGGCCCCTGCCTCGTATTTAACGGTGGCCTCAGGATCCCCTGCCCCGGTTGAGGTGGAAGAGGCACCCCTGAGGGGGGTTCTCGCTGGGACGGTAGTGGCCCCCTCTGTGATGCCACCGGCGTCGTCCGCTCTATCGCCTGTTGCAGAGGAGGAGCGCCGGATGACTGCCTATTGGCTCGCTCAATCGTCCTGGCGGCTGCTCGGGTGCGTGCCCTCGTCCTGGTGGAGATGCGGCCCTCCGTATGCGCTCCAGCCTCATGGCCTTGTCGCTCGTGGTTCGCCGTACCTTCAGCTCCCCCATTTGCCCTTCTCCCTGGCAATCCCACAACGCGCCTGCGGTCCCCCCCCTCCTCAACCCTCCCTCTTCTCCAGAGGGGCCTGCGAGTCTCCTGTAGCGCCTCCGCCCTAACATGTCGTTGACCGGATGTTGCCCCCGAAGGGGGGCAGGGGGGGGACCTTGGCCTGGACCCGAAGCCCCCCAAGCTCTGAGAGCCTGGTGCTGCGCCAGGAGGTAGTGCGGCTTGGTCTGCTGTTGTCAGCCCCGCAAGGAGCACCCTGTTCCCTAGCTGACTTCTTGCCTGCGTAGATCCTCTTTTGAAGCCTCAATCGAGCGACGTAGTCCTCTGCCCGACGGGCATCTTGAGACCCTGGAGCTGCCTCTTCTGGCAACCGAGGAGCGGTCCCGCCTTCCGCCCCCTCGTTCTCTCCGGGCCCTACCTCACCCCTGCGGCCTCTCCCGGTGGGGTCTGGGTCGGACGCCCTCTCCACCCCCTTCCTCTGTCCCCGGTGGGACGGCCTGCATGCCGCGAGCCCAACCCGCCCCCCGTTAGCAGGGGGGGGGCGCGGCTCCCGTTCACTTCCATGGATGAAGGGTCCTGACGCTGAGTGGTTCCTCTCTCGTCGCTGTGGTGTTGGTCTCATTCGAACGTTCTGGCGGTCGGTGTCTTGGGCGCGATCTCGGTCGCAACGAAGGCCCGTCGCCCGATTCTGACCGACCCCCCCTAACCCCTGTAATAGAGTGCCCCGGGCACCTGGCCCTATCTTCTATCTGCACCGACCTGCCTGGAGCCTGCCGCTGGGTCCTTCGTATTTGACGAGTTGGGCTCGTTGTCCCTGTGCTCGCCCTTACAAGAGTCATCGTCTGCTGCTCGTGTCTCCCCTACGGGGGAACTGCTGCTTGGTGCGCCGTGGCTGTTGCTGGTACCCGGTTGCTCCCCTGCTGCGTCCGCGCTTGTGTTGCTTGAGTCACGGCTGTTAATGGCACCCTTCCCTCCCCTTGCTGTGCCTCCCTCGGCTCACATTGTTGTAACCCTCCTGTCGCGAGTATTGGCCCTCCTGCCCTCGCTCGCATCCACGCCAGGATCGTCGTCTGTCGCCCTCGCCCCACCGGCGTAGTTGCTCCGGCTTGGCCTACCACAGCTGCTGTGGGGTGATCCTGCTCCCTCTGCGTGCCAAGTGGCCCCTGTTGCTGTAGCCCCCCTGGTACGCGGCCTTGTTGTTCGTTCCCCGCACTCATCCACGCCGGGATAGTCGTGTGCTGCCCTCGGCCCACCAGCTGTAGAACTGCCATTCGTCCCCCCTCTGTTGTGGGAGGCGTTCTTCTCGCTGCTTGGTTTCTCATGGGCCCTTCTTCCCCCCTCATGGGGCTCACGAATTGGAGGGCGGTGTTCGGCGTAGGGAAGCGCCCGGAGAACCCCGCCGGCTGCGTCCTTCCCCTCCCTCGTTCCACCGACACTGTTGCTGTTCCTCGTCCTTGCGTGGTAGGCGGCTGTGGGCCGCTGGGGGGAGGTCCGGCCACTCCTCCTGTCACTCCGTCCATCCGCTCTCTTCCCCTTGCTCCTCCATCC
This sequence comes from Nereocystis luetkeana, assembly GCA_031213475.1. Classification (NCBI taxonomy): domain Eukaryota; class Phaeophyceae; order Laminariales; family Laminariaceae; genus Nereocystis; species Nereocystis luetkeana. The sequence goes on from JARUPZ010000007.1 coordinate 10,482,671, forward strand.
AGCCCCCTTCCTCCCTCCTGCGTCCCGCGTGTTCTTCCCCCCCCACCTGACCCCCCCTCTCCGTGCTCCCCTCTTCCCCATTGTCCGAAATCCCCGTCCCTCCGTTCCTTCCTCTCCGTTCCCCTCTACGCCCCGCCGCCCCTCTCTGCCTTTCTCCTCTCCCTGCCCCCCCGTCCATTCCCCCTCCTCTGCCTATTATTCCGCCCTCTCTCTCTCTCTCTCTCTCTCTCTCTCTCTCTTCTCTCCGTACAGCAGTATCTATCTGCTGCTGTATATATGACTGAGAGCTTAAAAAAATGTACTCGCACGAGGGTGGGCGACAGGTACGTACGTACGTACGCGTGTATGTGCGAGTTCTACAGCAGTACCAGGTGCCTTCCGTTATTATTATTTGTCTTGCCATCCGACAATGTGCAGCATGATCTTCAACATGGATCACTCATAACTTTCCCGAAAGAAGAAAACCTCGGAAACAAAAGGAAACCCATGCACCAAGTCTACCTCCCTTCCGTGCCAACTTTCGGCTTGTCTACTCTATTTGCTGTATTTGCTCCTTCCTTCTCATTACGTTCTATCCTTAAATCCTAAGCTGCATCCAAGCTCCATCCCCACGCCATCGGTGTGGGTCTGTCGTCCCCCCCTCTCCTGTTCCTTCTTCCTTCTTGGCGGTCCCTAAGCAGAAGCTTGAACCTCGACACCCTCCTCGAAATGGCGACCTGAGTGGTCACCGTGCCTTCCGTTATTATTATTATTATTATTACTATTATTATTATTATTATTATTATTATTATTATTATTATTATGCTTGCCATCCGACAATGTGTAGTGTTGTTCTATTACGGGGGGCCATAGTTAACAGGACCAAATATCGTTAGTAAAAATGGTTAAACATATAGGTTTTTATGTATACCATAGGTCCTGTTAACTATGGTCCCCCGTAATAATAAACGACTAACAGAAAGTAAGTGAAGAACTCTCCAAAACAAAAGCGCGGCAGTATCCTACGACAAATCAGATTATCATCAGACATATTACGCAGCTTGCAACGTTGAGTATCAACTACCAGGTATGTAATCAGTCGAACTCATTTCCTCGAAAAACTCCACCCGACATAATTTCGGGAGTACCGATGCCTGATTTAGGTGCCACATTCAGCCATATCAAATACAATCCGAGCATCACAGCAGCAGCAACGACTATTATACAGTAAAAAATATTCGCAGTTAGAACCATCCCATACAAAAAGTCAATAGGTTAATCAATATTTGTAAAATGAAAAGATTTCAACATGTTGTAAAGTCATATTATATGTTACCCTCCCTTATCTGGGTTATTATATAGTATCAGTGCGCAGAATGACTATATATACTGTCCTGTTGACCCGGGCAGCATCCAGGGGAGTCACTGGTCTATATATATCCTTGACAAGGGAATACATAATATAGAATACGCGCGAACGGCTTATTATCATAAAATTTGGAAATTAAGTAAAAACGGGATATATATAGACGAGACATATTACGCACCTTGCGAAGTTGAGTACCAACTACGTATGCAATCAATCGAACTCAGCTGACGTATTTCATCATTTAAACAAAAAATAAAAGGTCGGGTTATTATCAACATTCTACTCTCCTCATCCAAGCCTCATCATCATATTTTTTTTCATGGTATTCACACGCCGCCAGCCGCAAGCCGCCAGCCGCCAAAATTCGGAGCCGTCTCTTATGGGCATATACACGGAGCCGCGCAGGTGCTATCCAGTGAAGATCCAGTGAAGATCCAGTGAAGATCCAGTCGTCTGTAAGCCCGCGCCTCCTCTGCCCTCCTGCTACTTACTGTTGTAACAGTTTTTTTCAATAAAAATTATGAAAAAACGTCAGAGTTCGACTGATTATGTATATAGTTGATACCTGGTACTCAACTTTGCAAGCTGCGTAATAAGTCTCGTCTATATGCCATTTTTACTGAATTTCCAAAAATTATGATAAGCCGCTCGCGCGTATTCTATACCCTGGTATATATTTCCTTGTCAAGGATATAGGCCAGTGACTCCCCTGGATGCTGCCCGGGTCAACAAGACAGTATACATAATCATTCTGCGCACTGATACCCAGATAAGGGAGGGTATTATGACTTTGCAACATGTTAAATCAGTTTTCTAACTTTAAAAACCTACTTCAAGGCCTTCGACCAATCAGCAGCCTCTCCTGTGCATCACCCGAACCCCGAACCTACAATCGGAATACATGGAACTCCTTGGTAGAAAAAAGGAAAGCTCGACATGTGTGTGCGTGTGCGTTACAGCCAGAGTTAGCGAGCCCTGACGAGTAACATGCCCCGCTCTAGGCAGAGAATGCGGCTGTGCCTGGTAGGGATGGTATGCCTCCCCGCCGGGGGCGGCGTTCCAACTCAGGCCTTCCTCGGCGTCGTTGCTCGTCCACGATGCGGCGCAATAACCTCCGGCCGTGATACAGCAGTAGTAGTAGGTGACTCAGCAGCAGCAGCAGCAGCAACTACAGCCACAACAGTGGTACCACGACTAAACACAGCCGGCGGGCCAGCAGGAGCAGCTGCTGTATTCGGGACGCTGAAGCGGAGCCTACGCCGACCGCGCGCGAGCACGACACTTATGTCGCGGGCTGTGTTCCCGTCTGTGTCGAGGACGCCCTTGTTCCCGGGAGGGATCTACGAGGGCGAGAAGAAGGAACGGGGCGACACGGAGGAGGCCGATTACAACCGCAACGTGGGCAAGGTTGTCGACACGCTTACGCGGGACTACCCGCGGATGTTCGACGAGCCGATGGACTTTGATATTTACACGCCGGAGCTGCAAATGCGGGATCCGGTGAGGGTGGTCGGTGGTCGACGTTGCTCTTTTATTAGGGGTGGGGGAGGGGGATTGAGGGCCGCGCCTACGTATTCGGACGATGTGTCAGGTATACGAGTAATAGGCACCTGGTATATGATATCAGTACAAACGTGATCCAGCACCATGTTTCATGTACAGCAGGTACGTCGGGACGTACTCGTCTATCATTAGGCTCCACCCTAATATATAGATACGCATGTATTCTTGGACCAGTTATTATTATCATGTAGAGTGGGATAAGACTATCAATGGTGGAAGGATCTCCCGTGGTCGGTGCTACCAACCGTCCCTTACTCTACAGTCTCATTCAGTACGTGTCACGATTCCCCATCGCCTGCGGTTGGTCGTTACGCATACCTGGTGTAGGATGATCGCGTCCGCCTCCAACACTCCTCTCTCTTGGAAATATGTCAGGAGGCAGCACTTTCACCCCTTTACAGACAGCAACTTTACCTTGACATGCCTTGACTGACACCAAGCTACTACCATACGTTTTAGTGTATAACGCTCGGCCCTAGACCCTTGACGGCGCGCGTTTTGCGTTGCTTGACGTGCCTCCTGACATATTTGCTCTTTGGACGATCATCGTTGCACAGACTCCACCTCCTGTGGATACGTGTACTGAAAATGATCGGTAATGCAAAAGAGCTCGACGTGTACGTACGTACTACTATTACGGGGGACCATAGTTAATAGGATCTATGGTGTACATAAAAACCTATATATTTAACCATTTTTACTAACAATATTTGGCCCTATTAACTATGGTCCCCCGTAATAATACTATCACGGACCTATGATATGACGGTATTTTAGACTACATTGGTATGAATAGTGCCTTAAATTGTGCTCGCCATCGGGCACAGCAGTGAACAGCCGTCGCCATATCAGTCTCGTATTACTTTTGGGAGACGCCGTCTGTAATTACAAAGTTCTCCTTCAGAGGCCTTCGGACGTGGGGTGGGGGGTGGGGGCGACGCAAGGCAAAATCCGAGGACGATTTGTGCAGCTGATGAGAACGCAAGGCCCACCCGCCGTTGTAGTGTTGAAGTCTTTGTACTGTACAGCTGTACAGCCCGAAAAACGAAAATCATAACGACCAGCGAAAGGAAACCGGCACATATACTACAGCAGTAATTGGTGGTATTGAGGCGCGACCTCAGTATCTGCTGTAGTCAAATCTGCGATGCATCATGCTGGGCGAACGGATTGTTATGCTGAGCCAACACGAGCTATTATTTACGCACACGTCGTACGTATCCGTGACGTTTGGGTTCACAAAAAATCGGCAGCAGCAGCGGCAGTAGCGCACACGAGGCCAGGGTCAGCGTCGCTGTACGCTCGGCTCGTCGGTCTATCCCTTTGAACCCTTTGGAGACGTGCTCGATTTTGTTGTGTGTTTCCTGGTTCCCCAACTCGAACTTCGGCATCACGCAATATCTACATCTGACATGTGCCCAACTGAGAGAGCTTCTCGTAGCAGGTGCCACCAATACTGCTGCTGTACGACATCTACCGTAAGAGGATGGGCCTGCCAATACCGCCTGCGGCGTGTACGGCCCGAAAGTTGCTGTGGACTGGCATATTCCACCTACGTGCACTCGTAGGGTTGGGTTTCGTTAGGTAGAACTAAAAAAACAAGAACCGTCATGACAGGTGCCACCACTACTACTGCTGCACGACATTTGCAGCAGAGCTTCACCTGCTTCTCCGTCTCCTCATAAGCAGGAGGGTGGGCCTGACAGTACCACCTGCAGCATCTCTGAAGGACACGGCCCGAACATTGCTGTGGACCGGCATGTTCTACCTGCGAGTACTCGTAGGGTTGGGGTTCGTTAGGTAGAACTCAGAAAACAAAAAACTGTTATGATATTTTGAGGTTCTGCTTTTTTTAAATCATGGCCCAGCCATGTGCCTACACACGTTGCCGCACCTAGCTCGACCAACACTGAACGAGTTACAACCGCTCCAGCACGAGAAGGTTTCGTCAGTGTATGTGCGTGCACAGAACCCACCGGGACTGGCATTGGTGCCGTGTGGGTTGAGCGCGGTGGACAAACGTGACCAGAACAGTATTGAATCACATACACCCACACACACTTACAGAGCCACTAAAAACGAGGCACGCTACTCTCGTACGATCCATTATGAAAACACTTTTGTTTCCCTTGGAAATCCAAGACGCAAAGGCTCGCACTTCGCGCTTCGCGCTCGCGCGCCTCAGTATGGCATGTAGGCGCACAAGGGGGCTTGACCGCGCGAGCCAGCCTGCGGCTCCGCCCATGCTCGCAATGGTCGAGGGTGTACCCATGTACAGGCTAATCGAGATCGTGAACGCGACAGTACTGTCAAGCTTTCTTTTTTTTTTCATCTTCCTTGGAGATCTGGGTGAGAAAAGCTTACGCCCAACACACTTTCTTATTTTTGTACCAAAGATGTCAGAGTACGGCCATATTTGGTCGTGCTTTTGCGTATTACGCCAAAATGCAGAAGAAGGGTTGCTTACGAGTAATTGCGGAAAAAACAGGGGATGTTTAACGGGGTACATGTGAATGTTGCTGCAGGTCTCAGCGAAGGCCCAGCCCAGGCTTGAGGTTCGGATTAAACCGCGCTTGTTAGTCTTTGATAGAACGCGTTTGGTGAATACCGCCTGCTCTCGTCATTTCCTGTGCTCTTCCTACATGTCCAAAGCACATTTTGCACACGCCTACCAGTATGGTAAAAGAACTTGCAGGCCCGCGCGTTTTTTTCTGTCAAGCAGTATTCACAGCCAGATTTCCCAGCGGCGTCTGACAGCATTCCATCGCGTGTCTTCCTCAATCATTGCCGGAGAGTCGTGCGCGTTGCTGTAGGCGAAGACGGGATTCACACGTTTGGGCTCCGAAAGCAATGGCACGAAGGAAAGCGCAGTAAATCTCAAACAGAGAACTGCACCGATCGACACTGCTGCTGCCGCATCTGTGTTTTTTGTTTTTAAACGTTTTCTTTGCTCTTATCGGAGATCCATCCTATTCCATGGTTCTTGTCTGAAGAAGAAGCAGCAGCAAGATAGTCGTACGTAGATCCGTCGACGAGTTAACGGACCTGAAGTTGAACCAGGAACAAGCGACCGGGATTATTTGTCAAGTTTTATTTGTGCTATCGTACAAAGCTACGGATGTTGTTTTTTCGTGTGTGGATTACAACACAGTAAATCGATACCGAAACACCGATTTCTTCAAATCAGACTATTAATATTACGGGGGACTAGAGTAAATTAGACCTACGGTACACACTAAAAACATATATATATTTAACTATTTTTACGAACAAGATTTGGTCCTCTATACTATGATCCCCCGTAATACAGCAAGCCCGATCATCTGCAGAAGGTGGTGTCTGACTACCCTCACGGTTCGAGTCTTTCTCCGGCGCTACTTTAGCCCCCAAAAAGTCGATTGAATTGTCAATGTGCTGATCGCACCATAGAGAGCTCTGTGTCCGCCTTGGCTTGACACAACGCAAAAGCTACGAGTAGTTCCGCCCCGTGTCTCTTCTGTTTGTCGTTCGGTGTTTAGTCCGTCGCCGCCATACGAGCAGCAAGCAGCAAACCGCCGCACGGTCTCGACCCAGCATCTTCACCGTGACTGCCTCGTCGTGTTGTGCTTGGCCGTTCGCTGCATGTAGTTTCCTTTCTTTCCCAGCCGCCTCTTAACTTGTGTCTTGTCGTCAGAGCGGCTTGTGCTGACCAGCTACCGGACCCACCAGCTGCATGCACTTGCACTCCCCGGTGCGCAACAGTAGTACTGTAGTAGTGCAGAGCTAACTTGAAATAACCCCGAAGATACCCAGGACAACGGCCACAGAAAGGAGGTACACTACTGCAGTTCAACATCTGAAAGGCCGTGGGACAAGGTCGAATCCGCCGCACGTTGGCTTCAGGATTTTCGCAGCTCGCATGTATTTATGGCGCAATGTCGAAAACCAAATAATTTCAAAGATACGCACGACAACGACGACAGAAAGCAGGTACTCGTAACGCAAAATCTAAAGACGGTAGGTTCGAACTCCGTTGCACTTTGGTCTCAGGATCCAGCGGCTTGCTCTGTAGTACGTCACGCCTTTAGGACTGCAATCCTGTTTTCGGGGTCACAATCCTTGGGATTTGAGTGGTTTTATTCCCAAAACGGGACTGCCGTTCTAAATGGATCAAGTTCAATTTCTAAAATAGAAACACAGATACGCGTAACAACGACGACAGAAAATGCAAGTCTCCGAGCTCATAAATCCTACTGGCACCAGGTACGACACAAGATACCAGGTATCTGTTGAGGAGAGTCGAAGTGCTGGAACGTTACATGTATTCCCAAATATGTTACCACTGGGGTTGCAATGCAATCTATAACGGAAATAATCCCAAAGATACGCGGGACAAGCTGACAAAACCGAGGTTTTCCCGAGCTCGTCAACCCTATCCGGAGTAGTTGAGAAAACTGGAGCTCTCTCAGAGGTCGATGTTGTTGTACATCTGTGTCTGTAGCATAAGAAACGGCACAGATTGGCGCATAAAATGGTCGAAATGTGGGGCCATGTGCCGTATGTATATCGTGGTGGTAGCTCGCTGACCATGGCAAGGCTGTTGCTGGATCAAAATAACGAAGAACCTTAGGCTTTCAGTCGTCGCCCTCCCTCGCTGCCTCCTTCTGTGACGGCTGCACATATCATAGCCACGTATGAACTACCTTGTACTGTAAAACATTTCTGTCCGAGTGCTGTCTGCAAGTCGATGCAATGGCCGAGCGTACGAATGAGTTTTCGCACATAGAAACGCACCCACCACGGACTGAGGGTAGGTAGGTATCATACGTATGATAGGTACCAGGGTATTCTGGTATTTGCGTGATGAACCAGCCGGCTCGCAGACCGCAGCAGCCACCGAACGGCAACAGCGCACGAGACGAAAGCCGGTCGGTCAGTCGGTCGGTAGGTCACAGCTGGTGGGATAAGCGACGCTTTGGTGCTCGTTTGGCAGCTAGCCACTCTACCGCCGATAGCCACGAATCGCAGCAGGAGAGTCTGGCGCTCTCTTCGTTGCTGCGTGTGGTAGCCGACCCTCCCGTCAACCCCCCCCCCCCCCTCCCCACCCTGCTCCCCTCCCTTTCTCCCTCCCTCCCTCAGACGGGCGTGGTGGTGACGGGGCTGCCGGCGTATCAGCGACTATTCGCCACGTTCCGCTTCTTCCGCCAAGTCCTCGTCACCGAGGTTTCAACCACCATGCGCATTTCGTACGACGGATCCCGGCAACAGGTTAGTAACAACGGTAAAGGCAGCAGCAGCAGCAGCAGCAGCAGCAGCAGCAGCGGCGGCGCACCTTGACCCATTTAGAACTGCACCCGTGTGTTGGCGACGATTTGCTTGATTTTTTCCAGAGCTGGAAACACGATTGCGGTGGGAAGAAAGGTATCTCACGGGGCGGGACGATTTTGGTCTCGGCGGGGGTCCATCGAGCCCCGCGATCTAGATGCGCAGACCTCGATCTGCCGGTGGCGAGAGAGAGGAGAAAGGAGAGGAGAAGAAGTAAAGGAGGAGAGGATAGGAGAGGAAAACATTGGGCATTCCATTGGTTCCAGAGACGTTGACTGATTTACTGTAGTAACGGTTTCTAGTTTTTTTTAAGGTGTACTTATTAATAGTATGGTTCATACCGGGTATGTCATATAACGAAGAAGGAAGCGGCAGTAGCCGATAGACAGCGAGCGGTGCGGTAACAAAGGCGCTATTAGTAGAATACTACTATTAATATATTTGTGCGGCACACGGTCGGTCAGTCGGTCGGTCGGTCGGTTGGAGAAGGTGTGCTTCCTTGGAAGTTGGGATAAACAATCCCGCCCTTGAAAATCACCGAGGAGCTGCCGCCTGTCGTTCACGTCTCTGTCTTTTTGGTCCGGCATGTTCGGAACGGGCGTGACGTCACGCATGACAGTTTTGACGATCGGAGCGTCTGGCAAAAAGCTAACTTACATCAGAGACCCGCTTCTGCTGTAAATGCCTGTTGTGTTGGGACAATTGTCGATTTTCGTGCAATGTTTGTAGTGCCGACGTTGGGCAGAACTCAATCGGGGAAAAAACTACCAACCAGGTACCAGGTATTTGTTTGCTCAAACGCGGCCGGGCACAACCCATACGCCTATCCATAAAAAAAAATCCCGGAGATCTCCGCGAGCACAAGGGACCACACACCCAAGCGAAAGGGGTACGAACCCAAAACCTATCACGTCTTGCATCCGTGTTTAGAGCAACCGCTCTGGTATCGCACGGTCCCTGCCCTCTTACTTCTTGCGTCGTTCTCGAAACGCCATCCATGGTGGCATAGCACGGTTTCTGACTTGTTACTGGCTGCGTCCTTCTCCCTCGAAACGCTTATCTATGCTATCGCAATAGTGCCCCCCCCCTGCGATGTTACTCACCGTGTCCTTCTTGAAACGCTCTCTTCACGATATCCCATGGTCTCTTGTTTCGCAGGTCCGCGTGACCTGGCACTTCGTTTTCGACGCCACCCGCGTCATCGCGCGGCCCATGCACGTCGACGGCATCAGCGTCTACAGCCTGAACGCCAAGGGGCTCGTGAGGAGACACGACCTGGAGACGATCATCGTGAACGGCACACCGGCCAAGCCGCCGTTCGCCCAGGCTTGGCTGCACCCGCCCTCCTGGATCACCAAGGGTCTCAACGGAGGCGTCGCGGCACCGGGGCTGTCGTCTTATTCGAGCGGGGGCGTTGGGGGCGGGGTTGTCGATGTCGGTGGTTTAGGCGCGGCCCCCTTTTTTCGAAGCGGTAGCGACGGGAGGGGAGGCGACGCAGCGGCGGTGCTGCTGCCGTTGGGGTTTTCATCCGGGTGGCGTTCTTCTCCTCCCGCGCTGCACGGCGCGGCAATAGTCGCGGGGATGGTGGCGGCGACAAGGGCACGGAAGCCGCCGCCGCCGCCGCCGGCGAGGACGGGTTTTGGTTTCGATGGAGGCGCTTTGTGGGCATCTTCGGAAGGCGTAGGAGCGAGGGAGGGGGAGGGGGAGGGTTTCGAGGAGGTGTTGGAGGGATATTTGCCCCGGGGGGACGGGGGCGGAGATGTCGAGACCGGCGAGGGGGGCGACGGGGACGAGGCCCGGGATAGCGGCGGTAAGAAGGCGCCGGCTAAGAAGACGCTCACGGAACAAAAGGACAACAAGAAGAAGGAAAAGAAGAAAAAGAAAAAGGGGTTCTGGCCGATAGAGTACGACGGGCCGCTGGGCTGCGAGACGAGCTGGGACTGCACCGGGGGCTACGTGTGCTGCGATCTGCTCGTCGTGAGGATCTGCTGCAGCAACGGCGTGATGCAGCGCAAGCCCGGAGACCTGATCCCGATACTGACGCCGATTCCGGGGAGGGGCAGGACGGAGCTCGACCAGTACGAGCCGGCGATGCCGCGGTGACTGTACGTGCTGTGAGGCTTTCGTTTTTCGCCGACGTGTGTCGATGACACAATGTTAAGACACTACCGAGAAGCTTGGCGGGACGGCAAGGACTGGAGGGTGTGTATACTTGCCGATGCTGCTTGGTGGGTGGGAGGGTCCGAGCGTCGGCGCCGTATCCAGAAGGCCTGACGCGGCTAAGCGTACCCTAGAGGAGGCTGGGGATATGCCCGGTGGGGGGGTACAGTAGACAAAAATAATGCCCCGCCGCCACAAGAGCGAAAGAGGTTGGATGCCGGCAGTTTTCTCTTTCTCTCCGCTTTCCTGCGATGTGCGCTTCTTGTCGCGCCGCGCCGCGCCACCATGGTTTGAGGGTTGTATAGACCTTGGCCCTGCTTCGACTCAAAATGGTTTGAAGCGTACTTGAGTTCAAACCCAGACACTGCGCTCGAACGGCCTGGGAAATTTCTGAGAATGAAGATGTAATGAAGCTGGGGGGGGAAATTCTCAGAATGAAGGTGTATTAGTGAGTTGGTGTTGGACTATCAACCATTGTTGTCGAAGCTGGGCCACAAACGCCGTACGCACTCTACTACCTGGTATGTAGATGCGTTTCGAAAAACCCGGTTTGTACCGGGTGGTGATTGCGCTTAGCTGTGTGTTTTGGAGCCCCCTCTCCCCGCTAGCGGCGTTCTGATTTGAAGGAAGTGTCTCCTCGTTTTCTGGAACACACTACTTGGATTTAGTGTGGGATGAGTTTTGCACTATTAATATCAATGTTCACCAGGTATGCGTGCAAGGGCTATGGTTATCATTTGTATTACGTCCGTGTCTTCTCGTTTTAGCGGCCAGGTATTGAGAATGGCAAGCATGGGAAGGGAGAGCTCCAGGGGCTGGCTTCTTGGGACGTTGAGACATTGGTCGCTTTCTTGGGGAAGTTCTGGTCGTTTCAGACATAATTCTCTGTCCGGAAATGTCAAGACCGTTTCGGTATTCATCTTATCAATGCTCATTCGTTCCTCATTTTCGGACGGAGTGGCGACCTATTTTCGGGCTTTCATATGGGAAAAACGACAATACCGAATGACGGTTACAGCATCGGCTGCGCGAAGCAACGCGGGATGTTGAGGCAGGGTTCGACTGTTTTCCGGACAGATAATCTACAGATCATTCCCACTTGATGATTTAGATCCTTCAGGGAAGCCGTGTTGCTGATCGGTACCGGTATGATGTAGCTCATTTCGCTGGGTGGTAGAGCCGTGCTATCTGCACGACTTATATCACATGTTTCCGGGGTTGGATCTATCTGTACTATGCAGATCCTGCACAACATCTCATAACGGCAGGTTATGGTCTAGATAATCTATATGTAGACGATCTATCTGTAGATGATCTATGTAGATGATATATCTGTAGATGATCTATCTGTAGATGATCTATCTGTAGACGATCTAACTGTAGATGGTATATCTGTCCGACGTCCGGGACTGTACCACTCTGGCCGGTAGTATAACATCCATTTAGTTCTCACGTTATAGACCAGATGGGGACTGTATTGCCAGCCCGGCCAGTGGTATGATGCAATCAAAAGGACTTATTAAATAGTGAGTACGATGCGATCGCGCAGCATGGCACTTGCTGCACTGCTGACGGCGCTGTTGCGCGCTCATGCGCTTGCTTTGTGCCGGGCAGTAGGTGGCTGCTAACCCTTTTGAAAAAAGACGGCAGTCCCGTTTGGGGGACAAAACCGGTCAAATTCTGAGTAATGTGTCCCCAAAACGGACCTGCAGCCCCGAAGGGTTTCAGGCCGCATTATTATCACGGGTGGGCTAATGTAGTAATCAGGACCCGCGATGGACCCATACACAAGAGTATCCCCCCATCACATGTTCACACACCATATTTGGTTCTGATTACTATGTTCACCTGTGATTGTTATTCGGTCGCTTTACTTTAATATAGTTAAAACGGGTTGAGATAAGGTTAAATAAAAAGTAAGACCTCCGTCCCCCCCCCCCCCCCCGAAAAGAAACAGAACAAACAAAAACAAAAAAACAGAGCGTTCGGATAGAGGAAGTGGTTACTCGATTCTGCCCCGTAGTACGAGAGGATAAGAAAATGCAAGTACGGTAGATGAGAACATCGTAGTCCCGCTGCATGTTTTTTTTTTTTTTTTTGCATCTGGGGGCGCGCGTCTTGTCCCGTTGCGTGTCGGCGGCCGGTGTGGTTGTGTTGCTCCTTGCTAGCAGTACAGTAGTAGTGTGGAAGCGTTCTACGATAGAGGTAGCACATTTCCACTCAAATATTTTTTGAATGACGGGGTTTCTTAACCAAAAATCGTCGCAATGCCAATCTTGATTCGAAAAATGACTTTCTTGTATACTTGGGCCTTGGGATTATTCATCGGGATGTAATTTGATTTTTGCCGAACTCAGTTTTCGGGTGGGGTATGGAGCTCCTTGAGTGAGGAGCCTCAGAAAATTCTGGGTGAACCTCTATCGTAGAACGCCTCTGTGTGTGTGTTTTATGGTCATTCTCGCCGTCCTACTCGTGAGACGATTACGCGTGACGAGAACTGTGGCGGTGATAAGAGAGCTGTGGTATTCTTCTTGGTATAGAGTAGAGGTATACCACAGGGGGAGGGCATGCTTATTAATGGCCGCGATAGGCAGTGAAAGGAGGGAGGGCATGCTTGTACCACCAATGCCCGCGAAAGGGAGGCAGGGAGTGAGGGCCTGCTTATTATGGGCCGTGGGGGGGGGAGAGAGAAAGGGACGAGCGAGGGAGAACGCTGCGCGTGTGTTTGTGCGCGTTGCGTCCCCGCTGTACGGTTTCATGAGACATCACATCACAGGACGGCGTCGGGTCATTGGGAAAAGAAACTTCAAAGAAAACTCCAAAAAAATAGAATGTGTTCTCGATTGTAACATTGCTTATTTCCTGCGGAAAAATTGGTGCAAACAGGTTTTCCCCCTGTTTTTTTTTTGTGTTGTCATTGACTCTGTCCCTGTGCGGAGAATTTGTTGCAAGACCTTTCTTCCGCCCCTTTTTGTTTTTTGTCGCCAGCGCGTCGAGCGAGTTGTTCTTGGGCGTTCACTCTGTCCTGGTGTCAATACGCGCGGGTGGCGCTTCTCAGCCCCTTGAGGACTGCAGTCTCGTTTTGGAGACAAACTACTAAGAATTTGAATGGTTTGTCCCCAAAACGGGACTGCAGTACTATTATACTGTAAAAGAGGTTAAGACCGCACTCCCGTTTTGGGGACACTATGCCCCCTAAATATATATATATATATATATATATATGAACCGTTTGTATTGATGAATATCAGTTCGCGAACGTTCGTTATATTTACGGACAGAGTGGTACGTTTTTTTGTGTACGTACTGTGCAGGCCTATATAAAAGGGTTATATTATTACTATATTATAACCCAAGGGTACACGAGGAGAAAAAAAAAACGGTACCACCTGAAACTATACCACCCCACTTTTTTTTGGAGTCCCAAACAGGGGGGGGTATACTAAAATCAAGTTGAAAACTTGGGAAAAAAGTGTTCTACTCGTACGTATTAAATTTCTAAGAAAAAAAAAAATCAACCCGTCCCAACCCGCTACGTCATTTACGTACGTGGTACAGCAGTAGGTTGTTTTCAATTCCGACATGGTGGCGAGTTTGGCTCCGATTTCTCCTTTTTTTTGCTATTTTTAATATATATATATATATACCATGGAATTACATAGGGGAAATACATCGTTTTTGGGTCCATCATGGGTTCTGATTATTACGGCTCCTCGTCACACTGTAAAGAAAACACACACATACACAAGGCGAAATTATTTCAGAGGATGGGCTCGAGCACGACGCGCGTCACGAGGGTAGACCCGCCCCCCTCCAGCATCCCTCGCGTCTGCTGCCGCGTCTCCCTTCTTCTCCTCTCCTCTAGTAGTGACGACGCGGAGCCGTTAGAGAAGGCACCGTCGTGTCGCTTGCCCCCGAGGACCATCCCCAGGCCGCCGCTGCCACCGACTGCTGCTGCTGCTGCGGCGGCGGCGGCAGCGGCGGCTGCGGCGGCGGCTGCTGTTGCGGCGATCGCGGCGGATGGGCCCTCAACGCTTCCTCTTGCAGCGAGCGTGTCTGCGACGTTACGGCGGCGGTGTGGCGGAGGGGGGGCGGGGCGGGGGGGTGGGTGGAGGCGGCAGCGGTGGGACGGCGAAGTGAAAGCGGGGGGGGGGGGGGGGGGTGTACTCGATAGGAGAGATGTACTTGATCTCATGCATGGCCGTAGTCGTATGACCATAGGGGGGGGGGGGAGGGTCGGGAGGAGGCAGGCGAGGGGGGGGGGGGGGGGGGGGCGAGGGGCAAAAATCGGGCGCAGGCAAGGCAAGGTAATTGACACTAACGTTATTAAAGTATGGGCACCACGAACAGAGCGTAATCGATAACGTGAACCGTATCTACGATATGGCGGTGGGGGTGTGTGTGGGGGGGAGAGGGATGGGTGGGTGGAGTAGGGTGGGGGGGGTACTCGAGATCATGCATGGCCGTAGTCGAGGAGGGGGGTAGCCCAAGGCGGTTTGAGGCAAAGATTAACATAACCGGGGCACGGGGAGCTAAGCGCAGCCGATCGTGTAAACCGAGTCACCAGACCCTTGCAGGGTTGAGACGCCCACGTTTTGTTGGGGTGCGGGCGGGGGTGCGGGCGGGGGGGGGGGGGGTGGGGTAGCCCCAAAGCAAGTTTTCAACGAACATTATTGTGACGACGTAGGACGATATCCTCGGGGCGCCACGAGCGGAGTGCCATCGATAAGCGTGAACCAAGCCACCCGAGGGGAGGTAAGGTATAGGGCAAGGTTATCGCGAGCAATATGAAAGAGGCGACGTAGGAGGGCCCTAAACACGTCGGTGGCTTGTGTTGCGTTGCTTCAAAAACTATAGCCGCCGCCGATGCATCGGTTCTGGAGCGCCGGCGTCGTGGGTGCGTCAGCATCAAGCTTCACAAAACAAGCACGAAGCAATTCACTTCGGGAGTTTTGCTTCTGTTCTGTTGTTGTTGTTAGTGGGGGTGGTGGTGGGGGTGGTGGTGGCGGCGGTGGCGGTGGTGGTGATGGTTGTAAAGTCACACATCAAAACGACGTTCATGTGCGATGCTATATGCCGAGCTACAAGCTTGATACACGACACAAGATACGCTGTTCGACCACCTGTAGATGACACGAGCATAAAACGTTGTGCAGGGGGGGGGGATAGAGTCGGGGTACCCAGGTGCTTGGTCGTGTGTTGCGGAGAGAGTCGGGGTACCGGGTGTTTCAATTTTGTGTGCGTGGAGACAAAGAACCTTGCTTCCGTAGGGGCGTGTTCGGTAGGGCACGTACCAAAGTATACCGCGGTTATCTGTTCGGTAAAAATTCCGAACCGAAGTCTTCGGTAACGTTCGGTATATACACGGCATCAATACCCTGTCGAACACTCCAATAAGGTTCGGTACGAACTTAATATATACTGTATGTATGTATATACCGGTACCCGACACTTCGGTAACTTCGGCACGCCCACCGAATATACTCCGGGTATCGGAACATACCCGACCGGGCACAAAACACCCTTGCAACTTTTGAGTCCCACTGTATCAGCACAAATGGAGTTCCTATACTGAGGCGACACATATGTACGTACCCACGTATGTACCGACCCATAATATTTGGGTCCAGCGTGAATTCTGCAAAAATGTTTTTGTTACCCAGCCCATGGGGGTTGTGTATGATATATACCAGGTATATATATGATATTATATATAATATTTAAAATATATTAATAATATTATATATACATGTATATAATATTATACCGGTATATATACCAGGTATGTATATATATATATATATATAAATATATACATATACATAGGGTGGTGTGCCTATTTCAAGACCATCCGGTAAAACGCCATGGTAGAGACGGAGACCAGGAAAAAGTCGGCTTAGTCAAAGAGAAAGAAAAGTTACTTGGGATAAGTATGGGACCACTTTTTCAGTGGTAAAACACAGAAGACCAGAACGAAAAAATGTAAATTCGGCTCGTCCCGGGTTAGTCTTAAAACAGTGTCTACCACTGTCTAGCTTATTGGGTACCGGTGGTATTTGTACCGGTGGTATTTTTCTAAAAGCCGGTTGCCCTGTGAGGCAAAGAGCTCCTACACCATAACCGAGTGGGCAGTAGCCTCGGGAAATTTAGGCAGCCGAATCCTACCGTACCCACTCGTGAAAAAAAAAATCGAACCGCGGCAAAACGAGCAAAAGCGAAATCGATAAACAACGGAAACAAAATCAGAAAGTCATCAGGTGAGACCCTTGCTCGTTCGCTCGCTGGGTAGAGACGGCCCGCCACCACCGCGTCCGTTGTCCTCTGCTTACCGAGGGAGAGCATGGCGCTGTATTCGAGGTAGGGCATTGAGTCCTTTCGCGAGAAAGCGTTGCGCTGGAAGTCTTGCATGACGGCGTCTTCCACTATTTGCTGCCAGGACCTAGGCACGACGGCGGGAGGAGGTAACAAGGAAAAGGTGGCACATCGGTGGAGCGGAAGGGGCGGGGGGGGGGGAGGGTGGCCATGAATAAGCCCGTTTCGACAAAGGGGGTGTATTCGTTCCATGCCTATAATACAATCAAGTGACGCGTGTTTGCCTTACAGGGGTAGCACCTAATTTTTCTGGGACTCTCAACTCACTTGATTATGGCATAGGCGTGTTTGCCTTACAGGGGTAGCACCTAAGTTTTCCAAAGCTGTTTACTCACTTGATTTTAATGTAGGAGCTCTATACCACACCCAACAACTGCTTTTGAGAAAAGCTAAAAAAAGTGCAAATGTTATGATACTGCTTTGAATGAGGCTGAAAGTCCGGTAATTACCTGGGTTCAAGTATTGGGATTGTATTTGTAGTACTGAGGAGGCGTATCTTAGATGGGAAACCAGGGGGTACAAGCTTGGCTGTCAGCCTCGACGTGCACGAAAGGAATAAAGCTGCTCTTCTTCTATCTCCAAGCAAACAACGCGTGAGTACCAACGAATGCAGACTTAATAGGCAAACCCGTCCAGGGATACAAAGGGTCCCTTGACCTTAACAAATGGCATCGTCGGGAGGATAAGGGTCGTTGGTCGTTAATTCGAATCTCAAGTCCACCATAAAAACGCATTTCAAAGAAAAGCGAGTTTCCTCATGTCACGAACCTGAAAAAATACTTCTGGATCCCCAAAAATTGGAACCGCGTGTTGGTGGCACGTCGAGTACCCGGTCCGTTCCAGGGGGAGAGGGTTATGAGGCTTAGATTGGGTACGTAGGCGATCGGTTAGCCTTTTACCTTTAGCCCAACCGACCAAGACCTTAACACAAACCCGATGATTGACCTCAAAGCCTATTACAATAGGTAACCCGCGAGTGCAATATCGTAAAACATTACTAATAGTGTTAATGATGGTGTCCCAACGATATTGGGCGAAGGAGAAAGGTCAGTCAATAATAATTGAGCCAAAAAGTGCTACCCCATTCAAATAATCGCAGCCCCTATCCCAGCAGGAGTCAAACCGTTACCGCTGGTTACCTCTAGTTACCACTGGTTACCGCTAGTTACCGCTAGTTACCGCTAGTTACCCCTATCGTAGGTAGCACGCGTCGTGTTGTGGCTGTAGCCGTCTTTAGCCAGAACAGTTGCGAGTGCTCTCGTCCGCCAATGAAACACGAAAAGATCGAGAAAACACGAGACAAAATATTTTTGAGAAAATACGGAACAAAAGATTGGGAAAATACGAGAGAGCACACACAACAATTTGCTTCGTACCTTCCTCTTCGTACACAGGTCTGACAAAAAGTCAATGTAATGAGAGCACATGCCACTAAGGATTGGCGAAGAGATTGTTGAAAAACAAAGGCCTGAAGGTATCATACGTTTTCCGTTTTCTAGCCGAATGTCGTAAACCAAAATACTTACCTACAAACGAAAATTCGAACGCATCAACTCTGTCGGCGGCTATAAACCCCTGAGCACGGACCGCGCGGGTATGGGCGCTTGTCGAAAGCCTGCTCATATTTTCTCTGTTTTGTTTTCACACTCCCTCACAAGTACGGGTCAGCCAAGCGGACTCTCTTCCGAAGCGCTCGGGTTCCGAAAAGCTCTCCTCTCAACTCCCGTTCCCGCTCCCCGCATCACAAAGACGCCTCTCACCTCCCGAGGTCACCGGTGTAGATAGGGGCCCGCGGGCGCTTCGCTGAACGAGCGGAACCCTCCTCGCCCACCGCCATCGGCACGTCCAACAACTCCCCTCGGATTAGCATGCGCGCGTCCTGCGCAGGGGGGTGCGGAGTAGGAGAGGCGAGACTCACGTGGCGGACTCGGACTCCGGGCGAGTTGAGGTACCAGCCCCCTGAGCTCCTGGCAAGTGATTAACCAACTCACCCATCCAAAGCAAACCTTATAACCCCCCCCTCCCCCATTCTGAACAGTTGGGTCTTTGGGTGTGCGGCGGATTGGGGGTGGGGTTGGCGTATATAGTACTCTCGTCCTTCAGGCAGGTGTAAGCCGCTTGGCGTTTGGGTCGCATTCATCTCCCCCGGAGTTTTTGAGGGGTTGTTAGGTTGATACACGGGGGGGGGTGGGGGGGGGGGGGGGGGGGGGGGGGGGGGGTACACGTGTCATGCATGGCCGCAGTTCGTATGACCATATAGACCCTCGCATCTCTACAATACCGGGACGGAGCTTGCGTCGGGCTTTCACCGACCAGGCGGACATCTGCTTGCACCAAGCGCGACGCGCCGTGAGGTGTTAGGCGAGTCGCGGGAAGGGTGAGCTGCATCCTACCAAGAAACCGCTTGTGAGGCGGACTTTCTTGCATTTAGATGTTTAGATGGCAGCTTCAAGTCAAAGGGGAGGGGGGGGATCACCCCAAATACAATGACCGGAGACCTCCGACACGTGCGTAGAGCATGGTACCATTTGTTGTCGTAGTACTGTCCCTCGTCAGAAGCGCCTGAGGACGCGACCGCACCTGGCGTATTTCTTGTCGATATGTATATACCAGGGTTCCCCCCACGGGGTTAACAGTTTCCACACGTCGGACAAATATGACATCACGATCTAGATCACCACTACCTATATCATCACCATCTAGATCATCACGATTTAGATCATCACGATCTAGATCATCACGATCTAGATCATCGCGATCAAGATAATCGCGAACTAGATCTAATCACCATATAGATCATCTATAGATAGATCATCTAGATCCTAACCAGCCGTTATGGTATGCTGTGCAGGATCTGCACGGTACAGATAGATCCAATCCAGGAAACAAGTGCTATGATAGATTCGTGCAGGCTGTACGGCTCCCCACCCCGAACGATTTACCGGCAGATCATGACCTGTGAGGACCGGGGGTTTGTCCGACGTGTGAACAGTTCTTTTCCCCCCCCACTTCTCTGTCTTGCGCCCACGGACTGCAGATTGTTTTATGCGATGAGCCTGAAAGTGAGAACAACAGCTACCTGTGTTGTTTTTTCAAAAGCGATTGATCCTTTTAATGCAAGCACAGCAGTTAGCTGTGCTTATTTTTAAAAAAAAAGCGATTGATCCTTCTAGTGCAAGCCCAACAGCTAGCTGGGCTTTTTTTTTCAAGTAATTGATCCTTTTAAGGCAAGCACAACCGTTAGTAGCTGTGTTTAAAAAAAAAAGAAGAAGCGATTGATGCTTTTAATGCGAGCGCAAAACTGCTACCTGATCCTTTTGTTTGCGCGATTGTTTGCTTTTTATAAATGCGAGCTCAACATCTACCTGTGCTTTTTTATGCAATGACAACTGATGTGCTTGCTTTACCTACCTTCTCGCCGATTAACCTGTTCCCGACGCCTTCGTCACGCCCGGCCCCCTGAGAATGATGCGCGAACTTCGTTTTGAGGGTGCTCCGGATAATCGCCAGGCGCTTGGCAGACGGCACGGTCGAACCTCGCAAGTCGTCGGCGCTGTCAAACTGGTTGACGCACGCACGCACGCACGCAAACACGCACGCAAGCACGCCGAGATGGAGTTGGAGTTGACGAGATGGGATGTTAAAAAACGAATACAGATTAGCTTACGATCGGGGTTAGGGTTGGTCTGGTTGGCTCAGGGTTAGGGTTCAGGGTAGCTTTGATTGGCTTACGATCAGGGTAAGGGTTGCTCTGATTGGCTTAGGGTAAGGGAAAGGGTTGCTTAGAGCTATGGTTAGGGTTGGTCTGATGGGCTTGGGGTCGGGGTTAGGGTTGCTTTGATTGGCCTAGGGTTAGCGCTAGGGATAGTAACATTCGTCTCGGGTTAATGCATATTTCTCGGAATGTTCCAGGGTGTAGCGAGGAGTTGATGTAGTGCGAACTGCCAACCTTCTTTCCGAAGCTCACAACCATTTTTGTTTCCGGTTGTTGTACCTGGGCGAGCTTCTTGGAACCGCGGGGCGCGCCGTCCGATCCCGGAATGGACCGCCGCCTCAGCATAGACCGAGCGGCCAACACGCGTTGTGCCTTGTCCGTCTTCCGTTGCTTCTCCAGCATGGTCTCCAACCGGTCTATTCGCGCGACTAGACTCCTCGTCTTGGCCTGTGGTTGGTGCGGGAAGAAAGGTTGGGGTATAGGCGTGAGAGAGTGGGTAGGCGGTGGGGGGTGATGGGGGGAAGGGGGGGGGGAGGGAGGGGGGGGGGGGGGGGGTACTCGATAGGAGATATGTACTCGATATCATGCAAGGCCGTAGTCTTATGACCATAGACCCTCGCATCCCTACAAACCCGGGACGGAGCACGTCGGGTTTTCGCCGACCAGGCAGACATCGCTTGCACCAAGCGCGAAGCGCCGTGAGGTGTCAGGCGAGTCGCATGAAGAGTGAACATACATCCAACTAAGAACCGGTAGTGAGGTGGACTTGCACGAGGATGACAGCTCCAATGGGTTAATTTATTTCCCGGTGTGGCCACTTCCAGAGACTGAAATAGGTTTACTATGTAACTGCCCTGTGGGTGCCTTACCACATACCAGTACACACTACGTGATGCAATCAATCCCCTTGTGCGGCGTTAGGGTTCACCACCCCGCACAAATAATCTATAACTCGATCGCCAGATGTGACCGACCGCTAAGAAACAAAAAAGGTATCCTCTGGTTGTCTAACTGGCAAAGTGAGCGGCGTGTTTTACAGTATCGTTACCAACCGACGCCAACCCAACCTATATTTAGTATATAGGGGTCGGTTCAGGGATTAGTGGAAGGAGCAATACGCAGATGGGCGTGACCGTGAGCTTGGCATGAATGTAGCGTAAGCAGGAAAACGTTGGGCACAGAGGAGGTCGATCCAGCGTCAAGCTTCGATGCTCATCGGGTAAGACTACATGACGGGCCTAATCGAAGGCGGGGGGGGGGGGGGGGGGGGGGGGGGGGCATTCAGATTTGTTCCGAAATCGGACGCCTGCCGCCGTAGGCCAGGCAGAGCTGCAGTCTGGCTGCACGCGAACTATGTGCACGGTGCTCGTACGATGCTACTATCGTGTGGCTGATTTAGGCACTGACCAAACGGCGGTACATGTAAACGAGACACGGAGGAACGTCGTCACTGTTTTCGCGGTTTCGCGGTTTGTGTACGTATACAATCTCTTCGGGATTTCTCAAGAGACCAGAAAAATGGGGACAACAAAAATGACGATCGCACGCACGCACGCACGACTTGATTCACAGCATGCATCGGGGTGGGGGTGGGGGTGGCGTCATCTGTCACGCAGGGTTATGTCCATCCTATCGCACCGAAAAAAAAAGAAGGTACCACCAAGAAAAAAAGGCACTACCAACTTAAAAAAAAATAAGGATAATAACTATACTGTAAGTACCCATTTCGAGATGGCTGAAGTCCGTCTCCACTAGTTTACGGCCGAGGTTTCGACGGCAGACCACCGAGGAGGTTCATATTTACGATTGACCACATTGTCCAAAATCGAACAAAACGCACGCACATCACAAATGTTGACGACAGTTTGCAAGTATCCTGCTGCCCGACTTCCTTCCCATTGTAACGACAGGAATGTTGTCTGTTGTCGGTGAAACCAACGCTAGCCTTACCCCAGGAAAATTCTCGGAATGTTCGAGAATATTGTGAGGTTTTACAGTAGTGTAGGCTACAATTACGGGGGACCATAGTTAATAGGACCAAATATTGTCAGTAAAATGGTTAAATACATAGGTTTTTATGTATACCATAGGTCCTATTAACTATGGTCCCCCGTAATAACCATCGTTTCGAAGGTGGACCAAACCGTAAACACTACTGGTTCAGGAGGCACAAGTCCCTTGCGGCGGCGTTCTCCGTCACGCAGGGTTCTACTGGTGTGATCCTACTATTAATATTGCGTTTGCCGTCCTACATTGTGCTGGCAGCATGAGCTTCAACTTTTGATCACTCATAAACATCCCCCGAAAAAAGAAGAGAACCTCTTGGACTATTGATATACCACAGTAGCCTATTGGACCACAGTAGCCTACTGGACTACAGCAGCTTCAACGTTGACCACTCATAAAACACCCCCCGAAAGAAGAAGAAAGCCTCTTGGACTACTGTAGACCACAGCAGCCTATTAGACTACAGTAGCCTATTAAACTATAGTAGGCTATTGGACTACAGTAGCCTATTGGACTACAGTCGCTTCAACGTTGCTCACTCCTGAACATTCCTCGAAAGAAGAAGAAACATGAAGGGGAAACCACATTTATTTTTTTCATAATTTTTGGCATGCGAAAACGCACAGCAGGCGTGTGAGTGAGTGTCAAGCACAAGCCAATGGCGAAAACAATATTGTTTTTCATCGGAAGAGAAGGAGGAGGGGGGGGGGGGGGGGACAAAAATCTCGCCTTAAGCTCGCGCCACTGTCCGTGTATGTGGCTGTCCTTCCCAGACCGTATGGCGTGCTTCAGCCACACCCGCTTCGCCCTGTCCAGCTCGTCGCCCAGCGCTCTTCGAATCTGGTACACAATTTAATGTGGTGGGTATGACAGAAAGTTTGGATATATTTTCGACACGACTGTGAATGTACTCGCACATATCTCAGTAAGACGCTAGTCGACCTGGAAAAAAGTGGCTGTAGTCCTCCTCGCGATAAAAATGAAGGCTCGAAGCGTAGTGGGGAAGAGGGGTGGGGGGGGGGGGGGAGATTGCTATATGACCCCGGACCTGAGGGGGAGAGAAAAAGAAGGGGGAAGATAATAAAGGGGAAGAGAAAACAAATAACACAAAAAAAAACTCCGAGCATATCGTTTTTTTGTTTCGTTTAATCGGTTCTTATTTTTGTGAGTTTTGCCATCCGACAACGTGTGCAAGCAGCATGAACTCCAACATAGATCACTCGTGAAACACTCCACGAAAATGATAACAAGAATAAGAAGAAATAAGAAGACCAAGGGAAACCGGAACAAAAATCGTACTCATTACGCTTTCCTTCAGTGATTTCTAGGTTCGCCATCGTGCCGCGTACATACTACCAGTACATCGATACTTTTTCTTTTATTTTTACGTTCGGCTTACCCCCGACTCGATCCGATCCCAAAGGCGACAGAGAGCTTCGATGCTGCGGCCCGGCAACGCAGCACGCACGGTATGGCAGAGCAGCGATCCCACGGCCAGACAAGATCAGAGACACAGGGGAGGAAGGGAAGGAGACGGAGGTGAAGTGCGAGCACGGGTTAAATGTTCAGCGCCGAATCAAGCATCTGTCGCCGTCGGTCGGTCGGGTCGGTCGGTCTGTCGGTCAGTCGCAAACTTTAGGCGCGGGATGCTTCAAAAGGATCTACGTACCTCGTAGGAGACCGCGGTTAGACCCCCTTGACTAATCGCCCTGACGGTTCCCTTCATAAATACTAGTATAGTAAGGACAAAATAGGTCTTGACGTGTCCGAAAAGACCGGTCTCCTATTTATACTACTGTAATAAGATACTGTAATAGGATACCTGCTGACCGCGGTACGAACGAACCTGGCGGCGCGGCAAGCCAGCCATTCTCTCGCCGCTCGCTGGCACCGTTTCACGTGGTAGACGAAGGCGCGTATGACCATGCGAGGCCTCGCCTTGGCCCCTCCGTTTCCGGTCGTCAGAAACCAACGGATCTTTTCCGTTGCCTTGTGAGCGAAAAAGGGGAAATCGTGGGAGATTGTCGTTGGTGGTGGTGGTGGGGGGGGTGGTGGCGGCGGCGGGGGCGGTGGTGGTGGTGGTGGCGGTGGGTGGTGTTGGTGGTTGTGTTGGTGGTTGTATGGTCGTTGATGTTGTAGTAGTTTTCATGGGTGCTGCTGGGTGTGGTGTGCTTCCAAAACGGGTGGGAGTTTTGTTTTTAGGCCAAAGGCTAGAGAGGTCTCTTCTGGATGGATCATTTTTGGTGGAAAGAGGACGTCGTGTGTTCGATGTCTGGAAGCATGGAGAACGCACGCTGCACGGCGAAGGATGTTTGTGCTCTTGCCTCGTCGAAACAAAACTCTCAGCCTTTTTTCGGAGAGGCTCACAAGATTCCACATTGCTGTTGCGTGCGCCACGACCTCTGCAACGGCCTCAACCGGATGCATAGTTCTAGGCATACTATCAGGAAGTTCGTGCCCAGCTCAGATCACGAGGCCAGGGAGCGAGCGAGAAGAAGGACTGCCCATCTCTATGTTACAAAGATCTCGAAGATGATTCGATACAATCCGCGGTTCCATCATTTTTGAGCCACATTTTGGCCCCAAGCTGTACGAGAAGCAGACCAACCCTTCTCTGCTTTTTCTCCATAAGTATGTGTAGTCTGTACACACGACGCGAATATGTACACCAGGGTATGAACATTCTCTTTTCTACCCAGGGATGTTTTTGAGTGATCAACGTTGAAGTCGTGCTTCACATTGTAGGATGGCAAAAAACGATGCAATTGACCAAAATAGATTTTCCTTTCGGTTCAGGTTTCCCTTGATTTCCTTATTCTTTCATTGAAGCTACTGTAGTCCCACAGGCTACTGTAGTCCGATAGGCTACTGTAGTCCAATAGTCTACTGTAGTCAAACAGGTTTGATTATTGTTGCTGTTCCCCATGGTTTTTCTTCTTCGTTCGGGGAGTGTTTTTGGGCGATCAACGTTGAAGCTATTACGGGGGACCATAGTTAATAGGACCTATGGTATACATAAAAACCTATATATTCAACATTTTTTACTAACAATTTTTGGTCCTATTAACTATGGTCCCCCGTAATATTGCTGACTGCGCACTGGCGGAAGACAAACGCAATACTACTGTAATATTCACAATGTTTCGGGTCCTTGCTCCTCGAAATATATTACGCATGTGCTCGTTCTGCAGAGGAGTCCAACAAGGAAAACAACTATTACGGGGGACCATAGTTAATAGGACCTATGGTGTACATAAAAACCTATATATTTAACCATTTTTACTAACAATATTTGGTCCTATTAACTATGGTCCCCCGTAATAGCGCCCGCTCGCTATCTCGGTCGCGCGACAGACAGTTGGCTCACCAGGTATTTCCGCCGGACTCTGATGCCGATGTGGAGGTGGAGGTGCACGCGCCGGATGGAGAGCAGCACCTTGAATATACGCCGACTTGTGTACGCCTGCTCCGCCGCGGAGGGAGGAGAGGTTGTTCAACCGGGCAATACACATATATATATATGATATATATATATGATATATATATATACCTTATTTGTAAAGAAGGGCTACTATCGAAGTGAACCTTCGAGCCAAAGAGCTTTGAACCAAACGCCTAATTCTCTACCAGGGCATGAAACAACGAACAACAGCAATGTTGCCCTCGAACTTTTTCCGAAATCTTTTCATTTTTGTTTTCTCCTTGGACGAAAGGGACCACGGAGAGGTGAATGCAAGCACCAATGGAGATGTGTAGTCGCTGCGTCTCATGCTGACCGCTAATGTGTACGCAGGCAGCATAACGACCACCTAACAGTTCGTTTTTTCCTACACGTGCCAAGTCAAACCCCGCCGACTTGTGTGATCGACTGAATGAATACGGGGACACTCGGACGCGATCCCCTGTGTGACCCCCCCTCTTCGAGCTGTGAAAATATCCACCCTATTCCACATAGATATATACGCCGCAGAACAACAATTTGATACCTGGTAATGTTTTACGCCCCGAACGGACATATCATCTACAGATCATACAGATCGTTCCCACCTCATGATCTAGATCGTTTCAAGGCAGATAGATAATCTATTCCCGATCTTGTTTTGGTCTAGCTCATGTTGCCGGGTGAGACCCGTATGATATACCGCCTGCATGATCTGGCACACGTTTCCTGGGTTAGATCTGTACTATTAAGCAGATCCTGCACAACCTCTCACAGCAGGAGGTGAGGAGCTAGATTATCTGTGAATAGATAGATAGAGAGATAGATGGACCATGATATGTCTGACCTTTCCGAGGTACGGAATGCTTTAATTCGAAGCGAACAAAATGAAAAAAAGGGGTTGAACAGACAAAAACCTAAAACAAACGTGGCACATCAACCCCCCCCCCTTTACTGCGGGCAAAACCCTCCGTGCTCCGTCCCGGCATTGTAGGGATGCGAGGGTCTATGGTCATACGACTACGGCCACGCATGATATCGAGTACCCCCCCCCCCCCCAAACTGCGGGCTGCCCAAAGATAGGGCCGCTCGGGCCCCTGCAATGACCTCCCCCCCACCCCTCGAGCTCTGAAATAATATCCCCCTGGTATGTACGCGCGCAATTTGCTTTTAGCGTAGTGCGTATATGGAAAAAAAAACGGCATGAGCGCCCAGAGGTTGAAGATGTCTCTATTAGGAGCAAGAACGGTGAGCTCCGTTCCGGCAGTGTAGGGATGGTTGGTCAATGGCCAAATGACTAAGGTAAGCAACGAGTGAGTCCCCCCCCCCCCCCATCCTTGGCTCGCTCAGGAGAGCGGAGAGGCTCAACGCATTACATTCCCTGCCCCTCGCTTTTTTAGTTCGCCTACGGGCAAGTTACACAAAAAATGAAATGTAAGCGCCGGGCCTGAACTCGTCGAAGTCGCCGAACGCCGTTTTTTTTTTCAAGTCGGGCTTCTACCACGTATCTTATTCGGCGTCGACTATCCCACCGGCCATCAACTACGTAGGACATCTTGCAGTTCGATCCGGAGAGCGCCCGTGGGGGGGGAGATCGGTTTCTGCTGGAACTCGACGATCTCATGGGGGTTCGGCTGTTTCGTTGAAGTTCGCCCAGTTCATTGGACTCCTTCTGCAAAAAGGGTTTGTGGGATTCTACTCTTTCAAGGAGCCTCTGTCATTTTATCCAGGGTGTTTCACGGGCCATGACCCCCATCCGCGGGTCGGGCCAGGAAGGTTTCGAAGTCTCACGGGTCGGGTCGGGTCGGGTAGGGTCGGGTCGGGTCGGGTCGGGTCGGGTCAGATCGGGTGGGGTCGGGTCGGGTCGGGTCGGGTCGGGTCGGGTCGGGTCGGGTCGGGTCGGGTCGGGTCGGGTCGGGTCGGGTCGGGTCGGGTCGGGTCGGGTCGGGTCGGGTCGGGTCGGGTCGGGTCGGGTCGGGTCGGGTCGGGTCGGGTCGGGTCGGGTCGGGTCGGGTCGGGTCGGGTCGGGTCGGATCAGCTTCTCAAACTCTCGCGGATCGAGTCCGGTCATCGTTCACCCGACCCAACCCGACCTGGCCCGCGAGGTCTGACCCGACCTGTGAACAGGCCAAGATTTTTTATGGGGCTTCGAGTAGTATATCGGACTTCCGCCATTTCGTTAAAGCTCCGACTACGGTATCGGGTTTCGACTTCGGGCTAATCGGGCCCTCTTTTCTTCCCCTTTCCCGCACACCCCGCGTTCGCTATGCCGCCGCGTTGTGCGTGTCACCTTGAACGCCCGCTGAATCATCAGCGCAGCTTCGCCTTGACGGCGATCCTCCTTGCGCTGGGCCGAGAGCTTTAAGCCGGCAGCCCGCATGCGGTTCACGGCGACCTTTTCTCGCCCGAGTCCATCACATGTCACAGCACGGCAACCCAATCCAAACATACACATGTGTATAAAAACTGGATAAGGGCGGGCGAATGATAAGGTAATACTTGTATTACAAACTTGAGTTAAGTTTACGATGTATTGTGCGCCTCGCAGGTAGAAATCAATCACGAATTACTGCAGTATGAGTTGTCTATTTGTTCGGGTTTGTATCGTACCTGGTAGGCTTTTCGTGAGTGTATCAAACAGGGGGCATACCGCAGTAGTAGTAACAGCAGCGCGAGAAATGTTCAAATAAAAATCAGTCAACTGTGATGAGATCGAAGATTTGGTCGGAACTCATCTTTGCAAGCTGTGTGTGACGCTTCGATCGCGCGTACCACGAGTTTTGTGTAAACTCTTGGTAAGTATACCTGGTATATATATATGCCCGGCATTGAGTGGAACAACATGTGACTCCTGTGGAACTCAGGAAAAGCTGCATCAGTTCTGCTGATGAGACCTTCCTCGAAAATGTGAAGGTTTTCGTTGCAGTGTCGATTCGTGAGGGAGAAAGTAGATAACAACGCCATCAAGTATACCACGTGTCATGGCGGCTACATAGTTCCACAGGCACGATGCGTTCTACGACAGAGGTAGCACATTTCCGCTGATTTTTTTTCTGGATGACGGGGTTCCCTATTAACCCACAATCGTCGGAATGTCAGTCTCGTTTCGAAAAATGTTTTTTTCGTATGCTTGGGCCATGGGATTATTCATCGGAGTGGGATTTGATTTCTGCTGAAGTCGAGTGAGGATCCTCATAAACAAAATGGTACACCACTACTGTAGCATGCGTAGCACGTAAGTGAAGGCCCTATGCTGGAGCGAGTCTGCGATTTCTGCCCCGGAGTGCGCTTGCACCTTCTACTACACCACTGTACCTACCAAGGGGCTATGGTAACGCCTCCGAGACTAGCAAACACGCCTTCCATGCTCTTGACCAACACAACAAGCACACAACCCCTTTTCTCGCAAAACATCTAACACAACCTTGTTTCGTAAAACTTATGTACGAGTCTCTCACGTTTTGCGTCAATCGCGTTCGCAAGGGAGGAAAGGCGGCTCGTGAACTTTCCTTCTTTTTTGTTCAGCTGGGTCATGGGAAAAAAAAAATCGACAACCCTGACAATGAAGAACGCGGATCCCGGCAATACACCTGACGGACGTGAGCCCCCCGGCAGGTCAGAAAAAACAAAACCCAAAGACGAAAGAGGCGAAAAAATATTTTTCTCCGCTCCGTCGCCCCCCCAGAACCGCGGACGTCCTTCTGTCTCTGTTTCGCCAACTACCGGGGACCAGAGCGAATAGGACCGACGGTACACACAAAAAACTATATATGTATCTATTTCTACTGACAATATTTGGTCCTACTTTACTATGGTCCCCCGGAATGGCAACACCTTCAGCCTCACCGTTCCCCTAACCCTCAGCGCAATCAACTGAAACAGGCGAATGCTACGATAGTCATTCAATGCCGAAAGAACTCTCACGCCTGGCAGGACACCGCCCAGCATCAGGATGTACGGGGCAAACTGTACGATAGACGCTTGGTTTTACTAGGCACCGACGCACACAAGGAAAGAGCACATGTCAGAAAGCGGTTGTCGTAGGTCTGCGACGGACGACGGCCTAGAAATACTTTTAGTGTGGGGGATCCTGAAAGTGTGACTGGCCACGCCTAAACATGCCACCTCTTTACGTATTTTCGGGTGCCGGTTCGGCGGTGGCGGTGGCGAAACCGTGAAAAACGCGCGAAAACTCATGAAACGTCACGAGAGGCCGTGAAACACGTGAAAAAGGGGCTGGGACGCTTACCACCAACATAGTGGCCTCCAGCAGCCCTTGCTGGCAGGCAAGCAGCGTGGCCGCCTCTAGCGCAGCTCGCTTCCTGTCACTGTTCTTCGTCAAAAGTTCCTGCAAAGGTCAGCCCCCAGGAGCGTAGAAGAGAACAAACGAGACACACCACGCCAAACGAGACAGCACAGGACTCTTCGTCGAAGCAGGCGATTGGCGCCTGCCAGGTACTATGAGGGAACGCTTGCGCCGAGTCGTAGCGACGCCGCAACACACAAGAGGGGAGTTCCGTGACCATACGATACAGAAGGATCAGGCGAGGCGGTGGGTGCGCCGAGGGTTCGGGGCGGAGCACTGAAGGAGCATCTACCTGCCAAAGAGATTCTTTGTGGCGGGTTTAAAACAGCCACCTCTTGCAAAACCCGTTCAGTGCGAGAACGAGCTGTCGCGGGAAACATGAACCAAAACCAAAAAAAAAAGATAACAACAACACACAACCAACATCGAATAACAACGACAGAACAACAACAACAACAACAACAACACTGCCACCACCACCACAACCACCGCCATCAACAAATAACAGCTCCCTGCGTGTACATGTGAAACTCTTGATTCTTGGCGGTATTTTGAGCAACAGCTCGCCGAGAAAAGTGGGTGAAAAAAACGTTTTACCCTCGACCACTGTTCTGTACTCGTGTACTCCAAGCGGTGTGACCCAGATTCGAATAAAGGGATAGTAGTATGGGGGGGGAATATTAACCAGGACCCATCATACACACAAAGCACCTATATAGTCCAGCATTTTTACTATTAATAAGTATATTCAGTCCTCAAATTATGTTCCCCCCTGTATAGTGGACACGAAAACATCTCCCTGACAGTTTCATTCGGATAACGATTCCGGGGTAAGGGTCCGAATTTCAGGGCTATAGATAGGGGTTCGGTCAAAAATATTTCAACAATTGTATCGAAGCTGGTCCAAGCCATACGAATGCATGGCCTTTTTTGTTGTTTGGGGGGGGGGGGGAGGGGGTGCACGTCAACGCATAGCTGTAACGCCGGCGTCGACGAGCGGGAGAATTAAATACATGAAGTAGAAAGCGGACAATCGGAAGTAGGGCATGCTTCACCTCCGCCATACGCCTAAATCTGTGCAGCTCTTGACGTTACCCGTAGCTTGCCGGGAAAAAACATGTGGGTGAAAGACAACGGTGAAGGCGTTTCTCTTTTTTTTCTATTTGGGCTGCGTGCCGAGAAACAAAAGCAGAGTAAAGTAAAAGGAAGATCAGAATCGGGGCACGAAAAATCACCTCCGCCCTGCGCTGCTCCTTCTCGATGATTTGGGCTCTCGATTTTAATACCTTCGCCGCGCGCTCGCTGGTTCTGATTCGCGTCTGGGGTTAACGAAACGAGCACGTACGCATGTGTGAGTTGTGCATGTTGGGAGCGGGGGGAGGGGGGGGGGGGGTGGAACCGGCAGGTACTACGTAGTCGCAGTAGGAGATGAAGCTTTCAAGCTGTAGTAGCTGTTGAGGCGAGACGTTTCACTCGCCTCCTTAGAGGGACGGACGATTGTGGGGTGTTGTCCAGAGCCACCACTAATAGCGCGAGGGGTAACGCCTCCTAGACCGGTGGGTAAGTTAGGCGCATAAGTTAGGCGCATGGGGCGAGCAATGTCGTCGAAACGAGATGGGCACAAGGGGGACCGTATGGGTAGCGCCTCGACTCGATCTGTGGTGATCTCTGTATGCACTTCGCTACTCGGGTCCATTCTCGTTCTGCGGAAGCGGTGGTATATATAACAAAGAAAAAACGGATGACAGCAGCTTTGGCAGGCGGGACACGAAAAATCGAATCGATAACAGTCGGAGTTTTAAGGTACAGCCAACCGGGGATCGACACCGTGAAAAAACAAACCGCGATCTCTCCGGATTTTCGAAGGTACAAGCAACCGTACTTCGACAACGGGCGACTATACTCGCGATCTCTCAGAAATGAGTCTGAGACAGATCAAGCGACGCTGCCCACCCCGCAAAAACCAAATCGCTCTGGTTCTAGCGGGTAAAAACAAGCACGGGCGCAGACAGAAGAACCGTGGCAGAAAAGCAAATGCCCATATCTAGAGGGTGCAAACACGAGAGCCCGTATCCGCCCACCGACTTCTACTCATAAGTCTAGAACGTTATATCACTCCTAATAATAACTGATGGCAATCAGTGTTCGAACGCATCACCTGGTACCACCACCCCAAAAACAGAAATTCTCCTCGTCAGTCTCGCACATTAAGCCATTAGTAAAATAACTCAATCACGGGGGACCATAGCAATTAGAACCAAATATTTTAAGAAAACATAGGGAAATAGATAGGTTTTTGTGTCTACCGTAGGTCCTATTTACTCCCGTAATAGTCATACGTTTCAGACATATTTCCACCAGAACACCCGACGTTCATGTATGTACTCCTAATCAGTTTCGAGCATATTTCCACTCACAAAAATCGAGTTCTGCTCATGAAATTCGAACATATTCCCCCCCCCCCCCCCCTGGAACGGTAAGCAACGACCACGCACCATTTTCAAGGCAGCCGTGGAAGGGCCCACGGCCACGTCCTCCCAAGCAAGTTTTGCCCTCGGTTTCAGTAGCACAGCTGTGCTTGGTCGAGTAGCCTCCGGGCCACCCGAGCGTCGAGCGTTCCCACCCGCTTTGTTGCTCGCCCTCGCGCTGTCGTAGGCTTCTCGTCCAACAACCATCAACTCCTCTGGGCCCTGTACGCGCCCCCCCTCACTGTCCCCGTTGCCATCGTCGTCCTCGCCGCCACCCCCACCCCTTCCCTCGCCCCCTTCCCCGCCCCTGTCTCTGTCCACTTCCACCCACTGCGTGCGTTGAACCTCGAGCGTGGTGACATCCCTCGCTATTGTTACCGCTAACCCTCCATTCTCACCCCCCCCTCCGACCCCACTCCCGGCCCCGATTCCTACTTCTCCTCCTTCTCCTCCTCCTCCCCCTCCTCCCGTTCTTACGCCGGTTGCCGTGCGAGGGGCTCGAGCGCTTCGGGTGGCGGCGCCTCTCGCATCGGCCGAGAAGCGCGTGGACACCGACGCAGACACCACTCTCGAAGTTAGCGGTACGTCTGGAATCCGAGCCAGCATCGACGGCGTGTGGACCGCCAGCGCCGTCGAAGGTCGGCGCCGTCGCCTCGGCACGCCGCCGCCGCCGTCGCCGCCGCCGCCACCACCACCGCCACCACCGCCACCGCCACCGCCGTACGGCGCGGAACTGTGCAAGTTGCCGTCCGGTCCCGTCATCGGGTCAGCGATGGCGGTACTTGCTTCTGTGACCGCGTTCTCCGTTGGGGCGGGTGGAGGTAGTCTTAAGCCCCTGCTGCGCCCCCCAGGGGTCCGGGAACGTGGGGTCCGGGAGCGGGGGGTCCGGGAGCCCGGGGTTCGGCAGCCGAGTGTACGGGAACCCGGTGTACGTGAACCAGATACACGGAAACCGGCGGACCTGAAACCCCCTCCTCGCCGCAGGCTGGGAGAGTTGTTGTAGGGGTCGGCGGGGAAGGGACCAGAGTCGGCCATCAGCCCTTCTGGGAGTTGACGCGTTGGGGGAGAGGACGGCACGCGCAACGCGGGGGTAAAAGCGAGTTGTCAGCGGGGAAAAGGCTAGGGTCACGCCAACTTACGTACGTACGTACGTACGTACGTACGTACTGTGCACGTTTCGCATCTACGCGCGCATTGCTGTGCAAGCTCCACATACCTCTACCTACGTTCGAGAAGGGTGTCTGTTTAGTGGAGAACGGAGGTAAAAGCCGGTGTCAGGTCCAGAATATGCTGCAACGGCGCACACGGGTACGAACGAGAGTCAGCAGTTTCGGGGATAAACGGTATGGCCGCACCAATCTACGTACGAACTATAAGACCTATGCCGATGGAAAAGCGAAGTTGAAAAGTTTTTTTCAAATATATGGCTTTAAAAAAACAGCCGAAAATTTTCTCGTACCGCCGCTGTGGGGAAAAGAGAGAAAAATGTTTGATTTTTTCTTTTTTTTCCCCCAACGGCTGCAGGCGGCGCAATTTGTGTTTTTCTGGTCGCAAATTGTCAACACGGTGATCGAAACCAGCTCGTGCGACGATCGACCCTCGATCTCGACATAGACTCAGCCCACGGCCAACCCACTCGGTATCTGGCAAGCCCAACGAGTATAGATGACGGCCTCGAAGATATCAGGCGGATCCATGGTCTAGGGGGCGAGAGCTTGCCGGCGGCGTCGTACGGTATCCTCCCAAACCTGAAAAAAAGACTATTTTTTGCCATTCGAGACGGATGGAGCAGTTTTGTCTTCTGTTTTGTGCAAACCAGCGGCCAAATGTTTTTTTATCACACGCCTGGTCAGCTCCCGCCACATGACACCGGCCATGGTGTGAAGACGGTGACCCTAGGGTGGGTCGGAGCCCCTAACGAGCGCACTCCGTTCAGAATTCGTGACGCAATCGTTGGTTTTGTTGATCGATGTCTGTCGAGGACTCGGAATCTCGCCGCTTCGAACCAAAGATCGGCCTGAGTTTTTCTCAAGCCGATGTTGGCCCAACATCGGCCCCAGATTTGCTTTTTTCGGGCTTTTCCAAAAGTTAGGAACTTTTTTTTTTCTTTAGGTGGCCCATAGGAAGCGTGTTCTGAATTGTTTTGGCGGGTATCTTTGAAATTCAAACTTTTTATTGCAACTTCGCTGTACCATTGGCATAGGTCTAAGGACCGTTTGCGTGACAATACGAAAATCAAATACCGAAACCGTGGTTACACGCTGGGGCAGAGAGGGGTACGAGAACATCAAAATAGATTGCACCTTCTTTTTTGCTACTGGGCTACGTACCGAACATATTTGTCTCACCGTCATCTGCCACCTCGAGAAGGTCGATAAAGCACCCAGCGACCGAAGATTTATGCAAGTACGCCTGTTCAGGTGCCAGATCACACAGGGGGGGGGGAATAATCGGTTCTTGATCCCGGATTCTGGACGAACGATTGAAGATCCTCCACAACTCTACTGTACGAAGCTACCGTAGTAACTGCAAGAAGATCGTTTTTTTTTACGTCGGCCGCAGGTGTGATTCTTCTTTGAAAGTTCTCGCGAACGAGGAGGCTGACTGCTCTCAGCGCAAAGGCCACTTTGTGCCGACATTACCCCGGGAAACCGCCTCGCGTTGAGTGACGAGTGCAATTACTTTGGAAATTCCTGCTACGTTGAGTGACGGTCGCAATTGGCGTAGGCGTGCCCGTATTTTTGCTTTTCCACGACCGCCGCCTCGATATTGCCGCTTACCCATAACTCACCACATTCAACGAGCTTCACAGAGTTTTCCGTTAGGTCGAAGGAGCTGTCTGCTGTGCTGCATATGAGGCACCTTGGGGGTGTCAGCACCAATCCCATCAGAAATCGGCCGGACAAACCCCTTGACCCAACTCTGAATTATATGGTACACAAAAAATAAACTACCGTGGGGGAGGAGGGACGACACCCGTGACGACCAAGACTTGTCCAGAAGGCCGGTAAAGGGTAAAACCCCCCACAAGTTGAGCCGGCAGGTGAAAGCGACGCCAGGAATAAACAAATAAAAAGGTACGAAGAACATGCTCTTGCTCACCGACAGCCGGGACGCAACCGAGTACTACGGGGAGCACGTTCGGTGAGTTCGGGGTGTGTCGACTACGTGTATTACCTGGTACGCAATATCACTGCGGTGGTAGGCGCTACGTCATTGGGTGTGCTATCGACATCATGGTGGATGGACTCTGCGTACGAGACGGAGAGGGCAAACCCGAACCTTCACCCTAACCGTAACCCAGCGAAAGACCGCTATAAACGTAAGTTACTACAGATAATGAAACTTTATTAATAGTATGTGGGCCTCGGAACAAGTGGTGAACTCTGCAGCTGCAATCGTCCGTTGCTCACCCGGAAGTTTGTGAGCTTTTGTGCCGCTTTTTTCGACGCGATCGGCGCATCTTCATCGAAAGCCACGACCTCGTTGGCCTCGAGGGTTTTCAGCCTCTTTAGGGTCAGTTGAACCTGTTAAAAACAGGCACAAGTTACAGCATGCGTTGCCAATAGAGCTTTGCACCAGATGAAGATATGGTTGAGGCGAAGGTTGCTCCTGCTAGTAGTGCGATAATCCAGCCTGCGAACGCACTATAATTCGAGTATAGGTGATGTAGTTTACAGGGTGAACAGGGCGGTCGTGACACGAGTGACCCGATCTGGCTGTACTATCGTACGATACTGGTTTATACGGAGTCCGTACGTGCACAACAGCAGTACGGCACAGGAGTAGTACGAACGAGCACTGCTGTACTTACCGCTGTATCAACGTATCAACTGCCGTAGCCACAACCACCTCATGCCTTCGTGTTCGCGGAATGGTGTCGGCTGAAAGAGACTGACGTGCACAGTTATAACATACATGTGTGCTGCTCTCGTGAACTTGTCAGCAGTGCCAACAATACGGTCTCACAGGGGAGATTGGGTGCCCTTTGTGCCAACAACAGGGCGCCGGTATATCGTGCGGTAATATACGTACATTCGAACGGGCGCGGAAACTGTCGAAGAATCTCGGTGGTCAAAACGACGTGCTCAGACAAAGTTCAAGAAGGTGTCTGTAGCGTTCAACCGATAGTTGCAACTACCGTAGCGTAGCACGTACACATATACAACACTACGGTCGTCTGCGTCCGGGAGTCTGCAAGGTTGCTTGCTGCCTACCAGGTGATATAAGAGCTACCAGGTATGAGTTGTGTCTGGCTTTAGCCCGACCAAACACGTTTATTTGCACGAAAAATGACCAAACCCTCCGCCTGCGAAGTGTGCCGTGACGCCAAAACTCACCCGAGGGCTATTGCCAGAGTGCCCCCCCGCCGACGGCGCCCTGCTCGACACCATCTCCATTCCCTGTGTGAAAGCCATGCTGCATGAACCAAGCTGCCTCTCTCTCGTCGTCGGCGAACGGTAACACTCACCGAGGCGTTTCTGTTTCTTATATCGTAATTTTTGGGAAAATTAATGGAAACCCCTATGTATTGCGCCGCATACTTAATTGCGCCGCGTTTGCCGATGCTGATTCTGATACGTATGCTGATGCTGTGGCTTCTCTGCGAAGGCTACCCGGACACATCTCGAACCGAGGTCTAGAACACCTTGCAGGCGCATCTACTCTCCTTCGCGGGGCCTGTCGGAGCTGTTGGCGAGGGAATGGGCGCATCGGGAGTTCAGGTTCTAATAGCTGGAGTTGCGATTGCGTCATCATGTTTTTTTTCTGAAGCATTTGTCGCTGCACCCGCACATCGGCCAACCTTGCCAGTACCAGGAGTGCTGCATGGCTTGAACCCTGCCCCCGTGAAGAGGAAGGCGTCCCGATGCAGCAGCATGGGAGAGGGCCTGGTGCTCCTAGCTCGAAAACCACGATCTCCTGAAGCTGCTGCTCCTGCTGCTGCTGCTGCTGCGGCTTCCTCGACTCCTTGGTCCCGAGCGCGAGACGTGCTGCTTGACGAGCCAGCTTTTAGAACTTTGCTTGCGCCGATGGGGGTGGCAGGCGCGCTGCTTGGCCCGAATCTCGACAACTACCACAGCGCCTTCGGAGTGCTGACTTACAAGAACCCTTTCGAGCTCTCGGTGGGAGGGCACGTGCTGGTCACGACAGACTGGTGGTGAGTTGGATCTGGTGACTTCCTTGTGCTCGTGTGATGGACTGCAACCGCGGTACGAGTACGCGTATCAGATACCTGGTACCTGGTGCATATTTTACACATCACCCAGGCGTCACCCAGAGTGTACGTAGAACTGCAGCAGTATGAGTAACTATGAACGTGTTAGGGCTGGTCGGCGTCACTTGCCCGGTTGCCTGTCCGGTGGCTAGTTCTCTTTTCTTCAGCTTTCAAGAGATTTTTACCAGTCAGTATGTTCTTCGTGCTTGCCCAGTGGCTACGCACGGATAGCTGGTACGAGGAACGAACGCCTGCTGCTGTGGTCTCCCCTTTCAGCTTGCGATACTCTCGCGATTCCAAGTCTACCGTATCCCCGAAGGGGAACCTTGCATACAGTATTTATACGTAGCAGTCATTTGCTACTGCTCTGTTCTGTTGTATGATACCTGGCACGAAGGAATGTAGGAGGACCTCGTGCGACGTACGTAGCACCCAGTACAGGAAAGGGAGGCTGTCGCATATAAACAGCTACAGCGCTAACTTTAGCTCAGTTGACACGAAGATCATAATCAATACGACATAGCATCTCGAGCACTTTAGGTGGACGTTCGAGATATTTTCCCGTTTTTCCATATACACATTGCGCCTCGCTCGGCTGCTCGACGGAGGTTGCGCCGCGTGCCTGCTTCGCTGTCGGTTTCTTTCTGCCAACCACAACCAGGGTTCCACCTCTCTTTGCTGTGGCCGGAGCCGGAATAGGCGGGCTGTACATCCTCTTCGACGCGGTGAGCAATAAAACAGCCACCCATGAATACAGCTGCGAGTCGGCACGACTTAAGTCACCAAGTTGCTATTAGTCGGACTAAGTGTCATTCGTTCCCGGACGTGCCGACAGTCCGACTTAGGAGGTTTCCACACTGGTACGGATGTTGAATACGGCATACATTTTTTTCGTTCTTGAGCCGGCCCCCCTCGGCCAGGAAGGGCTGATTTGGCTCGCTTCGCTCTCCTGACTTGAGTCGCCTGGCTTAAGTCGGCTTGTCGGCTTGTCGGCTGGCCACCTAAAGTCAGTTCGTTGGTTAACGGCACTTACACCAATTCACCAGGTTAGTTATCAGTCGTGATATCCTGCCGACTCACAGCTCTACCCATAAACCCTTTTGGGACTTGGGGACCCTCGTCATGCGACCGAAGAAAACGACACCGGCGATCATGTCAACCGTCTGTTAATAGGAAGAGCCGCTGCACTGCGAGTGTATCGTCATACGCAGTATCCCGCTGCGCTTCACTCCGGGCACACCCCCTACCCCAGCAGTCTGGGCGGCCGTTCCGTTGTGGCCGATCATGTGCGTAGTCGTCACCTTTATTTCGACGCTTTCACACACCTCTATTATTGCCCATACATAGTAAATAGGGCCAAATACTGTAGGGTCGATCTTAACGAGGGCTGTTTTCCAGTTTTTTTTCGGTATTTTCCCGAAAATTCGGTATTTCTTGATATTTTCCTATAGGAAAATACCGAAATTTCTGGAAAATACTGAAAAACTGAATAAACACTCCTCGTTAAGATTGACTCTTAGTAAAAATAGCGAAATTTATAGATTTTGTGTGTACCGCACGTCCTACCAGGTATTTAATATAGTCCCCCGTAATAGATAATCTAGATCCTAGCCTGCCGTTTTGATATGCTGTGCAGGATCTGTACAGTACAGATGGATCCAACCCAGGAAATATGCGCCACAGTAGATCATGCAGATTTTATAAGGGTCCCACCGTGCAACAGGAGCTAGATCCCACATCAGGAATCTATCTCGCGCGGAAAAATATCTAGATCATATGGTGGGAGTCGATGGTCTGAGTCTGAGGTGTGAAACCTTGTGGGATTTCAGGAGCTTGAGAGGGGACAAGCGACGGACCTCAGACTTCAGAGAGAAAAAGCGGCGAGACGAAACGAAGTTTTAGGAGGTCTGTGACTTGACTGGATATCACGGCAAGTTATTGCTATAATACGAGGGAAGACAGTAATCGTGACCATATCTGGTAAGTAAAACGTGGGAGAATAGTTTTTGGGCCCATCGTGGGTTCTCATTACTACATTAGTCCCCCCCGTAATTGTCGAGTGGCAAAGCAGGTCAAACTAACTGATTTGGTCTCTAAAAATGAAAATGTACGTGTCGAGCCACAAAACGTGCCCATCAAAATTCAAAGGCGCACATCTCCGCAGAATTTTACCGCAAACCAACCACTGCAACTAGTGGGCGACATATAGTCAGCCTATTGATAAGTCACACCCCTAACGAGCACAGGATCGACCACACGCAAAGGATCCCGACGCTGCTGGGAAAAGGGGGCTATGCAATTTGTGCTGCTGCTGTACCGGAACCACGTTGCAGAGAGTTGCGTAGCACGCTCGCGTGATGCCCATTGTAGTGCAGATCAGTCGCCCCTGCTAAAAGAGGTTTGGCGAGACCGCGTTTCCAAGTTGTCAAGGCCGTGCGTTGTATGTGGCTCCCAAAAGGGAAACTTCTGCTGTGAATCGACGTGCGTAGCAACCAGCCAGCGAAACATGCAGCTTGGTGACGGGATTCCACGCAGTTGTTATTATTGAACGTGTTTACCTGGGGCAGCAGCATTATGCGTTCGTCAAGAAGATGATTGGAGTCTCAGGGGTAGGTAGGGAGGGGGGGGTGGCACTCGATATCATGCATGGCCGTGGTCGTATGACCATATAGACCCTCGCATCCGTACTGTGCCAGGACGGAGCATGTCGGGTTTTCGCCGACCAGGCAGACATTGCTTGCACCAAGCGCGAAGCGCCGGGAGGCGTTCGGCGAGTCGCATGAAGGGCGAGCTGCATCCTACTGAGAATCGCTTGTGACGCGGACTTGCATATGGATGACAGCGTCAATAAGGGGGGAGTTACTCATTATCATGCATGGCCGTAGTCGTATGACCATAGACCCTCGCAGCCTTACAAAACTGGGACGGAGCTCGTCGGGTTTTCATCGAGCAGGCAGAGATTGCTTGCACCAAGCGCGAAGCGCCGTGAGGTGTTGCGAGTAGCATGATGGGTGAGCTACATCCTACTAAGAACCGTTTGTGGGGAAGACTGGCATGTGGATGAGAGCTCCAAATGAGTTAATTTATTTTCCAGTGTAGCCTCTTCCAGAGACAGCAAGAGGCTCACTATGTAACTACCTCTTGGGTGCCTTATCATAAACACTTGGTAATACGATCATTCCCCTTGTGCGGAGTAAAGAGTAACCACCCCACACAAATGGTCCAACTCGACCACCAGCTGTGACCGACCGCCAAAACTCAAACTGGTACCCTGGTTGTCCAGCTCAAGTAGTGATCGGCACGTTTTACAGTGTCGTTGCCAACCGACGCCAACCCAACCTGTGTAGGCATAATATATAGGGGGGGTATTCATTATCATGCAGGGCCGTAGTCGTATGACCTTAGACCCTCGCAATGCCGGGACGGAGAAGGGGGGGCGTAATCGGAACTGGGGACCTCGCTGCGACAAGAGCGTCTCTTGCATCATGAAAGCAAAGCCCTCCCCATGAACACAAGCTCATTCAGCCAAAAATAATTTGGATATAAATTTAAGAAGACACCTCAGCTGTGGTGAGATAAAAAAAATCGTCGAAACTCACATGGTACTTGAAAAGCTGCGTGTGATACTTCGATCACGCGTGATAAGAACCAAAAACAAATCAATGAGTATCGACACAAACTTCTGGATTGCCGCAGGCCTTGGAAACTCCGCAGGCGCAGCGAAGTCCGGCATGGCGAGACGTCTTCCTCACAATCTCCGTCTTCAGCTTCCAGGTACAAATACTGAATCACAAGCAAGTATGTGTCAAAGCGAGATTAAAAGGCTGTTTTTCTGCCTCCAACAGCAGCAGCAGCAGCAGCAGCTGCAGCAGT
This sequence comes from Nereocystis luetkeana, assembly GCA_031213475.1. NCBI lineage: Eukaryota > Phaeophyceae > Laminariales > Laminariaceae > Nereocystis > Nereocystis luetkeana. Next base: position 10,524,441 of record JARUPZ010000007.1, read on the forward strand.
AGTAGCAGCAGCAGGGCCATCGTGGACTTTGTTTGTTTTTTAAAGTCGCAGGAGAAAAAGGTCGAACTTGTGAACACACAAACGGTACGTTTTGTCTTGTTCGTGTGGCGTGTGGCCAGGAGTTGAATTCACGAGGTACAAGGGGGTGAAAAGGAGACCAACTCGTTCTTCGAGTACGTATTGTTTTGGCCTTCTACGGCCACGCCCTCCAGGTCACGCCTTCCCTAAGCCCGGTCAACAAGCAGGAAATGACAAGCAGTGTACTCACGTGAAAGCGTTTTTTTCTACCCAACCACATTCAACACACCCAGCGTCCATACGAGTACTGATTGGAAGAGGGGTGAAGCGAATGGATTCACGTTCGCGAGATGCCGATCTCAGTCGAAGAATAAACAGCGCGGAATCCGGCGCTGCTCGCGTGGCCATACCCGCCGCAAGTCGCTGCCCGTCTGAACGCCCCTCCCATCGAAACGCGCTGCTTTTCCCGTACGCCCAACCGCCGCCAAAAACGAAAACAACAGTACTACCTGAGTGGGTTGTTGACTTCGTCGGGATGCCCCTACTGGGTGCTGGTAGGTTCGTTGGCGATTATGGCGGAGCGAGTGTTCACCGTCTTCGACGGGACGCGAGCTGGACTTTGGGTGTCCATCGCTACCGCGGTGCTGGGTCCTCTAATCGAGGTGGGAGTTCCGCGATTTGTTTTTGTTAACCCCTTTTGGGACCCGAAGGTGTAACTCTGCCTGATGCTATCGAAAATCGCCTGAGCGAAAAAAATACGGTGGCCAGGTTTCGTGGACAGCCACAACGTAAGCTGCCAGCGAGAAGCATGCCGTGGGCCCGTTGTGCGCACCACTGCTTGAGCTCCCGCCATTACCGCCGCCACCACCGCCACCGCCGCGCACACTCACTCAGGTATTGCTTGTGAACGCTTCAGACCTCTACGTTTACAACGGTGCCGACATCTGGGGCGTGAATAGCTGGATTCCGGTGAGGCAGTGCCGCGCGCGTGCGCGCATTGCTTCCGCGACTGAAGCCAACTGGACGTTTGCCGAGGGTACTCCGTGTGCTTTGTCAGATATGTAGCCGGCTGTACATGCCAACGTTCGAGGAGTGCGAGTGGCAATGGTAGGGCAGAATGCCTTCGCTTGGATGTTGGTGTTTCGAATCTCATTTTCGTCAAGCTATAAAAAAAATCCCTCAACATTGGCGTCCCATGAACCTTACAAGGAACGTGTTGGGTTCGTACACTCGCGGTGTCTCATGGGTCCGTCGGAAAGCGCCTCCCGCTGTATCTGCTTGGGATGTATACACGTTGCGCTCGCTCTTCGTGTCGGGGTCCCGAAGCTCGCCTGCTAGTGGGTTTACCACCTTCTTCATCTGGCTCTATGCATATTCACAGTATCTCAAAACGGTGCCCGGTTGACTCAAGTCTTTAGTTTTTCTTGGGTCGTATCTCTGTGCGACACCTTGAACTAAACACGCGGCACGTCTATATCTGTACAGATTCGACCATGTACCTGAACCTCATTGTCGTCTTGGGGAATCTCGCCGGGTTTGGGGAGAACGGGAGTGTGACAGTGGCGATACGTCTACTGTATGTAGGCGATCTTCAAGCTAACAATCGCACTACAAACACCCGTGCGTTCAAGCTTGAACCTTGAAAAACTCGCGAACACCATCACCCGGCGCTTTGTTTGAAAACGCCAGGTGGTCTACTTCTGTGGCGGACCCGCGGTGGGAAACTTGGCCAGGGCGACCTATGCGCAGATCCGGGCGGCAGGAGAGGACCGGGCCTGATGTTGGTTTGTTGGCAGCCGCCACGGTTTTGATCCCCGTGTGTATGATACCCTGTCGATGCTGTTGATAGGCTGTGCGCGGGGTGATCAAGATGTGATGCCTTGAAAAGTTGTTCCAAAAGGCGTACTTGTACGTACGTGGTATACTTGGGGAGGGAGTTTTCTTGAAGATGCGCAGGTGTAGGGTTTTTGCTTCAAATAGTTGCAGTCGATTTTGTTTTTCACCTCTAGAGGGACTGCGGAAGAGTGAAGCTCTCAGGAATAATTTAATTGTGGCGGTACGTGTGTGACCGAAGGTGCTGTTGCTCGAACAACTCAAACGGCTTTTGAAGAATACAGTATGGGCTCGCCAAATAAATAACACCGGATGCGAGCGAGGCTTAGGGCCTTATTGTGAGGACATCCTTGAACAAACCTTGAGCATAGGCCATTTTACAGCTGGTGGGATGTAGCGTAGCGCTGGCCGCCGAGTGTTTTTTTTTTTTTAGTCCAATTTTTCTGGGCGTCCTCTGAAACAAAAGTGAGCCTTGCGTTCGCGATAGGTTGTCTATTATTCGTAGGCCTAAACTTTTTTCTTGTATGTGACAGCAGAATGAGTTTGATTTTTTGTGCCAAACGCGAGGCACACCCCTGGTTAAACGGCGTACTGCTGAAAGCGCCGCTGCTGCTGGAATCGATCACATAGTCCGAATATGCGATGGGAGGCAGTCTCTTGGGAAGAAATATGCTACCAGTACGTGGGAGGCCAGCCATTTTGGGCGCGTCAAGGCCTATTTTTCCTTAGCGTACTGGGTTTAATGCAGAGGGAGCGGCCTGTTAAGGAGTCAAACCGCGGTCTCCTGTGGGATATGCTATTGGAAAAATATCGGGGTGGGGAGCCGTCTACAGCAGGCTGTTCTTGGCCCGCTTCTTAGTAGTAGCTGGGAAGTTCTTCATAGGTAGAGGCTGTGTAGCTCGCGCGAACGGTTTTCTGCGTACTGTGTATTTGTAGGCGCACCAGAAGGTGGGGAAGTTTCGAGCCGTCGCGCATGTTCCTTAATGTAAGCCCCAAGCTTTTACGGTGCTTGAAGCAATGGTGTGACACCGCGTACATAGCAGGTGCGGGTAAAAAGTTTCGAACATGGAATAGCTTCGTATCGTTCGTTCAAATCCCGGTGGGACTCCAAAGCTTCGAGGGGGAAGCATGGCGAAACGAAACGGCGACTACAGCGAAAGCAGTGGCCGCTCGAAGTTGCATACGCTGCTTGCTGGGGTTAGGAAATACCTGATACATGATACCACACTGGACGGAAATATAAGGGCCGTTTAAACAGCAACATGAATATCAAGCGGTTCTTACATTTACGCCCATAATAGAGTGTGCGTGTTGTTCACATTCAGCCGTTCTTTTTACCCGTCGGCATCCAGCACAACCATTGTCCGTGCCGATTCTTGAATCCAAGAAGAGATACTGTGGTCACGAAACAACGCCATGGAGATACTGCACTGCTGTTGTGCAGTAAGCAGAGTAGTAGACAATGCAATGCCATGTCATCATACTGGGTGCGACAGGCACGACACCGTAGACAGTAAAACTTAGCGTCCGAAGTGCACAACTCCCGCCTCCTTCCTGGACGGGACTGGAAGGACCGTTTTGGGCCCCCCTGTCCGCTCTTAACGCGTACCGTTTCGAGAGGAAATATAAGAATCGCTTGGTATATTCATGGTCTTGTTCCAACGGTCCTTACGCTTCCAATCCAGAGTGTTTCTACTGGTACTATCCATAAACGTTCCTCGTATTTCCGAGGTGGCCTCCTCGTGCAAGCGTCCAACCTTCACACAACTATCAGTGGTCTCTAAGTAAGACGCTGGGGGGCAGCAAGGCAACGGTAAGCATCCTCTGCTCTACAATGATAAGTTTGGCGTCCGAACCCCCCAACACACCAAGTCGTACGTACGGCACGTGAGCAGCATACGAGGGAAATTGGAGGAGGTTGTTGAGGCCGCATTGTTTGTCATTTCCTTCGTCGAAGTACCAGACCACCTGGATCCCACGAGAGTTTACAGTCAAGACAGGGGAGTTCTCGCTATAGGAGCTCATACTCGCGCTGTCCAGATATTGGTTCGTCGCTATCGTCGGCTCTGCGTGCGCTGCTGTGGCGGAAGGCAAACAGAAAACAAGAAAACAGCAAAGACTAGTTTCGGGAGATTTTCGACGCGTGCTCGTACGATACGTAGAGGTCCCACATACATGGTGAAAAAAAAACGTTTCTGACTGCCGGGGCTTCTTAACCCCGTTAGTGCTTGCTGCAGTTCCGTTGTGGCGGCAAACCGGTCAATTTCTAAGTAGTTTGTTCCCGAAACGGGACTGCAACACTAAATAGGTTAACCCAAAGTTGTTCGAAGTGTCGTTTTGTTTTTTCAGGAATTTTCGTTTTGTACCTGTGACATACCTGGTACGAATTTTCGTCAGGTTAAGCGTGAACTTTTTCTCAAGATCCGTTTTTGATCTACTCAAGGCTCATTCTTTTCGGAGAGTTTTTTTCCGGAATTTCCCAAGTTTGAAATTAATTGGAAATATGTATCAAGATACGGAGACATTCTGTCACAATTTGTGAAATTATTCAGAAGCAAAAACATCAGGGAAGTTATATTTTACCTGGTACAATTTTCGAAGGAAAAAAAATACCGGAAAAATCTGGAAGATGAAAAAAACTGCCCGAAAAAAATGTGGAAATTATGAGAAAAAATCTCTGCGATAAGAATGGGCCTAATTGTAAGAAATTTATCGAATGAGGAGCCTCATGAGACGCCAGGTTCATCCCTACCGCAGTATGCATCACCAACAGCTCGAAAGTGGCTGTGTATACTATTTATTACGGGGGACCATAGTAAATAGGACCAAATATTGTTAGTAAAAGTAGGGAAATATACAGGTCTTTGTGTATGCCGTAGGTCCTATTTACTATGGTCCCCCGTATTAGCTTTTCGTTTCACGCGTAATTATGATTTGATATATATACACGAGTGCAGTCAACACCAACGTGTGCTTCATCCGACGCTTCTTACGGGCAGCAGCAGCGACCCTTCTGTGTACCAACGGCTCCTCTGCATCGGCGGGGCCTTCATGCCCTTTGGGCTTCTCGCGCGGTAAGCACCCTCTGGTGGCCATGACCTCGGCGAGCACTGCGGCGCCTCCCGCAACTCGCGCATCTTGATCTCCGTAGCCTCCTGCATCTTCATAACGTCCCGCTGGAGTTGCTGGGCCTGTTGTCACGACGGGGCACACGGGGGGTACCCAAGAGGGTGCACTTGGGTTGCTGCGAAAAGCCTGCCAGGTACACTTGGAATTTTGGAATGTGACTCGTGCTACGCGTATCTTCTCCTAAAAAACAAATCCCACGATGACCGGACAAGAATTTACTCCTATTAATAATACGTAGGTTTTCCGTCTGGATTAAATTCCGAACCACTAAAGATTCTTGACTCCGGTTTTTGAAGGTCTCGATTTGTAAAGATCGCGTAAATTCTCGATTCTGAGTCAATATAACGTTGTGTTCGCTCTATATATCGTCTCCAAGAAAACAACAACAAATCATTTGCAGTAGTTCCTGCCGGGTGCTGCACTACTTCAAGATAAATAAATATATCAATCGTTTTCACCCATATCCCCATGCGTATATTACAACTCTGTCCATGAATATAAGGGTTGTTTCGTACCAGGTATTCCACAAGAGGCACACTTGTGGGTTTTAGAACGGAATAAAAACAAGGTCACTCTATGGTCACCTACGGACATTTTAGTTTTTACACGGCTACGCTCGTGCTGCACGCAACGGGTCGATAACCCTCGCGCGGAGGCGATCGTCATGGTCCAAACCACACCTCATCGGGTACCCTGTGTGTGGAGTTATCAGAGTTGACTGCCAGAGCATCACGAAACGGGGTGACGGGACGTGCAGCAGCAATCGCTCGCCCGAGGCCAGCAGAAACTTTGTTTGTCAGCTCTATTTTTTATACTAATATTTAGTCAAAACGGTCATCCTACTTAAGGACAAAGTGGTACGGTACATAGTGTGTCGTACCTGCTATTACGGGGGGGCATAGTAAATAGGACCAACATTGAGAGCAAAAGTAGGGAAATGTATAGGCTTTTGTGTGTACCGTAGGTCCTATTTACTATGGTCCCCTGTAAATAGCAAAAAAATCGTCCTTCGGCGGTACGTGCGGTAGCGTGTCGCACCCCCTTCTTCTCTGAGGCTCCCTCATCTCCACGACACTCACTCAACAACCGACCTTTATGAAAACAACCGTAGGCTGATCCCGATACACGCAATCCGTTGGGTCTACAGCAGTCTATTCGCTGACGAGCATTGCCGTCAAGACACGGCATCAGATCCGAAGATCAATGGTGAGGGGCCCCGTCAGTTGGGGAGAGGTCTGCTGTCAATATCAACAGTGGAAAAGTCTACCGCATGCGGACGGTTCAGCATGTATGTGTGTGTCACGGCAGTTTCCCGTCTGGACGCCCCCCGCCGCAATGCACCGCGCCGTCGGGAGCACAGCTTGCCCACCGGTACTGTGGTGAGAGAGACAAGCAGCACATGATGTATGACCTCAGCCGTCGATGAAAAAAGGTCAACTTGGAGACTCACGATTTTTCAAGTTCTTTCGTTCGACAGGGGTTCCGCCCGAAAACAGCACACCACTCGACACACACCACTCAAGGAAGTACCAGGTACTACGTATTAAGAAAAAAAAAATCAGGGTCAGGGTCAAGTTCTTATTCCTACGTGACACAGGGAGTGAGTGCCCTACACGAATGTCAGTGTAAATGAACGGTTTTCTCTTAGGTGCCATGAAAACGCCGGGCCAAACTGTATTTGGCTCTAACTCCAAAGATTTTGAGGGCTGTCGCGCACGGCTGTAGTGCCTCGACAGGAACACGCACGCTACCGGACCAAACCTTGCCGATTTGCCGCGTGAGTCAGAGCCAGGGACAGCCTCATGACAGACATATCGTAGGAAACATGAAAACAGTCATCCCATCGCGAGTCAACGATGGACGTGAAGCTGATCTCAACGCAAAGCTTGACCGACATCGAGCTTTCGTTTTCAAGAGGCTGCACGAGACAACACGCTGCAGAAGCTGGATGAAGGGATTCAGAGCAAGGGGAGGTGGGGGCTGGATGCGTGAAAGAAATCGCAGCAAATGGGTTCGACAAGAGAGGGGGGAAACTGTCGTTGTGGGCTCGAAAGAGGGAGAGGAAAAATCCGACCGCGTGGGCTAATACGAAACATCTGACCCAGCGGGAAAAAACAAATGTCAAAGCGGGTAGATGAGGCGTGAAACAGTACTTGAAGAAAAGGACCCGTAGGCAGAAAAGCAATGTCGCACCCATTGGGTTCCTGAGGCGCACCGCATCGAAAAGCAAGAAACGCTGAGCTGTGAACGGCACTAGCTGTCTTTCTTTGTCTATCCTGGGAAGAGGGCGATGCCAGGAGGCTTGGGACTGTTGTGCCCGGCGACCGGTATAGAAAACGGAGGTCCACGCCGTTCGCTTCACGATATACCAAAACGGAATTACCGCGGTGCTATGTTATACTACTGTATTTTCGGGAAGCACTACGAAACGCGCAGGCGCACAGAGCGGAGCGAGGCGTAAGCCCCACCTTGATCTTCATCTTGGCCTGCACCAAACGGTGACCCTCCTCGAAAATTCCGCGAACGTTCGCTAGCGGCGCGGCCCGACCGATTTTGGACCCCCACGCCGCCGCCGACCTCTCCCGCTCCTCCTTCAGCAGCTCCCTGAGCCGCTGAACCTCCGCCGTCGCGACTGTGCGGGTTATGAGTCCCGCACCGGGAGGAGCAAAAACATGGGGCCAGATGCCAAATCACTGGTGATCAGACCCGTTCCACGACACGAGTTTTATTGCACAAAATGGGACATAGACGAGACGTGTCACGCAGCTTGCAAAGTTGAGCATCAACTATTTTGATCAGTCGGACTCACAGCTGCTGACGTATTCCATAATTATATTAATATATACCTGGTACCTAATATAATATATATATATATATATATATATATTATGAATATATACCAGTATGTATATATATTTGATACACCCTGGTATATATATATGTATATTCGTATATATATAAAATATATAGCGGAAAGCGCGAGAGCGTGAGTTAGCTGCATTCGATAAAAATCGACGAGCAGTGGGAATGCTGAACCCTATGAGCGACAAAAAATAAAGGCACGTACCGGGTGGGAGAAGGGACGACACCTGTGACCACGGGTTGTCCAGAAGATCGCCGAGGGTAAAGCCTCCTACGAGCTAGGCTGGAAAGTAAAAGTGATGAATACATACGAGTATATACCTGGTATATATAGGATATATATAGGATATATACACCAGGTATATATATATATATATTCCCGACACGGAAAAAAAAAAAACGTTGCCTACCTGGTGGTTCTTTTTCCGAATTGTGCTGTCGAAACACCTACTAATACTTACCCTGGTACTGCTGTATGACATTTTGAAGCGGTATCACTGTGGGCAGTTGCTCGGTCGAGGGGCCGGCCTCTGCAAAGGGCAGAGATATTTTTTGCCTCAAAAGAGCTACCCCACTACCGGCCGTCGTAGCTCGCGTCGTCGACGAAACCAACCGATTCTCTTTTTTTGACAAAGTTCTGGACCGGGAGGCGTTCTACGATAATGATAGAGGTTCACCCGACATTTTCTGGGGCCCCTCACTTGAGGGGGTTCCGTATCTCACCCGAAAACTGATTTTAGCAGAAATCAAATTGTATCCCGATGATTAACCCCATGGCCCAGGTATACCAAAACGTACTTTTTCGAAACAACATTATTGGCATTCCGACGAGTTTGGGTTAAGGGGCCCTGCCATTCAGAAACATTATAGCGGAAATGTGCTACCTCTATCGTAGAACGAGTTCCAGGGGAAAAAAATATAACTACAGTAGGCCAAACCGCAGCCGAACTAATGACTGTGGACGACCCCAGGTCGTCACTTGGCTGAGGGGGGCGCTTTTTATGAGGGCGGCACTCTCGGCGGCTGTTGCTGTTGGCCGTAGCAGGCGCGTCGAATGCTCCGATCGGGCGCCAGTGGGTGCGGTGAGGTTGATGTACGTAGTAGCTGCGTGTCGGGTGACGTACGAGGTCAAAGCTCGCTACTGCTGTAGGGTAGCGTTCCACACGTACGTGTTGATAAAAGGAGGGGGTTGGTGTTCAACGCGATCAACTTGTTTGTTTCGATCGCTTTGTGATATTCTGCTGCTACTGCTGCTACTGCTGCTACTGCTGCTGCTGCTGCTGCTGCTGTAGCTCTTGTTCGGACTGCTCTACAGCGCTGGTCCGACCTGGGCACGTTGCGCCTGTCGTTCTCCCCAATCTGAGGACGCTGCTAGGCACGCCCCTATACTGTTTACCGTCTCCTGAACAACAGACAATTCGTTATTTTACCCCCCTCCCCCCCTTTGCATTTTCTCACCGAAGCTGCGCACACGCAAGTTCGCCTCGCAAGCGGTTCTTAGTACGATACAGCTCACCCTTCAGCTCGCCGAACACCTCACGGCGCTTCGCCCTTGGTGCAAGCAACGTCTACCTGGTCGGTGAAAATCCGACGTGCTCCATCCCGGCATTGCAGGGATGCGAGGGTCTATGACCACACGACTACGGCCACGCATGATATCGAGTACACCCCCGCCTCCCACGGTGCTCCGTCTCGAAAGGGATGCGTGGTCAATGGTCAAGTAACTAAGGCAAACAACAAATGAGTACGCCCCCCCCCCCCGCGCCTGCTCCACCCCGGTATTATAGGGGTGAAAGGGTCTATGGCCATACGACTGCGGCCATGCATAACATGAGTACACCCCCCCCGAGCTTTAAAAGCGCTTTTTCTGCCTTGTACTCTGCGATCATGGAACTCTAACGCATTTCTTCATGGTAGCAAGAAGAATCAGTACCCTGAAGGTTCACCCTGGGTTAGCTGTAGTTTGGCTTAATCCTGTTCAAGAAGCTAATAAAAATGTCACGGTCAGAGGCCATCGTATCATTCTTCCGGAAGGTGATTCTGAGTTTTGCGTCCATCTCACCTGCCAGGCGGGCCCGCGTCTCCTCCGCCGCCTTCTGTGAGCTCACCACGTCTTCTTTCACAGTTTCCCTGGCTGCCTCTCCCGCCCTCTTCTCCATCAGGCGCGCGTCGGCTTCTATCCTGCGGGCTCGCTGCCGGCTGGCATCGAGCAACGCCTCGTGCAGCTGACACCAATTTTCGCGTCAAGACAAGTAAAGGAGGGGGGGTGTACTCGATAGGAGAGATGTACTCGATCCCATGGATGACCATAGTCTTATGACCATAGACCCTCGCATCCCTACAATGCCGGGACGGAGCACGTCGGGTTTTCACCGACCAGGCAGACATTGCTTGCACCAAGCGCGAAGCACCGTGGGGTGTGCGGGGTAGAAGTGATTCTATAACGTTGTAACGGTATAATCCGTATACTGCTGAAACAAACGATCGCACACTTATTGTACTGTAAATCCAAGCGTCCTGAAGGGGTTGGGGGATTTTTGCAGCTTTCGTTCACCGTTCTAGCTGTTCATTTACGGTGTCTTTACACAGGCCAAAGTGGGTGGATAGGTGGGTCAGTGGGTGGCTGGGTGGGTGGGTAGCCTGGTTGGTTGGAGAGTGGGTGCTTGGGTAGGTGGGATATATATATATATATATATATGTATATCTGTCCTGAAATATCTCGATCAAATAAGCTGGGGGATCGCTAACCTGTTCGGTACGTGTAAGATTGTACATGTGCACGTCTCTCACCTGGGCCCTGAGAGTTCTACTGGCGTCCAAGGCTCTTGCTCCGTCCGCAGCAGCGCGTAACTCCTTTCAGAAGTTCGGGCGTTCGTGGGGAGAGGGGGGGGGGGGGGTACTCCTTTATTGCTTGCCTTAGTCATTCGACCGTTGACCACGCATCTCTTTCGAGGCGGAGCACCGTTCCTACTCCTGGTAGAGACACCTGCAACATTTGGTCGCTCGTTACGTTGTTTTCATGCATTCCATAGAAATTTTACGCTAACCTTGTCCCCTTCCTGTTTCGCCGCCTGTGGCCACCATCTATCTCCCAGGATAGCGATCGTTTCGTCTCGCTGCTATCTAGTGTACCAAACTCCTCCTCGTCACATTCGTCTACAAAAGTTCGGGCGCGGGGTGTGTGTGAGAGCGGAGGAGGTTAAACATTCGAGGGCGGAGGCCGCCGCTAGCACAGACGGCGTTGCCCAGCTACACCGATACGCTAAGCCTTAAGCTTAGGAACATAACGTCCGCGGAGTTGTAAAGAGCGTACTCAATTTGGGCTATTCTCATTAGCTAGAAATAAATCAGCTAGTTGCAAGCTTTACGTACGTACACACGAAAAAAAGGTGATGGACATCATCGTGACAGTCAAGCCTTGTGCCCGTGGTTACCAACGAACTTTATTGCTTAGATTTCGTACGAAGAAGCTCCGATTACTTTATTTTTCGGTTTTCTACTCGCGGTTTCCCTTTTCTACCCCAGCGTTTCGCCAAAGAACACCTCTCCACCCCCCCTCCATTGGCTCAGGCCTCATTTGGTTTTACTGCGCGTGGGGCACAACACCGTCTCTCTGCGCCCCTGGACACTTTTTCAAGATAAGCTTTCTTGCGGCATACAATTTTCGCAGGGGTCACTATTCAGCGTATTTCTCGCTCGCTGAGAGACGCACGGGATGCCGGCCGTATTCTCCTCCCTGTGTCCCTTTTCTTACCTCAAGCTTATTCCACGCTACGTTTCTTCTTGCAAGCACTTTGCCCCCAAAAACACGGCTGCAGCTTTCGATTGATGCCAAGATAACAACAGGCTATTCTTGAAAACTAAAAAAAAACGTGGCTGCACTTTTTACTGGTCCGACGAAAACAGGGTGTAAAATACGATCAAGAAACTGCGCCTTGGACCACGGGTGTGACACACACACACAAAAATACAACATCTTGCTGTTAATTTGACAACAAGCCCGTCTCAGCGCTGAACACACCTCCGCCGAAAGGAATCCCTTTCCAGCCTCTTCTGCTCGGTCGCGTAATGCCGACACGCAAGCGTGGAACTCCCCATCGGGAACGCCACGTACCAACCCCAACGAGGCCAGGCCCTCCGTGAGGACCTGGTCAGCATTGTACAGCAGTGGTGCAATTGTTGTGGGCGGTGAAGAGCGCGCTCTTGGGTGTATTTTTCCTGAGTCACTCGTCAGCGAGGGTATAGTATATTTCGCGATGCGGGTATGTACACGCACTACAACGAAGAGTGGGAAAAGGTCTTGGTGTGTTTCATCGCGGCGGTACTATTATAATTCAAGGCGTGAAATTGTTTCCATCTACGAGTCGTACGTTAACCAACTACGATCGTAGTGGGTCTGGGTTGAATTTATTCAATTGATGCCTTTATTTTGTATGACCGGATCAAAACCGAATATTAAGAGCACACGATGTTGGTATAGAGCAGGCACTCCGCTGCGAATATTTAAGGAAACGAGCTGCTATCGCTGTGGCCGTGGTGTACCATATCGAGCTGCGCTATGATTGCCCCCAAATGCCGATGAACCCCCCCCCCCTCCAACTCCGTGAACAAAGGTGAGTAGTCATAGGACGGTCGTTTTTTTCCTTGCCTGTCCGAGGCCGATCACAACCGGTTGGAGGGATCGGTTCATTTGCGCCTTCTCCAGAGCCTGGCCGGTACAGAGGAGGTGGTAAGACAAAGGACAAGACGGACGACGTCAACGGACAAGACGGGAGAACGTCAACGAACAAAAGACGGGAGAAGGCCATGAAAAAGACGGAAGAAATGAACGGACAAAAACGGAAGACGTCAGCGAACAAGACGAAGGAGGTCAGCAGACAAAACCGAAACGTCAACGGATATGACAGGAGATGCCAACAGATAAAAAACGGGCGACGTCAACGGGCAAGACGGACGACGCCAACAGATAGGAGGGACGACGTCAGCGACAAAACGGGAATAAGTCAAAGGACAGAGGGATGACGTCAACGGAAAAGAGGCGGCACACCAGTGGAAAATACCACCATATATGTACTGCAGCGGCAGTGGATAATATTGGTATGTGCTGTTCACCATTGCTTGTGTTTTTTTTTTGTGGTTGGACGGTTGTGCGATCCACTTGGCAATCGGCATCCAGGCATACTTTGAGCAGCATCAGTCGTTCACGGTGTGTCTTTCAAGCGAGACCACCGCCGAAACACCGTAATTATTTTTTTCCGAGGGTGTCCGCTATCTTCCGGGTTACACTACGCTTGGAAACCTACACAGTATGCGAACACCTGCAGGCAGCGATATATTGGAAATCGAAATTTATAGAAGTGCATACCATAATACAGCCAAAAGCGCAGTAACGGCAAAGTGCGTTCGTTTGAACGTGCGGTATGCTTCAAGTGCGTTAAGGTATCCATAGACAAGGAGTTACGCGCAGTGCTACGTATACGTATGAACAAACCGCATACATCCAGACTCGACTAAAACAAAAAAACGCTGTTTTTGCCAGGGGGCTATGCAGCTGCCCACCCACGAGGGAGAGTCGGTTGCTTCGTTGTTCGTGGGATCGTGGCGGTATCGTTCGAATTGGATTCGACAACGACATGCTGGTACCTGGTGTCATACGTGCTGACACGATCATAGATACCAAGCAAAGCACTTTGGAGACAGGCGGAAAGGGTGGGTAGGTGTTGGGACCGCGGGGCGGGATAAGAGGGTGCTTCACGCTCGCCGATAAGGGGAAAGATCTGCTGCTTCGTTTCTTTGAGCGGGGCTATTCGGGTGTTGTTCGAAATGACTTCAAGGTCGCAAAAAAACTTCGAGAGTTACGCTTGGCGAGAAAACGTGGCTAAGACAACGGGGGACAAACAGACGGACAGACAGAAATCGGGTTTTCGAGACGGGGACGCCAATAGACACCGGGGAATACCTCGTCGACAAAAGACAGAGCGGCGGCAGGCAGATGGTGGCACAATTCCTACACTCCCTTACGCGAAGTGCCAAACGAGCGGTACCTCGAACCTCGAATCTGTATCGCACAACTCATAATCCCTTTAAAGAAGACAACATTTGTGATCAACGGCTGCCCCCCCCACGACCAGAAAAGCGCCTAACGTGCCCCTTACGCCCGCATGCTCGGGCCCATATCAGCTGCTACGGCGGGGGCGGTTGTATGGGGTTGTGCGAGTTACCTGACGCAAATCCGCGGCCTCTTTCTTCGCCGCAGCAAGCCTTTCCTGGGTCTCCTGCAAACGCCGATGGAGCTCCGCCTGACATCGTTCTTGAATGGCTACCGACCCCAGACTGCACCACACGGAAACCAAGGAAGCATGGCGGCAGCAGTGAGACGCAGCGCATACAGTGCTATCGCTCCGTATCCACCAAACGAGCTTGTCTGCCCTGATGATCGAGTGTATCTCGCCCTAAAAAAAACCATTGGAATCGGTGTTACCCGTTAAACTTTTTCGCTTACACCCCTCAACACAGTTTAAATTCACACGAAAACGGTGCGCTCGCTTTTGGTATGGCACCCGGTCTGAGGTACAAAACGCGCGCGCCGGCTCAACAACGGCAGGAGGTGACGATAATGGCATTCGTAGGTGGAAACCATGTCGCGAGCGCTTTTTCTCGACAAAGTCAACGAAATCTATTTTCACGCACGCTTCGTCATAAACCGGTGGTGGCTCAGAGCAGGGGTCCACCAATCGGGAAGGGGGGGCGAGTAGGATGGCTCCTGGCACTCTATCCCAGCCGTGGGTCAGCGTCGTTCTTTGCTATTAGCGCGCCTAAGACAGGACCGACAAGGTAGAAATGGGAACGAGTCGAAGGAGGACAACATCCTACAAAAACCCTTTCCCCGACGAACACACGACACATCAGCTGCCCCTGCTTTCGCTTTATTGTTCGGCTCGACAGACGCAGCTACTCCCACGCTACCCTGAACAACTGGTTCAACACACTCAGCTACTCCCGCGCTCCACTTCTGGATGGTACAAGAACGACAAATCTTGCAGCATTCGCCTCTCCTAGTGTTTCCCCGCCCTGCCCCCCCCCCCAATCCATCCGCCAAAGCTACAATGGAGGACCGGGAACGAATCGAAGGAGGGAAGAACCCCACGACAATCCCCTTCTCGTAGCACAAGCGACAAAGCAGCCACGCCCTATTTCCCCCTCTTGGTTGGTCGAAGGACGAACCTCGCAGTAGTCGCCCCTCCTTCTGGCTCCCCGCTCTGCCTTCCCTGGCCCTCCTCCCTATACGCCAAAGCCTCCGCCGCCGCCTTTTGCGCCGCTCTCGCAGCCCCGGCGCGCTCTTCGTCCAGCACCCTCTCCAGCTCTCGGATAGAAATCTTGGCGTTTCGGACCGCGAGGAGAGCCTCCTCCGTTGTTGATACCTGCAGGCTGTACCGCCTCTCCCACCTGGCTAATTAAATAGCATCACAACAATATGCAGGGATAGGTGCGTAGGTTAATCTCCGTAGAGCTGCACCCTAAGCTGTCTTCGTTGCATGAAATTACTTGAAACTGCTACGAGATCGTTTTAGTTGTATTGTAGTAAAAGGGCTTACTAGCCCTTTCAAAACTGCACTCCAAGGTTTTGGAGAATATTAATGCCGTGGAATATTTGCAAGTCTGTTCACTTGTGATGACCCGACCCGCGGGTTGGGTCGGGTTGGGTCGGGTCGGATCCGGTCAGGAGGTCTTCAAAATATCACGCGTCGGGTCGGAGTCGGATTAAGTGACCGACCCGATCCGCGAAGTTTGACCCGGCTCGTAAACAGCAGTGGAAAGTCGAGTCTGGGCGTTAATATTTCGGCGGTATTTGTGGTAATAAGGTCAATTCATTACGGCTTGTACTGTCACAGGGCGTGGGTGAGGAAGGAGGAGATGCGGGCGAGACGGAGAAAGAAGGGCCCTAAAGCGTCAAAATCGGATTTCCATTGATTCCCTGGGCGAGAAATATTATATGCAAACCGATTCCACATCGGTGATGCCCATCTACTACGAAAATTCAAGAGCGCATTTTGTCAGCCTGCGGTGTCTGGCGGCGTAGTTGCACACATAGATATATATGCCGTCGACAAATCGAGTCATGTGATGTCGCGGGCCTCAACAAAAACCAAGTTTTGGAGCCTCCGTAATTGCTCCCTGTATTTCTAGGATGGATAGACTTACCGTCGAGAGAGGCCAGTATCGTAGTAATCAAGGCTAGTGCTCTCCCAAGTGGTTATTGATTTCACCATAAAAACCTAGAAGGAAATATTAAGATTCAGCTTAACATCCTCACCTGCCGCCGCCTCAGCTAGCCCGACGAGCCGCTCTTTGTGCTGTGACGACTCCACCTGGCTGCCACACACAGCCAGCGGGTTTCCAGCGCAGGCGCTATTTTCCGTCCCTCGGCTCAGACCGATCGCCTTGGCGGTTTTACACCTCGCGTTCCCCCGTGCCTCCGCAGGCAAAGACGGTCTCTGCTTGGACCTCCGCGATCGCCGGCCTTGCTTTGGTCGCTTGTTGCGCGCGACATATGCACCGTGGGGGATGGGGCGGTTGCGATAAAGCAGGATTTCGTTTACGTACGAGAAGTTGAAACCCAGGTCGAGCAATTCAATGGAAATTATTATCACCTGTGGATTATGAGGTTCTACCCAATGGTTGACAGCCATCGGTCACGAGAACAGTTACACTTGTTGGTTTGGGGAAAAACGATACTATTAACAAAGTACTTTGTCACGCTGGCTAGGGAAGAAGCGTCATCTCCGGTTTGTCGCGTACGTATATACACGAAAAAAATGTTTTCAACGTTACCCTCTTTCTGGTCGAATGCGGTCGAACCGGTGGGGCTCGGCTGTACATATATGTGCGGGATTGCGGAGCGTTCATGGTAATTCTCGGTAGCGTTCAAATGACCCAGCCGAAGGCGAGAGCGTCCCCGTTCCGTAGTGAGCGCGCACAATGGTTTATTCGAAGCCGTTATTGATAGGAGCACCTCTGACCCGCCTGTCTGGGAATGGCGCACGCGAACATACGTTCACAGATCGCTTGCAGAGAACAACACCCCACAGTGAAAAATAAAACCCTGCCTGATGTATGCGAGTATCGTTCGGTTACACGGTACCGAACGCACCTGGTACAGCAGTAGAGCATCGTTCGATGTAAGATACTGATGTACGTACGATGCTTTGATGAACCACGCCTGGTAGCTCGTAATAACAGCTGCTTTCCAATAGTGATTCTACAGGCCGTATCGCCGTCTGAAAATCTGTACAGAGGAGAATACCAGATGCGACGAGGTTCCACCCGGAATAGCAAAAGCGAACGACGCTATGCGGATCGAAGAAATGCGGGGGTCCTCGAAGACAGCACGTCGAGTACTGCTCATACCCGCATGATTTCCTCACCGAGAGGCCACTACTACCCCTTTTGTGACCCTGTGTGCGTACTTACTTAAGATAGACGCGAGAATTTCGATACGATATACTGTACCATCAGGCTAGCAGGAGCGAGCAGCGGTAAGTATTACCATGTTGCGCGTGTGTCGTGCAGCTTCTTAGCGTTCCTGTTCGAACACATCCACTCAACACCCCTGCAACCCAGCTTGCGTGCTTCTTGAGACCGATACTGTAATTATCATACCGACACACTTCTCGACAAGTTTCCTTCTCGAGTTTCAAAGGGGTTACAGCAGTAATACTGGCACGTACAGTAGACATACCAAACACGACAGGTAAACGAACGATACTCACCGACACCTCCGTCTTCTCTCTAATCTTTTTTTCGCCCCACGCTTGAAGCACACAACGCAGGCTTTCTCGTGCCCTTCTCCCTCCGGGAACGCCCAGCGTAGAGATGCACGTCGCCAACAGATCGTCGAAGCCGTCGCAGCTGGTGTCAGGGGAATCGACGCATGCGCTTGGTTCTGGCTTTGTTGGTGCGGTGGACGCAGCGGGAGCCCGTGGCAGAAGGGGCGACACAAGAATCTCCGCTGCTACTGCTGTATCGGTCCTTGCCGACCTCGAGAAAGCAGAGACGATCTTGGCTGAGCTGTACGGTGTTCGCGATGAAAAAAGGTGGGTTGCGTACGAGTATATATGAACAGAAACAGACCGGAAGACGAGACTGCTGTGTGATTGAGAGCGAGTCGTTTGGTGCGCCAACAGGTTGCACCTGATGCACGTACTGCTGTACCAGGAATGTAAAATACGTGCGAGTACGAGTATGAATATGAAAAAAACGCTACGGGCGTTAAAAACTGGCATCGCCGACAGAACCTCGAAGCTTTCAGCTACGTTATGGAGTGCGTCGAGAGTTTAAGAGAAAACGCCGCACACCCTACCTGGTGCCGTGCCTGGTCTTCCTGCTGAAGGTTCTAGACCCGCCAGGCTGGCTTCCGACGAACCCGCCCGCCAGTGGATAGCACTGGTTCGCCATCGCTGTCCGAGCAAGCCCCTCCATAGGCGCTTGTCTATCGTTACTAATATTAATAGCTGCCATCGCCGTACAACAGCAGCCGGCGAGCTACTTATTTATACGGTCGTAGGGGGAGTCCCTGTCACCCAGTGTTTATCGGAGAGGTGCGATAGGTAGGTGTCAAGCCGACGACTCTGTAATCTCGTTGAAAGAGCGTCTGTGGTGAGGTAACCTGGCGCTATAGCTGATTCGAGCACGAGTACACACGCCTATTGATAGTGAAATCTCGACGAGAATGAAGGCATGACTATTTTAATTTGGAAAATACGAAAACTCGTTAACCGGTATTCTTGATCAACAAAAGCGTTTCGCTACTGCGAGTACGAGTACATGCGACACATCTGAGTTATGCGTACTTTTGAAAGTGCCAATCGACCTGCGCAGATCGTTGATCCGCGATAATTTTCCGTCGATGTGGCGATCAGACAGCGGTGGTTGTTGTCACTCGATGACTATGTGAGGGGCACACCGCCAGTACAGTACGCCAACAAGACGGTGATGAACAGACCCCCACCGTTTCGTACTACATAGTCAAGATTACGACACCAACTACAACTACTGTCAATCTCATCGGAATCAACGTCACATAGCGCATCGTGCATCATGTATGCATGCATCGTGGTGGGGCGTCTATTTCATTCACTCTGAGTTGTGTTTTTTTTTGTGTCGTTGTCCACCGGTCTAAAACAACGGCTGCCTGCGCACGACGACGTCGTCATACATCATCGAAAATATATAGACGCCGTTACAAACGAAACGGCGGTGCCATAACGGCAAAAATATTTTAGGAAACCCTGGTTTGCACCATCTGCAAAAGACTACAGGTTTTATCTTCACGTCGACCGACTCGCGCTCCAGCGCAAAGCGCAAACAGCTCTAAGCAGCGCAACCCCCGGGACGCTCGCGGAAGCTGCAATGCCGACCTATAATGAGGTGAGGCGAAAAGTGCAGCAGGTGGAAATTGCAACCCACCTGATTCGACTCCTCTTTTGTTCCTGCACCGAAAAAATTACATGATGTGGAATCTGGATTGCTGTAGAAAAGCACCGCAACTTCCAATTGCGGTGTTTCGCCGCAAGCGAAAGCACGCGTCCGAGGCTCAGCCAGCTGAGATTCGGCACGGAGATAAATTCGATTCGCGACAAGAACCCCCCTCTTGTTGGGAGCGAACGGTCCTCCGCCCCCGCCGTTCCGCCGGTCATTGCGTCGCTGCCCGCAACCAGTCAGTTTTGTTCCTGACAGGTCCCTCCCTCGATGATGAAGAGACCCTCGGATTTTTCACTCGACCTTTCTTTTTGTTTTGTCTGTCCAAATGCTAAACAAACCACGGGAGCAGATGGCGTTCGAGGCAATCCTCACCCTGAAAGAGCGGAGCGGCTCTAGCGTGCAGGCTATCAAGAAGTGCATTGTCACCAAGTACCCCGACCTCGCCTTCGCCCCGCACCAGCTGCGCAGCGCGCTCAAGAAGGGGACGTCCACGGAGAAGTTCATCAAGGTACGATATAAACGTCGGGCGATATTACTACTCTTGCCACGCGAAGGGAGCACCAGCCCACGTGGCCCCGGGCGTGGCTTGATGTGATGGCCTCGATTTGTGTATTATTTTGTGTCTTTTTTTTGTAGACCCCTCCATATTTTCCGGTCTTGTGCGCGGGGTTGATTGGCGCTGGCCGACAAAGAAAGCAGTGCCGCCGCCACAGCATCTATGCTCTGGTGCGCTCCGAGCAAAGGCGAGGAGACCCCCGCTCCCGTTGCTGACTGTTGCCGTGGTTAGGGCGGGGCGGGGCGGGGCGGGGCGATAGATGCCTGTGATTGGACGCGAGCCACACGAAGATTTTTACCAGGTGTGTTTCTTGTCGTCAGTCACTATTAATACTACTGCTGTGGTATCATATATATGGTCCCGAGTATAGGCGGCTGTTTTCCATTGTTGAGTTTTCGGCCTGTGGTCGCTCGCTCGCTCGCTCGCTGGCTGGATGCAATTGGCCCCTACAGCAGTATTAATAGTAGTAAATTCTTATTTCAACGGCGGGAGAAGATCAAGCTTGAAGGCGATCGACACACACACGATAAGCAGGCGCCACCGGCACCTCGGTGTCCGTCGCAACCAGAACGGGTTGCCGCCAAACGCGCAACCGACGGAGGGAGGAGTGTGATTTGTATCATCTCCAGCAGCAGCGCATCCCGCAAAAAGGAAGGGCCTCGTCGCCGAGGCTATGAGACTCTCGTGGTGGCAGGCTGCTACGGGTACAAGTTACAAACAGCAGGAGCAAAAACTGCAAAAATTGGGTTCCCCTCCCCCCCTTTTTTTTGCGGTCTTTTTTCTCTGTTTTCTCATGGAAATGTGCCAAACGGCTACATCCGAATGCGCATAAAGCCTGTACTTGCAGGCATAATGCATACCAGGTACGTCCGAAAAAGTAAGGGCCGTTTGGATAGCTATATATAGCAATATCCAAACGGTTCTTTCCTTTCCGGACAGATTGGTACTTCGTGGAAAACTACCAGGTGTAAAAAAAAAAGTTCACCAGTCTCAGGCAAAGAAAACGAGTGAACGTGCTGAAATATGTCGAATTGAGTGATGTATGTTGAGCCACACAAACCTACCACACCCGGTACAGCACCACACCCGGTACAGCAGTATGCACCTTATGATATCACACGGGGTGGTAAGACAACACCCCTCCCCCTGGGACGAATTTTCCTTCCGAGCCGGTTTTCGCGAAAATAACGGGGGCACACCGAACCACAATAGGGGTGGGCTTTCTGCTGTAGCGAATATCTCGCTGAGACCTTTCCACAGGCGGCGCAGCGCTCGGCGTTAGTACCGCTGTCCCCGTTCCTCAAGAGATAAATAAATAAGCTTCAGAAATTCGTCCTATTTATAGCGGGTGTGTTGACTCTGCGCGCTCCGTGTTGTTCGTTAGCGGAGCAGATTAACGAAGAAAGAGAGCGCGACTTTTCCTCCGGCAGTAGTTTCGATGCTTGCTGTACATTCGACCTCCGAGGGCGCTCGAAATTGATCAGATCATCTACCGATTCCAGATGCAGTTACTCCGGCAAGCTCAGGCGACGGCGATCCAGTGGTCCCAACGGAGATGCGTAACATCTGTTGCAGTGTACTTTTGTGCTTTTATCTATTTGTTTGTTTATTTATTTATTTATTCATTTGTTATCTTCACTTTTTACTGCTGTCCATCTTAAAAAACTCGTACAAGGTTTTATCCTCAGCGATCTTCTGGACAAGCCGCGGTCACAGGTGTCAGTCCCTTCGTCCCTTCTCCCCCCCGGTATGATACGTATCGACATTTTTGTCGCGCAGAGGGTTCAGCATTCCCACTGCTCGTCGATTTTCATCGATCGTTGCTAACTCACGCTCTCGCGCTTTCCGCTAATCATATTTTTTCGCAAGAAAAAAGTCCTTACCGTACGAGTACGAGTATGCACTCGGTGAGACTCGAACCCACGAGATTGATCTTAGTAGGCACGCGAATTACGTACCAAGCCACCATGGACGCCCGCTACTGCTTTGCTGTATGAGTACAAACTGTGCTGTATGAGTACAAACACTGAGGGTTTTTTTTTCAGTTTTTCAATACATAGTCCCGAATGAAAATCCTGCGACGACGTTATCGGACGATGAAAGATGATACACGATGTAAACGACGATCGGCGATGCTCGGAATATTTAGCACTGGAGGGATTACGTCGAGGTGCTTTCGAGAGGAGGGATGTGCTACTTGTGCACACCTTGTATGGTACTCTGCCGGAATACGTGTCCACATAAGTTGTACCAGTACCCCTCTATATAAGCTGCAACGGGAGCTATAGGTTAAATTGACAGACGACACGAGAACGTGGAAGTGTGGTGAGCTTAGGCTTTATTTCTACCAATCCGCCGGAGGTTGAAAAAAAAAAGAAGGAAAAAAGTACCCTTCTAGGATATAGAACTTGGACAAACACTGGGTGTAGTGATGTAGTTGGGTAGGACTGATGTAGTTGGGTAAGAATAAGGTTAAATGTGAAAACAACACACACGTTCGACAGAAGCAAGAGAAGTGCCTCCGTGCGCCAATACTGGTGCTCTCTGTGCGTATCCGTTGGAAAGCGAAGCAGCAGCAGCAGTATTACTGTAATAGCAGCAGTAGCAGCACTACTGGTGTAGCAGCAGCACTACAGCAGTAGTATCAGCAGCTGCACTACAGTGTAGCAGCAACAGCAGCAAGGCAGCACAACAAAGCAAAAGGCAGCGGCCGGCCTAAAACTATAATCTGCTGTTTAGTGTCGAACGAAATGAACTCCGGTTTCTCATACATACCTGGTGCTACTGCTGTATTCATACATACTATGTCATATCTCATACCCTGGTGCATGTATACCGTACGCACCAGGCACGCTATAAGAATACACGAAATACTGAATACCGATCCCATGTTTGTTGTTTGTTTTAATGTTGAATGTTGAATATTGAATTTTGAAGCCCGTCTTGAGGGCGCGGTGCGTTTAGCGTTCAGCTTCCAGCGTTCAGCGCTCAGCGACAACCAGAAAAATTGCCGGTGTATAAACCTGAGCACTGGCAACTGCCACAGCTCTTGATTGTGCCGCGCTGCGCGGGCTTCGCATATCGGCAAATCTGCGAAGGGGCCCCTATCAATATTTATTTTGCCCACCGAAACCGAATTAAAGAGACGCGGCGAGCTGGTTTTTTGTTCAACCATAGTTTTTACTCTTCAGCTCTCTGGATATGCCGTGGCCACAGGGGTCTTCCCTCCTCTCCCCCGGTATCAACACGCCTCCAGTCTTATCGCGCAGAGGGTTCGGCGTTCCCACTGCTATTAATATTAATAGTCGATTTTACTCTTAAGTTTGCTCTCGAGCTTTCCGCGATGAGAAAAAGGCACGTGAACTTTTTTTTTGGGGGGGGGAACCGGGCAGAGGATTTGAACCCGGGCCCTCATGCGGTACGTGCTGGTATCCGAGGTTAACCTTTTCAGGACTACAGCCCCTTTTTGGGACAAAGTTGAGTGGTTTGTCCCCAAAACGGGACTGCAGTCCTAGAGGGGCTAGGGGCGACCGTTTTGTCCTGTGATTCCAGCATTCAGGCCCGCACCTTTTACGAGTGCAAGGTCCTCACATGAACACGATATTTTTTTTTATGTTTTTTGTTTTTTCAACCCTCCACCCTCCACTCCCACTCCACTCCACCGTCGAAAGTCGTGTCTCTTTGTCCCCCTCTCTCATGCTTGACCGCCAGCAACAGCTTCCTGGTGTTGCTGTTATCTTCGTATGTGTACGTAGACCCGGCGGCATGCATCAGCGCATCCAGTGTACGCCGTGGATAAATTAAAAAAACACCATGGTAGGTGGCAGAGATTCAAGATTTTCTATGAATAGTCGTTAGTATTGGATGGTGCAGCGGGTCGTTTTTTTGTTGCGTGGTGCGTACCTGGTGTTTATTTAGTATGAGTAATTCTCGTTTTTTTTTTCAAGTTTTTTTTGTCTTTGCGTTGCTGGGTGTTTTTCGTCCAGCGCATGGTAGCTGCGTTTTTTGTGTATTTTTAATTCTTCGGTTGACACGAGTACCAAGGGTAGCTGCTTCCTTTGTTGTAGTGAGGACGATCGATCGTGAGTCTCGTGGACGAAATCACTGCCTGGTGTAGTAGTACATGTGCGTGGCCCTTGTCTGTCGCGGAGTGGCGTCCAGCTTGGACCGCCATCGGCACAGAGCTTAGCGAACGGCTCTGTCCCAAGTAGTCTGTGGTCACTCTGTAATCGTCAACGTATGTACCAGCACTTGTGATATGTGTTTATAGTAGTTAGCCTTTTTAGTACTACACTTCGCCGAACCGTCTATTTGACTGTAATTGCAAGTAAGTTTGTACCCAAAACGGGATGCAGTTCTAAACAAAGGGGTTGAGGGAGCGTTCTTATAGGAGACTTTTCTTTTTTGCCAATTCGTTTTGGCGAAAAAGGAAAAAAAAAAACTCAGGAAATGTAAGAGACAGCGAAAAAACGGGAAATCTTGCGAGTAGCATAATGTAAGATTTTCAGAAAAAAAACAATACTGGAGAAAAAGCAACGTACCCGTTGATACAGCAGTAGTAGTAGTCCGAAAATATACAGCTACATGTGGTACTGCTGTGTACTTCGTGTGAACATACCAGGTACTGCCCGGGGTTCAGCAGTGCTGGTCATGCTTCGTATTCACGTACTGCAGTGGAAAACTACAGCTGCATCACGAGCTTACAAAATTAACTTGACTGTTCGTGGCGTTTGTTTCGAGCATACAGCAGTACATGACTATTAGAACCGCAGCCCCGTTATGGGGAAACCCCCCTCATATCCCAAGTAGTTTGTCCTCAACACGGGGCTGCAGTCCTAAATAGGTTATTAATCTCTCATTATGGGCCAGGCTCGAATTGTGTCAGGCAGGGTGTGCCCTACTCGTACTTTAATTTCAGTATGAAAAGGGCAGTCACGGCTATTAATAGTCCAAACCTCGACCCTGAAATTCTTGAATCCAAAAATTGCAGTTACTGCTGCCGTAATCGCGCGTACTACATATACACAACTGCCTGATAGAGGTAAGTGTGGGAACGTATACAGTTAGTGCTGTGAATTGTGCGCGTGTATCACCGAAAAAAGTGTTCGGTGCTTATTTTTCATTTTGTCTAGACACCGAGAGATCGCAAGTGACAAGGCCGAACGACATAATAGACAATCCGATCATGTTTTCACATTTCCCCCGAATCTACCCATAAGTGGCTACTTCAATCGCTCAGAGCTCAAAATCGCACGTTCTCTTGAAGGGAGTCGCCGGAGCGCACTTTTAGGTTTTTCCAACGCACCTGGTCATGTTGTATTCCACATTCCACAGTTTGTATGGGTGCAGGAACCTATTGTTACAACGGGGCAAGATTTACCCAACCTGTTTTTAAGAATTTATGGTGTGTGCCGTATATGTTTGCCCCAAAACTTGCCCCAAGGTATTGAAGAAGCATACCAGGTACCAGGTATATAACATTTCCTTTTTTCTAATCAACCATACAGAAAGAAATGCGAGCTTTGTTGCCAGCCATTCGAATTCAGTTCTTGATACCAGGTATACTATTACGGGGGACCATAGTTATGGCCAAATATTTGTTATTAAAAATGGTTAAATATATAGTTTTTTATGTATACCATAGGTCCTATTAACTATGGTCCCCCGTAATAGTGGTAGGCTCTACCGACGTACTATTAATAGGAGGCAGGGAGGACGGAGAGAGGGGGTCAATCTCGAGTACCTCGTGCTTGATGCGCATAGGTGCGCGTGTAAAACAGAGGCATGCGAGCAGAATGCACGGCACTGTCCGCCGCCTATTGATAAGACCTAGCCCACTGTAGCTCGTGTACTGCTGTTGTGGTGTTTGCCGCACTGGTTTTTTGCCCCAAGATTTGCCCCCAAGATCCCGAAAAGGTGGCATTTTTTTTTTGTAGATGTTGATCGCCTCATTCATTTCGAAAACAAATGGCGGGAACGCTTGCCGGAATGTGTAGGCAGGTGCGTGGGAAACACATGGAAGAGAGCTCTTGCAGCAGTTCCGTTCAGGAGAACGTCAGATTTGGATATCTACGCGATTGAAGTCGCTATTAATGGGAAGCAAAGGGGAGATCGGTGGGGACTAACTGTAAAAACGAGGTCGGATTCTGTGACGTTCGGACAAGGTCATGGTGATAATTACACCCAAAAATGCCTGATGTAACGAACAAACGGGTAACGTAAATTAGAAAGACGTTCGCCCCCTCTTTTCTCTCGCTTGCCTCTGATGCGTTGGGGCTATTTTATCAATGGTTGGTATTTATTTTCGGTCGCGCGTATGGTTTAGTTGGTTTAGTTAGATACGACGTATTCGACGTGCACTTCTACTGACAGTTTTTTTACTCTAATTAACCCTAAGACACTTCTGGTAGTTGTTGTATACGTGCATACGCTTGACGATTGCGGCGGGCGTTTCAGAAGGACTTCATCATGCTATGCGAACCGTCGTGGTCACCGAATCACAGCATGACAGCTGACGTATTTAAAGGGTTCAACACAAAATAGTTTCGAGGTTATATGCCACTCACCACCGTCATTATTTTGGTCTGTTATGTTGACGATGCCAGGTTTACGTTGCCGGACCTTTTGTCACTTGCTTTTTATTTTACCACTGCGACGGATATAAGTAAGAACCGGTTTGGGGTGTGAATACGTGAGAAAAAAAAAAGAACAAAACGACGCGTACATTTTCGAACAGAGTGGTGTATTTCGTTTTCAGTTCGTGGTGGTAAGTAGAGACTGCAGGTTTGGCATTACCCCGTTGGTTTAATACGAGTGTATATTATACGTATTTTTTCGTCGATTTTGTTGTTCCTTGTTTTTGTTTTTGTACAGCATCACTTGCCGTGCGTTTCTGCACGCTACGTAACAATGCTTTCGTCGTGCACCATTTTGATATCGCCGCGACTTATCTTGTCGGCTGGGTCCGGTTGATTGTCCGTTACTATAACAAGCTGTATATAAACCACATCGCGCTGGGATTTTTTTTTTACTGTGTGTCCCCCCACTTGTGCTCACCGGTTGCAGTTCAGCATATACGATAGTGTGCTTGTTCCAGTTGCAAACGCTTGCGCGTACAGATTCAAGTCATTGGTGTACTCCTCGTATTTGTGAGGCATATGAGGCCTGGTTTAAGTTGAGTCTAGTCTGCCGACCGGGTAGGTTTCGTCTTCCAACTCTTTTCGGAAAACGCTAGCGACGCGTTTGTGGTCAGCGACAAGGTTTTCGACGCGGCTCGTGGGTTTTTATACATGCAGGTTGGCTTTTTTGACACCCCGTTGCGCTTGCCCCCTAGTCCCCCGTCGGGCAGTGCGCACACCGGAAAATGAAGTGATATTTTAAAGTTGTCATGCATATGCAAGTCCGCCTCACAAGCGGTCCTTCGTAGGATGCGGCTCACCCTTCATGCGGCTCCCGGAACACCTCACGGCGCTTCGCGCTTGGTGCAATCAATGTCGGCCTTGTCGGTGAAGCCCCCGGCGTGCTCCGTTCCGACATTGTAGGAGTGCGAGGATCTGTGATCATTCAACTACGGTCATGCTTGATATGAGTACCCCCTCCCCCCCTCGGGTGTTGCATATCAACTAATTCGACGCCGTCATCCATATGCCGAAAAGTCTGCCACACAATCGATCCCCAGCGGGCTGCAGCTCACCCTACACCTCACGGCACTTCGCGCTTGGTGCAAGCAATGTCGGCCTGTTCGATGAAAACCCGACTTGCACCCTCTCATGCGAGGGTCTTACCGTCATACGACTACAGCCATGCATGACATGGGTACACCCCCCCCCCCCCCCCCCCTCGCAGGGTCTATGGTCATACGACTACGGCCATGCATGAGATCGAGCACATCTCTCCTATCGAGTACCCCCCCCCCCCCTCCTCGGCGAGGTGAACAACCTTTACTCCGCACAAGGGGGAATGATCGTGTCACTTAGTGTTTATGGTAAGGTACCCACGAGGCAGTTACGTAGTACGCTCATTGCGGTCTCTGGAAATGCCTACACCGGAAATTAAATCAACTCATTGAAGCTGTCATCCATATGCAAGTCCGCCTCACAAGCGATTCTTGGTAGGATGCAGCTCACCCTTCACGCGACTCGCCAGACACCTCACGGCGCTTCGCGCTTGGTGCAAGCAATGTCTGTCTGGTCGGTGAAAACCCGACGTGCTCCGTCCCGGCATTGTAGGGATGCGAGGGTCTATGGTCATACGACTACGGCCATGCATGAGATCGAGTACATAATTCCTATCGAGTACACCCCACCCTCGGCGACGTAAATCAATTATTCGGCGCTATCATCCATTTTCAAGACAGTCCACCTCACAAGCGGTTCTTAGGAGGATGCACGTCATCCTTCATGCGACTCGCCCAACACCTCACGGCGCTTCGCGCTTGGTGCAAGCAATGTCAGCCTGTTCGGTGAAAACCCGACGTGCTCCGTTCCAGCATTGTAGGGATGCTAGGGTGTATGTATGGTCGTACGACTACGGCTATGCATAATAATGAGCCCCCCCCCCCACTCCCCGTTGATGCAAATCAATTAATTCGACGCAATCATCCTTATGCAAGAAAGTCCGCCTCACAAGTTGGTAAGAGTAGGATGCAGCTCACCCTTCACGCGACTGGTCGAATCCCTCACGACGCTCCGCGCTTGGTGCGAGCAGTGTCGGCCTGGTCGATGAAAACCTGACGTGCTCCGTTCCATGCGAGCGTCTACGGCCGTATGCCTATGAACATGCATGACATGAGTCCCCCCCCCCCACCCCCAGTGATTCGACGCTGTCCCATCTGCAAGAATGTCCGCCTCACATACGATTCTTAGTAGGATGTAGTTCACCCTTCATGCCAATCGATGAACAGCTCAAGGCGCCCCGCGCTTGATGCAATGTCGATGTGGTCGGTGAAAGCCTGACGTGCCCTGTCCCAGCACTACAGTCTGTAGGGATATGTGGATCTACAATCATACGACTACGGCCATGCATGACGTAAGACCCCCCCTTCCTCCCCGGGGATATTTGATGACGACCTAGGATGAGTTTCTGTTGTGTGTTTACCTTTCTGTTTCTTCCTGACCCTGTTCGATGCTACTATCGTGTGTTTCTACGGGGGCCCATAGTTCATAGGACCAAATATTGTTGGTAAAGATGGTCAAGCATATAGGTTTTTATGTATACCATACCTGGTAGGTCCTATTAACTATGTTCCCCCGTAATAATATATATTGTCACTACTGGCAGGCTCTCCTGTCGAAACTGTTGCAACCGGTACCTGGCCGACGTCCTACCCGCTATATTCGCTAGGCGAGACATGCCTGCCAACTAACCATCATCCCACCCCACCCCTCCGACCGCACCCCGCCTTCGCAAAGGTGAAAAATTCGTATAAGCTGAGCCCCGCGGCGAAAAAGCCTCCGCCGAAGCCGAAGAAAAAGGTGGTGAAGAAAGCGCCGGTAAAAAAACCCAAAAAGAAAAAGCCGAAGAAGGTCGTCAAGAAAAATACCACCACCAAGAAAAAGACCGCCGCCGGCGCTGTCGTCAAGCGAACGGTCAAGAAGAAGCCCGCCGCTACCGCTGCATCTCCCGGTGGGGGCACGGCGGGATCGTCTCCCGCGGACGCCGCTCCGGCTCTTGTTGATGGGGCGGTGGCGGCTCCCGGGACCCCCGGGGCTGCGGGAGGGGGGGCACAGTCTGCGCTGCCCGCTTCCGCTAAGAAGAGCAAAGCCTCCGGTACTCCCAAAAAGAAGGTGGTGAAGAAGGCGAAGGCTACGATTATCAAGAAGAAGTCCCCTGCGAAGAAGGCCGCGGCTGGAGTTCCACTAAAGAAGAAGCCTACGACGAAGGCGGCAGGAAAGACAACACCAGTCAAGAAGAAGACGACCGGGGCGGCTGGTGCTGCGGCGGGGGGAGGGGCGGGGTCGGCAGGAGGAAAGAAAAAGGTCGCCCCGAAGAAGAAAGACGCCAAGCCTGGTGCCAAGAAGGGCGCCAAGCCTGGCGTTAAGAAGACCGCCAGCCCTAAGCTAAAGAAGGACCTGACGGCCAGCCCCAAACCGAAGGGCGCGGCCGCAACAGCACCCAAGAAAAAGAAGGATCAGGTTGGAGCAGCAGCATCAGCACCCAAGAAGAAAAAAGATCCGTCGGCAGCGGCACCAAAGAAGAAACAGGATCAAGCTGGAACAGCAGGCAAAAAGAAAAAAGAGCCGCCTGCCGCAGGAGCACCCAAGAAGAAGGTTGCCCCCCCCGCACCCAAGCAGGCTGCTGTATCCAAGCAGGACCCGAGTACTGCACCCGAGGACCCTAAGAAACCCGAGGAACCTCAGGGATCCCAGGGGGCCCAGGGGGCCCAGGGGGCCCAGGGGGCCCAGGGGGCCCAGGGGGCCCAGGGGGCCCAGGGACCTCAGGGACCTCAGGGACCTCAGGGACCTCAGGGACATCAGGGACATCAAGGACCTCAGGCCCCGAAGGAGCCTAAGGAGCCTAAGGAACCTCAGGCAGTTAAGGAACCCCAGATGTCTAACGGATCTGGGGCACCTGCGGCACCCGCGGCACTCGCAGCACCTGCGGCACCTAAGGAACCTCAGGGGCCCCAGGGTTCCCAGGGGCCTCAGGGACCTAAGGAGACTCAGGAACCGAAGGAGCCTGTGCCTCCGGTGCCCTCTGCGACGGTCACCCAGTCGTGATCAACCTGTCGAGTGATCTTCTTTATTCCCCGGTATTTATTTCAGCGGGGGCGGGAAGGGCGTGGGAGCGGGGTGGGTGGGGGGGGGGGCTTTTTTGTTGTCGTTGGTCGGGATAGCGGAACGCGAAAAACTTGCAAATCGTCGCATCTCCACGTGTTGCTGCGTACCTGATAGCCACCCACCCTCTTGTGAAGTACAGACGAACGATTAAACCGTCTGTCGTTTTGGTTCGCTGGTTTTGCGGCTTGTCCGTCCCGCCGGTGGTCTCGAGCGTTTTCTGCTTCGCGGTTATTATTTCTTGGACGCCGCAGCTGCGGCCGCCAGTAGCCGTCGACGTCGCGGATCCTCACGGCAGAGAGCAAACAAGTGCTTCGTTGGGGAACTGGCGGTTGTTTGCATTAATGCATTTGTCGGCGCATTTCGGCACACTACGGTTGACTCGGTCATCGCGACGGAGGGTCGGTGGATGGGTGGGTGTGAGTCGGCATTTTTCTGCTGCTTCCAGGTGGTTTGATTGAACGGGGTAGGTATGGGCACGGACGGCCGCTTCGGTTACTATTTGGTCCGGAAACGGTGACGATTCAAGTTGTTGCTGTTGCTGCTAGTGATATTTGTCGGAGGGTTCACCCGGTTCGACCCCTCGGTGACGAACCGCGATCGTTCATGCGTCACTGCTGTCGGCCCTCGCCCCCCCCCCCCCCCCCCCCCCGCCTTCCCCGCTCCTTTCGCCACTCTGTACGGTAAGGGACCTTACTCGGGGGACGTTTTTAGAGGTGTATATCCCGGTGTCCTCTGTCTCTTGTACATTTTTTCGGCGGTGCTTTGCTTTCCGAAAGACCTCCGGTTTTTACGGACCGTCCTGTATATTTACGACGTACTGCTGTGGTGGTGACTAGCAGCAGCAGTAGTATTTAGTGATGCTGTTGCTGATGATATGCTGCTGCTGCTCTACCGCTACACCCTCTTTTTTTGTTTCATTTTTGCTGTGTTCCGTGCCGCGCCCGTTGCTAGCTGTTGACTGGGGACCCGCCCTACTCGGATCTTGTCACAAGGACGCGAGAAAGACGCGTTGTTTTTAGTCGCATGCACGTGAAGTATTCCGTTTTAAGGCTATGTAGAGGTGTGCACCGAGTTATTAATAGAAATAAGTAAGGAGTACGTATTATTTTTTTTTCGCGTTTTTTTTTTTTTTTTCGCGAATAAGAATAAGGGAAACCAGATTGATTTTTGAGAACGCGACGGGAAGTCTGGACTCCCGCCTACCCTTTCATGGGTGTGTGCCTATGGTTCAAGCGCGCGCAGTACTTCGTTAGATGCTATCGCCCTGTCCGCTTTGCCCTCAGACCGCCTCATACGAGGAAGCGGTGGTTCGGCGCTTTGTGGTAGGTTTGCTTTCGTTGTTATAATATACCCCCATTTGGTCGTTGGCTATATATACTCCATGCAGTGACGGTCTGTGCATCATCTTCTGTTCGTCTTGTTCCCCCTTTCTGTTTTGTGGCGGTCACAAACGTTTTTTTTTACTGCGATGTGCCGTTTGCGTTGCGCTCAACACGACAAAAGCGATGGAGCTCTCCCTTGGCCAAACACGCGCCCGATGAACTGCGATTGAAAGCTTACTTACCGTTACTATGCCATCGAGAGCGGGGCGCGTGCAAGCCTTCGTGTATTTGCAGGGTGCGGGGCGTGCAGCAGCAGTAGTAGTTGTCCTCGTGTGGCGTGGACCGGTTGGGCTGCGATTGGCCGTCAACATCTATCTCTTTGAATTCGATGTGTCTTTCGGATTGCATGCTGTGATGAAAAAAAAAAACTTGTACCGGAAGCTGGGGCTACTAGTTCTACCCGGAAATATATGCTGGTGTCGGGCCTATCTATTTTGTCAAATAGACGAAGATCCGTCAAAAATAGCAGCAGCTACCACCACTAGCGTGTCGGCGGCGAAAATGCGCCGAAGAGACCCGTATTTTGTAGGCGGATGTTGTCGCCGTTCACCGCTGCAGGTTGATGCTTATTTCTGAAATGCAGCGCCAATTTACGGTATTGGCGTGCTGTTCAAAGTGTACTGTTTTCTATTGATGTTCAACAGTCGGACGAGGACGAGGCTTACCTTAACGTCGCGAACATGATAATTCCAGCGTGCGCAGTGCCACGTATATACCACATTTCAAATGAAAAAAACAGATACTCTCCGTATCGCACACGGCGAGATACTCGTACGAAACGGATCCGGCGATAGATCAAACCTTTTTTTTGGCAAATCGTGCCGTTCGGTCCACAGGGGACCCGCGAAGGTGGGGCTTGGCGCAAGCAGCTTGCCTCCGTGTCAGCTACTCCTGCTCGTGGCCGCAACGCCGAAACTACCGTCCTACCGAGTCATGAAAAAAACGTGGGTCATGCCTGCTTGGGGCGAACTGGGCGGCTAGTTAAAGATATCGGCGGCTTTTTTAAAAACTCGGTGGCCCGTTTCAAAACTGTATGGAGTTTTACTAAAAGGGTTCCTTCCACTCTTAGTTTATTAGTCGCGCTGGGGAATCAAATAGTATCTATAACTACGTACGCCGGATGTCTTTCCATCACACTCGCTCCTTGCCGGCCGTTCTCTCGATTCGATCGGGACCAAGTGTTGAAGCGACCGGACGCTGAGGAAGACTGGAGGATATGTTGAATGGCAGGCGCACCTGTCTGCTTTCGGCCGATGATATTTATGCGTCGGGAAGGGAAGGAGGGATCTTACAACGCGGGCCGCCGACGAGGAGTACAGGAGGAAGCGTCTACTCTTGTTACTGGAATATGACCGGGAGGCCCGCTGTGTGCCGACGATATTTATGCGTCAGGCTGGAGCTAAGCTGCTGCATGGTGGCTCTAGGATTTAACACGCTGAATCGTCGCGACTCTCCTGACCAGTGTTGCGTGGAGGGTCCACTATAAAGTCATTGATTGGGGGATCCTTGCTGCAACAATGGAGGTTCGAGAATAAGTTCCCTATCCCGGAACGTCTTCCTGTGTTTGAAGAAAACAGTACCCGAAAAATGGCAGTAGGCCAACAAACCTGGTGTTCTCTTAACACCACCCGAAAGTTTGAGATCATATTCAAACCCTCTCTTCACCTGTCAAACGATACACCTTCTGGTCACGTGTCAACTCGTTGTCTATACACATCGCCCGCAAAGCGCTTGGTCCCTCGAAATGAACCGCGTTCCCTGTTCTACCAGGTTCTACCACAGACTGGATTATTGGAAAACCGAGGGAACTTGGACATTTATGGGCTTGGGGGAGCCAACCGGGAAAATGCTCCAATTTCACCATCAACGTGCTTAAGATAGCGGGTGAGAGCCAGTCCCGGGAGTGACTCGTGGGCTCACGCTGCGGCAACGACGATTAGTGACAAAAATACAACTGATCGAGACATAGTATTGCCTATTTGGAAACGCTTATTAGCGAATGCCTACTTGCAAATGTCACGTTTCGTGATATTTGTGACATCGACTATTTTGGTTCGTTCGAAATCACCCTCAAGGATCCTCCAACACTCGTAGTATTAAATCTCAAAGGACACGTCCAAAAAGGGGAAAAAAAAACATGAAGCACGACACCCCGGAGAAGGGCGTGGATAATCCCACCGGCCGTTTCAATATAACATGTCGGATAACTCGGCCAGGGCACGATCTGCATCGACGAGAATAGTTCACCAAACTGTCTTCCGCTCTATCAACTATATACCCCTGGAAGGTCATGATGACGGATGTCAAACGATACCCCTAGACTACTGCGAAAACGGAATCCACTCTAATTCCAAGTAGATTGTACCCAAAACATTGGCTCAGTTCGTAAGCGGTTAGGAGAGCCGAAAGAATAATACGTACGCTGACGTTCCTCCGACTCGAACAGGGTTTGTCGGGGCAACCCTCGCGTCGTCAAATGTGTGCCACTCGTCCACAGTACCGCCGCCTATTCGGCTGCGACAGTGGGCTGTGTAGTGCCCCCCCTGCAACCCCCCCATGTGGTTACATACCGCGTACAGCTCGTACGTGGGAAGCGGAGCGACAGAGCGGTGGCCGCCGCCAGTCCCTCTGAGAAGCCGATCTCTCACCCCCGACTGCTGCTCCGATTGCCAACGATCCGCCCCACGTCCACCACCACCACCACTACCCCCACCACTACCACCACCCTCGTCACCGCCACCACTGCCACACACGTCACCGGAGCAAAGCGCTCCCGGAGTAGAATACGGGGCTAGATCGAGCCCCGACACAGGGAAATCTACCATGGTTGACAATTTTTCCCGGCTGGTGGAGTTGTACTGAAATCGCTTGAGGTGGATGACCAGTACCGAGGGATACCGGTGCACGGCGAGACACTTGGAACTTTTTCGACGTCGGTTGCACCGCGCGCAGACGGGTCGGTTGTCCCCGTCGAGCGTTTCCTTGTTGGTGAACGCACGAAGGCAATCTTCGAGGGTGCACCCTTCCCGAGGTACGCCGCCGCCTCCGTTTGGTTCCTGGCAGAGGGCGTACGTAAGTACGTATGTAGCAGTTGTGTCATTAAATACTAATGATGTGATACAATATCACCATTAGTATGTTTGCCATCTGGCAAAAGTGCATCATAAGCTTTAACGTTAAGCACTCATACGAAACTCATTCCCCCAAAAAAAATGAAACAAGCGAATCTTATGTATTCGTTTTTATTTTTGTTTTTTTCCCTCCGACGACGTCCACAAGTGAACTCGATCTTCATGGTCGGTAGGAAAACTGAAACCCCAATATGTGATAGCATCAAGCTGGTTTGCCGTCGAAGCCGAGCTATGTGGTGAAAACACTGTTAAACTACAGTGTGGAGCGAGGTGGGCAAGGGAATGAGATGCGCGTTCTCGGGAGGCTTCGTTTCGGTGACAATGGGCATGGTCTCGGCGTTTTGTTTTAAAGTTGCCACTTGGACAGCGAGGATCGAACCAGCGATCTGACGGTTCCAGAAAACGATGTCCTGTCGACGACGCCAAGTGCCGAGGGTATTATACCCCTGAGCTGCTGGTAAAAGGTTAACGCACTTCCCACCCAGGGTAAGCCTTACGAGGAATATCCTTATACAAGCTTTCCCCCCTTCTGAATGACGGGGCCTTTAGTCTTCGTATGGAGTCTTCCGTACGTGCCAATCACACCCAAACATTTGAACAGTCTCTGCGGACCCAGGGGAGACGATATTTTGGTGTACCTGGTATAATATACCAGTGGGAGATATCATCACTTCCTGTCAAAGGTTGTCTCTAAGAAGTCGATCCGAATAGCTTCATATTTAGGAAAGGGGCGGGGCCTTACATTTCCGAACAGAGTGGTACACCACATCTAGCGTTCTTGCAGATTCGGGAATATTTTCTCTGCTGGGTACGTGTATTCCATGTAAAGGGAAGGTGGGCCAATCTACAATATGTTGTGGAACGCGGCCGCGGAGGTCGAGCGCTAGCGTAAGAAACCAAAGTAGGTCATTCTGAGGGAAATCGTGCGTCATGCACTCATGTCGAGTCTGCAGCCGAGCAATGCAGCTGTCATCGTGTCGAGAGCAAACCTGAGCCCTTTCGCTGAAACCGGCCGTTGTGTATACTAAATCATCTGAGCAGGGTGTGGACAGGAGGTTTCCAACTGTTTACTACTTGCCACCTTGAAAGCAGGGACAGTCCGCTAACGAGGTTTGCATCGGAAAATGCGGCAAGGGAACACACTTCTGAGAAGGTATTCTACCTGTTGAGCTAATTTCAGTCACCTTCTCACAAAATAAATGGTTTTGGGGGCTGGAAGCACCCAATCTCGTCAGCATTGATCCCCGGGGCACCCCTCCCCGTCACATACGAGTACGAGTACTAACCCTTGAGGCCTTCGTCACGCTGAAAAACAATTTTAGGTAAACTCACCGTGCCAGCTCTCGAGCCAGCCACCGATCCCCGCCGACCCGCCCCTATCCCACCACCCCCACCCGCCGCCGCTGCCCCATCCGATTGCCGACTAGGAAGCGGCACAGAGAGGTCAAAAAAGGGATCGAAGCAGTGGCTGACGTTGCCGCAGCTCAGGCAGGAAATACGGCTCTGAAGCTGGCCGCAAAACATCCTTGTGATATCGCTGTCGTTCCGAGCAAGGTGCAGAGACCACGCTCTGTCCGCCTGGTCCTCGGCGGAGAGCCTCGACATCGCCTCGTCGCTCAAAGGCACTGGGGTGGGAGGGGAGGGGGGTCCGTGCGCGTCTTGTTGTCGTGTTGCCGTCGAGCTCCCCCCCCCCCCCCCCCCCTCGTCGGCCTCGTCTGTTAAGGTCTTCTGCAAGCCCGTCCAAAAAAAAGCGCAAGAACTCCTGCCGTTTCCGCGAGGGGTACGTAGCGTAACGTGGCGAAGGCTCTGGTGGGTATTTTGTTGCGAAAAACATAGCCTATCTTTGAAAACATCATCCGTGACGAACGTAGGCGCGAACGCAGCGCGACGAAAAGCGAAACACACTAATCGGAAGGGTGGCTGATGATGCTCTGTGGCACCTTGAACCCCACCGAGCCCCAGCATTTACGGGGCCTTTTCCGTGTTTGCCAAATCCTGTGTGGCGGTACGGATTGTTTGCGTAGAAGAACCGAATGCTGTTTCTTGCGTTTTCTTCCCCCACCATGTTGGCCGGCTTTGTCGAACGCCACATATGCTCAAGTGGGACACACGTAAGTGGCTAGCCGCTCCGGATCGCGTTAGCTGAGTACACGTCCCCTATAAGGAACACACACATTTTGTGCAGGGCAGTATACCTTCGGCGTCGCTTCTTCTTCGCCTAGGTCTCAAGAGTTGTCTTAGAGTTGTGGCGTGTTCTGCCGTTTTCGTGGTATCTACACGTTGGCTCCCTCCAACTACACCCACGGAAATGCTCGAGCTTGCCCAGCATAGCTCTTCTTCTCTTGCAATAACCTATGGCCAGAAAATCTCAGTGGGACTTTCGAGGGGGAGAGGGGGGAGGACACACGAACTCCGCCCTCTCTAGACAGCATTTGGAGGAGGCATCGCAAGGAATAATGTTCCCGTCGACGTTTGCCCAAGAAAAGGTGGATGTGGAAACATAGTAGTGTAACCACCACACAGGAACGTCGGTATGCTGCTGATACGACATACATTTTTTTCTTCCACGCCGGCATCATGCGGCGTGTCTTCTCGTCAACATCTCTACTTAAGCTAGGTTGAATGAGGAGTAGGCGTTTCCTCGCTAGATTTTCGAGGCAAGGGTAAATTCATAAGATTGGGATCAGCTTTTTGACAACGACACGTAAAAATCAGCCTTGGATAGCCCGCCTACCTGGCAATCTTGCTGACCGTATCCGGAAAATTGAGGCGCGAACTTTCCGACTTGGCGCTTCACCTGAGGGAATGAAGTGGGACCGGAGTGGGAGAGGGCGTGGGGAGGAGGCTCCGCGTTAAATCCTGGACTGGGTGACGCACTATTAATATCAGTAGCACTGGGTTGGCAGGGTGGTTGTCGTGCAGTATTGATATCTTCTGTAAGTAGTGACATGATCTTTTCGAAGCTGGGAGGAGTTTGGAATGGACAACCTTGTTGGAGCTCTCCCTTTGTACGAGGAGTACAAAGGGGGATTACTTGGAGTCGTGAACGTTTGAAGCACGAAAGTAAGACCTTGTTTTTGGCATGGTGCGTTTTTTCGGCTGATCAGGCGAGAGCACCAACCATCGTGTTAGAGGCACTGCTACGATATATCAGCGTTTTATCATGACCGATTGGATGCGGGCCAAAAGGAATTGCTGCGAGCATCGTTTGACACGACTGACAACACAACCACACGGAAACGTTGAAGCTCCTAATCAAAGACAGCCACGCTGGAGTGTTGCGCATTTGTGCAGCGGCTCTGAACTCGCGTACGGCAAGGACTCAATCATTGACGAATGAGAAAAGCGTTCGTGAGGTCGACCACGATGTCTGTCCTAGCTGCCGAGTCGCCGTTGCTGCCTGTGATACTCGAGGGATACCTCGCCGCCATTTAGGAGCACCTGTTGTTTTTTTCCCAACAATGCTAAATACGCTAACAAGGTTGCGGGTCGTTGAGAGGGAAGTAACTGCAGAGGACGGTTTCGTACCTCGAACCTTTCGTGTGTTCTCGTGCTGTAGCAAGCTCCCTTCACTGTGGGTCGAGCGTTTCTCGTCAAATCAGCTACTGTTGTCGCAGCTTTATGATATGCACTGCTGTTGTCCGATGTCATTTGCGCAAAACACGTGTCATACAAACCCCACCCCGACAAAAAATGATATAGATAGATCTTGCAGGATCATACAAATCAGGAATTTATCTGCCCCGAAAAAAATTACTAGACCCTAAAGTGGGGAATCTTACCGGTCCGATATGTGCAATACATCGAGCCAGCACTCGACGCGTGTTTTGCCTTATAGGGGAAGCTCCTAACCTTTCTGAGGCTCTATACTCACGTGCATATAGTATACTAGCTCTATACCTCATCCACAAAAACTGAACAAAACACTAAATCAAGGTCAACCCCTTTAGAACTGCAGTCCCGTTTTGGGGGCAAACCACTCAAATTCCAAGTAGTTTGTTCCCAAAACGAGACTGCAGCCCTAAAAGAATAAACCACCTCATTGCCTAGGTAGATGCACCACAAATGCTGTTGATAAAAAATACGAATGATGCTCTAACGATGTCGGATACGTAGTGCTTGAGCGTTGTCAGTGCCCTTAAGGAGCCCGCCAGTCATAAGTAGTTTGGCCAAAAAGTGCTACGTACGTCTATCGTGGCAAGAGCCACTTACCTGAAAATACAGTTAGCTTAGGAGATTCCATTTTTCGGGCACGGCAAGGTCTCTTTTGGCCATGACATACTAGATTTAGTGTAGGGGGGTAGTCGGTCAAGGGGTCAAATCGTGGCCTCCTATTCATATCGTATTTGCTCACCTGAGCAGGAGACACATTCGAGTGGGCAGGCGACGCCTCCACTAATCGCACCAACTCCCCGAAAGCCTCTGCCAGGGCCCCTCGGGTGGGACTCTTCTGGCAGAGGCGTTGCTCGTGCAGGCGTTGCCGGAACAAATCGACCAGCGCGTCGGTGTGCAGCAGGCACTGCAGGCACGCGTTCATGAAGCACGTGTTGCCTAGGTTCTGCAAACCGACTAAACACTCCCCGCGTCCGACGTCAGCGTGGGCAACCTTCGCCCCCATGGTTGTTGCCGCCCTCCCACAGTTCAGGCCCACTTCGGTGCCATTCTGCTTGCAGGCGCCGCCGCTACCGCTACGGCCACCGCCACCGCTTTCGCCGCCGCCGCCGCTGCCGCTGCCACTGCCGAAGGGTTCTCGTCGCCCCGAGTAACGACCAGTCTCCGATTGACAGCCCCCGCCACCTCCACATGTTAAATACGCGTGATCCTTCGACGGACGTTCCCCTCTGTCGCTATTTCTATCGCTCGGCGTTTCCTTTTCGGGGAGATGCCCCGACGGAAATCTCTCCGTCGCCAAAGCTGCCGCCGCTGCCGCCGCCGCCGCTGTCCGAAGATTCGAGTGCCCCGAATCTCGATCCCGATCTCGATCTCGATCTCGCTCTCGCCTCAGTCTCATAGCCGACGAAGAAGAACCTCTTTCGTCGCGGCCCCCTATCGCTGCCCTTGCCCCCCCACCCCCCCCCAGCTCTTGCTCGGCGTTGACACCCGAACCATCGATCGACGGTAAGCGGTCGAGCTCTAGAGCCGAGGGCGCTGTGGAGGGCGCGGCGCGGGTACGCCCGCTTCGACCCTCCTGCTGCTGGTTGTCCCTGCTGCCCTTACCGCTACCGCTACCGCTACCGCCACCGACTCCTGGTGACCACCGAGAGCTGTCGTTGTCTGCCTGCTCGTGGTCCCTTCTGTCGGCTACTCGACCCCTGCGCGAACTTTGGGCAACAACTCGCTGATATCCTCCGGGCTCCAGGTATGCATTTCCGCTCCCAGATGGGGACTGGGCCGCATGAGTCCCTGCCGTTAACGACGACGAACTGCTGTGCCTTGTCGACCCGCTGGGTGCTTCGTCCACTTGATTGCTGACGCCAGTACTCGATCTACCACCACCCCAACAGCTGCCGCTGCTGCTAGTGCCACCGTTGCTTCCACCAACGTGCGGCGCCTTGGTGCTTTGACTAGACGAGCGTGTTGCCCCTCTAGTGGTGGAGCCAGTGTCCCCCCCTTCGACCCCTCTAGCTGGGGTGGTGGTGGTGGTGGTGGTGGTGGTGGTGGTGGTGGTGGTGGTATCAGTCCCGATCACATCGATGGACGCTCTCAACCCGGACAACGTGTCGAGGGAGCTGCTGCCCCGTCGCCGCGTGGGAAACACGTTCATCCCCCCTTGTCGCTGTCTCACAGAGGGGGGACGCGCCGTTGTGGAAGAGTCTTCTCGCGGCTGGGCGGGCGCCCGGGCTTCCCAAGAAGACGTGGTTGACGCCCGTCTCCTACCGGCGTCGTCGGTGGAGTCTCCTTGCCGCCTTCTTTGGAGGAACTCTTCGCCGCCGGCTTCGCTGCTCCGCCGGGGTCTATCTTCGCTTTGGAGGGCTCTCCGCAGGGCGCTCTTTCGGCCCATGTCCGGGAGAGTGTCTGGCGGTGCGTCATGTTGCTGCCTGATGCCCCCGCTTTTGTTTTCGATTTTAATAACGCGGGTTTGTGACACACGCACAGAGGACGAGGCCGTCGGTCAATTCGTCATGTCTTCACTCGTTCACCTGGTACCCGCTACCAGGTACGAGTCAGTACGTCCGTGTGTTTGTGTTTTCAGCCCGTCGCTGATATACCTGCGGCTAAAATTTAGCGCCTGAGGCACGCTGTGGGTGGATTGGTACAGTAGTTTTCCCTGCACGATCATTTCAATCCCAGGGATGGGCGCCGTGCTGAGAACGCACTCACCGCGGGGTTTATCCCCGGCGAGGCTCTCCTGCTCCGGAGCAGGAAGCCTCATTCAATCCAAAACTTACTTTGAATGACGTTGGCATAATACTGTAGTAAATTATTGGGCCCAAAAAAGTGCAAACAAGGGCTAACAAGCTCAGGATTCTTGTACGTATATTCGCATCAACCATTATACAACCACGAAATACGGATCCTGGTTGCAAATCCCTTACTCTCACCTCAAGTCGTATGCATATGTTGCCTACGCGCGGGATCTTGACGACGCATTCCCGAGGGTGCTAGCGTCCCCTTAAGGCACTTGCCTTGAGTTATTTTTTAAAGCTTAG
Source organism: Nereocystis luetkeana (assembly GCA_031213475.1). Lineage (NCBI taxonomy): Eukaryota > Phaeophyceae > Laminariales > Laminariaceae > Nereocystis > Nereocystis luetkeana. Next base: position 10,566,261 of record JARUPZ010000007.1, read on the forward strand.
CTGCATTATCTTTGTCTGGATAAGGCGAATGCCTTAGAACATGCCTTGGACGTGCATCACTGCCTTTCTCTCCCTATAGTGCAGTTTGTACTTCAAAATAGCATGTATTCGTACAGCTACGGCATGGCAAGTATGAGCCTTTTAAGACAGTTGCCTTGATCCCAACAAGGCATTTCAGGCATGAAAATGTCATATCCCTTTGACTCAATCACAACTTAGGTGACCCCGAACCCCGGTTTTAGGGAGCTCGTATCTATGACGGGGTTATTTTGGTATTCCTACCCTTTTTTAGGCTCAGGCCCGCTGCCTTGCGCGTAAGACACGTAAGGTACCAAACATCGTCTGAGGCAAGCCTCTCCTTACGGCATTTTTAAGGCACAACTTAGGCGCTAGGTCTATCCCGCTACTGTAGGAGTACGAGTCGTGCGAGGAAGTATGTCTGATTTTGCATTCCGCCGTTGATATGCCTGCTACTATTAAATAGTACAAGTACGTATGCTAGTGTTTTCAGTCCGTCGCCGATACGGCCGGTTTTTAGTGTTTGTCTGCTGTCCGTGCTTACAATACTCGTAGAGAGATAACGTGTACCGTCTTGCACCGGAGTGATGAATGCCCTATTGTACATAGACGTCTTATGAGAACAAAAACTCACTTGTCGGAGAACGCTACGAAAATTGGGATAAGAAGTACAGTTTAGTCGTGAAGTACACACTAAATCCTATATAATAGCCCATGCTCAAGGTTGTTGGAAGACGGTGCCCCAATAAGAATCTCAGGCTTGCCCAGATTAGGTGTTTCTTGTTGGCGGGGCCCATACTGTACGAGGTATGTGCTCTTATACAATTTTACTGAGAGCCTCTACGTACATACCAGGTACTACTGTTTTGCGTACAGTAGCACAATAATAACGTGGAGCCTCTACGTACATACTACTTCCGCTTTGCGTACAGTAGCACAAGAACAACGTGAGCACGCTTACATACACAAGCTGCATCACAACACATCCCGACATAAGAAGAGACAGAAAGAACACATCGAATGTCGTTGGAACGCGCTTGCTGTTCCCAAAAGATAGAACCCCACGAGCAGAGCGAACCTTCCACCACGCACGCGCACAAGTCAGCCCCCACTCATGGGATTAAAAAATCATTCTGCCTGTACCTGTGGTAGATATTTCGGGTTGGGTTACAGGACCGCCCGTGCAAGGCTTGTGGCTCTCTCGTTGACAACTACAGCACTCAGTTTTTGTCACCTCTTCGAAAACGCCGGAAAAGCGCTGCCCGTCGGGCCGACGGTTTGATGATTCACGGGTCTTGCCACCGTCGCCGCTGACCCAGGCGACCCTCTTCGTCGAGTCTCGCGAAGCTGCTCGACTCGGCTTTCCCCCCCAGAGTGATACGAGGAGGTCCTTCCAAACATCTGGAATCGCCTTTCCCGTTGGCTCCTCGATCTCGATGAGTAGACCCAACCCACCCGTCAGCCGTGCTGGTTTGGGACCTCAGATCGCCCAGCAGTAGCTGCTGCTGAAGTTGTCCTTGTTGCAAGGCAGCGTATCATACGAGGCGAGATAACACAACCAAGCCACAGACAGAAGATCACAGAGAGCAGCCGCAGAAAGAAAGACGAGATTTGACTGATTGACCGTTTCCTGGAAATGCGGCGAAATTAGTGCCGTTTGGAGTTTTGGACTCACCGTTTCGGATATTTTTTCATAACAAAAGCTCGAACAGCCTTATCTCTTTCGTTGTTGTTGCTATTTGTCGTCAACGCCTGTCGCCTGAAGTTCATTGCTTCGTTCGCGAAATCGCCGTAGTACGTACGTAGAATATGGGGTGGGCAGCAGCGCAATAGTGGCCGAACCGGTCTGTTCTTCGTGCTGAAGTTGTCGAACTGACTGCCCGATTTTGTTCAAGTGCATCTACCTGTCTGACAGAGTGGAGACGACCGACCGTTTGCTCTGACCAAAACACAACACGCAGAGAGCGAAGAATATATTGGCAAAACTTTGAAACTGTTTACGGCGGTGCGTGGTGTGTGCGGTGGTCGCACGTAGCGGCGCATGCACGGTGGTGGTGGTGGTGGTGGTGGTGGGCGCGCCAAATACTGGGGCACCTCCGCAGCAGACTCTACCGCCACGCGCAAGATAAAGTAAGAGGGTTGTGCGATGGAGGAGGCAATGTCAACGAGAGCTTGGGAAGAAAAGGACGCCGAGGAGGCAGACACGGGCGGTATAATTTCCGCGAGCATTAACGACGGGGACGATCTCAGCTCCTTCCTCGAAACGGTCCTTTCGGATTGCGATGAATCACGACATGAGCCAACCACACCACCAGAAGAAGTTGAAGGTGTCAACACTACTCGTAGTCGACGCGGTGTTTCTGGGACACCCGGCGACGGCGAATTTGCCGAGACGAGGGGAGACGACGAAGATGGTGAAGGCGAAGACCATTTCGAAGACGGCGCGAGTGTAGGGGGAGGAAACGACAGCATTGCGGGCGTGCCTTTGTTGTCGAGGGAAGACTGCACGACAGGTAGGCGTGTTTCCTCTTGTTGTACATATATTCCTTACGTACTCGCGGCGCATACGAACTACGATGGGATTGACTGCTGTACGTTTCAGTCATAATCACGTCGTGTTGAACAATCCCCGTTGTGCTCACGATCGCCTGCTAATGTGTACAATATATATTTAATAGATATTCATATATTCTCGTATATACAATACAGCAGTTACGCATAACAGACCTGACGGTTACACCGAAAGAAACACGCTGGAGGGAACGAAAAACGGACTCAACGAACACAGTCTGCAGAGTTCTGCTGGACCCGGACTCTGTTCGTTGCGAGAAGCTCTCTACATGGCACCTACCTGCATCTCGTCAAATAAATCAAGAAAGCGAGCAATGAGAAACGCGAGCTGAGCTTCACAGGGATGTCAACAAAATCGGCAGTCGTTGTACTGAAGGTATTCTTGTACCAGTACACCGTACGTACCCCGTCTCAAATAAGAAATGCAGTCTGGACCGGCTTTCTTGTATCAGGTATAATGTTTTACTACAAAGTAGGTGTCCTTTGCTGTAGTTCCTTCTACTGCAACTCGCTGAGCTTCCGTTGCCACGTACCAGGTATGTCCGAAAACCTACCAGAAGGTACAAGGTACCCGTGTATTGGTACAAGCATACACACCGGTTTTATCGCAAACTGCCGTACGTACTGGTACATACTACAGCACACCACTCACTGTACATGCCTGGTAGCCAGTGACCACACTGCGCTGCGACCCTCCACACTCCCCCTCGTTACTTGGCGCCTGCTTTTTTGTTTGGAATGTGGGGCTTGAGCGAGAGAACGTGACGTACTTAAACAAAGCAAAATAGCGACTGCAGCACCGTCGGCCGCTTCTTGGTGGCTGATCAGATGACAACTTTGGCAACCGCACTAATTAAGTGCAATGCGCCTGGTAAGGAACGATGACACAAGAGACGCCGGCCGGCCGGCGCACAGCATGATACCACGCTTGTACTTTTTGTGCTGCTACGTGTTCGTAGGCTCTACCGCATATATATACTGACAATTTCTGGTCCTATTTGCTATGGCCCCCCGTAATAATGGTACGTACCCTCGAATGTTTCTAGGACTTGGTGCTGAGATTCGAATCCGACGCGGGTCGAATTTTTTCGTTTTCGTTTTGGAAAAAACGAAAAAAAAAAAAACGGAAGCAACTGCTGAGAGCGCCTGTTATTAATAGTAGTAGCGTGGGTAGGCGCGATCCGATGCGAGTCGACGAGGGGAGAAGGGGCTGATGAAGTATTTTTGCGATAAAAATGCCTTCCAAGGAAAGAAGCGCAGTGGGTAGCAGAGGGAGAAGAGTCTGCTTTGTTGACCCCGGATCTAAGTTACTACTATTAATAGGAAGGAGAGACAAAAAAAAGGGCGAATCTAATAAATAATAGGGTTGAGAAAAAAAGCAAAAAACATTCAAGCTTACAATAGGGGGTTTGCGATAATCCAGCCTACAGTAGTAGTCGGGTTATAAAACACAATTGAAGCCGACAAACGCGAAGAGCTGATTGGTTGAACAGCGGTGTTAGAGATCGTCTCTGAAACCGATGGCGATCGATTCTTTGAAAGTATCGGCAGAACCGAAAACCGATCTCGATCATTTGGGCGATCTTCCGAAAATCGACAATCTCGGTCTCGATCCTCGCAAAAAATCGAACGATAATTGCCCTTTTCGTGCCAGGTACCTGGTATGTATTATTAACCAGTAGGTACTATGCTGACATGCCGGCGAGTCGGCAATGAGACGTGAGACCGTGTGCCCGAGTGTTACATATTGTGCCCGTGCCGATCCCTACTTCGATTTTTATTATCTCACAATCATGCAGTGACCAATATGCTGCAACCGTCAGTTTTTTTTTAATTCTTATTTCTCTTGTCATCCGACATTGTGCAGCATGATCTTCAACATTGATCACTCATGACTTTTCCGAAAGAAGAGAACCTCACAAAGTCGTCGATTTCCCCCCGTCAAGTCCCCAGAGGGTTATTACGGGGGACCACAGTAAATAGGACCAAATATTATTAATAATACCAAATATTATTAGTAAAAATAGCGAAATATACAGGTTTTTGTGTGTAGCGTAGGTCCTATACAATATGCCCCCCCGTATCAGTAGTCTAAACCGATTGATTATTCTGGCTCTACAAACACGATATCTCTTGTCTCTTTCACCACTCTCACCAAAAACGATTCCCGCTCTCTCCACTTCAATGCCCCGCCACCTATACGCGTACCTCTCGATCATTTTTCCTACTACTATGAACACCTGCTTCGCCAACCTATCCTTGGTTTGACCTGGAAACCTCGTACCAGGTACACATTACACTATGTATCTATACATGTGCACGTACACCACGGAAGAATCAAAGGTATTTACTTTTGATGTGTGTTGATAAGGCATTTTTTGGGCGGGGAAGCAAAAATATCGAAGATCGAGACCTCGATCAAAATATTGCGATAAAATAAACGCGATCTCAATCTCGGGAAAATCACCAAAATCGCGATATTGAACCGAAATCGCGATCACGATATCCAAGACCGTTGAACGGATGAACCCAAAGGCGCTAGCAAATCAGAAGCTGCTCCGTTTGCTAACCAACCCCAAGAGTTACGTACCCAGCCCAAGAATACTTAAGGTTAATGAAGGCGCTGTTCGCGTCATTTTTTCCCCACAGCAGTTGTTTTTCCGTTGGTTGAGGTTTCTGTTGTATAGGAAATATACTACAAGAAACCCAAACCAACCAATGTTTTCGTAAACACCCTACTATTGATATTACGGGGGACCATAGTTAACAGGACCTACGGCACACACAAAAACCTATATATTTACCCATTTTTACCAACAATATTGTGTCCTATTTACTATGGCCCCCCGTAATCCCTCATGTCGCACAAGGGCGGGGTCGTATTTTCAGCGCTCGTTTTCTTGACACCAAGGGTGTGCTCAAAGTCGAGCACTTCACTTTCGGATGGCTCTCGGCCAGGTCTTCTCCCGAGAACACCTTGTCAGGGTATGTTCGCAACCTTCCTTTTGTCGAGGAAAAAGAGCGCTGGGAAACGATCGATCGCACCCCCACCCTCCCCCCTCCCCCTCTGTGATAATCCACACCCTTACGGCATACCGACAGTAGTAGCACCAGTGCCCATTTTCACGAACTGACTTTATAACTGACCCCTCTCGAGGCTAGGTGTGAATGAACCCGGAAACTCTGCACTCCATCTCTGTCTATCTGGGTATTAACCGAGTAGGGTTCGACTCTTTTTCTTTAGGACCGCAGTCAGTCCCGTTTCGGGGACGGAGTACTTAGAATTTGACTGGATTGTCCCCGAAACGGGACTGTACCTGGTAGCTCTTAAAGGGTTTAACACTACAGCGCGTACGTACGTACGTACCTGGTATGTATGTGTGTACGCACACTTTTGTGCTGCAGACTCTGGCAGCAGCGGCGAAGACTGCTCGACTGATGACGAGTGCGAGCTTGTCGACAAGAACGATTCCTTCGCGTTGCCGCCCATTATGCCGGCTTTGGCTTCTCCTCCCATCTCTCCTGCCGCTTCGTCATCGCTGGGCCCTAAGGATGCGGCGCTCAAGGGATTGGGGCGGAAGACGCAGTCCCCGCAGCTGGCCCTTTTGCTGCCGTTCGTCCCGCGGTTGGTAAGCAAGTGGTACCGGGGGGCCATACAGCAGCAAACAGGACCAACTATTGTTAGTAACAACAGCGAAATATACAGGTTTATGTGTGTACCGCGGGTCCTGCTTACTATGGTCCCTCGTAATGCTTCGTATTTATACTACTCTGGCCGAGAAAACAATCCACGTTTTACCTCTATGTTAGATTCCAAACGGGTTTACATTACCGGACAGAGTGGTATATAGGAGGCATTATCATCCTTTTTGTCTGTCCTTTTAAATAAATAGCCTTGGTTTCGTTTTAGTATTTTGTTTCTGTTCTTATTATACTAGTTTTAGTGTAGGGGCAGTCTGTCAAGGGGTCAAACCGCGGTCTTAATATACTAGCTATAGTGTAGGGGGGGTGAGTCAAGGCATCAAAACTTGGTCGCCTCTGGCATATTTGCACGTAGTAAGGAGTAGGGTGAGTTTTCACGGGGAGAGTATTGAAACGTCTTTGTTTTACGAGTACGTATGTGTGCACGAGCAGGTATTTTTTTTAATCATTTCGGCTTGTGGGCTGTTTTTTTTTTAAATTTATTTTCGTTCCGATCTCTTGATACGCAAGCTCTTTTTTTGGTTTCGGTGCTATGTATACGTACAAGCTTCCTTTTCTTGTTTGGTTTTGATTTGTTTCCTTTTTTCGGAAAATGTGTAGGAGTGATCAGCGTTGAAGCTCATGCTGCCTGCACATGTTTGGGGATGGCAAACGCAGCATTAACATACAACAAGGGCTAAGGGCAAACGCAGCGAAGGTATGTCCGTCTGTCATCACAAGCCTGGCACCAGTGATGGCTGGCGATTTTCTTCGCGTACGATTGCCGCAAAACCACCCTCCCTTACTACGCAGTTCTTCGTACGAGTGTTTTCTGTATCATCTCACTATCATCTCCTCTGCTCTTTTCAATCTACAGGTACTCCAGATGCACGATGCAGAGGACCCGCGGTTACCCACCGGGCCGATGCACACGCTGCTCGACGCTGCCGTGGGCCTTTTCGACGTTTCCGGCTTCTCCAAGATCGCCGACCGCCTGGAGAAGGAAGAGGCGGACGCGGGCACCACGGTATGTGCAAGCAATGCAGTGAGATGCCAGTACAGTAGTCCCGGTCCGTGTATAGTGCCGGCATCATACGCGCCAGCCGGCCAACAATACCGGCACTGTTATAGCGCCAACCGGCACTAGTTACTCCGCACACTGCGACACTGCTTAGTAATTAATCCCATCTCTGCCAAGGGATTTCACAGGCACTATCACGGGGAACCGTAGTAAATAGGACCAAATATTGTGAATAAAAATAGGGGAATGACTAGGTTTATGCGTGTACCGTAGGTCCTATTTACTATGGTCCCCCGCAATACATACCTGGTACCTGGTATATATAGCGAGCAACCGGCACTACTCAACCGGCACTATATAGCAGAGGGACTGACCAGTACTGCTGTATACGTACAGCTTTTGGTGTGTATGCATCATTCGAGAGACTTGCCTTGACCTCAAAACACTAAGCACCTGCGGGCTGTAGCGACTTGCTTGTTCCGAAACTAGCCCTGGTTGATTTTGCTGTGCCTGTGATGTATTTCTACTCGGAGCATATAGCAAGAACACCAGACAACACGGAAAGACCGGACGTTGGAAAAGCCAGGCCAACAGCGACGGGAAAACGAAGACAACGATCGGGCCTTGCGCATACACTAAATAGTTCATTCTGGTGGTAACGACGGTCACGCCTCTATTGAGCGCACGAGGTGTACACACGAGATGGTTGTGGGTGACGGTCCGGTAGCACGCAGAGACGACAGCAGGGACGTTGTTTTTTCTCGGAGACCGTTGATATGTATGTGCGTACCAGGGAAGTGCCCGGCGATACACTCTCTCTTTCGATAGTCTACTCCTTTTCTACACACATGTACATTGTGACGCATGAAACGGTGGAGGTACATACGCAATTTTTCCTGAGGCTCCCCACCTCCCTCCCAAAAACGGCCTTGCTTTAAGAAACAGGGTACGCTTAGCGGGATTAGCAATCCCAGGGGCCCAGCTTTACGTCGATTTTTTTTCTGCGAAAATGATGGATACTCTACTGTAGTTCCTAGGACAGATGCTGATTTACAGATAGATGATCTATTAATAGTCCCCCGCCTGCCGTTGCAAGAGATTGTGCAGGATTTGTGCATAGTACCGATAGATCCTATCCAGGAAACATGTGCTAGATTGTGCAGATTGTACCGCTATACCACCAAGCAAAATGAGCTAGATCATACAAAATCGGGATTACATCTGCCTTTGAAAAACAAATCGATGATCTGTCCTAGCTGTGAGACATACGAATAGTTCCTCAGTCGAAAATCTCCCCACCAGCCAGAAGTACTATTTGCTCTCCCAGGCAAAAAGTGATACGCCTATCGGGGCAGCTGCCATGTGCCCTCCCCTTGTCTGATACCCATGAACCCATCCCGGTCCGACCCATCGCGCATCATTGAGCATCTTAGAAAGCCCCGCGAGGCGGCTCTCATCCCTCCAAAACGCGTCTAGGCCTTCGAAGCGCCCGCACTCTCCCCCCCCTCGACCCGCCTTGCGAGCGCAGAGTGCTGTCGAGTCCGAAGGGGTGGCGCTGCGGCGGAAAGAATCGATGATGCCGGACCAAACAAGGGGGGGTAACGACCGCACCGGAAGCAGAAAGCAGTCGGCCTATTCTCGCCACAACTCCTTGAGCACGCCGGGCTTGACCGGGTCCTCTAGTAAAAGGTGTGTCCTCTGCTACTTACCCCTCTTGGGACGATTTGTTTCAGCGATGGCCACCGCTGCTTGATTTTTGGGGGGATGATAACAGCAACAACAACAACAACAACAACAAAATGGTGTCCGGGTTACAATGGTTGAAAAACAATGAGTTGTACGGAACGGGTAGCGATACGTTCTTACCGGTGCTACTGCTGGGCCCTCACGCTGCTCGTAGATAGACGGTTCAATGATTGAAAAACCGCCAGAGTTATGGTCGCTTTGTTCGCTATCCTTTCGGAAGGGGCCATTCATGAACGAGACCTTTAGTGATGAGGCGTGTCTGCGTCTCATTCAGCGGTATTCACGGCGGATAGATGGATGTGATTTATGTTGGTGGACGTAGCCGGCACCTGTGGTGCTTCTAACTATACTACCCGCTGTAGACACGCGATGGTCGTACAGAGAAAGCCTTGTGGGTGCAAAAAAAAAATCATCGAATTACACTGCGGCGAAAACCGTATTAAATCGTCCAAACGGAGGACTGTTATTAATATTAATAGTGGGCATACATACATTCGTTCGGCCTCCAAAAGGTTGTGACATATAAGGAGGTCCGCAAGTATCGGTAGCAGACAGCATAACGTACTGGTGCGGTATTTTCACCTAATGAATGCTATTACGGGGGGGGCATAGTTAATAGGACCTATGGTACGCATAGAAACCTATATATTTAACCATTTTTACTAACTACATTTGGTCCTGTTAACTATGGTCCCCCGCAATAGCACAAAACCTCGGGTCCTTTCAAGCTTTTTCACACCACAACTGCTGTTCTTGCCGCCTTCTTGGCCTACATAACTTTTCTGCAGTAGTACGTAGACTATACGAGGAGATTGATGTCGTCTATTTCGCCGCCCACCACCCCCCTAGGCCTAACGGCCGCGACTCGAGAACAGGCCGGCTTCGCGCCCTGATCGGTGTGAGCATAATGCTGGGAGGGCCCATCGGGGGGACGAGGACGAACCTCAAGAAGGGGTCGGCGGCGGAGAGATTGACCGACTACCTCAATTACATTCTCGGTACGTACGTGAGGGGAACTAGCTGTGGGTACGCGCGTGAGGGAAAAATAGTGTCGCCGCAAGAACAGCGACAACGATAACAACAACGATAACAACAACAACAACAACAACGATAACAACAACAACAACAACAACAGCAACAACAACAACAACAACAACAGCAACAACAACAACAACAACAACGACACCTGCCTGCACTTTTTTGTGGATAGCTTTTGATATGATGGTACTGTACCTAGCCTACTCTTGTTCCCAAAAGGACAACACATGCCCTACGTAGCGCTGAGGGTAACCCTTCGAAGCGCATGCCACCTTCAACTTCTTATTCTATTTTTTTCCCCTCCTACGACGAGCGCAAGCAGCCGCCGTCACACGTCCCCTAAAAACTCCGAAGCGCTTGGCATCGAGCAACACGGACAACACCGGACCAGGTGTTTACAAATATTTCACGCTTGGAACAGATCATCGATTCCCACATACATCTTTCAGGGAAGATACATTCCAGATCTGTATGATCTGTATGATATGTATGATCTGTATGATCTGCTGTAGCTTTCATGTTGCCGGGTAGTAATCTGCATGGTCTACTGTAGGACATATATGTTTCCTGGGTTGGATTTATCTATACTGTACAGGTCTTACACAGCACCTCAGAACGGCGGGTTAGGATATATCTAGATGATATATATGTAGGTGATCTGTAGATGATCTATCTCTAGACAGATAGATCGTAATAAATCTGTCCGAGGTGTTGTGAAGCATCTTAACTGTATAAGTTGGTGGGTTATATATGTAAGCCATCGAACACTTCTTAGCTGGCCGGGTGATAACAAACAGTTGTGTGCGTCATTGTGATCGGACTTCCCCTGTCTTTCGCAATCTCGATCGGCGCCTTTTGGCGGCTCGGTTGGAGCTTTTTTGTTGCAAAGTTAAATCTGAAAATCAGTCAGTTTTTACCCAACTACCTGGTACATAACTAGCCGGGAAGTCAAAGATGCGCTAATAAAGGCGTGCTTCGTACGATAGTGGTACAGCATTTTTTGTCAAAAAATATGTCACCGGGACTGACTGGACTCAATAATTCAATATCGTTACAAAACCTTACTACTTATTTTTCACTTTTTACCATAATGTTCGTGATATACCTACTGTAGAATCGTAGCCTTTGGGATTGTTCGTCGGGTTGAAGTTCTTAGCTTTTCTCAGAATCCGTTTTTTTTTCTAGACGAGGTTTTAGAGAGATACCATACAATACTATACTACGCTATATTCAAGTGAGTATAGGTGCCACTACTGTGAGGCAAGTTAGGTCCCACCCCTACTAGGCAAACACGTGTCAAACACGGTTGTGCGATCATTAGGGGGGTATCGAAAAGTATGCGAGTTTCGGTCCACCGTGGCGTTTGAGTGACTATGCCCCCCCACCGTAAAAAAATCAACTTATCAGATTCTCACCGTGAACAGGCGGGGCTGTGGCCACGGGGGGGGGGGGGGGGGGGTCCACCCTTCCCACAACCTCCGTCATTCAACGCCCTCTCATGGTCGAACGAATATCCCTTTCGCACAACGCCTCCCAATTCGTGCCAACAGGTCTCCTGACCAACACCGTGGAGAAGCATGGAGGTGACATTCTCAAGTTCGCCGGGGATGCTATCATTGTCTGCTGGTCGCCCACGAGAGAGCTCGGCGTTGAGGTACGTGTTCAGGTTGGATGTCGGGCCGTCGTTGCCGTTGGGGCTGCCTACGCCGAGGGTTCGCGCCCTTCGGAGCTCTGTAGCTGGGACAAGCAACACAACTCGGGTTTCGATCGGCTCCAGGTTTCGAGACTCCATTTTCTGGATTTACAGAGGCATCAATTTTTCGTTTCTTTTTCTTGTTGTGCTGTTCGTTAAAACGGGCTCTACGTAAAGGGGGGGGGAAAAGGAGTGAAACCATTTTTTTTTGTTTTTTGTAGGGAGCGACATGCACAACATCTCCGCAGCTTGCCAATGTTAGCTTTCAACCATTCAACCAACCGGTCGGACTCACAGCTCAGTATTCGTTTTTTTTTTTTTCAAAGTTTTATCGAAAACAAATTCATGCCCGATTGGTTACTATTAATAATAGTGTGTATAAACAGTCCCTGGCTGCTCTGAGAGTTCTTTTTGCTTCCCCAGCATTTGGGATTTCGGACGACGAGGGATGAGGGTAGCATATCGTATGTACATCGATGCGTCGTCCCAATCGTGCCCTCCGCGCCCGTGCGCGTGCCTCGTTTTTCACCCGTGGGATAGCCTCAAAGCCACGCAGCTGGGGGGGCTGGGACGCCTCGGGGGCGCCACATGGAAATCCCGTGCGTCAGGGCGGTGCTGTGCGCCCGCGATGCCATGCAGGCCTGCAAAGATAAGGTGTGCGGTAAGGGTACCTCACGATTAGCGAGCGTCTTGAGGCTCTACTATTTTCTTGAGGAGCTCTACGCTATTCCGTCTATTATTGCTGTTGCGCTGCTGGTAGGTTTTTGGGCTCCCTCGCTCTGTAATTTAATTAAAGGCAAAAATCTTGGGTAAACCCAATAATATCAATACGGTATTTGATAGAGCAGCCCTCGTTGTCAGGGGTCGCGGTGCGTGTCTCCGATTTGGGGGGGGTAACAGAGGCTTAGCGCTGAAGCCGATGAAACTCAGGCTGGCGCTGACATCCTCTCTTAGGTAGCTAGAAAAATATGTCTACTGAAGGGCAAAAGCCGAAAAAAAAAGGTATACCTGTTACATCTGAGCCAGAAAGAGGTACATACTGAAACCAAGCACATGCCGCGAGCGGTGTTTCTGGCCATGGCAGCGTGAGCTTGCGGCCTCGAAAGTCTGAATACTTTTGGTCTCGTGAAGGGTCAGGCTACACAGGCTCCACTCGGACCTGCGGGCGCGCCAGTAGTACTTCTTCTGGAGCCTCCCCCGCCCGTTGACAGCTTCTATTCCTCGATCCTCCTTGAAGAACCGCTTGGTCGGCACATAGATATTTTGGTATTTTGGCGACATGGACCAGACAAACTGCCGTCTGTGTCCACGGCGTTGTATCATTCAATTGCGTGCTGCCGTGGCCAGTGCGTACATATATACACGAGTATATCATACCTGGTATATACATATGATAGTACATATCGTGGCTGAAGCACATCGTACACTTCAAACAAGCAAAAGAAGAAAAAACGAAATCGACGTATGTATGCACGATTACTATTAGTAGATACACACAGAATGAAACAAGCAAGTGTGTGGCTTCTGATGGAATCAGGATAAAACAGCTGAAAGGTATCAATGGACAAGATTAGAAAAATCGAGGTGTACCTGGCCCATTTCAAGCCGAAAAACAGGTACGACACGAGGCTGGCCAATCGCAGAGCTCCTGGCGTGTGTGTGTGTTTACTTGGTGTTGGAACGTACCCTTTTTTGGTTCTAAATGGACCAGTTATACCTTTTTAATGTATAAAAACCTTACCAGAAACCAAGACCACGAAAAACGGAGGCGTGAATCGATTTTTCCAACAAACCTAAAACCGGGCAAACTGCAGCAAGCAGTACATGAACCTCATGTGTCTCTCACAGAGAACGTCCTACTCATACAACAGTACGTAGTCGCAAAGCGTCTGTCGCGTCAACCGGAGAGAGGCTAACTGACTATAAGCCGCTTCGTCGACATCCAGATTGCCCGAACTTTCTCGGTGGAGAGGAGCCGAACTTTCCATCCCGATCGGACAGGAAAACAAAACAAAAAACTCCCCACCGTGGAGATACAGCTACTACTATGGTACAGACACAAACCTATACATATCGCTAATTTTAGCGACGATGAATGCATCTGTTTACTATGGTCTCCCGTAATAAGAAGGCATGGCATACCATACGTGCGTGCCCCCTGATCGCATCACCTACCAGGTAGTTGTTTATGGGAAGGAACCCAAGGAGGCAGTATGACATCGCACCCCCATTGCTGTCTCCGGGAGTGGCCCACCAGGGAAGATAAATTAACTCGGTGAAGCTGTCGTCCACGTGCAAGTAGTCCGCGTCGCAAGCGGTTCTTAGTTGGATGCAGCTCACCCTTCATGCGACTCGCCGAACACGTCACGTTTCGCTCCGCAAAAAGCTTGGTGCAAGCAACATTCTGCCTGGTCGGTGAAAACCCGACGTGCTCCGTCCCGGCATTGTAGGGATGCGAGGGTCTACGGTCATACGACTACCTACGGCCATGCGTGACACCGAGTACACGCCCCCCCCTGACATCGACTACACCCCTCCCCCCCTCCCACCCCTCGCGGGATTATGTCTTGCATCACAAAAGCTGCTGAATTCTGGAGACCCAGTCATGTCCAGCCTAGGGCTACACATTGGCATGGGGGCTAGCAGGGTCTTAGCGGGGCATGTGGGCGGCGTTGAGAACAGATGGGAGTTCTTTATAACGGGGGAGGCGTGCGAGGAGATGAATCGCTCCGAGAAGGACGCCAACAACATGGAGATCGTCTTCTCCAAGTCTGTGGGGGAGTGGATTCGCCAGTTCAAAGGGGTAGGTTAGAGGCGTTGCGGGGGGAGGGGTACATGCCAACTAAAGGGGGTGGGGGTAGGTTAGAGGGCAGGAGGCGGGGGGGGGGGGGGGGGATACATGCAAACTAAAGGGGGTGGGGGTAGGTTAGAGGGCAGGAGGCGGGGGGGGGGGGGGGGGGGGGCTACATGCAAATTAAAGGGGGGGAGGGTAAAAGTATTATACAAAAATATGGAATGGAACGAACACAAAACAAAGTTGCTGTGTGCTGGTGTACACCAGAGCAGTTCAGCTTCCAGCGTGCAACTCGGGGGGGAGTAAAAAAAACTTTCTTGTTTTTTTTGTTTTTTTTGTTTTTAGCACACCGTATGTCGCTTGTATCTCGTGTGAGTGCCGTGTCAATACTCACTGCTCGGATCACGACGTGTCCGATGTCGGGCAACCGAAGTCGAGTCGGTGTTTGTAAAAATGAAGATAACTGATGTGTAACCCCGACCCCAACCGAAGCCTGCAAGGCGCTTAATGTTTTGTTTTCAGCTCAATGGCGGCGCGGCGGAACTGACGACGGTTCGGCTAGAGTCGGGCAACGAGCGCTTGGTCTTCTTGGACTGCCCCTCCTCGGCCTTGCCCGACGTGATCCCGCCGACGATCGTGAGGAATGATGCCATGTGTAACATACTGAAGGTAAGCAAGCGGCTTATATACGGGCGGTGGCTGTGTATCTTCTCCTAAGTAAACACTATGGATTCACTAACACTAGCCTCCAGCCTTTGGTTAATTATGCCGGCCCACCCATACCCATGGCATCATATTACTGATACTGCTACTACTTTTACTACTGCTGCTACTACTACTGCTACTACTGCTGCTACTACTACTGCTACTACTGCTGCTACTACTACTGCTACTACTACTGCTGCTGCTGCTACTACTACTACTGCTACTACTGCTGCTATTACTACTGCTACTACTACTACTACTACTACTACTACTACTGCTACTACTACTACTAATACTACTACCACTACTACTACTACTAATACTACTACTGCTGCTACTACTACTACTACTACTACTACTACCACTACTACTACTACTACTACTACTACTACTACTACTACTAATACTACTACTGCTGCTACTACTACTACTACTACTACCACTACTACTACTACTACGACTACGACTACTACTACTACTACTACTACTACTACAGAGATCCCTCATACGTACGTAACGGAGTTGACGAGAGAAAGGTGTAGGTATTTGGGCGGTCGGCTAGCTGTATGCAGGTGAGACGCGGAGCAATGACCCTACCTCACGCCACGGACTTCCGCAGCCGCAGAGGGAGGGCCGGCGCCAGGCCGCTCGAGCGGCGAGACTGAGAGCATTGAGGGCCACAGGGGCGAGCGATAGATCGTGTAGCAGACGAGATGTCAGAGACAAGACGACTCTACTCCGAGAGTATGCGTTTGCCAAGGGTTTTCGAACGATCTGCCGGTCATTCATTCGCCCTAGTAGGCCGAAGCGGTATTCTATACCCGGTATCTCGTTCATTGGGGGGTGCTATAAGGCGTACATTAGGTAGGCGATTGGTTAACCTTTTACCTTTAGCCCAGTGGACTATTAATAAGACCCTCACAAACGGCGACGACAGCAGAACATGGGTCGTTGGTCGTGAGTTCGAATCTCACGTCCACCATGAAATCGCTTTTTAAAAAAAAAGTGAGTTTCCTCATTTATTTCAAGAATCTGAAAAAAATGCTTCTGGATCCCCAGAAATTCGAACCGCGAGTGGTGGCGCGTCGGTCGACCCGTAAAATCCGGTCCGTTCCAGGGGGGGAGAGTGTTATGAGGCTTAGATTGGGTAGGCGATTGGTTATAACCTACTTTTACCTTTATTAGCCCAACGGACTAAGACCTTCACAGGGTACGATATTTGCAAGGACGGCCGTCGTCGCCGCCGCCGCGAAACGTCGAGAAATCGAGAAAAAACGTCCGACACCACAATACAACCAGTGGTGTGAAGCTTCTCGTCGGTCTCGCCCACTGGTAGTATGGCAATGGTGTATGCACGTACTATCTCCTGAGCAGCAGCTACTCCATACCTGGCTGGTACGTAGTCGACAACTTCACCCCCCTTTAAATTGTTGTTACACTATATTACGTACAGGGCAACTCGGGGCGAGTCGAAATTTATTGTTTTGTCAGGATGTACTTTTTTAATATTTGTATTATTACTATTAATATGATCATTGTTGTTGTTATGATTATCATTCTGGTGGGTACAATATCTCGGTAAATGGTGGGGGTGCATATTCAAGTGAGTACACGCAGGGAAGGAGAATTGGTTCGATGAAGTTAGTGGTATTCGATGAATTATGTCAGCTTTTTCATTTTGAATGAATAACGCCCTGCACATTGTCAGAAGGCAAAAAAATAAAATAAAATAAATTATTATTATTATTATTATTATTATTATTGTTATTATTATTGTTATTATTATTATTATTATTATTATTATTATTATTATTATTATTATTATTATTAGGATTATTTTTATTATTTTTATTATTTTTATTATTATTTTTATTATTATTATTATTATTATTATTATTATTATTATTATTATTATTATTATTATTATTATTATTATTATTCTTCTTCTTCTTCTTCTTCTTCTTATTGTTATTGTTAGCACTGCAGTACCGTTTTAGGGACAAAGCACTTGAAAAATGAGTGGTTTGTCCCCGAAACGAGACTGCGGTTCCAAAACGTAAGGGTTAAACTATACATTTCGTGCGAAAAATGCAGCGAATTATCGACATAAATCGCCTCCGGTGAGGTCTTCAAGAAGCGCCTCCGCGCCCCCCCCCACCCCCCTCCCCCCCCTCCCCTCGGCTAGGGGGCGAGTCTCCTAAGGGCAGCTCATTTTTGCGAGGTATTAATTACATTCACCCCTTTAAAGCCGTAGACTTTACAGTGTACATATACATCACTCTGACCCTAAACACAAGGAAGGGTCTGTTCGACTACATATCAATATACAATCGGTACTCATGTCTCGGAAAGAGAGTGGTACACGTTTTGTTTTCGCTGTCGATGGGTTGACTCCTGGACGGGTCTTGCGACCGATCGATGGACTGATCG